>CM070819.1:23881993-24481993 GCA_036326025.1 Chrosomus eos
TTGAAATGTGATATTGTGAAAAATTATGGAAAAAGTTAATCAAAGGCTTTGTAAAAGCCTATGAAAAGCACGTAATTGTCATTAGAGGTGGGATCCTCATAATGTAATAGATCTAATACTAATCTTGTATTATTTGTAATGTGACTTTTTCCATAAATGCTGGTTGTGATTAATTGATAAGAACATATTTAATTTCATTTTTAAATTAAGGCTAACTTTTAATAATCATTAAGGGAAAATGGTATCCAATTTTCTAAACATGATTTATCTTTATTGGGTTTGGGTATCAAGGTGATTGTGTCATGCTTGGTGGAAGTGCTTCCAATTCAAAACTTTCCTTGAATCATGAAGCAGTGTTTCGAAATCGCCTATCATTACCAATTCCGTTACATGTTCACCAAGTCACCTCCTTGTCTATTCCAAGTCATCTCCAAGTCTCCATGTGTTAATTTCTCTATTGAATCAAAAAAAAAAAAAAAAAAAAAAAAAAAAAAAAAAAAACAGTTCCTAACAGTTGTGTCCACAAAAATGTTATGTGGTTCTACTGTGAATGTAACAACTTCCAGGCAAAAAGAGCCTTCTGCTGAAAATTATATATTGTAACCGGTGGCTTATTAGGAATATAGTTACATTTTCAAATTAAGGAAAAAAAGTTTATTTGCAAAGTGGGTAACACTTTATTTTGATGGTCCCTCTTGAACATTCTGTTGACTATAATTAATTTTGCAATTACATATCAACTAACTCTCATTAAAGTATTAGTAGACTTCAGAATACACAGTATTAAACAAGTATAAACAGACATTCTGCTGAACGTTGCACCTTCATTACAACTTATTCTTACCCTACTCTACCAGTCTACTAATACTAATACAAATACAGGTGCAACGTTAATAGAATATCTTAAAGGGGTCATCGGATGCAAAATTAACTTTTATATGGTGTTTGCATATAAATGTGTATTTGCAGTGTGTGGACACAACCACCATACAATGAAAACAATTCATTCACTTCTTTTTTTTAATCCTCAAAACGCCTAAACACTCTCAATAATCAAGCCGTTTGGATTTTCTGATCTGCCCACGGCCGCTGGCATACTGTCCCGTATTAGCATATTTCGGCCCTCAGCCATCTGTATACTGTCCACCAAGGCAGGTTGCCAAGGCAGCACTTTACTTGTCTCATGTAGACACGCCCCATGTAAGAGAGGGGTGGGGTCAGCAGTATCCAGGGACAACGTTCACCCGGGGGAATGGTCCCTGCATCCCCAGACAGTCCAGTTGTTATGACGCTTTTTCGGCAAAACGGAAGTTAACCTTTTTGCGTCAAAAGACAATGCTCATTGCCCGATGTTCTTTTCAAAGAACGAGGACGCGCTGGCCCAAATCTGGCCCAGCCGCCCACTGTGCTTCCCTCCGATCTCACAGGGAATCGTGCCACTCTGTGCTCCTTATAGCCCCGCGATGGGAGAACCAAATCTGGTTCCAGGAGTTGTCACGCACAGCCCCTTGCCCACTTCCGGTGAGGAGAGATCTCCTCTCTCAAGCCCGCGGCTCAATCTGGCATCCCCATTCAGAGCCTTGGTCTCTGCCATAGACAGTAAAAGAAATGGACACAGGGACCCCGTTGATTTCAACGGAGAGAGTTGAAGCCCAACATGGGCACTCACTTCCTGATAGCCAAGCGTACTGCGCATGCTCAAACTGAGCTTGACGACGTGAGCAACCTGACTGACAGTTGTACGTCTTCTAGTAGCGGTGCCAAGAGGAATCTGAATCATTCCCTTCCGAATCTTGCAGAACCGGAGATCGTGAGTATTAGCTGTTCATGATCTTGCAGCAGGAGCAACTTTATGACTCTCTATGGGCTTCTCCCTTGACTTTATGCCTCCACGTCCCCCCGATTGCGCGCAATCTTCTACTTCTGTCTTTACGGTAAATGTCTCTTCTGCGCGACAGAGAGTCGCGTGTTATGACGCAATCGTTAGCCTATTTTCACAAAAACGGCTTCTACGGGGCCATAACGTAAGATACAAAGTAATGGAGCCTTTTATACATTGTCGTGTTTCTTTATAAATAATAATGGACAAATGGAGTCTTTGGACGCCTCAGATGTAAAGTTATTCGCTGTCAAAGTGACGACAAAATGAATGGGAGTCAATGGGATGCTAACAGCAGGTGATAGCCAGCTACAATGGCGGCCCCCGGAGGCAGCTTCAACTTCCGGCTGATGGATTACCCCCTTGGTCTCTGCACGTATAATTGATCAACGGATACCCGTTGTCCTGCCAGAAGGGGTTATGAACACGATCACGCAGTCTAGAGCTCCCTACGAGAAGGCTTTACGCTTCTAACTGGTCTGTGTTCTCCAAATGGTGCGCCGACAGAAATCTGGACCCACAAACGTGTGTGGTCTCGTGGGTGCTTGGCTTCCTACAAGAGCTGTTGGACAAGGGCAGGTCCCCCTCCACGCCTAAAGTGTATGTGGCGGCCGTTGCACCGTTCGCTGAGTCGACGCGCGGCCAATCAATAGGAAGGAACGAGCTTGTCATTTGCTTCCTTACAGGAGTCAGGAGGATGAATCCCCCGCGGCCCCCGTCGGTTCCAATTTGGGATCTTTCTGTAGCAGGGTGGAATAATTCCACCTATTGGGAGATCGTGCGCATGCGTGTGGCTTATTGGCTGCCCTTGTATGGAGTATAAAAGAAACGGGCTTTGGCGACTGAATATGCGTCTTGGTACTGTCGTGATGTTACATCATCTGTTGCCGCCGAATGTTTAAACTGTTGTCTTCCTGTCTTCCGTGCGCTCGCTGCCCACTTGTATCAGCGTATGTTTCTAATGGAGCGGCTGTATTGCATGATGCGCGACCATGACTGGTTTATTTGTTGATTACCTCGCGATCTGAGGGTCATCCCTGCCTACTTAATGGGATTGAGCACCAATATTAATTCGTGAAGTGGCTACGTTGCTGTTTTGCCTCTACATCTAATTTTATAGTAACTGTGCACATTGTTGAAGTGTCATTATGCGCCTTATTCGGAGCAGGTGCAGCTCGCTGGCTGGTCGATCTTCACCTGCGGCCACTTTGATCTGCTGATTGCGCATCCGTATCTTGAGTATCGTTATGACTTTGTTATTTTTTTGTTATGGTTCATAATTATTCTGGACATTGTAATGTATAACTGAGTCTAGTGAATTGTGTGTTTTTAATTTGTTCCCTCTTACGAGAACAGTTTGTATGGTTTTCTTTGTGGTTTCTTGTTGCTGTGGTAAATCTGTATTGTATTTTTATAAGTTTATTGATTTGTGTTTCTGTGTCATTTTCTTTACAGGAGCTGGGGGTTTCTGGAGAGGGGAGGCTAGCTGCTATCTTGTGTGGTGATTACACCTGGCTGTGTGTTTTCTTGCATTAGATCTTCACGTGTGTGTGTGTGTGTGTGTGTGTGTGTGTGTGTGTGTGTGTGTGTGTGTGTGTGTGTGTTGTGTGTGTGTGTGTGTGTGTGTGTGGTGTGTGTGTGTGTGTGTGTGTGTGTGTGTGTGTGTGTGTGTGTGTGTGTGTGTATGGGCGCGTGTATGGGGTTACGGGGGCTCCTGTAAATTTGGCAGCTAACCTATACCTCCAGATACCTCCGCTGCTGGTCAAATAGCTAAACTGAATTATCGATTTGTTGTGTCTGATGCAGATTGTGGATGGTGCTGTAAAGTTGATTCTTAGAATCTGTTTGTGACTACTTTTTAACTATTTATTATGCAAAGCTGATGAGAAATAAAAGTGTATATTTTTCCTACGTGTGTCCCAAAAATAAAGATATTGAATTGTCTCTTCACCCACACTTTAGATAGCGAACCTTTGTGTCCTTAGGGCAGTTAGTCCCCAGTATTCTGGGGTGGCGTAGTCGACCGTTGTTCTTATCGAGCTTCTATTTTGCTCTAAGAGATAAGAGTCCCTCCTCTCCCGCTTTGCCACATTTCTTTGGTCCTAGAGGCACTGAAAACATACCCCTTTGAACCGTTAGATTCCGTGGATCTAAAGTACCTCTCGCTCCAAACTGTTTTTTCTGACAGCTCTGTCATCGGTCAAACGTGTGGGGGATTTACACGTGCTATCCGTTAGCGCTGCGTGTCTTGAGTTTGGACCAAATTACTCTAAAGTCATCCTCAAGCCAAGACATGGCTTTGTCCCTAAGGTGATTGGGCACTCCCTTCAGAGCGCTGGTCATTTCTCTATCGGCTTTGCCAGCGTCCGATAGCAAGAGCGTTGTTAATCTCCTCTGCCCTGTCAGGGCAATGAGGGTTTACATTACGCACTACATTGACAAGGGGTTTTCGTAGCGTAAGCAACTTACGTAATACGAGAGAACCTTTCATAAGAAAACGTACTCGTTACCTAATATAACCTCGGTTCTCTCTAGAAGAGGGAAGAGTATTGCGTAACCTGCCATGCTCGCGCCACGAGCGACTTTTGCTTCATTAGATGAAAACCAGGGAAGCAGCCTCCGAGCCGTTCTTTTATACGCTAACCACAACCCATTCTGGGGGGCTGTGACGCATAGATGGCGCGAAGCGCCCTCATTGGGCGTGACGTCACGCGAGACTTAGTGGTAGGCTGCTGCAGTAGCCGCAGGGCAGCCAATGAGCATGCTAGATAGCCTGCTCTAGGTCTGCTAGCTGCTGCACTGCAATGACAATACATGCAAAATTAAAGGGACACTTCACCCATTTGCATTAAGCTTTCCATTGTTAGAAACCCAGTCATACTATTGAATGGTCGTGCAACACTAGCTCATTTTCCTCTGAGACAAGAGAAATCCACTATTTACCTTTTTCACTTCCTCCTACAATGACGCAAAAATCGTCATTTTACGTCATTGTAGGAGGAAGTGTAAGAGGGGGGATTTATGTAAATACTACAAGAACCATTTCAAACCCGCCCATAGGGGGTTGGACCTAATGCGCTAACAGACCTATCACAGATCAGTGGGTAGGACTTCACTTGCAGATACTGAAATCAATATCAGCCATTTTGTTTATAAGCTAAGCTAACAAGCGCTGTGGAGATAGGAAGTTACGACAATGACGGAAGAAACTAAACATAATATGGAAGAAGAGGATTTTGAAATTCTGCTGCTCGAATCCGATGTTCGTGGCTATCTTTACGAGCCGCAGTGTAGTGAAGAGCAGCTGAGGCTGATGGAGGAACAGGAGGCGGCTGCCTGGCGCGGACGAGGAGCCTGGGCTGGCTCGAGCTGAGGCTCTCGACACCGCTTCGGACACAGATAGAGTCCGTCTGCTCTGCTGCAGAGAATTTCAACGATGGCAATTTCTCCTGGACAAAATCTCTGAATCAGACGAGCACACGGACGTTTGTGTTGTGATGTGAACCAAGTTTCGCACCGCATGTGTTCTGACTGAACATCCAGGTATTATGCAATAATTCACAAATTATTATGCAAGAAATACAAACGAGGAGTAATTCGCTCATCAGTTTGCCAATGTAACGGGTTCGTTGTTGTGGGAAGGAGGAGGCGGGAACCGGCGAACATTTTATAATTTTAATAGTAAAATAAACAAATACAAAACAAAAGTTTAAGCCAGCTGGCCAAACACAACAGAAACAAAACATAACATAAAATCAGGCCTGTTCCTTCTATGCATCCGCTCCTCCGTGAAAGATATGAGACCGCTGTGTCTCACAGGTGTCATTCATTATCACTTGCGCCGTCCTCTCACGTCCCTCGTCCTGCTCGCTAGAGCCAAAAATCGGGCTTAAAATCATGTAGTGTGAACTTGGCTTAACTAGACATTTTGTGTGAAATTAATTTAAAACTCTTTTGGCAGCTAACGTTAGCCTTGTAGACGGAAGAGTGATTTCTCAGATGTTTGCGCTGTTCTGGATTAGTGGGAGTGGCTTGCGGAGATGTGCAATATGGTGCATTGTGGGAGTTGTTGTTTTACATACAAATGCGCCCTTCAGTTATTTTTTGTCTTTTCTCGGTCAAGAGGGCACCAAATTCAAAATTTATTTTACATTTCGACTACATATATGACCCACTTTCAATAAAGATTAATGTTGAAATGGGTGAAATGACCCTTTAAGGATAATTTGTTGGCTTCATATCTCGAGAAAAGATGACTTTACCCGTAGTGTAAGCAACTTACGCAATACTCGTTCCCTCTTCTAGAGAGAACCAAGGTTACATTAGGTAACCGAGTATGTTTTATGTTAACATCATTTAATTAAACATTATATAACTATATCACACTGTATCTGAGCATAATCTCTGCTTTCACATCCACTGGAGCATAAACGGCACTTATATGTGATACCTCTCTATCACATCTAATCCTTGAACTATTCTGATGTCATGAGCCAGTTTTTTAATCAAGTTTAGGGTTTGTTTGAATTATTTTTTATCTTTATATATATATATATATATATATATATATATATATATATATATATATATATATATATATATATATATATATATATATATATATATATATAAAATGATAAAAATAATTCAAACAAACCCTAAACTTGATTAAAAATCTATATAATATATATATAATTTTCATATCTGTGGCTGTTAAGTCATTTATTTTAGCTCTCATGGAACAGTCTGAAATTTTGATCGTGTTATGTTCAGCAACTGTGAATAAGGAACATCACTGTACTGCCCTTTTAATCCTTGATGAGTTGATTCTACAAAACAAATATGTGGGATATTACATTACGCATTTGCATGTTTTCCTTTATCATAAGCAGTTTGCATTAGGCAGGTATAGCCTTTAAAAAAACAGACAGCAGTTTCATACTAGTTTATATCTCTATTTATTTTCCCTTAGAACAGATCTTTAATAAATGTAGCAGTATTTTCATCTTACCTTCAAAAAAGGTTATGACCAGTGAAACTGATTTATAAATATTAATTAAAGTCTTTGTGTAAAAAAAATCAAAGAGAATCGCTGAACTAAAGCATCTATTGTATGACAATATGACACTGTAATAATCACTGTTATTTCTATATACTGTATGTCTTTCCATTCTTTGCTATGTTGAAACTCTATAAACTGCATGTTCCAGTTACAACCATTCCAGAAGAAGAGAGCATTCATCTGTGTTGAACAGTGATTAAAATATTTTAAACATGATAAACAAAAGTGTCTGAACAACAGAAAAAATAATTAAAGCACAGTGAAACCTCAAAGAGGACAGGCTACATTCAAATAAATCGTACAATCTGTATAAGAACAACAGAGGATTTAGACATAGATGAGATGAGGATCAGGCATGTGACTTATGACATGAGGAAATTAAATTGACTTGCTCATGGGGAACCAGCCGTTAAAAAAAGAGGTATATCTGGGAAATACTGACTGATGTAAGATGGAAAACTGGATACAGGAAGGCCAGATTCAGGTTTAGATTATATGAGCAGTATTTGACGTACTATGGAAATACAGCACAGTGATAGAGAATACATTTGGGAAACTAAAAAAGGAAATCTCTGATCCTGAAGTAAGCATGAAAGAGGTTGGTAATTAACAAATGCCCTACATCAGATGGACTATGTTCTATGCAGCTCTTCCAAGCTGGACATTCATTCATGTTCAGTCTCTTGATGACCTGTGAGCATTCTCGGCCTGATATCTTCACTTAAATATATGATCTCTTAATCTCGTTCAAAGGCACAATACAGTAACTACAGCAAAAAAAAAAAGGCTTAATTTGTATCATTATTAAATTAAATTGTATATAAATTTAAATAATTATTTTTCTCAAAACTAAAATTTCTGTACAGTTAAACCATCTGTTCTGTCAGTCTATTAGACCCAATTTTAGTCATAACTCTGTTGTTGTGTGTTGCCTTTATATAGAAGTGTAAAAATAATTATATTGTAGGAGTTGGTGTTGCCTTCACTTAGTGTGACAGATATTGTGTCATTATTTTAATATTATACTGGGAAAATCTAAATAAGGGTCAATGAGTCAATGGTGCTCATGTTTTCATCACTCAAGTAAGTCATTTGGTAAAATATAAGAAAAGAAAAATGCACGTTATGCAAAACTTTGGCATGCTGTTCTTTGTATGTTTGACATATATCTATTACACTGGGTGAAGGCATAATATTTCCATAGAATGATTATTACAATTTAACAAAATCATCGGGGAAAAAAATTGACATCTTTACGTTAGCATTGATTTGATGGTGAAAACAATAAAGGCAATATTCAAGGAAACAACAGAACAAAATCTTGTGGAATAAAGAGGAATACAGATTCTAAAACAACTTAATAACACTGACAGATAAGTTATAGAGTAAAACCAAGAGCATTTAATTACCTGCACATTTAAATTGGCTTTGAAGCAGAGCCATACAGAACCATTTTGGTGGACAAAGGCTCAAAAAAAGAGAATATGCACTCTTCAGGGCATGATTACTTCACATTCTGCACACAACGCAGTGTTAGCTTGTGTTGCTTTACAAGTTTTAACAAGACATCTCTGTGTGACTTCAGAGGTTCTGCAATTTTATTTTCCTGTTTTATGAAGTATTGTCTATTATTATGCATTATGAAAATAATAATAAAAGACAAAGGTAGTTTCCTACAACACTAATAGAATTGTCTAAAATAAAGCATTTGGGCCAGTCACCAGCCACTCTGCATGTCTCTGCTCTTAGTAATTTTAATTTAACTTTACAATAATTATTTTAATGCTAGTGAATTTACTCTGTAAACACACACAGATAAAATGTCCAAAGGAACATGTTTGATGCACAGGTATATGAGGATAGTTATAAAAAAAGGTCCTGACAAAGGCAAAACAGCACATAATCTGTATTAGCCATTACACTCAAACACTGAAGACAACAACCACACAGAAGGAGAAATGTAGAGTAAGCCCTTACCTCCTTCTCCACACACTACTATTTGCTAAGCCCTTTACACAATAGATAGATATTTTTGAATGGTAAATGAGGGTAAAATTACAGTGTAATTGTTTGTGATTATGATGGAACAGCACATTCTGTTCAGCTATTTCAATTCCATCCGCTCATGAACTGTAGTAGTTAACCTTAGTTAAACCAGCTTCACATACAATCATGTTAAATGCATGGTGTAATG
Source organism: Chrosomus eos (assembly GCA_036326025.1). Lineage (NCBI taxonomy): Eukaryota > Metazoa > Chordata > Actinopteri > Cypriniformes > Leuciscidae > Chrosomus > Chrosomus eos. The sequence continues at coordinate 23,891,129 of CM070819.1, forward strand.
TAAAAGCTTTCCAATAATGTCATACAATGAATCAAGATAAACTTTGTTGGCTGCTGCTAAGGATTATGAAAGGAACACATACTGAAAAAATATGCTTTCATAGAACATCTAAGATCAAATTAATGCAGAAAGGCCTTATTGCACATTATTAAATTAATAAAGTGCATAATAAAAGTGTAAATATGAATGACAATACTTATCAACCTCTTTCTTTACAGTTGTGTACCAAAGCCCTGTTAATTGGTTAATTCGTACAACATGCTATAGGCTATATTAGTATTTAAATTAGAGTCTCAATATGTCAGTAGTGAGTTATGTGCACGATATGGTGATGAAGACCTTATGATAAATCGACCTATCTCATAACTTGGTAGCTGAGACTTTAGCAACAGAAAACTGCACCAAGCATAAGGGTTTGGAATGCAGTTGAATAAAAATACATGAAAAATTATCAGTTTCTAAAATAATGTGAGGTGGTTATATCAGTTTTTTTTTCGAGGAAGGTGGAGGAAAAAATATTAATTTACCGATTAGATGAGATGCCAATGGCTCTGTTAGAACAGAAGTGCTGATTTGATTTTGAGGCTCTAAGATTTGGCTTTGTGTACATCTAGTTTCAAAATAGTTATTATTATTAATATTTTATATTATTCAGGATGAAAAAATTTATGCATTTTAGAGACTTGAAACTTCTACCTGTAGCCTGTCTGAATGATGTAGTTAATGGTGATGATGACGTTATGATATGACACTCACTTTCAAAATACACTAAATAAATGCACACAACAAATAAAAGGAGAATTTGACAGGAATATGAACACTCAAGTCACTTTCCAGGTTGCTCTGAAACCACTGAACAGATGTCAAAACCATCTTGAAGTGAAAAAGACAGCTGAAACAAAGGTAAAGTCGGATAATCTCCTAGTGCAAAGTGAAATGACATTTTGTGTGTGTGTGTGTGTGTGTGGGGTGTGTGTGTGTGTGTGTGTGTGTGTGTGTGTGTGTGTGTGTGTGTGGTGTGTGTGTGTGTGTGTGTGTGTGTGTGTGTGTGTGTGTGTGTTCTAGAAGAGAATGAGAAGTCTCTGTGGGGGCATTTTCTGACTCTTCCTATTACACATCTTTTGTCTGCTACTATTCCTGTGTGTCATTCACTATTTTCCCCAAACCCCAGAAGATGCTGATGACAAGTGTGGTTAAGTGTTCTCTGATTGAGACTGTTAGCCTCACTTAGACCTGGTACACTGAGCTTCTCTTTGAGAGAGGGGCTTCTTTACTGACAAGCCCGAAGATGTGTTGGAGCATGCGGATATGCCAGAGTCCAGCCCAGCCTTGTCCAATTACTCTTCTCTGGGGGTGTTGTCATCCAGTGGAAAGATAGCGGTCAGACAGGTCGAGTTCTGATTAGCCGTCATGGTAGCCACAGTGTGGAGAAGAACTAGAACCAGCAAGCACAGTTTCAGCCGGCCCTGCCCTAGCCGAGGAGTCCCCGAGGAGGTCACGGATGTGTGCTGGCAGGAAGGGTGAGTTCTTTTTAAAGTGCTGCGAGAACGGTTGTTGAACTTCTGGTCCCACCGCACATCACAGCACTCTGGCTTCTGGTTGATGTCTGGTTTCTCTGAAAGCCCTGGGGTGTATGCAAAAACAGACATACATGTTTTGATTTGGAAAACTCTCACATTGTATGATAGAGCAATATGCCTCTCCGACTGCAAAAAGTTCCTCTAAAATTATTACTTCAAACACTTTATTTTACGGTATGTGCACATTCAATTTAATTACTGTGTACTTACCCAGGAAAGTACTTAGTGATAAAAGGTAAATACATAGGTCAAGATTAGGTTTAAGCTTAGGCTTGGGGTTATTACTGAGTTATCATAATTACTACAATAAGTACATAGTATGTACATGCGAAACAGGACTGTAAAATAAAGTGCGACCAATATTTTTTTTAATAATTGAATATTTATCAACTTTTATAACTAACAGCTCCAGCATTGAAAGTAGAGCGGTTAGTCAAATGGATGCAAGACATTGCATTGTTCCATCATGTTTAAAAAGGTTTGTGAAAAGTTTTTAAATGAGCAAACTGGTTCATCATACACACACACTCCAAATAAATACATATAAAAATAAAGCAGGTTTTTAAAGCCGTTTAAAGACTTCACTTCATCAAATGCTTTGAATAGCATATGGCTGTTTCATCATAAATTAAATAAATGTACTACGCTGCAGTGTTAAATTAAAATATGCTTCCAATCTCAAATCAGGTCTGAGGACTGGATGGATGGAGGCATGGAATTATGCGTCCTTGAGGTCTATCAGTCCTGATACACCTCAAGGACGCATAATTCCATGTCTCCATCCAGGGCCGGATTAAGAGTTCAGAGGCCCCTGGGCACAATGTCTTGTAGCACCCCCCCCCCCCCCCCCCCACCCCCGTATATTTTGTACATTTTAATATGGCATTTACAGTTTTACTGACTTAAAAAAAAATGTGACAAATTTTTTTACAAAAGGAATTTGTAAAACTATGTTGGGTGGACCTCTGTGCCTCCAGGGGGGTTCGGGGGCATGCTCCCCCGCAAGATTTTTTTTTTACATTTTAAGGTTAAATGCATCAATCTCGAGAGATCAAAATTAAGAGCTTCAACCCATGAACTGCTCGTTGAACAAAGAAAAAGCATTGCTTTGTACCAGGACAATAAAGAGGGCTCAAACATCTTTTTAGTTATGAGAGTCTCAGTCTACATTACATTATTAATGGTGTTTTAGGATACCAAACAATTATTATAAAAATGTAATAATGATTTATATAATTATTTCTGACGTAAAATCCATATAGCCTATACATGTACTATGAAAATTAGCATTTCAAAAGTATATTTTAGCTACATTACACTAGCCTAGTAAAATTAAAATACTTTTGTCCCAATTTCTTCACTTGCAAGAAATAAACCCTTGAGCTTTGATTTAGGAGAAAACACCAGATCACCATGCTGATCGCGTGAGCAAAGTGCGCACTTTTCTTTAAATCACCCAGCACAAACAGGATGCCTATTCTTAAAGTCTTGTGCTGTTTTATAAAGGCACAAAGCCATATCATGGTTTCGATTTTAGTTCGTTGGCTAAATATAACGCAGAGACCTTTATGTTAGGTTATACATTTTACATCTCATATGTGTTGGGAAAAGGGAGAAGAGAGAGTTCGGCAAAAGGCGGATTCGAACTCGGGTCGAGCGCGTCAAAAACTGCTTTCCAGCACCTCACGCCCTACGACCTACGCCACTGAATCTATTACGCGACGGGCACTTAAAAAGACAGGCACTTAGTGCAAATATACGCTCCGTTATCTAAAATGTAAAAAAAATATGCAATGAATACATTTTATCAGACCGGCCCTCGTGGCCTCGAAACACTAAGGGCCCACCGGGGAAACTCCCGACTCTCCCGATTGCCACTCCGCCCCTGGTGCCCAGGGCCCCTTAGATGTCGTGGGCCCCTGGGCAAGTGCCCATTTGCCCTAATGGTTAATCCGGCCCTGTCTCCATCCATCCACAACACAGGAAGTTCCTTAGGTTTGATTTCTCGGGCGATGCACTTGGCGGGTCAACATCAAAGATGTCATTCTCGCCCACATGAAAGAGCTGGAGTTGAGGCTGAACTTTCTCCAGCACAGAGAACGAATAATTCCTTGGCGTATTATGGGATTCGACAATGATGCAGGCACGTTTGTCCCCTGCAAGTATCGATTCGATCTTAGCAGTCGTGAAAGAACTGAAGGTGGGCCAGTCACGCACTGTCAAGCAGTTTCAGAGTCTGTTGGGTTTGATGGCAGCAGCGTCATATCTTTTGATATTGCTTCCTTGTTTCCTCGCTCCTCTGTCCTCCAGTCTGTGACCAAGAAACCAATCTAATTCAGACATCTTAATTCTGTAATTGCAATGCAACAAGTGAGGAAGGTTCCTGAGGAGTCATGAGCAGGCAAGCACGCAGACTTCCGTAGAAACCTCCGCAGATTTCCACAGATTGTAGTTCCCTACCGGCATTGACAAGTACAACCTGCGCGTGCGTGATTGTGAGGGTAAATAGGCTGCGCGGCACTGGAGCATCTCAAATCCGCTCGCCACAAGAACAGAAAGGGAAATGATATGGAGCAAATTATGTGCCGAAACCTCACACACACACCAAACTTGTTTTACTCACACCCAATGATTCACAATGTCACAAACTCAATGTGGTTTGTAAATACAAAACATCACTCACAAACTAATGCATATTGTTCTGCAAATAAAAAACGTACATATCAAACAAATACAGTATGTTTTACATATACATAGAAACGTATTTCTTCAATGACAAAAATATCCTCCAAGTACAAAAGACTCCAAGTCTTTCAAGTACAAAACAAAATTCTACAAGAACGAAACAAAAACCTTCAAGTACAAAACAAAATTCTACAAGTACAAAACAAAATTCAACAAGTACAAAGCAAAATTCTACAAGTACAAAACAAAAACCTTCAAGTACAAAACAAAATTCTACAAGTACAAAACAAAATTCTACAAGTACGAAAAACTTTCACGTGACTTTTGGCACTATTTTTCTGTGTCCAGGCACGCAGGCAGATTTTCTCACAAATGCAGTTGAGCAACTTCCTCTTCTAGAACAGTAGATGGCGCTAAGATAGGGGATCAATTTCGCGCTAGTCTCTCGGGAGAAACACTGATGTGAAACGTGTGCTTGCCTTTGCCCATGGGAAAATGAAACGTGATCTCATGAGAATACGTGTGTATTTTTACGTAAAGTGTAGTTCTATCATACCTACATTTATGTTTTATACACGCAGAAACGTATAATACTGACGTATTTACAGCACTAAAACGTAAAATATTTACGTATTGACAGCACAAAAACGTAATTTATTTACGTATTAAATAAATCTACCGATGTAGAAATTTTTACTATTTATGCATAATCGTGGCATTAATATTTTGACTCTATTGCATTCCACTGTCTTATCAATTAAGTTTTCAGTCGCATTTATTAATATAATAGGCCTACTTCTTTACTCATAAATATTAACATTTCACTCTGTTCGTGCCTTCTGCAGCAAACTCGTTTCGGATGATTAGCTGCGTGGTGTTAAAAAGGAATACACTTTTAACCTTAAAAATAACTTGTTTAATCATTTAACCATTTTGTAGTATTTAGTGTATTTACATAAAACCTTTTTCTCCAATAAAACACAACATACTGATATATTCACAAAAGACATACATTTTATTAGCTTGATGTAATCCAAATCCTAGAATCCATACGTTGTTTGCAAGAAACAGATCCAAATTCAGCCTTTTATCCAGTTATCTTCATCTCCATTTCTCAGCAGCGACCGCAAACGTCAAATGGTGATGGATTCAAATTCAAAAAATGCGCCTTCAAGTAGCGTTACGATATGTTTTACGGCCGTGATATCAAATGCTCATTGGCTCTCGCCTTGCTTCGTCACAGATTGCACATGCCGTGTTTAAGTCGATGTAGTACATTTGAAATGGAGAAGCGCGCGCGCCTTCACAGAGCAAACCGAAATCGGATTAATATTTACATGGATTAACGTTTATAACTTAAATTCTGATCTTTACCCCATACACAACTACTATAATACAGCCAGAGAGGACTGCAACTGCAACGCATCATCATGTGAACGAACGACCCTCTAGAACAACTACACCGCTTCGCAACTATAGGACAGGAAGAACTAAATAAACGTATCATTGCATCTAAACCAACAACATGTTTATTAGATCCAATACCAACTAAACTACTTAAAGAAGTGTTACCTGTAGTGGAAGAGCCTCTTCTCAATATTATTAACTCGTCTTTATTTTTAGGTCATGTTCCAAAAATATTTAAGCTGGCAGTAATAAAACCTCTCATTAAGAAACCGCAATTAGATCCAAATAACCTAGCAAATTACAGACCCATCTCAAATCTTCCATTTATGTCTAAAATACTAGAAAAAATTGTGTCCGCTCAATTGTGCTCTTTCTTGCAAGAAAATGATATCTATGAAAAATTTCAGTCGGGATTCAGACCGCATCATAGCACAGAAACTGCGCTAGTTAAAATTACAAATGATTTACTCTTAGCCTCTGACCAAGGCTGTATCTCAATACTAGTTCTACTTGATCTTAGTGCTGCGTTCAACACTATAGATCATAAAATACTCTTAGATCGACTACAAAACTACACTGGTGTCCAGGGACAGGCATTAAGCTGGTTTAGATCGTACTTATCAGACCGTTACCATTTTGTCTGTTTAAATGGGGAAAAATCGAAGATAACATCAGTAGACTATGGAGTGCCGCAAGGATCTGTCCTAGACCCTCTGCTATTTTCAATATATATGCTGCCACTTGGTAATATTATAAGAAAACATGGAATTAATTTTCACTGTTATGCTGATGACACTCAATTATATATCTCATCACGACCAGATGAAAACACTAACTTATCTAACTTGACAGAGTGTCTAAAAGATATAAAATGCTGGATGACGTGTAATTTCCTGCTATTAAATTCAGATAAAACGGAGGTATTACTTATTGGTCCAAAAAACTACCCACAAAATCCCTTACAATACAACTTTAATTTAGAAGGATGTCCTGTTACTTTATCCACTACAGTAAAAGACCTGGGTGTTATACTAGACCGCAACTTGACTTTCGAAAATCATATTTCATATGTTACAAGAACAGCCTTTTTCCACCTTCGAAACATTGCTAAGTTACGTAACATGCTATCTGTTTCAGATGCAGAAAAGTTAGTTCATGCATTCATGACCTCGAGACTAGATTACTGTAATGCTTTATTAGCTGGTTGTCCTGCATCCTCAATAAACAAGCTACAGTTAGTGCAAAATGCAGCCGCTAGAGTTCTTACTAGATCAAGAAAATATGATCATATAACACCACTTTTATCATCTCTACACTGGTTACCTATTAAGTTCCGTATCAACTACAAAGTATTACTATTGACTTATAAAGCTCTAAATGGTTTAGCTCCTGTGTATTTAACAGACCTTCTATCGCCCTACAATCCATCGCGCTCTTTAAGATCACAAAATTCGAGGCTTCTGGTCGTTCCTAGGATATCTAAGTCTACTAAAGGAGGGAGGGCGTTCTCACATTTATCTCCTAAACTCTGGAATAGCCTTCCTGATATTGTTCGAGACTCAGACTCGCTGTCCCAGTTTAAAACTAGATTAAAGACGCATCTCTTTAACCAAGCATTCACTTAATGCTTACCTTTTATACTACTTCTGAATCAGTTCGAATGCATTAATATTATGAACATCAGCTATGCTAATTATTTCCCATCTGTCTTTCTGCTGTTATCTCGGGACGCTAGTCCCAAGGTAAATAGCGTTCGTCAGCTCCAGTTTGTATCCAGCCTCTCACGGAGACTTCAGATGCCCCAACACCTGTGATGAGACGACTAAACGCCTGTGGAGAGATGACTCGACGCCTGTGAAGAGACGACTAAACACCGGCGACATGTTATGCCTAAATGTATACATGATTAACTAACTGTATTTTTCTTTGTGAATTTCTGAAATGCACTTTCTGTAAAGCTGCTTTGAGACAATGTGTATTGTGAAAAGCGCTATACAAATAAACTTGAATTGAATTGAATTGAAATTGTTTCTTAACTTCCCTGTGAGGTATTGCCCAAATTATTATTTTGGACAGACAAATGAAACCCTCCTTTCAATTAAATTAAATGTTCTCATTCATTTATGGAGAACGAAAGAAATAGATTCGTTCAGTGTACATAATCACTAATTTAGTCATTTTACACGCGTCTTATGTAGATTATTATTATTATTTTTAAAAAGCAACATAAGACAGAGCTTTCAGCTTAGATTCCCCTATCCTAGAGAGAGTGAAGTGCTACTGGCGGTAATATGGATTTTTGTCTAGATGTAATAAACATTTTGCAAAAGAAAACCAGGTTAATTAGATTAGATCTGAGGGATTACGTCCGCATTGAATTGCCTTTTATAAGTGTAAGAATGCGGCCATCTAATCTTGTTTACTAAACAGGGCTGCGTTTCCCAAAAGCATCGTAAGCCTAAGTTGATCGTAAAAACGATCGTACGACTGATCATAATATTATGGTCTGTTTCCCAAAAGCATCGTAACTTAAGTAGCACTTGAAAATCTTCGTAGAACTACGAGTGCTCTGGAGTAATCGTACATCCCCAAGTGCATCGTAAGAAGACAGATTTATGAGGACACCTGCAGGACAACCGGCAGATTTCACTTTTATCTAGATTTGAAAAAAATCTGTCAATGACTTGCTGACGTGCACGAAAACGAATCGGTTACCTAACGTAACCTCGGTTCTCTCTAGATGAGGGAACGAGTATTGCGTAAGCTAGCTTACGCTACGCGAAAGATTCCATCTTTCTGAGAAATTGAAGCCAAAAAATTATCCTATAATTTTGTATCCATTGTCAACGCAGTTCAGCTGCAGCAGACCATGAGAGGGCTAGCTAGCCGCTCATTGGTTCGCTCACGGAGAACTGCTTAAGCCTATGAGGGAGCGCGAGTGAACCCGCGACCAATGAGAGTCTGACTCGCTCTCATTACGTCACCGCCCGCCGAAACGGGTGTGGACGAGACTATAAATATCCCGAAATAGGCTGAATAATCTGGTTTTTTTCAAATACTGAAGCGAAAATCGCCAGTAGCACAAGCACGGCCAGGAACGCAATACTCGTTCCCTCATCTAGAGAGAACCGAGGTTACGTTAAGTAACCGATTCGTTCTCTTACGAGAGGTTCTCTCGTATTGCGTAAGCTAGATTACGCTACGGGAACCCCTGGTCAACGCCGTGCGTGCTAAGCATCCACTATTAGTCCCGCGGGGCACCCCAGGGAACTCTGTAAGTGGGAATGAATATATGTAACTGTGACAAAAGGCCAGCGGAGCGGGCCGGTGATTGTGTAGTACATAAGCACATTATAGAGAGGGACAGAGCGAACTCGGTCTGTGTAATTAACCCCCTATAGTGCAGCTCAACCAGAAGAGCTGAAACATACTAGACTGCTAGTAGTTTAGCCTGCAAGGCGGGTACTTCCAGATTGTAAAATCTGACAAGGTGGAGGGGGAAGCCCATCCCGCTGCCACGCAAATGTCGTGAATGGAAATTCCGCTGGACCATGCCCACGATGAGGCCATGCCTCTAGTGGAATGAGCCCTGATGCCCAAAGGGCATGGCAGGTCTTTTGATGCGTATGCTGCTGCAATGGCATCAACAATCCATCTGGATAGGGACTGTTTCGAGGCGGCCAACCCTTTGGTGCGCCCGCCGAACGAAACAAAAAGCTGCTCGGAGCAGTGCGAGTAACATATAATCTCAGGGCCCTGACCGGACATAGGAGATTAGAATCAGATTCGCTATCGGATGCAGGCAGAGCCGATAGAGATATAACTTGTGCCCTGAACGGGGTGCCAATCGCTTTGGGGACATAGCCATGCCTAGGTTTGAGAACGACTAAGGAGTCATTAGGTCCAAACTCAAGACAGGACGCGCTGGTGGACAGCGTGTGCAGGTCTCCCACCCGTTTTACTGACGCGAGCGCGAGTAGAAAAACGGTCTTAAGCGACAGGTACTTTAGGTCCACGGTGCTTAACGGTTCGAATGGGGGAGCTTTCATAGCATCAAGAACTATGGAAAGATCCCAAATCGGCACCGAAGGGGGGCGAGGGGGGTTCATCCTTCTAGCTCCCCTGAGGAAGCGGACTACCAGCCCGTCTTTGCCCAGTGACTGGCCGCGCCGGGGTTCAGCAAACGCCGCGACGGCTGCCACATATACCTTAAGAGTGGACGGGGATCTGCCCTTGTCCAGCATCTCTTGGAGAAAATTTAGCAAGGAGGGAACCTCGCATAAACCGTGGGTCCAGACCCTTTTCGGTGCACCACTTTGAGAACACAGACCATTTTGACGCATAGAGCCTTCTGGTAGAAGCCCCTCTAGCCTGTATGATCGTGTTTAACACTCCCTCTGGCAAAGCAACGGTAGTTGTTGATCACCCACGCGTGTAGCGCCCAGCGCTCTGGGTGGGAATGCCAGATCGAGCCGCGAGATTGGGAGAGGAGATCTGCTCTGACTGGAATGGGCCAAGGCGCTGTCTGTGACAGCTGCGTGAGCTCCGGAAACCAAGTCTGACCCCCCCAGTGCGGGGCTATGAGGAGCACCGAGTGCTGCGCTCCTCTGATTCTCTGAAGCACCTGTGGTAGCAGAGAGACCGGAGGGAAAGCATAAAGCGGGCGGCTGGGCCAGGTTTAGGCTAGCGCGTCCTCGCTCCTTGAGAAAAATATTGGGCAGTGGGTGTTCTCCGCTGAGGCGAAGAGGTCCACCTCTGCTCTGCCGAATAGACGCCACAGTTTCTGGACTGTAAGAGGATGCAGGGACCATTCCCCGGGGGGAATGGGGTTCCTGGACAGGCTGTCTGGACCAACGTTCAGCTGTCCCGGCACGTGCGTCGCTCTGAGCGAGAGCAGGTGACACTGAGACCAAACTAGGATGCGTTCTGTCAGCTGGAAAAGATTCCTGGATCTGACTCCGCCCTGACGGTTTAGATAGGAGACCACGGCCATATTGTCCGAACGGATCAGCATGTGGTGGCCCTGAATGCACGGGAGAAAACGCCTGAGCGCGTTCTCGACCGCCAACATTTCCAAACAGTTTATGTGTAGGAGGCTCTCTTGAGCTGACCAGGGGCCGAAGGCCGGTGAGCCCTCGCAGACCGCTCCCCAACCCGTGTTGGAGGCGTCTGTCGAGATGACTTTTCGGCATGAAACTGTCCCCATGGAAACGCCGCGCTGAAACCATTCTGCCACTGACCATGGCTGCAGAGCTGTGATACAGGTCTGCGTTACCTTTATCAGCTGGTGGTCCACGCTCGGTGAGACACACGGCTCTTCAACCAGAGCTGAAGCGGGCGCATGCGCAGTAACCCCAGCTGGAGTACCGCGGAGGCTGAGGCCATACAACCCAACGCTCTCTGAAAAGTTTTCAAAGGCGTGAGTCTGTTCATCTGAAAAGATGCGGCGAGACGCTGCACACGGTGCGCGCGCTGCGTCGACAGACGCGCCGTCATCGTGACCGAGTCCAGCTCTATACCCAAGAAGGAGATAGTCTGACTGGGTTGTAGTACGCTCTTTGTCCAGTTGACAGAGAGGCCCAAAGCTTTCAGATGGTCGAGGAGAACTGTACGATGAGACAGTAACTCTCTCTGAGATTGTGCCAAAATCAGCCAGTCGTCCAAGTAGTTCAGTATTCGCAGCCCCTGACTCCGCAGGGGGGCGAGCGCCGTATCCATGCACTTCGCGAACGTACGGGGTGCCAGGGATAGGCCGAACGGTAGGACGGTGTATTGATAAACCTGGCCTTCGAAGGCGAAACGTAAGAATGGCCTGTGAAGGGGATTTATCTGGATCTGGAAGTATGCATCTTTCAGATCTAGTGATATGAACCAGTCCCCCTGGTGCACATGCGCGAGGAGTTTTCTGATAGTGAGCATTTTGAACGGTCTCTTTATGAGAGCTTTGTTCAGAGATCTGAGGTCTAATATTGGTCTGAGACCGCCGTCTTTCTTGGGGACAAGAAAATAACGGCCGTAAAACCCCGACTCGCTCATAGCCAGAGGCACCCTCTCTATAGCCCTCTTGCACAACAGACTTGCTATCTCTGAACGGAGCAGTGGCACTGCTTCTGGGTTCACAGTAGTTTCTAGCCGCGCTCGGAAGCGAGGAGGGCGGCGACGAAACTGTAAGCGATAGCCTAGCTTTATTGTGTTTAACACCCACTGGGAGATTCCCGGAATAGCTTCCCACGTTTTGAAGCGTGACGCTAGGGGTGAATGGCTACATGGTCCCCATTGCCGCACTTTGCGGGCTGCGTGAGCGTGCTGATAGTGCTTATAACAGCGGGACTTACACATGGAGAGGAGTGTAAGGGCCCTGTAACAGAGTGAACAGAGGTGGGACGCGCACACGGGCTTGTGGGCGCGCTTATGTACTCTGAGACTCGAGCGGGCATGGCCCGCTTTATGAGAGTGGACTCTGTGTGAGACAGGGGGACTGAAGTGCTTTTGTGTATGAGTGAACACAGTGTTGTGGGCACATTTCGTACACAAGAGGCTTTTATGCTCTTTTTGAGATTTCTCTGGGTCGCCGTGAAAACGGCGTTTGTGCTCATGCAAGCGGGAAGGGAGACCGGCTTGGTTATGGCAGAAAACACTGCTGTAGTAGCCGCCTGGGCGGGGCAAATCTTTGACGGCGGTCCGGCCGCAGCGGGAGAGCGCCGTCTTTTTCCGTCAGCTGTGCTAGGCAGACTTTGGTTGCTCAGGTTTCAGCGCGATTCTAGGCCGAGGCCCCCGAGGAGGCAGCGGCCTGTGACGGCTGTCAGAGCGGGAGCCCTGGCGTCGCTGAACACTCTGGTTGTGCTGAGCTGTGCGCTGGGGTGGGGCTCGTGCAGGAGGCTGATCACGTGGGCGGCCTGCAGAGGAGCTAGCGCGACGAGGCAGAAAGAGGTTCATGGCCTGCGAGGCTTTCTGTACTTCGGAGAAGCGGTCGACGATACCCGTGACGGCAGATCTGAAGAGGCCGGCTGGAGAAGGGCAAGGTCCGTGGCGCTCCTCAAATCCGCGACAGAAGGGGGGTTCTTTCCGCTCTCATCCCACTCACGCAGCAAATCGCCTTGCAGAATTTGCAGCACGGACATCGAGTGGAGTGCAGACGCTGCCTGGCCGGCGGCTGAATATGTGCGGCCGTGAAAACTTGAAGTCGCTCTGCAGGCTTTCGAGGGAAGCACAGGTGATGAGCGCCATCTAGCAGAGGGCGGGCATAAGTGTGCAGCTCGGGCAGGAAGGGCGCAGCCCGTTTGGCAGCGAGAGTCGAGCGCTGGCGGAAATAGCTGCCGTCCATGCGGTTGATGGTCTGCTCGGGGGGAGGAGACCAATCGAGACCGAGGCGCTCGACGGCCTGTGTGAGGAGGCGCATTAGCTCTTCTTCAATGCCAGCGCGAGTCCTGGAAGATTCACGGTTCGAGGAGACCTGAGAACCGGACCAATCCTCACTGTCGTAAGCGAGAAGCGAACATGTGTCCTTGATGTCCGCGGCATCATCGGAGGCAACAGAGCGGCCACTCGGCGGCAACTGTTCGTCCGGAAGCGCCGGAGAAGGAGAGCGGGAGGCTACAGGCTCCGGCGGAATGAACGCTTCTTGCTGGGGCTCCGGCGGCCTCTGAGCGCGGCGTTTCTTCTTCCGCGGCGCAGACAGAGGTGGCTTGGGAGCATTTTTAGCGGCCAACAGTCGAGCCCGCAGGGTCAACATAGGCATTGTATCGCAGAAGTCGCAGCCGCCATCGGCGAGGGCGACTTCGGCGTGCTCCGGTCCGAGGCAGAGGGCGCAGATGACGTGGCGGTCTCCAGCCTCGAGGGGAGCGCGGCAGGAGCCGCAGGAATTCCGAGACATCTTTAAAAAGACGCTCGCTCTTTTAGATACAATAAAGGAATAACTCTGAGTAAAGGATACACTCCGTCGGATGGCGCTAGCTCACAGGACGGCTGAAGGTGGCGAAGACGGCCGGCTTCCTCAGTCTCCCAAACGCTCGCTAGAAGGTGCCTTTTCGACGACGACGGCTTCTCTCTCAGGATCAGCAGATGCAGGTGCGTCGCTGAAGGATGAAAAAATCAGATTATTCAGCCTATTTCGGGATATTTATAGTCTCGTCCACACCCGTTTCGGCGGGCGGTGACGTAATGAGAGCGAGTCAGACTCTCATTGGTCACGGGTTCACTCGCGCTCCCTCATAGGCTTAAGCAGTTCTCCGTGAGCGAACCAATGAGCGGCTAGCTAGCCCTCTCATGGTCTGCTGCAGCTGAACTGCGTTGACAATGGATACAAAATTATAGGATAACTTTTTGGCTTCAATTTCTCAGAAAGATGGAATCTTTCCCGTAGCGTAAGCTAGCTTACGCAATACGAGAGAACCTCTCGTAAGAGAACCAGCCATTTCTTGCGGACCTCCCTGATCTTGAACACCCCTGGGTGCAGTTAGTTTGCAATGTCCTTCCATATGTTTTGTTTTTCCTTATTTGTAGGGTGTCATTTAAATCTGTTAAAAATAAAATATGTGTTTCGCTCTATCTCCTCTAAAAGGACATTCAATTTATCTTTTTGAAAGGTATCTTCTCTTGTTTTTTGTTTTGTTTTGTTTTTTTCAGCCATTTTGTCAGTGCCTCCGCCTGTATATGTGCTTTATATAGACTTGTCTTGATTTATAATCCACAGCAAATGACGATTTTTAGGTTAAACGTTCAGAATCCGATTCCATATAAGGTTATTTCAGGACTTCGCGAATGGACAGCGACGCTTAAGTAGCACGTAGAACGCGTTCTCGCGCGTTCATGTTAAGTGCATTTTTGGGAAACGCGCGTGGAATTGCGGCGAGCGTTCGTAAACTTGTACGTAGAGAGCGCTGTTAAGAGCTAAGATGCATCGTTATCGGGAAACCCGGCCCAGGCCTATTCTGGTGGGTGCGGTGCGGTGGTGCATGTTACGCGTAACATGTAGGGTGGCACTGCCAGTAAAGCACCTTAAAGCTGTCACAAAGAACCGGCAAAAGATTATGAATATGTAAAATATAGCAAGGAGATATTTTAATTGTTTATTAATAAACAAGTGTATTCTTTGTCAGTGTGTCGGCTGAAAACATGAAGTTGACGATGCTGACTCGCGATCTTCGCAGTAAACGCGCCAGGATGACGCCCGTTTCACACATAGCCTACTCCGTTTGCAGTGTGTATGCGGTGCGTGTTGCGGTGCGTATACAGTACAGGAGCAGCACACGTTATAGTGCTTTCACATATGCTGCGTTTGCAGTGCGTAACTGATCCGCGGCTGTACCACAAACACATACTCACTATTTATATTTCAAATCCAGAAGTTATGCAGCAACTTTTATTAAAAAAAAAAGTTTTGTCAGCATTGCGATTCTCTTTGTACACATATAGCCTACAAACTTGAATGGAGGCCTATAATTCTATGCATTACTTCTTCTATATATATTAAGTTGCTTAAGAAAGTGGTCAAATATTAACCATGTAGCTACTTATATTAAAATCGTAAACATTTTAAATTAAAACTTAAAATTGACAAAAACAGCCGACTCTCATGCCTTTTCTTTTGCATTTAAATTTTAATACAATAAATCTTGCATGTCACAAAGAACTTGTTTTTCCACCTCCACGAATGAGTGTCGTTCATTATTATGTCCTTTTTAAGTTAAATTGTCGTTTTCCTTGCTTAAAACCCTGGTCTTAAAGTAAAAAGATGAAACGTAGTATTTAATTAAATACATTTATGGTGAGATTACTACATTTTATTGAATTTAATGCATTTATGGTGAAATTACTGCATTTTCAGGTCAATCTGTGTTCATTTTGACCACGAACCGTGCGCTGTCACTTTAATAAGCGTTTGCAGCACAGCAAAAATAGACTTGGTGCGGAAACGATCTCTGCACTGGTGTAGGCCTATACGCACCGCACCTGCAAGAGTGAACTGGAGAACGAAAGAAATAGACTAATTCAGTAAATGAAACGTTTTTACAAAAATGTAAAAAGCAACATGATGGCAGAGCTTTCAGTTTATAGATTCCCTTATCCTAGAGTGGAGTGCTAATAAGTGCTAATGTGGATTTCTGTCTATATAATAAACATTTACCAAAACCTCAATAAGGTTAATTATAGATAAAGTAAGACATAAACACTGTTCACCGCTCATTTTCCCATGGGCAAAGGCAAGCACGCGTTTCACATCAGTGTTTCTCCCGAGAGACTAGTGCGAAATTGATCCGCTATCTTAGCGCCATCTACTGTTCTAGAAGAGGAAGGCTACGTTCACACTGCAGGGCTTAATGCTCAATTCCGATTTTTTTAAAAAATCCGATTTTTTTTGCAAGGCCGTTCACATTTCCAATTAAATGCGACCTTTAGTGATCTCCTGTGTGAACGTGAAATGACCCAGAAGTGACCCGCATGCGCAGAAGAGTACTCAACGGTCAACGACGTCACTTGCTGTTTGCGGAAGTACCTAAACATGAATGTCAACAGTGGAGCTCGTTTAGCAATATTAAAGTTATTTTCCCAACAGAGCCAGAAAAATGACAATCTTTTCGTTTTAAGAAGAAAATTAAGAAGCGTTTGAGAAGCGTTAAGCGTTTGAGCGCCTTCGATTAACTCACGGGAAGAGACACGTCTGCGGCGGACCATAACAGTGCAACGCGTTGGAGTGTATTGACAGGTGCGTGCTATCGGTGCTATCGTACGATAGCTAACTTGTTTATCTTCTCATTCCTGCCTACTTCAACGCAGAATTATGACGTTTGTCGCATATCAACGGCGTGCGGGTAGGATACATGCGACCTGGCCGTTCAGATTGAGGTCGCATTTCAAAAGATCGGATACGTATCGGATTTGGACCACATACCCAAGTGGCCTGGGTCGCATTTGAAAAGATCGGATCTGTGTCGTTCAGACTGTCATGAAAAGATCGGATACAGGTCGCATAGGGGCAAAAAAATCGGAATTGGGTCGTTTCAGCCTGCAGTGTGAACGTAGCCGAAGTTGCTCAACTGCATTTGTGAGAAAATCTGGCTGCGTGCCTGGACGAGGAAAAATAGTGCCAAAAGTCACGTGGCAGTTTTTCGTACTTGTAGAATTTTGTTTTGTACTTGAAGGTTTTTGTTTTGTACTTGTAGAATTTTGCTTTGTACTTGTAGAATTTTGTTTTGTACTTGTAGAAATTTGGTTTGTACTTGAAGTTTTTTGTTTCGTACTTGTAGAATTTTGTTTTGTACTTGAAAGATTTTAGTTTGTACTTGGAGGATATTTGTGATGCGATCTGGGAAAACCCACCACATGGTGAAATTTGACATATTACAGGTTTTGCGATCATATTAAAGCTTGGTTCAAGCCCTTTCCAAATCTGTTTTTATTTCTTTTATAGTTTGTCTGTAACAAAAGTTATGGTTATCTGAAGTCGGCTGATCGCTGTGATTTTCAGAAATGGAATTTTGAGAAAAACAGGTTTAAATAACTGTCACGTCCTGCTAGTGGGACGACGGGCGCTCTTTTTTTAATTGCCTTTTTTTCATATCACATATTTTAGTAATCATCATAGATTAGGTATCATTCGAAAGCTTACAAACTCAAAATTCATCCTGTGGAAACCGTTTTGAAATTGGGCGATTGAGAGGCGAGCAAGGTCTTTTAAACGAGCAGCTTCAGACTCTGTTGTTCTCTTGTGCTCCGCATCACATAACGCTGGATAAAAATAAATAAATAAAAACTTGCGTGCCGTTGTAGTTTACACAGGACTGGCGGGACCTTTATTCTGTTATGTGGTTTATTTTGATAGGAGAAACTGTTGTAGTGTTAAGAAGGAGAACTAAATAGCCGTTGTTGTTGTTTTTTTGCACCTCCGCTCTGCGCGTGTTCTTAAAGAGAAAGACACGTCTTTTCAGCTTGCCACTATAAATCGCTATTTTTCTGCACTAATCTAGTGAATTTTCACTAGATATACTCAGAGATGATAAACAAGATGTTATAGAATAATAATTTATTGAAAACCCAAATTTGACAATAAACTGACATTCAATCTATTTTTAGACTTTACTGAAAATGTACAAGCGACATCCGACGGGTTTTCCCAGATCGCATCACATTTTTGTCAATGAAGAAATACGTTTTTATGTATATGTAAAACATACTGTATTTGTTTGATAGGTACGTTTTTTATTTGCAGAACAATATGCATTAGTTTGTGAGTGATGTTTTGTATTAACAAACCACACTGAGTTTGTTTGTGAATCATTGGGTGTGAGTAAAACACGTTTTGTGTGTGTGTGAGGTTTCGGCACATAATTCGCTCCATGCCACAGGTTTGTGTACTCAAGTACCCCTTAATCTCATTTCACCGTCAGATACACTCAGAAAACCGTCAAAATAAAAGTTATATTTGCATTTGTATTGTGAACCTCAAATAAAAGTTAAGAAGTGAATATTCATTCAAATATTCATTTCTAATATTAATTTCTAAAAACAAATATTTAACACAATTAAAATAATTCCACTGATTTTTACAAAAATTCAGCACAGAATGAAAAAGTCTGCAGATTTCACAGTGGTTCTGGTCATGAGCGAGGATTCATAGGTGTATGAATAGGTTCATAGGTGTACCTCGGGGTGGAGCTAAGACATGAGAGAAGGAAGAGAGGAAAGGAAATGAGGATGCACAAATAAGAAATGAGAAGCACCCCACATCTGCATCCGATGTATCCCTGATATCAAGAACTCATCCAGGTTCTTTCATACATCCTCTGTACTTGTGTTCTTGAGTATTAAGCTGCGTCCCAATTCGCCTACTAATACTATGCCTTAAAAGTACTTTTTTTTGTGAAGAAAACATATACTTTTTAATGTGTAGCAGAAGAGTAGGCGTGCTTTGGGACATACTATCACGTCATAAAATGGTGTCTTTACCAGACGATATGTCCCATTACATGCATCCTGACTGGCCTGTCAGTCATTGTCACTGTTAACATCCTCCACGTTTAGTTTAATGTAATTTCCAACCATGTTGGAAAGAAAAAAATAACACGTTGGTCTGCCAGTCAATGGGTCTTACATGAGGAGAACTCTCCTCATATTTTTGCATAATGATGCATTTAAAAGTTGATGGCCAAACGGATATAAAAGTTGATGTTGCAGATGTTGTTAACATTAAATAAATATTTTTATCATGTTTTTATCATTGATTATTAATCACTTAAACCCTTTTATCCAAACCTACTTAACTGTCGTGCACTCTGAACCGAATCCTCCTCCAAAGGGTGAATGTGATTTGACCAAGTAGAATATGTTCCTGGATCAACATCTTTGTTTTAAATAATTACACACATAGCATTACCAAACTTAGTGTATTTACTAGTTGCCATATCAACACTATATAGATAAATAATTGTGCCAAAATTCAGAAATCTTTGGAAGATATCACTGAACATTTATTTAACCATAGCAAAAGTAAATTTCTTATTTCTTATGTTTATTTTTCATCTCTATTTTTGGTGTTTATTTTAATTTAGACAAATCTGATATTATTTCAATCTCCAATGTGTTATTTAACAGTTGAGATAGTTCTTTAATACTTCGATTACCAACAGAATACACTAGTAGGGTTTAAATCACAGTTGTGCAGTTGGGCATGTTGTAACACTGCATTACAATGTGCCTCTATTAGAACTATGCTATTCTATTCAATACTTTTATGAATTCTATTGAGAAAACATGAGAAAAAGCTGAATGAAGACTGAGAGTCAATGTTCAAAAAGTATTAATTATCATTATGTTTTGAACTATGTTGTATAGATGGGTGATTTTCTGGTGTTGTCAAACTAAATTAAAAAAAAAAAATTATTTACAATTATCTAAATTTTAATTATTTAAAAATGTTTATTTATTATTTAAAAACATTATTTTATTAAGAAAAAGTTAATAATTGTAGTTTATTGAGAAAATAGTTTAGTTTGTCTTGTATATTTATTTGATTAGATCAGATAGCATTTTAAGCTGTCATAAGGTCATGTTACATTGTGCCCCTCATAATGTACCCCAATGGGGCACGTTGTCACATTTCACTTCCATTCTTTCGGGTTTTTCAAGAAAAATATACACTGTATTAAGGAAACAAAACTACATAATTTAAATAGACATGTGGGAAAATAATGTGGGGAAAAGTAAATATTCTGAACTCTAAGTAGATTTACACACAGTGGCCCATTTATCAAAAGTGCGTACACCAAATTTCCAGCGTACACCTGGCGTACACCCAAAACCACGGTGACTTTGAGATTTATCAATATGGACTTTGGCGTACGGCACGCTCAAATCCCACGCCAGCTCAGGAGGTGGTGTACGCACGTTTGAGTTAGTGCGGAAATGTGCAGAAAAACAATATTCCTCCACAAAACACACTGACAAACCAAAATATATATAGGCTATATTATGAACTGTAAAAAAAAAAAAAATTATTATAAACTTCAGTGTTTATTTTTGTGCAACATGGACTTGTTTGTGTTTAATTTGTGTGATTTTATCAAAGCATTTGATTTGTAGGCATATGTATTCCTTCAGTTGCGAGCCTTTGCGCTTTACCTGACATTTCAGGGTTAGGTGGTGCGCGCACGGACTTGGTTCAGTAATAAAAGGCTTTCAATGATCAAAAAATTATTCAGAATGACAAAATATTAAAAATCACATTACTCTTGTATTGTTCTTGTGCAGTCACTCAAAATAGTGTTGTACCAAAAAATAATCAAGAGCACACACGTTTGCGTCTAACTTCAGTCTTTACTGGATATCAACTGACTCTCATACAAAGAGCTAACAACCAATCCCCATTCAGTATGCAAATCATTACACGTGGATCGATAACATTACAATTCTTCTTTTAAATAATAATAACGACATTCTTCTTCTAAATAATAATATTAATAAAATTAATAATAAAAATCATAAAAATAATAAGATCCTCAATGCCGAGACGCGCCTTTTTGTGGCGATCTTTAGATCTGACCACTTTTTTTCACCTACAATAAACAAGAAAACTCATGCTTAAAGTCCCCGTGAACCGGAAGTTGCAAACGACTTTTCTCCAGTGCTGTGACGTATTTCCGAGAGAAACGGAATACTAAATGAGGCAAAATAGTAGGCGTTTCTCAATGTCAAGGAAGGATCCTCGGAAGCCATTATTTCGAGGATGCTACGTCATCGACATCCGTCTAAGGACTGTTCCAATGTCGAGGATCCTCAGAATTTCAACCAAGGACTGAGTCCTTCGTTCGGCAAATATCCCATACACAGGAAAGGATGCATATGTGTAGCCTTCGCGCTCTCAACTCACCCACAATCCTATGCGCAGCTTTGCTATCTTGTTCAAAAAATAAAAAATGTCGGACGTTAGCGGAGTCGGAGTGATAACGGCGCAATATTCAAATGTAAGGTTTAAGGATAAATTCAGTTTTTGCCATTTATTTGATGTTTGTTAAACTATTAAACATATCGACTCAACTGATTTGCAGAGGGGGATTTAAAGCTGTTCCCTTTTACTGGTGATTCACCTTGTAAGTTTTACTTCATATAGCATGTTTTGTTGATCACATATTTTACCATTGCATGTGTTTTAGCAGCTAGATGTTGCTATGGACACAGTTCTGTTCACTCAGGCAATATAACGTTAATCGTTTTTAAATTAATAAACTCCTGTTTAAATCAATATTTTGTGTCAAATTATTGATTTATTTGGTCGGTAGCCATGTTATAAACGCGAAAATGTATAGTAAGGCGGTTGTTACAGCGAATACAAATCCCTTCAGGCTGATTCAAGACCCTCCGCTTCACGTTAGAGTTCGCGGAGTTGAATTCGCTATAACAACCGTCTCACAATTTATTTATTTATTTCTATGAGGGCTGACGAGACAAAATAAGACTGTCAAGTGTGTTTAACTAGCGCTGAAAGCGGTCCTTTTCACTGACGTTATGACGCAATGATGTGCACTTGCTAGCCTGTTCCATTTACGTGTTCTCCGAATGCTAAAGAGGAGCCTCGCCTAGCCTCTGAAGGAAATGACTTGGAAGGACCCGTCCTGCCAAGGAAGTATCCTTGACATTGAGAAACACCTAGTGAGCGTGGCTTTTTTTTCCAACTAGCACCTGATTGGATCTAGAAAAATGCACCTCCTTGCCATCTCTCCTTTCACACGCTGTGTGCCTGTCTACTGTCAGTTGGAGGGGCGTGATTACGGATGTTAAGCAGACACCTAAACCGTCAAGCCTACGTCATTGGGCAAGGTCCTCCAATGCAGAGGGGAGGGGCATTTTCAGAATTTGATTAAAGATTACGAAGCCAAAAATTTTTTTTGTGTGGATTGACTTGCATGGATGAACTGTTCACCACAAAACGATCAATTTAGGCAAACAAAGTAAGTATGGTCAATTATTATTTCATGGGGACTTTAACTTGATCACTATTGGTCTATATTAAGAAATAAAACATTCTTAACTCTGCTGGACTGCGCTTCTCAACCCCCACACTATTAACAGAACTCGTAATAGAGGTGGAATTAATCCCACTTTAACCTTTAATCCCACTCTTTAAACTCCCAAATAAAACAATTTTTGTTTCTTTCCATTTCCCTGGTGATGGTCTCGATCTCTCTTGCCGTCTTCCGTGTGTTTATGGCGTAAAATGAGGGCGTGGGGGAAGCGGAGACTTGAATATATAGGGCCGTGTTATTCTAATGACGATCGTTTTCAGCCGCTGCATTTATCAAGGGCAGGTACACCTAGATTTCAAAGGTACGCACAGCTTCATAAATCAGGCGGTGAGACGAGTGTAAGCATAATCTTACGCCAACATATACGCCCTTTTCTACGCAAGAATGATAAATGAGGGCCATCTCCCCTATTTTTTATTTTTTTATTTTTTTTCATATCGTTTTAAATACTGTCTCATATTTGTGCATTGTATTGAAAATATTGATTTATAAGGAAAAGGTCATAACGTGGTATCAAAGCTCACAAAGATGATGCATACACAGAATAATCTTTAATAAGAACATGCAGGTACATACATTGACAAGAACGGAGGAGAACACAGGGTTTAAATAATCAGGGGAACTGATAAGATGATTGACAGAACGGGTGAACATAATGACTAATTAGACACAGTAGGAAAACTAGGGCTGAGTCCGAAATTGCCCCCTATACCCTCAAATATGGCGTTATTTGAGGGGACAGCCATTTGTAGTGGTGTCCGAAACCATAGTGGACTTAATTGAGTGCACTCATTTAATCCCACATTGCACCGTAATAACGAGTGTACAACCGATGTACGCTTATTGGCTGTCTGAATTCACTCACTCATTTTCATTCAAATGAACAGTATTTGTGGACTAGGAAATAGTGAATGAGGGTTTAGGGGGCGATTTCGGATTCAGCCTAGGCCACAGGGGAGAACCAAAAACAAAGAAACACAGCATACACATTACGGAAACAGTTATGTTCCTAATTCTAAGTATCTGAAATTTTGTGTAGGCTAGTCCACTGGTTGTGAAATTGACTTCAAATCTATTTTTCAGCTCTATGTTTTCACTGATATACGGTAGAAATAGTACAGAATCTCCAGATCAAAACACAGGTGATGAAGAAGCAGAACCAAATGATAGAAGATTGTGCATGTAAATGTAGAATAACTTGATCATCAAACATTAAACAGCATATAAATCAAAACTGTAAAATGTTGAACCCATGAAATGGAAACGACTGTGAAGCTTCGGGGGTGATGATGAACGATCATCATTCTGAGCCCCATCTGGACATAGTCTTTTACAAAAAGGCAAATTTAGTTTTTTTTTTTAATGAAACTCACTCGCATTCAAGTGTTGATAAAAAAGGATCCATAAACCTAGAATAACATGTTTTTAAAATGGAAAGAGTTAAACTACAGTTAAAGGTATATTTCAAGTATTGAAAAAATAATACCTAAATAGGGACATAGTAATATACTTAAAAGTGCAAAAATAATATTGTGAAGTGTGATGTTATGTGCACTTAAAGAAAACTTACAAGTATACTTCCAGTATAAAAGTACTAAACTAGTTGTTTACTGAGAGTATACTTTAAAGTGTACTGTCATGAACTAAAAATGTGCTACAAGTATTTGATTAGTGAACTATCATTATAAGTATAAGCTCACTTGATGTCTACTTATTTATGTAAGGGTATGGTTAGATAAATCTTCAGACAGGTTGATCCAGGAACACCTGGCAAAATCACGATGACCCCTCAAAGCACAGTGGATTGTGGGCAATATTAGCCATTAGAGTGTGCACGGATACACACTTAAAAAATCTAAATACACCATCAGGGTTTCTTTGGCATACTCTTTTCAACATGTACTATGCTTTGGGACACATTTATTCTAATCTCACAAAAAAATTAGGATGGATAGTATTGGGACATTGGGATGCAGGGTCGGAATTGAATGCCGGCGGTTGATGACGTAGAACGAGAAAACAAGGACACAAGATCGCATAAGAACGCATATTAAGAAATGGACCTTGTTTTTTCATCTCCAGGTGTGAATTTCAAAGCTAACTACATGATATGAACATGATTGGCCTTTTAAAACTATAGGAAAACATTTTACTTATTTTAACCAAGTAATATCTCTAAAAACAAAAACATTTCAGTCTCGTTATAGTGCTTAAAGGTATAGTTCACTTTGAAATTAATTTTTGATATGTTTTAGCTTTTAGCAAGGGCATCCAAGATGTACAGGGGTTGGACAATGAAACTGAAACACCTGGTTTTAGACCACAATAATTTATTAGTATGGTGTAGGGCCTCCTTTTGCGGCCAATACAGCGTCAATTCGTCTTGGGAATGACATATACAAGTCCTGCACAGTGGTCAGAGGGATTTTAAGCCATTCTTCTTGCAGGATAGTGGCCAGGTCACGACGTGATGCTGGTGGAGGAAAATGTTTCCTGACTCGCTCCTCCAAAACACCCCAAAGTGGCTCAATAATATTTAGATCTGGTGACTGTGCAGGCCATGGGAGATGTTCAACTTCACTTTCATGTTCATCAAACCAATCTTTCACCAGTCTTGCTGTGTGTATTGGTGCATTGTCATCCTGATACACGGCACAAAACTGTGCTCTTACCCTGCTAATTGGACCTTCACAGTCTGCTCTTATTGGTTCAATGTGCAATTAATGAAGATTGGCCACCAGGCATGTCCAATTTAGCCATGAAACCTCCCACACTAAAATGAGAGGTTTTTCAGTTTCATTGTCCAACCCCTGTAGGTGTCTTTGTTTCCACAGTATTTTCAATTTTGATATCTTTAGGTCAAACTGTTCTTGTCTGTCAGTCATATAATGCAGGTCTATGGGGTCCACCTCAAAGAGCATACACAGAGAAGTCCAAATTAAACATTATTTAATACTCGTAAATGTAAGTACACATTGATGGCCTAAGGCACAAAACGAGCGGTTTGTGTGAGAAAACTAACAGTATTTAACAGTATTTACCTCTTGTAAACACAGCCACGTCCAAGTGATCTGATGCCGCCGGCGCTTCGGTCTTTTCCGGAAAGCGGCGGAAGTGATCTCTCGCGCGTACGTCACTCATTGTTTACACAGAACAGAGATTGTAGGTAAGACGGCTAATTAAAATGGTACTAATTTGCGCTTATCTGGGATGTTTAAACCGTCGTAAAAGATTTAAAAATTTAAAATAAAACAATTGTATGAGTGACGTGAGATCACTTCCAGTGCTTTCCGGAAAAGACCGAAGCGCCGGCGTTTTCAGATCACTTGGACGTGGCTGTGTTTACAAGAGGTAAAAACGATATAATACTGTTCATTTTCTCACACAAACCGCTCGTTTCGTGTCTTAGGCCATCAATGTGTACTTACATTTACGAGTCATTAAATCATGTTTAATTTGGACTTCTCTGTGTATGCTCTTTGAGTTGATGACCATAGACCTCCTGCATTATATGACTGACAGACAAGAATGGTTTGACCTAAAAATATCAAAATTGAAAATACTGTGGAAACAAAGACACCTACATCTTGGACGCCCTTGAGGTAAGCTAAAACATATCAAAAATTAATTTCAAAGTGAACTATCCCTTTAAGTATTTTGAATAATTTAACCATCCCAGCCAGCTTCTTGGCCCTGTTGGCAATATTTTTCCGATTTGTATCAAGTGTAAGTGAGTCGCAGGCAGTGGAGAATGCAGGCGGCGACTGCAAGTGATGCCAATTGCAGAGGAAGTGCAGTTGACTTCAGTCAGACTCTTCTCAATATATTGCATAGAAATGTTGCAACCAGATGCACATATTCCTCAACTCACAAATCTCAGACATGGTGATGATCAACAAAAGTAAAAATATGAAAAATATAAAACTCTAACTATATGACAGCTAAATAACAGCAGCAGCATAAATCAAGCTAGAAAATGCAAAGCAATATTTTTTTTAATAGTTGGAGTTAATACATTAGGTATCAGCAAAATGTTCTTCTAACAAATAAAAAATAGCTTGAACAAAGATTATTTAGTAGAATGAGTCAGTTTACTAAACTCAAGTGGACTAAACAAGAATACTCTAAACATGTTGCTAATGCCGAGTTCAGACTGCACGATTTTAGCCACGATTTTGGCTCGCCGACAGGTTTTGAGAAATCGCCGACAAATGCACGAAATCACAGGCAAATCGGTGCTCGTTCACGCGAGTGACAATCACGCAGTGTGAATGAGCAAAGACGCTATCTGAGAGAATCGCCGACGAGTCGCCGACGCCCGTGAGATATTTGGCATGCTAAATATCTGGACCTGTCGGCGATTCACAATCCTGCTGTGTGAAAGTGTTCTGACTGAAAACTACATCGGCGATGACCGACAGCCAATGAGAGAGCATGATACAGGACAGCAGGCTGTTCGAGGAGGAGTTATAGACCAGAATATCAGTATTTTAATAGATAGATAGGCCTATATTTACAATTATATCAAACAGAAACAAAGCACAAACATTTGCATGACCAGCAGCAACAGCAGGACGTTTGCAAAATTATTTATTTACCCCCAACTCTCTTTCCAAAACACAGTCCTTGCTCCCCTCGTCTTCCCAAACATTTCCTCCTGCATAAACTGAATATTTATTTGTTTCATTTTCGCTACAAATCAGTGCACAGACAATTTGGATCGCAATCTTCTTGTAGGCTATCATTTTTAATAACAAACTCAGTGTCGCGCGAGAACTCCGGTCTCACGCACGCGTGATCTTCCGTTATTTCCGTATCACTTCTCGCGTTTGTTTGGTTGTGAAACGTAGTTTGTGGACCAGGCAGAGGTTGTCGGCGATTCTTTCTTTTGTAAAGTCATGCAGTGTGAAACCTCCTGTCGCCGACCCATCGTGCAGTATGAACACAGAAGCAACTGAATGTTACCCCAGATAGTCATGCAGTGTGAAAACAACAGTGACCCGATTATTTTGAAAATCGTGCAGTCTGAACTCGGCATAACAAAAGTTGTTACTTAGATTCTCAAATAGATTACTTGACCAAAGGCCTGACAGTTTCATAAATTGTCCAATAGATGTCACTAAAAAGCTATATCCAGCATGTATTAATTTCGGTATTTACATATTTCCTTTAAAGATGTTCTGAAATTTTGCTGGAAAATGCTGTTTAACTTTAAAATAAGCTTTGGTATGTGGAACAATATTATTATATATAATTAAAAAAAAAATTTTTAGCTGATTTTCATTTTTGCAGCTGATCTTGCTGCTTTTGTGCTCCTTAATGTGTTTAATTGTTTGCTCTGTTGATGCTGTTAATTATGGTTGGTAGTGTACAACTGTACATCCCAACCACCCTAAATTAAGAAAGCTGCAGGAAATGTATGGTACTCTGCAAATTACTTTGTGGTTCCATTAGTTTAGAAAATCTTGAAAATCTTAAAAATGAAAAATCTTACAAACCTAACAGCAACTTTATTTACTACTTACTTTTACTTTACATATCTTGTTTTACTGATTCAAGTATTCATACAAGAATTAGATAATGGTTACATTTTTAATTTTCATTGCTTTATTAGCAACATTATAATTCTGCTTGGCACCAAAAAAAATGGAATTATCAACAATAACAACAGCACTTAAATATAACAACATATCATATGGTGCAATGATGAAAATCATACAAAAATATTGATTGGAAATTCTGCCGGCTGAACTGTAGCTTACGGAGTTCTCAAATACTTGTATACCAACCTCTACATATAAAACTGGGAGTGCCACCATGTATAAGGTCATCATTGTCAGGCAATATGAACGGACACCTCTGCTGGACTTCAAGACAGTACTGCTCACAGGGAATCTTATGACTGCAGCCTGACTGAGGACTCTGGAAATACTGAGCACAGAGCCAGGGCTTGTAGACAGTCTGCAGAGAAAGCAAGCAAGAAACAAATAAACAAAGTGAATGAATGAATGTAAACCATTCAACTTTTCAAACAATTATGGTGTAGGTTGGATTTTACACATTATTTATACAGTAAAAGCCCTACAATACATTTACAATCCCAGAGTTTTTACCACACTCTTGTTAGAGTTACTGACATTATTGTCACCACAGTGCCACAACTAGTGTCATTTTTTATTTGATATACGATGCAGACAAATTATAGCAAAGGACTTACTATGGCAAGCCGTTTTAACATTTAATCATTTTAACCTACTAGTCTCTATTTTCATGCTACTAGTACTTATTTTTTAGATACTAGTATCTATTCCATTAAGTACTAGTACTTATTCATTAGCTACTGGTGCTTATTCTTTAGATACTAGTGCCTTTTCTTTAGAAACTTGTGCTTATTCTAGGTACTACGAGCTTGTTAAAGATATTAGTACTTATTCATTAGATACTACTCCTTATTTATTAGATACTAGTACTTATTCATTAGATACTATTCCTTATTTATTAGAGACTAGTCCTTAATTATTAGTTACTAGTGCTCATTCATTAGATACTAGTACTTATTCATTAGATACAAGTACTTATTATTTGATACTAGTACTTATTCATTAGATACTAGTACCTATTAAATAGATACTAGTACTTATTCATTAGATACTAGTACTTATTTCGATAGTGACTAGTAACTATTCTTTTGTGACTAGTAACAAATGAATTTTTTTTGCCATTGACTTCTATGGGGTTCTGTCATTCAGATATCAACTATTCAGTTCTGACTAGTATGTATTCCAATTGTGACTAGTACATATATATTAGATACTAGTAGTTATTCATTAGGTACTAGTACTTATTCATTAGATAATAGTACTTATTCATTAGATACTAGTACTTATTCATTAGATAGTACTTATCCATTAGATACTAGTACTTATTCAATAGATACTAGTACTTATTCATTAGATACTAGTACTTATTAATTAGATACTAGTACCTATTTATTAGATACTAGTATTTATTCTAAATGTTACTAGTAAGAATTTTTATTTTACTAGTCACAACTGATTTTTTACTAGTCTTATGTTATGACTAGTCAGAATGGTCACTGTAGAGTTCAATTAAAAATCTTACTAGTAAAATAAAAATTCTTACTAGTAGCATTTGGAATAAATACTAGTATCTAATAAATAGGTACTAGTATCTATTGAATAAGTACTAGTATCTAATGAATAAGTACTAGTATCTAATGAATAAGTACTAGTATATATTGAATAAGTACTAGTAGCTAATGAATAAGTACTAGTATCTAAAAAATAAGTACTAGTATCTAATGAATAAGTACTAGTATCTAATGAATAAGTACTAGTATCTATTTAATAGGTACTAGTATCTAATGAATAAGTACTAGTATCTAATGAATAAGTACTAGTATCTAATGAATAAGTACTAGTATCTATTTAATAGGTACTAGTATCTAATGAATAAGCACTAGTATCTAATGAATAAGTACTAGTAACTAATGAATAAGTACTAGTATCTATTGAATAAGTACTAGTAGCTAATGAATAAGTACTAGTATCTAAAAAATAAGTACTAGTATCTAATGAATAAGTAGTATCTAATGAATAAGTACTAGTATCTAATGAATAAGTACTAGTCACAATTGGAATAGATACTAGTCAGAACTGAATAGTTGATATCTAAATGACAGATCTCCATAGAAGTCAATGGCAAAAAAACAAATTGTTACTAGTAACAAAATAATAGTTACTAGTGACTATCGAAATAAGTACTAGTATCTAATGAATAAGTACTAGTATCTAATGAATAAGTTCTAGTATCTATTGAATAAGTACTATGGCAAGCCGTTTTAACATTTAATCATTTTAACCTACTAGTCTCTATTTTCATGCTACTAGTACTTATTTTTTAGATACTAGTATCGATTTCATTAAGTACTAGTACTTATTCATTAGCTACTAGTGCTTATTCTTTAGGTACTAGTACTTATTCATTAGATACTAGTACTTATTCATTAGATACTAGTGCCTTTTCTTTAGATACTAGTCCTTATTTATTAGATACCAATGCTTATTCATTAGTTACTAGTACTTATTCATTAGATACTAGTACTTATTCATTAGATACTAGTACCTATTAAATAGATACTAGTACTTATTCATTAGATACTAGTACTTATTTCAATAGTGACTAGTAACTATTCTTATGTTACTAGTAACAATTTTTTTTTTTTGCCATTGACTTCTATGGGGATCTGTCATCTAGATATCAACTATTCAGTTCTGACTAGTATGTATTCCAATTGTGACTAGTACATATATATTAGATACTAGTACTTATTCATTAGGTACTAGTGCCTATTAAATAGATACTAGTACTTATACATTAGCTACTAGTACTTATTCAATAGATACTAGTACTTATTCATTAGATACTAGTACCTATTAATTAGATACTAGTACTTATTCAATAGATACTAGTACTTATTCATTAGATACTAGTACTTATTCATTAGATACTAGTACTTATTCAATAGATACTAGTACCTATTTATTAAATACTAGTATTTATTCCAAATGCTACTAGTAAGAATTTTTATTTTACTAGTAAGATTTTTAAATGAACTATACAGTGGCCGTTCTGACTAGTCATAACATAAGACTAGTAAAAAAGCAGTTGTGACTAGTAAAATAAAATTCTTACTAGTAACATTTGGAATAAGTACTAGTATCTAATAAATAGGTACTAGTATCTATTGAATAAGTACTAGTATCTAATTAATAAGTACTAGTATCTAATGAATAAGTATTAGTATCTACTTAATAAGTACTGGTATCTAATGAATAAGTACTAGTATCTAATGAATAAGTACTAGTCACAATTGGAATAGATACTAGTCAGAACTGAATAGTTGATATCTAAATGACAGATCCCCATAGAAGTCAATGGCAAAAATTTTTTTTTTGTTACTAGTAACAAAAGAATAGTTACTAGTGACTATCGAAATAAGTACTAGTATCTAATGAATAAGTACTAGTATCTCTTTAATAGGTACTAGTATCTAATGAATAAGTACTGGTATCTATTTAATAGGTACTAGTATCTAATGAATAAGTACTAGTATCTAATGAATAAGTACTAGTATCTATTGAATAAGTACTAGTATCTATTGAATAAGTACTAGTATCTATTGAATAAGTACTAGTAGCTAATGAATAAGAACTAGTATCTAATAAATAAGGACTAGTATCTAATGAATAAGTACTAGTATCTAAAGAAAAGGCACTAGTATCTAATGAATAAGTACTATTATCTATTGAATAAGTACTAGTATCTAATAAATAAGGACTAGTATCTAATGAATAAGTACTAGTATCTGTTGAATAAGTACTAGTATCTAATGAATAAGTACTAGTATCTAATAAATAAGGACTAGTATCTAATGAATAAGTACTAGTATCTAAAGAAAAGGCACTAGTATCTAATGTATAAGTACTAGTATCTATTGAATAAGCACTAGTACCTAAATAATAAGCAATAGTCGCTAATGAATAAGTACTAGTACTTAATGGAATAGATACTAGTATCTAAAAAATAAGTACTAGTAGCATGAAAATAGAGACTAGTAGGTTAAAATGATTAAATGTTAAAACGGCTTGCCATATAAGTACAAGTATCTAATGAATAAGTACTAGTATCTAATGAATAATTTCTAGTATCTATTGAATAAGTACAAGTAGCTAATGAATAAGAACTAGTATCTATTTAATAGGTACTAGTAACTAATGAATAAGTACTAGTATCTATTTAAAAGGTACTAGCTAATGAATAAGTACTAGTATCTAATGAATAAGTACTAGTATCTATTGAATAAGTACTAGTATCTAATGAATAAGTTCTAGTATCTAATGAATAAGAACTAGTATCTATTTAATAGGTAGTAGTATCTAAAGAAAAGGCACTAGTAGCTAATGAATAAGTACTAGTATCTAAAGAATAAGCAATAGTCGCTAATGAATAATAATAATAATAATAATAATTCATTACATTTTATATGCGCTTTTCTGGACACTCAAAGCGCTTTACATAGAAGGGGGGGAATCTCCTCAACCACCACCAGTGTGCAGCATCCACCTGGATGATGCGACGGCAGCCATATTGCGCCAGAACACCCACCACACACCAGCTTACTGGTGGAGAGGAGACAGTGATGAAGCCAATCAGTATATGGGGATTATTAGGAGGCCATGATGGACAGAGGCCAAGGGGCAAATTTGGCCAGGATGCCGGGGTTACACCCCTACTCTTTCGAAAGACATCCTGGGATTTTTTGTGACCACAGAGAGTCAGGGCCTCGGTTTAACGTCTCATCCGAAGGACGGTGCTATTTTGACAGTATAGTGTCCCCATCACTATACTGGGGTGTTAGGACCCACACAGACCACAGGGATAGCACCCCCTGCTGGCCTCACTAACACCTCTTCCAAAGATCATAAAGCAACAATGCTTTTAATGAATAAGTACAATGAATAAGTACTAGTACTTAATGGAATAGATACTAGTATCTAAAAAATAAGTACTAGTAGCATGAAAATAGAGACTAGTAGGTTAAAATGATTAAATGTTAAAACACCAATATCCCCATCAATCAGTTGTGCAGTACGCACAGTGACCAGCAGATGGGAGGGTTGCACATGCGACCTGTTTGCCAGATTCATCATTAAGTCTCACAACAACTCAGTTACTTGTACTTGTACAGTGACATACACATGCACAACCAGGTCATGCAGACCTCATAAAAGCATTGTTGCTTTATGATCTTTGATAATCCAACCCAATACACCTACTGCATCATTAATGTGACAAAATGATAGTGTCAAGCTATATATGAAGTGAGTTAAGAGCAAAAGAAGCATAGTGGGCAGTGCAAGGGGTGGTCAGAGGACTCCACATCACTATAGGAATAGACTTTGCTAATTTGCTTTGCCCTACATAGTGTACAGCTCAGCCTGCTGTTGAGGAAATGTAAAGGAAGATGCCAGAGCATAGAGCATGGTGTGTGTGTGTGTGTGTGTGTGTGTGGGTTGGTTAAGTTGGTTAGAAAAGTAGGAATAGAAAAGAAATAAACAGTAGGAATAGAAAAGCAGGTCGTCATTAGCACTGTCTGGCTGTCAGAGAATCTAGTACTGCAGTCTGATTTGTGAAGGCTGGTTTCTAAGAGGATTCTCCCTTCCCCTCTCGTCACATCATAAATCATAAAACACTTAAGAGTTTAGGAATGAACTCCCTTCTCAAAACGTCTTTAAAAACAAGACATCTGTAATAGAATAAGACGAAATGACATGCCATTGGGGGCTGCTGACCCATCTCACCCATCACATGCCAGATGGAGGTGAAAAACAAATATTTGGATTACTGTACGTCACATCATAAATCATAAAACACTTAAGAGTTTAGGAATGAAGCTTCATGTGACATTGTGCAACTCAATGTATGAAATGCATGAAAGATAAAGCATACATTAAAAGTTGAAAATCCTTTCATCATTAAAATTTCATATAAAAATCTAAATATTGAGAAAATCGCTTTTAAATGTTTCCATTTCTGTTGGTTATTGTGCTGCATCCACTTACAAAAATACAATTTTGATATATTTAAGGTAGGAAATTTACTAAATATCTCCATGGATCATGACCTTTACTTAATATCCTAATGATTTTTGGCATAAAAGAAAAATCGATAATTTTGACCCATACAGTTGGCTATTCCCACAAATATACCCGTGCTACTTAAGACTGGTTTTGTGATCCAAGGTCACACATATAATATATATATATTCTTTCAAGACTTTTGGGACATCTTTTTTTTTTCAAAAGTCATTAGTCACTGAAAGTCCTGTAATCCAGTGAACTACTGTATAACCAGATTGTTGTGTCAGTGAGATGAACGCGAGAACTGGATCAGTCTGATACATTTGAAATTAATAGCTTACCAAAATCTTCTAAACGCAAATCAATATATTTTTAATGAAACCTGAGAGATTTATGTTCCTCTACTGAAAGTCTATTCCGCCAAAATTTTCAAGCTAGGTTTAGGGTTTAGTGTACAGTAGATGTACATTATTTAAAAATGGAGCATTACGCTTTTAGCGCCACTCACTTTTAGCGCTTTTAGCATCACTGAATTGGATATTTCAATTCAGAGCTGGGGTGATACATACAAAGACCAACGTAATAAAACATTGCCATACTCTCTCAGCTCTCAGCTTACTGGCCCTGACTGAGACCTGGATCAGACTAGAGGACACTGCCATATACCTGCTGCCCTCTCCACTAACTCCACTTTCTCACACACCCCTCATCTGATCAAAAGGGGCGGAGGTACTTGTTTTGGAAATTTGATCCTTTACCAACTCATTTGAATCGTATTCAATTACCATCACTAGTCCTATTAAAATCCATTTTGTAGATGTTTATCGTCCCCCAGGTAAGCTTGGCAGTTTCTTGGAGGAGCTTGATGTGCTACTCTCATCCTTCCCAGGGGATTGTACTCCTCTCATAGTTCTTGGAGACTTCAACATCCACCTAGAAAAACCTCAGGCTGCTGATTTCCATGCTCTGCTTGCCTCATTCGACCTCAAACGAGTATCTACTGCGGCTACTCACAAATCAGGTAACCAATTGGACCTTATTTACACGTGCTACTGCTTGACTGACCATGCACTGGTTACTTCGCTGCATACCTCAGATCACTTCCTCCTAACTCTCAACTTCAATCTGTCTCAGAACACAAAACACACTTCACAGGTCACCTTTTGGCGAAACCTACGCTCACTCTCACCCTCTCGCCTATACTCTTTGGGCTCATTTTGGCACCTATAGACGGGTCTACTTGTCCCGTAGATGGTCTGTTCACGTGCTTTAACCTCGTGCATGAGCAGATCCGTTTCCTCGTTAAAGAAGCGTTCAGTTGTTCCGCTTGCAAATTCCACCATGTAAATAGCGAATCCGCTATGGCGCGAGCACTACCTGCCGAGTGAACAAGATGAGACTCTGATTGGTTTATTGGATGTTATGTCCAAAACACACCCATTACTCATTAAGAGAATAGCGACAACCCTTTAAAACCATACGCCGGGCGTGCCAACCCTTACTAAAATAGCAAAATTAGATTTGTACTTGTTCCGTGCGCTTTAGACCATGCGCTTAGATTGAATGTTTTTAGCTGCTTTGAAACATTCTGTATTCACCTTTTTTTCCTGACGAGCCTACTGTCCTTTGAATTATAGGTGGCACTTCTGATTCCACTCATAAATACTGGAACAAATAATTTCAAATAATAAGGTTGCATTACAAATAATCATTATAAGCCAGTTTGACTGAATGAGCTGTCAATTTCCCTTTATGTTTCATTTTCAGATGCCAGAAGTAACGCTTTGTATTTTAATGCGATATGGTATCACAAGCATATCTGTGGCAAGAGTTCTTTTCAGCTGCTGCATTCTTTTCCTTGAACATGCATTTGAGGTCTGCTTTCCCGATTTAATTTACGATATGTCCCATGAATAATTCACTGGAATGCACTAAGAATCTCTCGTATTTCTTTCCAAATCCTCATTTGGAAAGTCTTGTTCCAGGTTTGTTTTCACATGGATGCTTTAAAATGTCTCCCGTTTTAACTTCTTATCCCTATATTAGCAGTCTTTACTGAAACATTTCTAAAGCAGGTAAATGCACTTTGAAACATTATCACTCAATGCTAAAGTTAATGAACATTTTTGATTAATGCAACTTAAGTTACATAATATAGACAAATCATAACATTTAACATGTCCGTAATATTGCTGTGGAAATAATCTAGCTTTTGGGGTAATTCATGGCCTGTTGTAGCCATTTTTTTAATGCTTTTACTCTTTTAAATGTCATTTTAATGTTCTATGGTTCAAATTTGAGTAGAATATGGCACTTCATTATAACCATTTAAAAAAAACGTTTTGCATTTATAGAGTGAAGCTTTCTCTGATTGTTTAGAGTTGGTAAGTTACTCCCATGATTTGCACAGAGCGTCTGGGGGCGTAGGAAAAAGGGGGATAAAGTACTATAAATAAATGTGACTTGAGTTGACATGATGACTTTATATGATGAAAAGATTTAATATAGCCTTTTATTCATATATTAACATTGATCAATACACATACAAAGAGCACATCAAATATGATAAATGGAAGCTCGGATGTACAGCTCAATTTGTTCACGAATGAATCAGACATATCTACATCTCTCATGAACTCAGCAGGGAGAATTAGTGTATAACAACTTATTTTGGTCTACTCGTCACACAAAGCTATCATATGGCTTCAAAAGACTGTGGTCCTTTGAATTCATAAAAAATAAAAAAAATAAAAAAAAAACCTTCACCATACAGTATCATTGCTGCAACTGCCAATGTTCGAGGGCTATACATATGAATCCTCCAACATTACACACATTGGAACCAGGAGGTCAAAAGGTTAAAGCTTACAATATCCTCAGGCACTGAGATGGCAAAGAGCACTGAGCATCCACTGCAATGCCTCAAGGGAATTCTTATGACCATATGGCCATGAGCCAAGGTTAAGGGTTATGCAGTAGTTATCAGGAAATGCATGGTCATGCATGAAGTGAACCGAATCAGTCAAGGTTTAGAAGATAAAAATTAATGCCATGAAACTTGAAAGAGTAAGTTGTTTTTTCTTCAAGGTATTATAGCTCAGTGCATCTTAACAAGCATGGCAGAATAGCAAATTTGACTGATCCATATACAATGAGAACATTAGAAAAAAATACTCTATTGTGTATGAACTAACAGCACACTATATGTACAGTAAACGGTGTGTGTATGTTTGTTCTAAATAGGTTGACTTTGACCTTGTTGACATGTGTAATGAGACTGCAAGTCTCGCCTCATAGGGGAATATTTAAACGTAACACGTTCGAAGGCCCAACATCAAAATGATCTTTGTCCCCACTCTGGTGATTTGAGTCTCAATATGCACAGTATGTGTATATGTTCCAGCTTACACGACTATTGTATAATATACTACAGGAATAGGTAGTGTAGGATCCTGGTATAGTGTAAGTGAGATGCCACGACTCCAAGGTAAGTTCCACAACTCACTGTCAACTGTATTACTTTTAATAATTATAAATTCTTTCGCAGAAAAGAAAAGATTTAAGTTGAGGGAGTCAGTAGTCTAATGACTTCTTCTCGTCGGTATCAAGAGAATTTAAGTTTGATTGGTGTGGACCCATATCAAATAGACCCAATAGCCTTAAGTAAAGATCCGTCCTTATTGCCAGCCGTAACTTATCCGGATTTATAACTATTTATATTTATAACTATCTCGTTCATACAGTATTCGCATACACTTTGCAGGGCTCCAGACTACCTTTTACTAGGAGCGCTGTAACAAAATAACACAGTATCATACAAGCACTAATTCCCTACCTAGTAAAGAAATATGCCAGACCTAGATGTTCATAGGAAAGCTACGGTAACTACCTACTAACAAATTACTGCATTATACTGATGTCTGATCATGCCTGAAAACTCTCAGTTTAGGTATAAACTGTGTTTTGGGGATCTGGCTAACTTAAGCCCACAAAGGACAATATCTTATTCATACTAATTAAATAATTGTCTCAATTTATGGCAGCTTCCTCTATTTCAAAGAGCAGTTTCAGCTACTGCTTACAGCTAACCAGATGTGATAAAATGATGGAAACAGACTTTGCTGTGAGGCATATATCCCTAACGTTATCTGTGGTAAAATGATGGGAACAGACTTTGCCTTGGGGAGTTAGCTGAAAGTTTAGCCTATTTACCCTAGCTAGCCACAAGTCTCTCCTGCGCTCTCCTGTGCTGGCTCAACTCCTTTGTCTTTTCTGACAGTCGGTATCGATTAAAAACTAACTCCGGGGTTCTTATTGCTGTTGTAATAACAGCAGTGTATTACACAACACACACCATCGCGCTGTTTTAAAAAACAAATGCAGCGATAAAGCCATGGATAATACCGATGCTGCCTCGCTTGTCAATTGACAGACTGACAGTTGCCGTGGTTTCTATGTCAATAACATGGCCACCGCAAACATTGATGACGTAGATCGAATAACAACTATTCCTAGATCAAATCTGTGCATAATGCAAGTTGTATAAATCTGGCCCTAAATGTTTCAAATGAAACTCTGAATTATGTTGAGGACTATTATAGTTCAATTCAAATGACTCACTTCAAATAACTCTGATGAAC
This sequence comes from Chrosomus eos, assembly GCA_036326025.1. Lineage (NCBI taxonomy): Eukaryota > Metazoa > Chordata > Actinopteri > Cypriniformes > Leuciscidae > Chrosomus > Chrosomus eos. The sequence continues at coordinate 23,929,621 of CM070819.1, forward strand.
TCTGATAACGTCCGTGTCTTCATTCAAACGACTCTTGACGAATCAACAATTATGAATCAACTTAGGAGTAAGTTTCCTTTTGACTCAGTTCTCACATCATACACAGTTCAATTTGTCATTTGTAACTCTCAGTTTATTCAAACTCTCAGTTTGGTTCAGTCTATATCTGTAAAGTGTTTGTGTGTTTTTTTTTTTATTACCCTGGAACATTTGTACCAGTCTGTAACAACGATAAATTTGATTCAATGACTTCTGAAGACAGAAACAACGCGACAAACAGCTGAGACAGAACAGTGAAGAGATGGCCGGGTAATAAAAAAAAACACACAAGATAAGTGTCACCGGGTGAGAAAATAGGAACCTTAAGGCCGGGATTTGTTGCACGGGGGAGCGACTTCCGGTGTAACACCGGGCCGGTTCCGGTGACCTGTCATGGCCGCGGCGTTGACGAGCGCCAGCTGTGGACACTAATCAGGCCGTTATTGGCGAGCACATGTGGGAAGAGGGAGATATAAGGAGAAGTTTGAAGACATAGGGGGTGGTATCTTGGTGTTCAGGGGTTTGAAGTGCTCAGTGAGTTGGAAGTGTTTGTAGAGCCTAAAGGGTTGACTTGGAGCAGTGTTGGATACAAGCTTCCTCAGGAAAACCATTGGGGTGTGGAGATCGCCCATTTGAATTCGCTGGATCAGAGTGATCGTTTGTGGGAAGTCTGCTGGACTGAGCTGTCGTCTGGATTGGTGCTGTGGAAGGAGAGAGAAGAGATAAGTGAACTGATTTTATCTTATGAGTATTTAAATTGCGGGAAGAGGATGCAGTAAATGTGGATCTGATTGTTGGAAGAGCTATGTGTTTCAGAGTGTGTTGAGGAGGAATTGAAAGAGAAAGCCCTCGTGGAGCGAGCGCAACAAACGGAGTGGGGCCTCTGACCAGCCTTAACGTGTGAGTGAATTGCAGTGCTTTTGCCTTATTGATACACATTGATTTGTGGCTGTGGAATTGAAGTGAACACAAATGTGCTGTGCCTTTGCTGAGAAGTGGCCCTAGCCCCATTCACACGTTGTGGAAAGTTACTATATCTGCTCCCCATTGGAAGTCCAGTGTGATACAGCTGCACTGAAGAGGGTACTCTGTACATTGAAGGTCCTTAATTGTTATTTACTGTCATTCTGTGAACTGAGAGATCCTGCGAATCATCATCCTTCGGAAGTGAGTCTACTGACTGCTGTCATTCTGTGAACTGAGAGATCCTGCGAATCATCATCATCATCATCATCATCCTTCTGAAGTGAGTCTACTGACTGCTGTCATTCTGTGAACTGAGAGATCCTGCGAATCGTCATCCTTCTGAAGTGAGTCTACTGACTGCTGTCATTCTGTGAACTGAGAGATTCTGTGAATCATCATCCTTCTGAAGTGAGTCTACTGACTGCTGTCATTCTGTGAACTGAGAGATTCTGTGCATCATCATCCTTCTGAAGTGAGTCTACTGACTGCTGTCATTCTGTGAATTGAGAGATCCTGTGAATCATTATCCTTCTGAAGTGAGTCTACTGACTGCTGTCATTCTGTGAACTGAGAGATCCTGTGAATCGTCATCCTTCTGAAGTGAGTCTACTGACTGCTGTCATTTTGTGAACTGAGAGATCCTGTGCATCATCATTCTCCTGAAGTGAGTCTACGGACCACTGCGATTCAACTGCTGCCCTTCGACGAGCTGGGATATCTTGGAGGGGAGTGAAGTAACCCGGAGTTCACCTGTTGTTGTTTTAAGTGTTATTAATTAATAAAAAGAAGAGTTTTTATATTTCTTGTCTCGCCTGATTGGTGTCCTTGGTGTCGGCTCCTCCGGAGCGTGGTAAAATAACCCTTGGCCTTAACATCGGTGACACAATTTGGCGTAGGTCGGCAGGGTTACCACTCGGAGTTGAGCGGCCAGAGGACCCAGGATGGCGGACGAGGATTTGCCAGCCGCCCGGCAACCGATGGCATCCATATTTGTGGGAGCCCCGTGGGCCCAGAAGTACGGTGGGCCTGGCTCAGAGTTGAGCTTGACAGACTGGAGAGCACAAGTGGAATACCTGGCCGGACTGCAAGGGCTCCGAGAAGCCCAGAGGATACAATTCGTGCTGAATTCGCTTGAGGGGGAGGCGAAGAGAGAAGTTCAAGCAGCACCTGAAGCCTTCCGAGCCACTACACAAGCGATCTTTGAGTTCCTATCCAGACAATATGGTGATTCCACTCCCGTGGCAGTGTTGCGGGCTCAGTTTTTAAACTGTAAGAAAGGACCTAGGCAGACTCTGCGAGCATTCGCTCTGCGGCTACGAGAACAGTTCTCCAGGTTGAAGAGTCGGGAGCATCATGGTCTGGGAGAGGAAGAGACCTTATTAAGAGACCAGTTCATGTTGGGGTTACGAGAAGGTCCAGTGCGACAGAGTCTGCGATTACAGCTTCAACGAGACGCTGACCTGACCTTCGAAGATCTACGTGAAGAGGCCTTAGCTCTGGAACAGGATCATAACCAGACCGTAGAGTCGCCGGTGTGTATGGCTGCAAGTGGAACTAGTGCCCCAGGACCGCCTGAACCGACGGATTGGAAACAAGCCTTACGTACAGAGTTGATGAAGGATGTTCGAGCGGAAATGGCTGAATTCTCGAAGACTATCCTGGGAGAGTTCCGCCGAGGACAGCCAGAGCCCCAGCCTTTGCCCCGAGACCGGTCGTATTCTGATGGAGGGAGGAATCCGAGGAGACGTACAGGCCAACCATTCAGTTCCAGGTTCCAGTGGGACGGGCAAGGGCGCCCGATCTGTAACAACTGCGGGGAGCCAGGACACTATAGCCGCCAATGCGGCTCCCGGCGTAACTCGCAGGGGGGGTTTTAGGACGACCGGCCACTGTGGGTCAAGTGGTCGGGACTCCCCGGATGGACCCCTTTGTAAGCTCAGCCCTACGAGATGGCTTAGTGGGGCGTTGTCCCCTCGTGGAGATTAAAGTCAATGGAGTTACTGTTCGGTGTCTGGTAGATACAGGGTCCCAGGTCACCATGTTTACCGAGAGCCTGTCCAGAGATCTGTTCGATGCCCATCACTTATTGGAGGCTGAAGTCCCCTGGCTCACCCTGCGAGGAGCGAATGGCCTGAACATCCCCTATATCGGATATCAGGTGACCGATTTTGAAGTACATGGCACCACGATCCCACAGAAGGGGGTGGTGATTGTGCGGGACTCCTGTTTGGGGGAACATCGGGCTTTGCTGGGGATGAATGTAATTATGGACTGTTGGGAAGAGCTGTTCCGGGCTGTTCCTCTCCGTTCCACTTCTGTAGCTGAGAAGCGTGAGTGGGAACGCGTCGTCACCGACTGTCAACGAGTACAGGTCGCCAGCTCCCACCAAGATCGGGAATATGCTGGTCGAGTAGTATGTCGATATGCGGTCTCCATTCCTGCCCGGAGTGAGGCTGTGGTCTGGGTCCGTCTCGCCGAGCGGGCCTGTGGTCCTGAAGAGTGTGTCCTTGTTGAGCCCCACTGGGAGTGTCAGGCCGTCGAAGTTGCTCGGGGGTTAACAGTGGCCCGTCGGGGCCGAATTGCAGTAAAAGTGAGAAACACGAACACTTACCCTGTCCAGCTCTATCGTCACCAACGGTTGACCCGTATTACACCGGTGAGTTCCCATCAGGTGAGGGAGGAGCAGGAGGTCCGCTTTTGCCAAGTGAGCGCCACGGTGGTCGAGGTCGGCCTGGCAAGGGAGGAATCTGGTCCTAGTCTCGCTGCACGCAACATGCCGAGCCATTTGCGGAGTGAGTCCCTGCAGGGGGAGGGCCTAAGGGAGGAACAAACCCGCCAGCTCCAGAGTCTGTTGGCTAAGTGGCAAGGTATCTTCTCCACCCATGATGAGGACTATGGGTGCACCGACATCGTCAAGCACGTTATACCTACTGGAGATGCTCCACCCAGTCGAGAGCGGTACCGTCCGGTACCCCCGACCTTATACTCGGAAGTTCGTGCTTTACTACAGGGGATGCTGGGACGGGGAGTCATTCGAGAGAGCAGCAGCCCCTGGGCCGCCCCAATTGTCCTGGTCCGCAAGAAGACGGGCTCTTGGAGATTTTGCGTGGATTATCGCAAGTTGAATCTGGTCACCAAGAAGGATGCTTTCCCCCTGCCCCGGATTGAGGACTCTCTCACAGGACTGACCAATGCCGCCTGGTATTCCACCCTTGACTTGGCGAGCGGCTACTGGCAGGTGCGGATGGAGGAGCAAGACCGAGAGAAGACCGCCTTCACCACTCCCTTTGGTCTGTTTGAGTGGGATCGTATGCCCTTTGGACTCTGTAACGCCCCTGTGACCTTCCAGAGGCTGATGCAGCGATGCCTGGGAGGGCAGCTGATGGACTCTACCCTGGTGTACCTGGATGACGTGATCGTCTATTCCCCCGACTTTGTCTCCCACTTGTTACACCTGGAGCAAGTCTTCCGGGCTATGGAGCGGTATGGACTGAAGCTCCAACCAGGGAAATGCCAGCTCCTGAAGAGGGAGGTCCAGTTCTTGGGACACCGAGTGAGTGCTGCGGGGGTGGCTGTCGACCCGGAGAAGGTATCCGCAGTACAGGGCTGGGTTCCACCAAAAACCGTCAGGCAGGTACGGTCCTTCCTGGGATTCGTCGGCTACTACAGACGCTTCATAAAAGATTTTTCAAAAATTGCGAGACCTCTGAACCAGTTGCTGGCCGGATCTGGTTCTCCACGGAGCCGGAGTTCCCCCACGATCACTTGGAGCCCAGAGTGCGAGACCGCCTTTCAGAGGCTGAAGCAGGAGTTGCTGCAGGCCCCCATTCTGGCTTATGCCGATTTCAACTGCCCCTTTGTGCTTTACACCGACGCTAGTAACAGCGGATTGGGAGCCGTACTGTCCCAGCGACAGGACGGAACGGAGAGGGTCATTGCCTACGCCAGCCGGAGCCTCCATCCAGCAGAGCGGAATGACGCCAACTACAGCTCTTTTAAAATCGAACTGCTGGCCCTGAAGTGGGCTTTGTGCGAGAAGTTTAAGGACTACTTGTGGGGAGCTGAAGTCTTGGTGGTGACCGACAACAGCCCTTTGGTTCACCTCCAAACCGCCAAGCTAGGGGCAGTGGAGCAGAGATGGGTGGCCCAGCTCGCCAATTTTAACTATCGGCTGCAGTACCGACCAGGCCGTGAACACGTAAATGCTGACGTCCTATCACGATTACCACCGGCAGGGGAAGGGGGAACCCCAGGACCGGATTCAGAGGAAGGGCTGATGGTAGGAATGGTGGAGGCACGTGGAACACGATCGGAGGGAGTACCGGCAAGTTGGGGATGGGACCCCCATCGATGGAGAGAGCGGCAGGGACAGGATGAAGGGTTGGCTTACCTGCGGACTTGCCTGGAGCAGAACAAACTCCCTGGGGCGGACGAACGACGGGAACATCCTGCGGGATTGAAGAAGCTTCTGGGACACTGGAAGCTATTAAAATTGCGGGAAGGAGTAATCTGTAGGTCTGTCTGGGACTCAAGGACCCATGAGACGGCATACCAGGTGGTGGTGCCTGAAGCCCAAATCCAACCATTGCTCCAGGCCTACCACGATCGGCTAGGACATCAGGGCCAAGAACGGACGGTGTCACTGCTGCGCCGGCACTTTTTCTGGAGCGGGATGGAGGAATCGGTGGGGAAGTACGTGCAAGGATGCCCCCGCTGTACGCTGTTCAAGTCCCGAAGAAACGCGAGGGCTCCCATGGTTCCGGTGAGGCCCAGGGCCCCGTTGCACATGGTGGCCATGGACTTCTTGACCTTGAGTCGCCCAACAGATCGCTACCAGAACATCTTGGTAGTCACGGACTTGTTCACCAAGTATGCCTGGGCCGTACCGACCTTAGATCAGACCGCCACCACCACTGCCAACGCTCTGTGGAGGCACGTCACTCAGGAAAACCATTGGGGTGTGGAGATCGCCCATTTGAATTCGCTGGGTCAGAGTGATCGTTTGTGGGAAGTCTGCTGGACTGAGCTGTCGTCTGGATTGGTGCTGTGGAAGGAGAGAGAAGAGATAAGTGAACTGATTTTATCTTATGAGTATTTAAATTGCGGGAAGAGGATGCAGTAAATGTGGATCTGATTGTTGGAAGAGCTATGTGTTTCAGAGTGTGTTGAGGAGGAATTGAAAGAGAAAGCCCTCGTGGAGCGAGCGCAACAAACGGAGTGGGGCCTCTGACCAGCCTTAACGTGTGAGTGAATTGCAGTGCTTTTGCCTTATTGATACACATTGATTTGTGGCTGTGGAATTGAAGTGAACACAAGTGTGCTGTGCCTTTGCTGAGAAGTGGCCCTAGCCCCATTCACACGTTGTGGAAAGTTACTATATCTGCTCCCCATTGGAAGTCCAGTGTGATACAGCTGCACTGAAGAGGGTACTCTGTACTTTGAAGGTCCTTAATTGTTATTTACTGTCATTCTGTGAACTGATAGATCCTGCGAATCATCATCCTTCGGAAGTGAGTCTACTGACTGCTGTCATTCTGTGAACTGAGATATTCTGTGAATCGTCATCCTTCTGAAGTGAGTCTACTGACTGCTGTCATTCTGTGAACTGAGAGATCCTGTGAATCATCATCCTTCTGAAGTGAGTCTACTGACTGCTGTCATTCTGTGAATTGAGAGATCCTGTGAATCATCATCCTTCTGAAGTGAGTCTACTGACTGCTGTCATTCTGTGAATTGAGAGATCCTGTGAATCATCATCCTTCTGAAGTGAGTCTACTGACTGCTGTCATTCTGCGAACTGAGAGATCCTGTGAATCATCATCCTTCTGAAGTGAGTCTACTGACTGCTGTCATTCTGTGAACTGAGAGATCCTGCGAATCATCATCATCATACATCATCCTTCTGAAGTGAGTCTACTGACTGCTGTCATTCTGTGAACTGAGAGATCCTGCGAATCGTCATCCTTCTAAAGTGAGTCTACTGACTGCTGTCATTCTGTGAACTGAGAGATTCTGTGAATCATCATCCTTCTGAGGTGAGTCTACTGACTGCTGTCATTCTGTGAACTGAGAGATTCTGTGCATCATCATCCTTCTGAAGTGAGTCTACTGACTGCTGTCATTCTGTGAATTGAGAGATCCTGTGAATCATTATCCTTCTGAAGTGAGTCTACTGACTGCTGTCATTCTGTGAACTGAGAGATCCTGTAAATCGTCATCCTTCTGAAATGAGTCTACTGACTGCTGTCATTTTGTGAACTGAGAGATCCTGTGCATCATCATTCTCCTGAAGTGAGTCTACGGACCACTGCGATTGAACTGCTGCCCTTCGACGAGCTGGGATATCTTGGAGGGGAGTGAAGTAACCCGGAGTTCACCTGTTGTTGTTTTAAGTGTTATTAATTAATAAAAATAAGAGTTTTTATATTTCTTGTCTCGCCTGATTGGTGTCCTTGGTGTCGGCTCCTCCGGAGCGTGGTAAAATAACCCTTGGCCTTAACATCGGTGACATAAGCCTCAGCGCACTTCAGCCACAGCACACACACGACATGACTCACAAAAAAGAAATGCTTCTAAAAACTAAAACTTGATTGTACATGATTGCCAGTCTCTCCAAAAATGCCAAACTACTCAAAAAATGTTTTATCACTAACGTAAAACTAACGTTCAGTTCACAAACGCGTTCTCGCTCACTAATAAGTGTACATATGTGCTTCAACTATGTCTTCAGTTTCATACGATAACGTCAGTGTTCATTTAACTCATTAAACCTAAACTGACTGTGGCATGCACCACTGCCTTCTATTACATCTCCAGTGGAATAAAAATGTCAACTTCTCGCATAGCAATGACTGGGTGTCAGCCTTGTAACACCTCTCTCCATTCTTCTTATACATCTCTCATACATCGTTGAATTTTTGTATGCCATCACTAGCTCGGGTAAGTGAGTTTTCCAGTCTTCTTCTCAGGTGTCAACGTTCTCAGCATAACATGCATTGTGCGGTTGAACCTCTCACATTGAGAGTTCAGTTGAGGATGGTAGGGACTCTTCCCGATACCATACACGTTACAGAGTTCCTTGATCACTTGCTCTTTGAAACATGTTCCCTAATCTGAATGCAGACAAGCTGGACAACCATAGTAGACGAACCAATGATTGATGAGGGCTTTTGCAGTGGTACTCCCTGTTTGATTCTTGGTTGGGACGGCAACTGAAAACTGGCTAAATATGTCAGTCAGAACCAGTACATTTTTATACCCTCCAGAGGACATTGTCAGCTGGATGTAGTCCAGTGCCAATACTTCTAAGGGAGCCGTGACATTGCTGCATGTCATCGGAGCTCGGATTCTTGGAAAGACATCATTTGCAAGGGTACATCTTTTACACTGTTCTATCCATCCTTGGATGTCTTTAGACATGTTAGGACAGAAGTAATTCCATCTCATCGATATCAGAGTACTCTTCTCTACAAAATGACCTCCATGTTTATGTTGACTGTCATAAACTGAACACTGTAAGGGGACCGGATCAACTAGCTGCCTAATTTTCTCTCCATCCCTTAGGTCAAGAATACATGTAAACATCACTCTATGCTGCAGCTGAAGACGTTCAAACTTTTTCAACTCTATTGGCACACTCTATTGTCCCGGTCGGCTTGGTCTTTTGTTTTTGGACAAGCCATTGTATATGGGACCCTTCAAGGAATCACTTCTTTGCAGCTCCCTAATTTCATGCCAGCTGTAACTATTCAGCACTTTCTTGATGAACCCTTGTACAGCCTCTTGAATGCCAGTTTCTCCCTGATTGGACCCTTGCACAGGCCACAGACATGCACGCACTTACTCAAGAGATGTAATCAGATGAAATCCTTCTCCTGTTGTTCAGGGTCTTCTCCAGAGACAGACAGAGCATCAGCATTGGTGTTTAGTCATCCAAGCTTATACACAACCTCAAAATTAAGCTCCGTTTACTGAGCCACCCAATGTTGCTCGACTACTCCTAGATTTGCAGTCCAGATAACGCAGTGGATTATGGTCGATGATTACAGTGAACATGGAGAACATTAGGAACTCTTTGAATTTTTCTGTTGTAGCCAACTTAAGTGCCTCTCTGACCCTCTCAGGCCTCTGCTAGCACATGAGTCCCCTTGCTTTTGGCTCAATACAGCTCAGAGGCCCTGGTGACATCCATCCATTGTGAGGATATATGGAAGGCCAAAGTCTGGGTAAGTGAGGACAGGTGGTGACATCAGAAATTGTTTCAATTTGTGAAATGCGGTCTGGCATACTCCACATGAACAGTTAAGAGGCTCTCATTTTGTCTATGCTACCCATTAGTGCATGCAATGGTTTTGCTATTTGAGCAAACTGGTACAAACCAGCGGTAATAGTTCAAGAATCCGATCAATTGAAAACCATGCGGCTGTACTCGACGGTGACTGTTTTATTGGTGGAGCATCACCAGTGTGAATGTCATGCGTCACAGCCTAACAGTACCCATAGTCACTTTCACTTTTGGAGAATATGTCTCTGTACTACAACTGGTCTAGTTCCTATGTTTGTACGGGGGTAAGCTTTTCGTAATTCACCAGGACTGGTACTTGACAATTGTCAGAGATGTCAACTACTTGCATGTGCCAATCATCTAATATAAAGCACTACTTCTTCCCTTCTTCGTCTTCAAACTCCAGCGTATTCTCAGGTAAAACCTCCCGTGGCTTAGACACTACTGCCACTCTTCATCTTGGGTTAAGTCTGATGGTTATTCTCACTCAAATTCATTACACATTTACTCTGCTTCTGAGCTGGTGTCTGTCAACACCAGAACAGATTAAAAAAAATGGCGGCTGGTAGAGGCAGAGTGGCAGGTACTGCTGTCTTACCTCTCCTAAATAATACTGGGAGACCGCCAGGCTATCATAAAATACGACATGAAACTTGGGCGCCTCGGCGATATAAAAACTCTGTTAAAATTAATACGTCCTTACACCACGCTATTTTGGTGATGCACCTGCTTTTTCTGATGGGCTCACAGATATGGGTGAGCTGGAGCTCTACCTCTAAACGTGTGCTTATGGACTCACCGGCAAAACTCACTGTCGGTGTGCCGGTGGTCTCGTGGAGCCAGTATATCCTATACTCAAACATCCTGGATGATGGTCGAGCGAGGCGTGTACAAACTGAGCTGCGTGGACACTCTACATCCATGTCAACAAAGCCAGGCCCAGCTGTCGTTCTCTGCACAATCCTCCTTTTGTGCGGAGATGTCCACTCAAATCCTGGACCGAGATCTTTGGACATTGACCAAGCGGCTGATTTTGACATCCTGGCGAAGCATGCTGCCTTTACCGACGTGGGAACTCGAGGTAATATTCCTCCAACAAACATGTTGATAACTTCGTGCCTTAAACAGCAGCAGATGAAATTGTTCCAAACTGTAAATCATGCGAGTGTGTTGTGGGACGCTAAAACGAAGCCGAAAGGCATTTTTGGTGGTCACTTGAACATACGTAGCATTATTTCAAAGACCGAACAAGTTGAACATTTACTAACGGACTCAAACATCGACTACTTATGCCTCACAGAGACTTGGTTAACTCCAACAACACCTTTTATCTGTTTTTAATATTCCAGGGTATAATGTGTACAGACGGGACAGAAGGAAAGGGAAAGGGGGTGGAGTCCTGATATATGTGAAAGACAGCATTCAAAGTCAGCAAATAGTTTTTTCAGAAAACAATTTGGAATGCTTGGGGGTAAAAATTACATTATCTCCCCAAATGTATTTCGCTGTCTTTGCAGTCTACCGCCCTCCTACCGCCACAAATGAATTTTATGATTGTCTAAATGTTATACTTAAACAACATGGAAAAATGGAAGTTATTCTTATGGGTGATTTTAATTTAAATTGGCAAGACAAAATGCATATGTGGCAGGAAAGGGCGTTTCTGTCTTCATCATTGTGATTGATGTCCAGTCTAGCCTATCATATGCGCTCCTGGGCTTTAAAACAGTCACGCAGTTACTGCTCGTCAGGCGTCACGTTTGAATTGTTGCGTCGTTAACGCGCTTCCGTCACTGCCTCCTGGAAACCGGATGCAAGCACCCGAACCGGTAAGGAGTATGCACGGTTAGTTGTTTGTTTAGCTCCTGAAGTGCATGTAGTTACGAGAAGTGTTCTTTTAATGTACCTTTTAGAAACACCGTTTTGCGTTGGAGAGCGTGCTGCTGTACTTTTGCTGCACAAGCTCGTTGCGATGGTTATTGTTTGCGTGTACTGGATGTGGACGCTGGACGAGGTAGGGAGAGTTTGCTAATCTCTCAATAATCGTGCTCTGTTGAAATGCTAGTTAGTTTAAACTAGTGCTAGTTTGTATTTAAGGATGTGTCCTAATCTATACCCTTTCTCAGTGGTGAGAACCTGAGTTCCCCTCCAGAGAAAGCTACGTTTCATTTTCCTTGACGATCGGTATGTATTAGTTTTATGTGCGCGCATAAGTTGGAGAATTGATCTAGCAGAGTAACAATCTTGTTGTTTATAGGTCCGTAAAGGACGGCAACTACATTCGAGCCGGGGTGCTCCGCGTTCATTTACGGCCGCAGTGCTGTCCTGTTTCTGTCCTGTTTCTGTCCTGTTTCTGTCCTGTTTCTGTCCCGTTCGACTGGACTAACTGTCCACTGATTCTATTTTGAACTTGGGACTTCAGTTGATATTTTCTTTAGTTTCTTTTTTTTTGCTTTCACGTAGTTTATTTTCTTTTGAACTGATGTTATCTGCAAGGATTGGTGCTGGAATTTGAGCTGTAATCCTTGCTCTTCTATCATTCTAATTTTTTTTGACGTTTCTACTTTCTCATTTGTATTTGATTTTGTTTCTGAAGTTGAATTATCTATTTTTTTTTCCAATTATTTCTCTGAAATAATAGTTAAATTCTTTAGACTTGCTTTATTTTGCTCCCCACTGCTTGACTTGTTTTTTTGATTAATAATTTTGACTGAAGTTTGGTTTGTTTTCTTTCTTTATATATTTTGCTGCCGCTGTCATTTAGGTTTAATTTCAACTGACTGTTTATTCCAATTTATTAATTGTAATATTATTTTGCTCCCAACTGCTTGATTGGTTTTCTTTGATTAATAATTTTGACTGAAGTTTGCTTTATTTTCTTGATACATTTTGCTGACGCTGTCATTTGGGGTTAATTTCAACTAACTGTTTATTTCAACTTATTAATTGTAATATTATTTTGGTTTTCTTGATTTGAGCGCTAGTAATCCTTCTAGTTATTGAATTGACTTTTATCCGATATTTATTTCTGTATCTGATGTATACCCTCTTTGTGTGTTAGCAGGGCCTGAGTACCGGGGGCAGAGGATTCTTATTTGGGTGACGGTATCTTTCTCACCGTGTGCAGTGCCTGGTATTAACATCTGTGTGTGTGTGTGGGTGTGTGTGTGCACAGTGAAGTGCAGTGGTCCTGCACCTATGGGTGGTATGCTGCGAGACTCTGCCTCTGTGTCTCTCGTCCCAGTCCAGTCCTGGTCCTAAACCTTCAGGGGTTCATTGAATTTGGACAAAGCGCCCTATATCCTTTTTATACTGTCTCTTTTAAGAATTGTCAATAAAACTTATTTTTGTACGACAACCCATGTCTCTGGCTCTATTAGGTGACACGAACCTGTGTGTGCCTTTTGTTGGGGCTTACTCTAATTCTTTGGGCGAGATTCCCAGAGTGGCGTAGTCGGAGTCTGAATGATACAACTCTATTAATTATAATTCTTTAAGAGACCCCCTCGTGTCACCCGCTACATCTTGGCGTATAGTCGGCAGAGTCACCTCACTATTTAATGTTTGGTCAAGAACCTCAGTTGCCGATAGACTTTTTGCTTGGTAGAGTACCTGAACCGGTTGCCGGAAACGTACACAGTTGGGTCATAGAACATCGTAGGCGGTTGCAAGTTGCCTTTGAGGGAGCGCGTCAGCGTTTGAAAGCAGCGGCGGACCGTCGAAAAAGGCAGCACGACCAACATGTTCGGGATCTACCTTTTTCAGAGGGTCAGTTAGTCTATTTACGAGATCATGCAGTGCGGGGTCGCCACAAGATCCAGGACTTGTGGAGTTCAGTGACTTATCAGGTGACTCAGCCCCCGGAGGAGGGGGGTGCTGTGTATACTATTGCCCCGGTTTCCGATTTGGGCAAGGTACGGCGAGTGCACCGTTCTCTGTTGAAGGCTTGTGTCCGGAAGGACGGTTTGCCTGTCAACCAGCCTACGGGTGTTGTAGAAGCTCGAGATGACCCTCAGGAGTACGAAGGGGCAGACGATGGCGATTTAATGTTGTTGGTGCCAGAGACTCCTCAGATTGTTCAGGGTACGGGACCTTGGGGTGTTGGACGCCCAGTACAGCTTGAGGTGCAGGAAGAGCTATGGCCGGCGGACCTACCTCCTGGTGGTGCGGCTCTGAGGGAGTCAGAGGAACGGGAGGTAGAACCTATAGTGCGAGAAAGGGAAATTCCTCCCAGTTCCCGTAATGAGAGGGTGGCCTCCCCTCGGCGCTCACGTCGAGCCGGAGCAGGTCAGCATCCGAATTTGCATCATCTTCCCCGGGCCGCTGGAGAGGTAAGGAGCAGAGTAACCGGTGATTCCGGGATTGTAACCAATGGCATTTCAGCTTTGTTTAGACCTTGGAGCTAGTAAATTGGAGGAGTGTCTTGGTAATTGACTTTAGTCCATCGTCGGGGCGCCGATGCAGAATGGTGGGGTAGATGTGGCAGGAAAGGGCGTTTCTGTCTTCATCATTGTGATTGATGTCCAGTCTAGCCTATCATATGCGCTCCTGGGCTTTAAAACAGTCACGCAGTTACTGCTCGTCAGGCGTCACGTTTGAATTGTTGCGTCGTTAACGCGCTTCCGTCACTGCCTCCTGGAAACCGGATGCAAGCACCCGAACCGGTAAGGAGTATGCACGGTTAGTTGTTTGTTTAGCTCCTGAAGTGCATGTAGTTACGAGAAGTGTTCTTTTAATGTACCTTTTAGAAACACCGTTTTGCGTTGGAGAGCGTGCTGCTGTACTTTTGCTGCACAAGCTCGTTGCGATGGTTATTGTTTGCGTGTACTGGATGTGGACGCTGGACGAGGTAGGGAGAGTTTGCTAATCTCTCAATAATCGTGCTCTGTTGAAATGCTAGTTAGTTTAAACTAGTGCTAGTTTGTATTTAAGGATGTGTCCTAATCTATACCCTTTCTCAGTGGTGAGAACCTGAGTTCCCCTCCAGAGAAAGCTACGTTTCATTTTCCTTGACGATCGGTATGTATTAGTTTTATGTGCGCGCATAAGTTGGAGAATTGATCTAGCAGAGTAACAATCTTGTTGTTTATAGGTCCGTAAAGGACGGCAACTACATTCGAGCCGGGGTGCTCCGCGTTCATTTACGGCCGCAGTGCTGTCCTGTTTCTGTCCTGTTTCTGTCCCGTTCGACTGGACTAACTGTCCACTGATTCTATTTTGAACTTGGGACTTCAGTTGATATTTTCTTTAGTTTCTTTTTTTTTGCTTTCACGTAGTTTATTTTCTTTTGAACTGATGTTATCTGCAAGGATTGGTGCTGGAATTTGAGCTGTAATCCTTGCTCTTCTATCATTCTAATTTATTTTGACGTTTCTACTTTCTCATTTGTATTTGATTTTGTTTCTGAAGTTGAATTATCTATTTTTTTTTCCAATTATTTCTCTGAAATAATAGTTAAATTCTTTAGACTTGCTTTATTTTTGCTCCCCACTGCTTGACTTGTTTTTTTGATTAATAATTTTGACTGAAGTTTGGTTTGTTTTCTTTCTTTATATATTTTGCTGCCGCTGTCATTTAGGTTTAATTTCAACTGACTGTTTATTCCAATTTATTAATTGTAATATTATTTTGCTCCCAACTGCTTGATTGGTTTTCTTTGATTAATAATTTTGACTGAAGTTTGCTTTATTTTCTTGATACATTTTGCTGACGCTGTCATTTGGGGTTAATTTCAACTAACTGTTTATTTCAACTTATTAATTGTAATATTATTTTGGTTTTCTTGATTTGAGCGCTAGTAATCCTTCTAGTTATTGAATTGACTTTTATCCGATATTTATTTCTGTATCTGATGTATACCCTCTTTGTGTGTTAGCAGGGCCTGAGTACCGGGGGCAGAGGATTCTTATTTGGGTGACGGTATCTTTCTCACCGTGTGCAGTGCCTGGTATTAACATCTGTGTGTGTGTGTGGGTGTGTGTGTGCACAGTGAAGTGCAGTGGTCCTGCACCTATGGGTGGTATGCTGCGAGACTCTGCCTCTGTGTCTCTCGTCCCAGTCCAGTCCTGGTCCTAAACCTTCAGGGGTTCATTGAATTTGGACAAAGCGCCCTATATCCTTTTTATACTGTCTCTTTTAAGAATTGTCAATAAAACTTATTTTTGTACGACAACCCATGTCTCTGGCTCTATTAGGTGACACGAACCTGTGTGTGCCTTTTGTTGGGGCTTACTCTAATTCTTTGGGCGAGATTCCCAGAGTGGCGTAGTCGGAGTCTGAATGATACAACTCTATTAATTATAATTCTTTAAGAGACCCCCTCGTGTCACCCGCTACACATAGGAAAAAGCTTAAAGATATTGGCAATACTTATCAGATGATGCCAGGGCTGGACTGGGACGAAAAATCGGCCCGGGCATTTTGGCCCAGACCGGCCCACTAGATCATAAACACAATTTTTTTTTTTCATTTTTTCACAAATCTTTGCACGTCCTTGAATATGTTTATCATCTCATATCCCTTAAAACCACTAATGCCATAATGAGTGATTAGGAATGAGTGAGATTTAACAGATGAAATAACTACTACTTGTAAAATACAATTGAAGAATGCTACACTACACAGTGATGAATCCTAAAACAAGATACCGTATAAGTTGCATTGGCATAGCAATACAAGTGTTTCATACAGGATATTTGGTAAATCTGCGGTGGGTGTACCCTGATCCGTCTAGGGGGGTTCGGGGGCATGCCCCCCTGAAAGAAAATTTTGTGCTTTTTAATGTTAAATTCAGCCATCTGGTGCACTTAAAGAGTAAAAAATTAAGAGCTCCAACCCATATTCAATGTGCAAATTGAACAAAGAACAACTCAAACCTCTTTTAGTTATGATATAGTGTCTGTCTACATTACACTACTACATAATAATAGTTATAATATTAATCCCATGACAGTAATATATAAATATACATGTATTGTAAAACAAATGCACTGAAAAATAAAATAAACTTTCATAATTAGTTTCGTACTAATTTCTATACTTATAGAGAAACACGTGATCTTTTATTTTGACAGAAACTGCATCAAACTTTTATTTTGGCGGAAAACATGGTTTCCAAACGCGTCTCATTACAATTCTAGTAAAATGCGTAATCATCAACTACGCAGATGTGGAAATAATATAATGGGTTCTACACTGCCTATAGGTGTTAAAGTAGCCTAGTTCTGCTCACCACAGTCCTCTACACTCACTCATTTCTCTCCTGATCCTCCTCACTCCTCATCAGCCACTTGAAGGGCCTGATTCTTTTTTCACGCTATTTCCCTGCACTTTTCTTGCGTTTCTTCTCCATCGCTCTGACGATTTAAACAGATACTTGCCGGCTGGCGCTCACTCAGAGCCCAAAGGGTGAGGTGTTTCAACATGTGATTGGCCCAGTCCAGTGTCAACCAAGAAAATAACCAATGGGCCGCTGATCTACGCGTTTCATGGGCCGGTCTGAGAAAAACAAAACCTACTGACTTTTTTTGTCCAATGCACCGGTAGGGGAGACCGGGGACAGTTGCAACAGGGGATGGTTGCAACATGTCATTTTTCTCCAGTCAGAAACAAGCTAGAGTAATGACACTCACACTGCATATGCTCAGTTGGATGCCCTGCCTTCCAGAGAAAAATCAAGGAGATTCCTGAGCTGCTCCAGGATTTATTGACAAAAAACTATTTTTGAGGAATAAAAGTATTTATTTTCTTGAGCTTTTTTTTTTTGTTAAACTGTTGTCACTGTTTTTGTGATTCAGCTCAAACTTACATGGTTTAAATGAGTGATATGTTAACTTTAAGCTAGTATGGTTAGCATGTATCAAGGAAGCCTTGTTTAGCTAGCACATGAGGTTTATCATGGCTGACCGGAACGGGGACAGTTGCAACACAATAGATAAATAAATAATATATAATTATAAAAGTTTTTAAAAAATGTTTTACATGACAATAGGCTAAATAAAAGTTAATTGCCTCACAAATTGTTCCATTCTTCCTATGTCACTAAAAGCCTACTGTATTTTATGTCAGTTTGAATATTTGACGTCTGCACATGGCCTACTTATCTAGACAAATCTATAATTGTCATCTAATCAAAGCTGATTAATAAATAACACTGTAATATTATTATAACTTACATTTTTGATAATAATCATTTTGCTAACACTGACATATATTGTAATATATTGTATTTGTAACATGTTGCAACTGTCCCCGGGCCTGGGGTCAGTTGCAACATCTGACTCCTTACATTCAAATGCAAATTGTGAAAAATGTAGATTCTGTAATTAACTTTAAATGGTTTAGACTATTAACAGACAGATGTTAGATTATTGTATAAACAATTGGTTTGTCTAATCCAAACCGTCTCTGAGTAACAGAGCCAAATGCAAAAAGTGTTGCAACTGTCCCCGGTCTCCCTATACAAATTAAATCTAAAAGTGTTTGGGAAGATTTTGTTATTCTTGTAGGCTTATGGATTATCTGCATCATCCAGGGCAAATGCATTTCGGGCATTTGCCCGGTGGGCCGACGTGCTATTTGGGCCGATACATCTCAAACTTAAAAAAATAAAAAAAAATAAAAAATTATTTACCTGACCGGCCCATAAAACTCGTACATCGGCGGCCCATTCGTTTAGTTTTGATTAATTGGCGGCGCTGGGATCCAGATTTTACAAATTTTTACAAATAAACCAGATAGAATTAGAAAGATTTATAACCTTATCACTGGGCTATCCGACCATAATCTTACTTTGGTCTCCAGGAAACTGTCAAAAACACGCTTTAAAAATCAGAATTCAATAAGGGGGAATTCCATGCCTTTTATTGCTCCAAAGGACATGGCCTTTATTGAAAATGAGATAAAGCAAGTAAACTGGTATGACAAAATTGGTAGTATGCCCTGTGAGCCAGCTAGTGCTGATTTAATGTCAACTATTAAAGACATTATTTTAAAATACACCAAGAAAAGGGGCAAGAAAACAAATAAAAAATATAATCTACCCTGGTTTAATACTAATCTCTGGGAAATAATGAAAAAAGGGATGCTTCTTTGAAAAAGTTTTTAAAAAAAAATTAAATACTGATCACCTGATTTTTAAAAGTTTAAGAAATAAAGTAGCACAACAACTTAGAAAGGCAAGAGCAAATTTCTTCCTCAATGTTATTAATGAGGCAAAAGGAAACCCTAAAAAATTATGGAAGAGCATTGACAAATTACTTGGAAGAGAAAAATCAGCAAATAAACACTTAAAACTTGTGGTGGATGGTTCTATTCAGGATGATGATAGGATTATTGGGGAATGTTTTAATGATTATTTTATAAATTCAGTACAAGAATTGAGTTTAAGATTTCCAAAAATTCAAATTACACAAGCTTTAACCTGTAGTGATGCTGCTTTCAAGTTCTCTTTGATCATCCCAGAGAAAGTGGAAAATGTAATCTCACTTTTAACTAATAGTAAAGCTAAAGATATGTTTGTGATACAGCTTTTTTAAAAACAGCACAAGACATCTATTATGATACCTCTAGCGATGATTATAAATAAGTCTTTTAATGAAAATATCTTTCCCAGTGTGCTTAAATATGCCATTGTCACTCCTGTGCACAAATCTGGGGATACCCAAGTGGTCTCTAACTACCGACTCATCAGCCCAGCTGTGTCAAAGGTTATTGAAAAGGTTGTGGCAGAACAACTAATAGCTCATTTGAACTCTAGGTCTTTTTTACATCCGATGCAATTTGGTTTAAGGAAAAAACATTCCACTGAAACTGCATGCTGTTACTTCCTGGAAGAAATTAAAATGAGCCTAGATCAAGGAGGAGTGGTGGGAGCAGTCTTCTTAGATTTACGCAAAGCCTTTGATACAGTGAACCACGAGGTATTAATACACAAGCTGGGCAAATACGATATTTCAATAGATGTCCAAAACTGGATAAAATCTTACTTGATAAATCAAAAACAATGTGTGCGAATAAATGGAACTTTGTCAACGTCTCTTGACTCCACTGTGGGAGTACCACAGGGATCAATTTTAGGGCCTCTATTGTTTTGCTTATAAATTAATGACCTGCCTTTGATCTGCAAGGGTACAAACATTATTATGTATGCTGATGACACAGTTTTATATACCCATGGGAGAAGTGCAACAGAAGTAGCCAAAAAGTTATCAAATGTTATGAGCAAGGTCAGTGACTGGTTATATGACTCATGCCTTACATTAAATGTTGAGAAAACTGTAACTATGTTTTTTACAAACCGGACTAAACTTAATACTTATCCGGAAGTTTTAGTAAGTGGCCAATATATAAAACATGTAGATACATTTAAGTATCTGGGGGTAACTCTAGTTCCCTTTCGTTCGTCACTCCGAGTTCCGTCGGATGACGACGAATGGGGTTTCGCATAGAAAGCCTATCAACTTCGAGTATACAAAACGAGCCAATGGCAAAGAAATGCCATGGGTCTGCGGAATTTGCATGACGTAACTCCGCCCCACCTCGTGGGTATATAAGGAGGAAGTCCTGCAGCTAGCAGATATGTTTTCGCTTCGGAGCCAAGTTTATTTCTTCACTCCACAAGCCATCTCTGAATTGTCAGCTTTACAAACGAGTTCCTCAGTGTTGGTGTGACGGCGATCTACCGGCGAGCGCGCGCTTCCTGCTTATCTGTGCAGTGGTTTGCCAGAGAGTGTGTGTCTCCCCGGGCGCTTCGACACTTGAGTGTTTCTCTCACAAAAGAGCTTGCATGACACTCTGGGAACTCTCTGGGAATGTGATCATCGCGTCATTACGGTCGAGACTCAGTGAACTCGCAAGAGTGAGAGTCCCCTCTGCCACACCCCGATCTAATGCCCCCCCGAGGGGTGCTACTTCGGCTGGTGGCCAGGGTGATCTGAGGGCTACGGTTTGGCATAGGCGCCGACTATCTGTCCACGCGCCAAACCCCCCTGCATGACGGTGCCCGCTAGCGAACTAATGATTCCACAAGTCTACCCAAAAAAAAAAAAAAAAAATGGGTGGCCCGTGTGTTTTCATTTGAAGCTACAGAGGATGATGCTGTGTCTGTAGCAGCATCACTAGGTGGCCATGCTTTCCTGGGACGATTGATTTTTGGGTGGGGCCGCCGACCCGCGTCCACGGCAATCCCCAATATCTTTCCTCCTGGACGTGCATGATGAGATCTCGAAGTCCTGGAAGACCCCTGGTCTTCTCACGACCGCTCGTTGGTCTCATCCGCCTTTCCTCCCCTCACGGGCCGCTGCCCATGGGTACACTGGGGTCCCCCCGGTCAAACGCTCTGTTGCGATGCTACTGTGTCCTCAGAGTGCTTCCCGGCGCAATCCTAAGCACCCGTCCGAAGCCTGTAGTTCTTTTCGTCTACACTAATCTGTGGTGAAATCCTATAGTGCCTTAGGACAGGCAGCCGCCTCACTGCTTCCCATGACCGTTCTGCTGGTCTCCTGACCCAGATGCTCATGGACGTGCACGAGGGCGGGACTGACCCGACGCTCTTCAGTGAGCTGCGCGCCGCCACTGACCTTGCTCTCTGAGCGACGAAAGTGGCCGTACGCTCTCGGAGTCAGGTGATGTTCACCAGTCTGAGGCTGACCGGTTTGATGTGCAGGATGTCCGGCGGACCCGTCTGCCCGACACCCCCATATCCCCGGTCGGCCTCTTCGGCGGTGCGGTTGAGTGCTACTGCCCAACAGTTCTCAACCGCTCGTGAGCAG
This sequence comes from Chrosomus eos, assembly GCA_036326025.1. NCBI lineage: Eukaryota > Metazoa > Chordata > Actinopteri > Cypriniformes > Leuciscidae > Chrosomus > Chrosomus eos. The sequence goes on from CM070819.1 coordinate 23,950,681, forward strand.
ACTGACGTTATTCTGGCCGACGGCCCCGCCGTCCGCAACGGATCCCTCAGTCTGCCCACCGCCGAAGGCGCCCTCCCACGGTTCCAACCCCCCCGTTCACCAGAATGGGCTGGCTCTGGAAGACCGTAGGGAAGGTGCCACAGCCCTCTCCAGCCCCGCCCCCCCGCTAAATGCCAGGTTAAGCGGCGCTTTTGAGATGGGCTGCTCAGAGATAAGTCTCAGTTCTTCCAGGAGTTGGTAGCAGGGCCACTCCTTTCCCCGGTGGAGGGCTGGGGAAGAATCCTCACTCAACAAGAACTGACTTCTCGTCTCTGAGCATACAGAGTTCTCGGACGACACAGAGTACCGCCCACAAGCCACGCTCTCCTCGTCCCCCTCTGTCCCAGAGGCGGTTGACACGGCGGGTCGTCCACGGACCGCCTCAGCCCTGTCCCCCTCTGTCGCCAGACCCCCGACAGAGCACGCCCCCGTGGAACGCTGGTCCTTCCCTGGCCTCCTCTGTCCGGGCGCGGAGATTAACTGTGCCCCCACACCGGGCCGCTATGCCACCCACGTCCGGGCCAGTTACTCCGCTTCGCTGCCCCTCCGGGGGGACGCCTGTGGTAGAGCTTCCCCGTCTGTCCGCCGGGTCGCCTGCACCATCAGGTTCGGCTATGCGATTCAGTTCGCACGGTCTCCTCCCCGCTTCAGGGGAGTCCGCTCCACTTTGGTCGGTGGCAATGCCCCTATCATGAGAGCCGAGATTGCCACCCTGCTGGCGACGTCCCTCCAGCCGAGATGAGGTCCGGCTTCTACAGCCCTTACTTCATTGTCCCCAAGAAAACCGGTGGGTTACGACCGTTCCTGGACTTGCACGTGCTGAATCGCTCCTTACACAGGATGCCGTTCAAGATGCTCACTGCCACGCATTTTCGAATGCGTCCGGCCCCAGGATTGGTCTGCAGCGATCGACCTGAAGGACGCCTACTTTCATGTCTCCATTCTTCCTCGACACAGACCGTTCCTCCGGTTTGCTTTCGAGGGGCGGGCATACCAGTACGCGGTTCTCCCTTTCGGGCTAGCCCTGTCTCCTCGCGTCTTCACGAAGGTCATCGAGGCAGCCCTTGTTCCCCTTCGGGTTCACGGGGTTCGCATCCTGAACTATCTCGACGACTGGCTGATCCTAGCTCACTCTCGAGACCAGGTTTGCGAACACAGGGACCTTGTGCTCTGGCACCTAGCTCGCTTGGGCCTTCAGGTCAACTGGGAAAAGAGCAAACTTTGCCTCGTGCAGAGGATCTCTTTTCTCGGTGTGGACATCGACTCGGTCGCCATGTCCGCGCAGCTTACGAGCGAGTGCGCGCAGTCACTGCTGACTTGTCTGAGACAGTTCCAGGACAAGAGTGCGGTTCCACTGAAACTTTTCAGAGGCTCCTGGGGCATATGGCATCTGCAGCCGCGGCAACGCCGCTCGGATTGCTTCATATGAGACCCCTTCAGCTTTGGCTTCGCGACCGAGTCCCGAGGTGGACATGGCTTGCGGCACCTTCGAGTACCAGTTACTCCGGCCTGCCGTCACTCTCAACCCGTGGGTGAACCTCAGTTTCTACGGGCCCAAGTGCCCCTAGAACGAGCTTCCCGGCAGGTTGTTGTCTCAACAGATGCCACCACGGGCTGGGGCGCCATGTGCAATGGACATGCTGTCACACTCTCATGTTGAGCAGAAATGCTCCTGAAAAATTCAGTGAGATTTACCACACTCAGGTGTTGAGCAGAAATGCCCCTGAAGGTTCAGTGAATTTCTTCACACTTAGGTGTTGAGCAAGCTTGCTCCTGAAGCCCGGTGATACTCGCATGTTATGTTTCAGTATGGCATGTCATTGCCTCGAGTTGCTGGCCGTACGCCTTGCCCTGCACCGCTTTCGAGCGCTGCTCAGGGGTCAACACGTACTAGTCCGATCAGACATTACCGCCACAGTAGCGTACATCAACCATCAAGGTGGTCTACGCTCGCGCCGTATGTCGCAACTCGCTCGCCACCTCCTCTTATGGAGTCAGAAGCATCTGAGGTCCCTTCATGCTATTTACATTCCCGGAGCCCTGAACTGTGCAGCCGACGAGCTCTCACGGTTTCAGCCCCTCCCTGGCGAATGGCGACTCCATCCCCAGACGGTTCAGCTGATTTGGGACCAGTTCGGCGACGCACAGATAGATCTGTTTGCCTCCCACGACTCGACCCACTGCGCCCTGTATTATTCCCTGACCGAGGTCGGCACGGATGCACTGGCGCACAGCTGGCCGCGGGGCCGCAAGTATGCGTTTCCCCCAGTGAGCCTTCTTGCGCATCTCCTGCGCAAGGTCAAGGAGGACGAGGAGCAGTTCCTTCTGGTTGCGCCCTACTGGCCCACCAGGACCTGGTTCTCCGAACTCATACTCCTCGCGACAGCATCTCCTTGGCCCATACCTCTGAGGAAGGACCTTCTTTCTCAGGGACGGGGGACCCTGTGGCACCCTCGTCCCGATCTTTGGAGCCTCCATGTCTGGCTCCTGGACGGGACCAGGTAGGTTTGAGTACCCTACCACCTCCGGTTGTGGCTACCATCACTTCCGCTAGAGCGTCGTCCACGAGACACCTCTATGCGTTGAAGTGGAATCTCTTCGTCAGCTGGTGCTCTTCTCACCGAGAAGACCCCCGGAAATGCCCGATCAGCGTCATGCTTTCCTTCCTTCAAGATGGGTTGGAGCGAAGGCTGTCTCCCTCCACCCTGAAACTCTATGTTGCCGCTATCGCCGCACACCATGACTTCATAGAAGGTAAGTCTGTGGGAAAGCATGACCTGGTCATCAGGTTCCTGAGAGGAGCCAGGAGATTACTCCTCCTCGCCGCCCTCTCGTTCCCTCCTGGGACCTCGCAGTGGTCTTAACTGCCCTGCAGCATGCTCCCTTGAGCCTTTGCAAACAGTGGAGCTCAAGCTCCTGTCAATGAAGACAGTTCTCCTGGTTGCATTGGCCTCTATTAAGAGGGTTGGGGACCTGCACGCATTCTCCGTTGACGAAGCGTGCCTGGAATTCGGGCCGGCTTACTCTCACGTGATCCTGAGACCCCGGCCTGGATACGTGCCCAAGGTTCCTACCACTCCCTTTCGGGACCAGGTGGTGAACCTGCAAGCGCTGCCCCCGGAGGAGGCAGACCCAGCCTTGGCACTGCTCTGTCCAGTACGTGCTCTCCGCACCTATGTAGACAGGACGCAGTGTTCAGGACCTCAGACCAGCTCTTTGTCTGTTATGGTGGGAAGCTGAAGGGAAGAGCTCTCTCCAAGCAGAGGTTGTCTCACTGGATAGTGGACACCATTGCTTTGGCATACCAGCAGCAAGGCCGACCGTGCCCCCTCGGGGTGACGGCCCACTCCACCCGGAGTGTGGCATCCTCTTGGGCGTTAGCGCATGGCGCCTCGCTAACAGACATCTGCAGAGCTGCAGGCTGGGCGACACCCAACACATTCGCTAGATTCTATAATCTCCGAGTGGAGCCTGTGTCCTCTCGTGTGCTCGCTTCATCCAGCCGGCATTAGGACCCGCTCAGGTGTCTTCGCTTGCTCGCCATTCCCCTCCACGGACTGGATACGTGCGATATTTTCCTCAGGTGAGCTTCTCCGAAAGCCCTGAGTTCCTCCTGCACTCCTGACGTCGACCCAGTGTCTTTGAACCTGTGCGTCGGCTAGGTGCCTCCCGTGTGCATGGTCCCTCTACGGAGCTACCCCCACATGTGTTTTCCCACTGTAAGCCTCTCTGAGCATGTGTCTTCCCTTGGCAAGCCACCTTGCCACCCCCTGGGGTTTAAAACTTTTCCACCTGCGGCTGGATACCCCAGTGTATTCCCGTATGCATCCTATGGGTCATAGTGTATTCTAAATCCCCCCCCCCCCCCCCCGTTGGGCTGGGTTATTCTGCATATCCGCTAAAATTGTGGCATATGCTCTCCAGTGTACTTGGTATTCCTGTGTTAAATAGGAGTCCCACTTGTCCAGTATGACAGGGATCTCAGATTTACGCAGGGCACTGGAAGACAGCTGTGAAGGTGGCGTGATTAGACTGGTAACCCCATTCGTCGTCATCCGACGGAACTCGGAGTGACGAACGAAAGGGAACGTCTCGGTTACGTATGTAACCCTCGTTCCCTGAGTGAGGGAACGGAGACGTTCCGTCTTCTTGCCACTTCCGCTGTATACCGCGGGGATCGCCTGAGCTCAGTCTTGGCTCCTCAGCGAAGAAACATATCTGCTAGCTGCAGGACTTCCTCCTTATATACCCACGAGGTATATCCCATATATACCCATTTCTTTGCCATTGGCTCGTTTTGTATACTCGAAGTTGATAGGCTTTCTATGCGAAACCCCATTCGTCGTCATCCGACGGAACGTCTCCGTTCCCTCACTCAGGGAACGAGGGTTACATACGTAACCGAGACGACTCGACACTTAGTTTTTAAAGGTCATGTTAAAAATATGTGCAATAAATTGAAATTTAACTTAGTAAATTATAGATACATAAGAAATTCTCTCACCACTGTTGCATCCAGTACATATTTAAATGCGATGATTATTTCCCACCTCTTGTACTGTATTACATCCTGGTCTCAAGCATGTAAGACAGTCATTAAACCCATAGAATCCTTGTATAAAGAATGCCTCAAGATTCATGATAAAAAAACTCGTTATTATCATCACTGTAATATATTGGTCAAATATGAGTTACTTAGTCTTGATAATTTAATAAAACACTCGAATGTGTCTTTGATACATAAAATCATATATAGTGCTACTGCTCCCCCCCTGAAAAAGTTTGTAACACTCTGCTCTGAAAAGACAGAGCGAATGACGAGAAGTGTCACAAGGGGGGAGTGTAACCTCCCTCACCGTAAAACTAAATTTGGGAGCTCCACTTTCTCAAGTATAGCTATGAAACAGTGGAATACCCTTCCCACGGAACATATTTTATGCACAGATTTACACTTTTTCGGGCTTGTCAAAGAGTTGGTTGCTAAGTAAGCAAGTTTGCACACATTGTTAAGATTGTGTGTGAGGTGTGTGTGTGTGTGTGTGTGTGTGTGTGTGTGTGTGTGTGTGTGTGTGTGTGTGGTGTGTGTGTGTGTGTGTGTGTGTGTGTGTGTGTTGTGTGTGTTGTGTATGAATGAGTGTCTAGAGTTGGATTGTGATAATGTATTTAAGATGCTGTTTGTTTGTGTTTGTTGGGGAGGGGTGAAACCGAGAGTAAATAGGCTGATGGTCTCCCTGTTTCTGTATTGCTAACCTGTATACCTGTATTTATGATGGACATAACCCTTTTATAATAATGTGCAATTTTAATTTTAACTTTGTTATACCTACCCAGGGACTACAGATGGAAATTAGCAAATGTTGCTACAACCTGGCCCAAGACATATTCTCTTGTTTATCAAGTTTAATGTTTATTGAGCATTGTCCCTGTTCTAAATAAAATAATTTCCAATTCCAATTCCAAACACAAATATGCACTTCCCCAGGAGAACCACATCAGCTTGCAAACATGCTAGGACAGGAATGTCAAGACAATTAGCCACGGTGTGTCTAACCAAGTGAGCAGATAACAATTTCAGATATTGCTCTCCAAAGTGCTTCCTAAAGTGTGACTGTAATAGTGGGCACTTCTGAGCCTGTATCCAGTAAGCAGTTTGTCTTGACACCAGCTATTCTAATTTAAATAGTCAGACAATCTCTAAATGCACCATTTTTTCAATGTCTCTGTCACTTCATCAGTCCATTAAGCAGTATGGCTACTTATCATAGATGGCCCAGAGCTGGCTTGCATTGTACTTGTCGGAGTGTTCTCCGATCTAGAGATGATCTACTTTTAGCTTCGGACCAAGGCTGTATCTCAGTACTAGTTTTACTTGATCTTAGTGCTGCGTTCGATACTATAGATCACACAATACTCTTAGATCGACTACAAAATTACACTGGTGTTCAAGGACAAGCATTAAGCTGGTTCAGGTCATACTTATCTGACCGCTACCATTTCGTCTACTTAAATGGAGAAAAATCGATCATGACTTCGGCAAACCATGGAGTGCCGCAGGGATCTGTGTTAGGCCCTTTATTATTCTCAATATATATGCTGCCACTTGGTAATATTCTAAGGAAACATGGAATTAGTTTCCATTGCTATGCTGATGACACTCAAATATATATTTCATCACGGCCAGATGAATACGCTAAATTATCCAAATTGACAGATTGTGTTAAAGATATAAAAGATTGGATGACGCGTAACTTTCTTTTATTAAATCCAGATAAGACAGAGGTAATACTTATCGGTTCTAAAAAACCGTCTACAAAACCTCTCACAACACAACTTTAACATAGTAGGATGCCCTGTTACTTTATCCGCTACAGTAAATGACCTGGGTGTTATATTAGACTGCAACCTGTCTTTTGAAAAGCATATTTCATATGTTACAAAAACTGCCTTTTTCCACCTTAGAAACATTGCTAAGCTACGTAATATGCTATCTGTTTCTGATGCAGAAAAGTTAATTCATGCATTCATGACCTCGAGACTAGATTACTGTAATGCTTTATTAGCTGGTTGTCCTGCATCCTCAATAAACAAGCTACAGTTAGTCCAAAATGCAGCCGCTAGAGTTCTTACTAGATCAAGAAAATATGATCATATAACACCAGTTTTATCATCACTTCATTGGTTACCTATAAAGTTCCGTATTAATTACAAGGTATTGCTTTTGACCTATAAAGCTCTAAATGGTTTAGCTCCAGTCTATTTAACGGATCTTCTATCGCCTTACAATCCATCGCGCTCTTTAAGATCACTAAATTCGAGGCTTCTGGTCATTCCTAGGATATCCAGATCCACCAAAGGAGGGAGAGCATTTTCACATCTAGCTCCGAAGCTCTGGAATAGCCTTCCTGATATTGTTCGTTGCTCAGACTCGCTCTCCCAGTTTAAAACTAGACTAAAGACGCATCTATTTAGCCAGGCATTCATATAAATTTTTATCTTACAGTTACTGTAAATTCGGCCTCTAGTTCATAAACGCCAGAGGAGAACTGGCCCCGACTGAGCCTGGGTTCTCCCAAGGTTTTTTTTTTCTCCATTGGGTGATCTGATGGAGTTTTAGGACACCATTGGGTCACTTGATGGAGTTTTTCGGTTCCTTGCCACTGTTGCCTTTGGCTTGCTCAGTTGGGGATATTCAAATTAACTAAAATCATACCATTGATCAGCTCTACCAAACTTGGATGTCCTTTTTGGATGTCCAGTAATAAACAAACATTGTTGAGTTGTTTTGATTGATACTGTAAAGCAGCTTTGATACAATCTGTATTGTGAAAAGCGCTATATAAATATATTTGACTTGACTTGACTTGACTTGACTTGACTTGACTTGACTTGAGTGTTTCCTACGTTAGTTTCCTTGACCATTCCTGTAAACATCGGGACTGATCAGACACCATGGCAACTTCAAAACCTTGTGAACAGTGCCTACTTGTGTGCACAGTTTTGCCACATGAATAACAGATGTATCGGCCATTAGTCCTTCAGGGGTAGTCTCTTCCAGGGTTAGCATAGAGGAAGCTTTTTCTGCATCAGCATTAACTACTCTGACACAGGTTCTGGGTTTTGGATTGTTTGTGTCTCCTTATCTTCTGACCAGGTGATTGCAGCTTGCATTAAGGCGAGACACGGCAGGCAAAAACATCGTTTTTTTTTCTTTTCTTCACTGGTCAATTTTGAGATTTTGGGCTATTTGTCTTCAATAACATGTCTTCTTTCAGACTTGTGGTGAAAAAAAATTCCAAAAAACACATTTAGGTCTTTATTTTACTACACTTTGTCTATTTGCGTCTGTAGATTTCTCCTAAATTCAACAAAAAGTTGTCATTCTAAATCAACATGCTGCTCTGCGATCTGCACCCTGTCATCACACACACCGTTTGAAAGCTCTCTCTCCTCTACATTGTTGTCGGATCCAAATATGGTCATTTCCTTTTTATCAGCAACCAATCGTGAAAGTACAATGGGCATGTAACTCTAAAACCGAAATCTCATTGGCTGATGTCAATTTCTGACAATGTGATTCGTACATTTAGATGTGTGTTTTTGACTGTTTTTTCTGTTCAGTTGAAGGCCATAAATGCTGCGTTTTAAGTTGTAATGTGATTTAGGTGGTTTGTATTGTTGTTGCTGATGATTTGATAAGATATTGTGTCTGTAAATAGTTGTTTCCACTAAAAAAGTATGAATTTTTACATTACAAATCTTGTAATCTTGCAATTATCAAACTTTCCAGTTATACACTTTGCAGTATTCTGAAGATATTTTCAGAGGTATTTGTTTATAAATCATTCCTGGCCTGATTTCTGTGACATTTTAATATATATATATATATATATATATATATATATATATATATATTGCATATATCGCTTTCGCTGTCTGTAACTCAGTTTTGGCTACCAGCGCTGAACTCGACTGAGTCTCTCTTGTAGGCCATAAGCGTCTGAGCATATTGTCTCTCCTTGCATTTGCTTACGTTTGTAGAAATCTTTCAGTCTGGTTCCAATTGACACTTTGTCTCCATATGTGTCTAGTACGAGTGTAAAGATATCGTCAGCATACTTTTCACCGTCACCCAGCATGAACCTTACAGTCAATTTGGCTTCATCTTTGAGATCCTGTTCCACTAACTCTAAACAATCTTCTGCAGGTATTCATTACTTGGAAGACATATATTTCATTGAATTCTTGATATATTCTGTCCCTGGAAATATAAATGACAGCTTGGATTAATTGTGCAGTGGCTTGATACTCAATGACAATTCTTTCGTGACCGGTTTCTCTTTGTTCTCTATTTGTTTTGCTTAATTTAAATAAAGTGATAAAGGCCTGAAGAAAGCCTGCAGTATTTGTATTGGTATATTAAAAATAATAGTCACTTTAGACAGTCTACTAACTATAAGTAACTTTTCAACTACATGTCAACTAACTGTCATTAGAGTATTAGTAGGCTGTAGTAGACTGTCAGTAGACTGGTAGGTTATGGTTAGGTGTTAGGGTTCGGGTTAGGAGAACAAGTTGACTTGTAGTTGCTATGTTACTTATAGTCAGTAGAATATCTGTTGGGGGACCAACAAAATAAAGTGTTAGCAGATATTAAGCAGACAGTCTACTTATACTCTAATGACAGTTAGTTGACATGTAGCTGCAAAGTTACTTATAGTTAGTTGAATGTCTAAAGTGGACTATCGAAATAAAGTGTTACCCAACATTTTTCGCAAAAACATGCAATAAAATAAAATTATCTAAATGAATATGAAAATAATGTCTATAATAATATCAAAGAAATGTTTGGTAACACATAATTACATGTTACTACATATACTTTCTATAGTAATGAATTATGTAAAATTACAAGTAACTAACCCTAAACAAACCCTAACCCTTATCGTAACTGATTTCAATTTCAGTTTCCTTTTGACTCAGTTATCACATCAAACACAGTTCTAATTGTGAAACTCTCAGTTGATTCAAACACTCAGTTTATAAAGTGTTCATGTTTGTGTGTGTAAAGAACATTTGAACCAGCCTGTAGCAACGTTGCATTTAAAACAATGACTTGTGATGACTTGTAACAACAAGGCAAACCGCTGAGACAGGACAGTGAGGAGATGTCATCAGGATGGTAGGGTAATAAACTAAACAAAACGGAAGCTTTCTGAAACAATATGGCGGAGCTTAGCCACAGCACACAAGCAAAACACATATAGGTCTGACACACACAAAAAAAAAGATTCTCAAATGCAAAATTAATGTTCAGTTCATAAATGCGTTCTAGCACACTAACAAGTGCACTTTAGTGGTTCACAGGAAGAAATCAATGTCTCTTGATCTATGGTTCATGTATGACTCTAGTATGACTAAAGTCAGAATGACGCAAGAAACAACTCTCTCTCTCTCTCTCTCTCTCTCTCTCTCCTCTCTCTCTCTCTCCTCTCTCCCCTCTCTCTCTCTCTCTCTCTCTCTCCTCTCCTTCTCTCTCTCTCTCTCTCTCTCTCTCTCTCTCTCGTGCTCTCAGTCAGTCCCCAACACCATTCTCTGTATGCACTCAGCCGAACTTCTGCTTCAACTACGTCTCCAGTTTCACACGATAATGTCAGTGTATGCTAAACTCACGAAACTTAAACTGCCTGCACCACTGTCTTTCATTATATCTCCAAATGAAAAAAAAGCAGACTACTCGCACAGCAATCATAGCTGTGTCTGCCTCGTAACACCTCTCTCCCTTCTTATTCCCATACGTCTTTGCATCTCCCGCTGACATACCGGAGACAGAGCAACTCATCAAAATAAAAGTCTCTTAGAAATTTTTTTAACTTTTAACTTTGTTAGTCATGTTTACATCGATATTTGTTAAGCAAGGAATAATTGACGATGGGCCATTGAATTATTAGAAAAATAATGCACACCCAAGGTTGTAACGCGAAGCATGTCCTTTACATCTCGGACGTGCATTATTTTTCAGTAATTTGACGGCCCGGAGTCAAGTATTCCGCTTACACTACGATTACCACACCCCTTAAAACATTGTTCAGAGGATGTACATGTATCAAGACATTTGTCAGGTTTTTGTCCTTAAAACCCTCTTGTTTGTAGGACTCATTTCTTACACATCTAATCCCAATCCTCCGTTGCTAATCCTAGAACATCATTTTAGAGCTAGTAACGGAGGCTCGGAGTGTGTGTGTGTAGGATTGAAAATAATCCAAGAAGTTTGAAATGAACATTTGCTTTGCAAGACATGCTTTACTGTGTTCCACCCCCTCTTTCTACCACAAGGACCATTTGGAGTTCCCAAAGGCATAGAGGAGTTACATGCTGGGTCTGATAGTGATCAAGGCCTGTAGGCCAAGATGTTTGTACTTTGGGGGTCTATGAATTGTCACACCTTTAGAACAATGGGGGAAGTGTAATTATCTGATTGGTCAGTTTGAATGTCTCACATTTGGGTTTTAGTCACATGGTCAGGGAAAGGATAAAACAAGATTGAACTGTTGCTCTGGCTCTTTCATGCTCTGGCGCTCTGATTCTCTGGGTCTCTCTCTCTCTCTCTCTCTCTCTCTCTCTCTCTCTCTCTCTCTCTCTCTCTCTCTCTCTCTCTCTCTCTCTCTCTCTCTCTCTCTCTCTCAGGTAACATTTTACATACATGCTGGGTACAATTAATTATATAAGTTAACATCATCTCATACATCTATTTTGTAACTATTTTAAGTGTAACCATAACCATATTTTGTCATTAAACCTTTTCAATTACAAATAATGTGCTAAATGGGTTTGATTTGGTATTGACTTTGAAGTGCTACCTTTTGCAATACAATATTGTCACTCATATAGCAACGCTCTCCCACATATTAAGCTATTGTAACTGCGCTTATTTCCGTCGTTGGTATAAGTGGCAGTGGGTGGAATAGACAAGAAATGTACAGTTTTCTACCATCTTGCTGATAACGTTTCTTTAGTCATTCGGCAGTCTTGCAGCTTGAACCCCTGCAGGAAATCCATCCTTACAGATGGTGCCGAAACCCGGGATCCCTTGCAGTGTGTTTTCTGAAATTCACTTTGATCCGAATGAGGATCATTCTCATCCAAATGAGACAATATTTTCACAGTTGATTTTGTGAATGGATTAAAGCTGACCTTCTGACCATGGAATGGGTAAGTCTGTTTTCATTGTTTAATGGTATGATAGGAAAAGTCTCCATTTGAATTAATTGAATGAAACAGAATTTAGAAGGTTTTGAATAGCTTTAATAGTCACATTACTGTACAATTTGGGAATATTGTGAATATTCAGATCTCCTCAGGGATGGAAGGGAACATTTCTGATAATAGTGACATATTGTTTGCTTTATGGAGCAAGAAAGTTGAGCCTACCTTGTGTAAACTCAAGAAAGAGTACATTGATTTTAAATGTCCAGATGAGGAATTGCTCCAATGGTGGGACACAATTGGCAAACATCAAAAGAAATCAAAACATGGTGAATTAATTGAGGTTTTAAACTTCATAAGTTTTACAAGGCTACGTGAGTTAACAACGTGTCTATTTTCAAGTATAGATGCTAAATGTAGAGAAGTGCAATCTAAAAATGCAGAGGCACAAGAGTCTGAGGCAAAGATTAAATATCTTCAAACACAGCTAGATAAATTACTAGTTGAGCAGCTAGCCCTGACTCAAAAGTGTAAAAATCATAAAGAGACCATTGCAGATCTGAAGGCTAAGCTAAATGCTAAAAAGTGCATGTCTCCCAAAATGCTTAACAGCGATGGGACTAAAAAGCATGTTCACTTCTTAGAGGAGGTGACTTGCTCTAATGAATCTGAAACATTGAGTTCAGAAAATGCATGTGCAACTGTTCAAGATAGTGTGCCTATTTCAGTTCTTAAGGTGATGCAGCACCGTAATAGCGCAGAGTCATGTACCAGAACGCAAGGTGAATTAGCATTAGAGAGTCGTGAAAATCCTCAAACTCCAGGAGAACGTAGCAATCAACCCTATGGTAAAGAAAGCAGGTTTTGCAGTTCCTGTCACAAAATAGGCCATAAAGAGGGAAAATGCTGGTCACTGGGTAGGGGCAGACCTCCTCCTTATTTTCAGAAAAATAGCAAACCACTTTCTAAGAGCAAAAATCAGCGATCTGCACGTACAGGTAAAACTCTTAGTGAGTTAACTGCTTTGTTCATGCAAGGCCTTCAGCTATTAACTTCACTTGCTAGTGGGTTGGTAGCCTAATAGCAACAAGTTTAATATCAAAATTGCAATGATCCTGTTTGTATTTTCAAATTTGTAATTGCGCGTAACACATTGCTCATAGAACACAATTTATAGTTGTTTGTGCTACTACAATGTGCACATAGACTAATTAAGTTTATTCTTTAAAACACATGATTGCTTTACCGTAAGTGTTGTATAGAAACACTTAGGTTAAAAGGTTGTAGATGCTATGTATTCTAGGCCATGTATCTTGTGTAAACTGGAATAACTGTTTAACTGGAATTGCATAGCAATTTCAAATTACATGTGTGTGTCTATGTTGAATTTGTTTGTTTCCTTGGTGGAAAACTCGGCTATTTTCCATATAGCTGCAGTAAGACCAGGTAGAGGAACATAGAAAGTCCATGTGGCTACAATGTGCTTCACAATTGCATTAACCATGAAAATGCTTCCTCACAACAGGATTCCGTGACTCTGTACTTTGCACTTTTATCATGCTCCTCAACTGAAACATTGGTGTGTGAACATTTTGAGCCAGATCATACCTCATACTCACATTCTTATGCTGGCTCCCTGTTACAACAACAGGACCAAATTTGCATCACAATTGTAAAACCCACTCACCTTTGTTTTGGGGCATGATGAATTTACACAAAGCCACAGCTAAATGCAGCCATATAGATAACACCATTTGATCTTCACACAAAGTCAAATCTGCAGCTGATTCTTCCTCACAAAATGTAATTCATACAATTTTATTCAAGTCTAGACTGAATTATAACTGTGAATTGCATCTAATAATTGTTTGTTTTGTTTTTCTTTGAATTTACTTTATCACTTACATTATCATTTGTCTCACCAAGTTAAATTTTAAAATGTATGTCAGTATTTCTCATTTTTACCCAAGTACAAATATTTGTATTCTCTTTAATGCTTTTGATACATTTCTGAAACTTATTTGATTTCTGCTTATTTGTATTTTGTCAATTTTACTTTCAACAATGTTTTTGGAAATTAATTCAATTGAATCTATGTGTTTGGTTACACTGAATATTTTGCTGATACTCTTCTTGAAATAGGGGTTTAAACCAGCATTTGTTGTTTTGTTGTAATGCAATTTATTTAAATGTTTCCAGAAACAGTGTAAGAGCTTGTAAGATCTTCTTTTATTCTCCCTTGACCATGTTTTTAAGTACATCAATTTAAGGGCTTTTTGCCAGAGACAAATTTTAAGCTGACCATATCAAACATCTAACCAATGACAAATGCCATATGTATGCTTTTTCTGTTTATTGTGCTATGCTCTTTAAATCACAGGATCCCTGCTACCTCCCAGATTCAGTGCCTGTTCTTGTGGAAGTGTGAAGTGTCGGTGGATGATTTGCATATATATGAAAGGTGCAACACCATTTGATGGAGCCTCCTCATGCAGGGCTGAAAGGAGAACAGAGACTAAAGACTGACCAGCCGCTATTGCAACAAGCCTGGACGAAACGTCTGAAGATGCAACTACACACAACAGAAAGCATGTCTTTATGGATTGTGCCACCTTTGGACTCCATGTGTGTGGCCAACGGTGCCAAGGGGGGATTTGTAGGATTGAAAATAATCCAAGAAGTTTGAAATGAACATTTGCTTTGCAAGACATATGCTTTACTGTGTTCCACCCCCTCTTTCTACCACAAGGACCATTTGGAGTTCCCAAAGGCATAGAGGAGTTACATGCTGGGTCTGATAGTGATCAAGGCCTGTAGGCCAAGATGTTTGTACTTTGGGGGTCTATGAATTGTCACACCTTTAGAACAATGGGGGAAGTGTAATTATCTGATTGGTCAGTTTGAATGTCTCACATTTGGGTTTTAGTCACATGGTCAGGGAAAGGATAAAACAAGATTGAACTGTTGCTCTGGCTCTTTCATGCTCTGGCGCTCTGATTCTCTGGGTCTCTCTCTCTCTCTCCTCTCTCTCTCTCTCTCTCTCTCTCTCTCTCTCTCTCTCTCTCTCTCTCTCTCTCTCTCTCTCTCTCTCTCTCTCTCTCTCTTTCTCTCTCAGGTAACATTTTACATACATGCTGGGTACAATTAATTATATAAGTTAACATCATCTCATACATCTATTTTGTAACTATTTTAAGTGTAACCATAACCATATTTTGTCATTAAACCTTTTCAATTACAAATAATGTGCTAAATGGGTTTGATTTGGTATTGACTTTGAAGTGCTACCTTTTGCAATACAATATTGTCACTCATATAGCAACGCTCTCCCACATATTAAGCTATTGTAACTGCGCTTATTTCCGTCGTTGGTATAAGTGGCAGTGGGTGGAATAGACAAGAAATGTACAGTTTTCTACCATCTTGCTGATAACGTTTCTTTAGTCATTCGGCAGTCTTGCAGCTTGAACCCCTGCAGGAAATCAATCCTTACATGTGTATGAGTGTGTGTCCTTAGTTACTGGATGCGTGTGAGTTTGAGTGGGATATAGGGTGGGAGAAAGAGAGTACGTGCTGTCCATACATAATAAAATGCAATTTTGTGGCAAAAATAATGTGGGAATAATTTGTCGTTTTTATCCTCTTGTTTACTATATTTATCTGCTTGTTCAGTGTCGTTCTTTTGCTGTTGTAGGCTGTAAGGACCTTTGAAATAACCGAAATCCTTTGGCAGAATGATGTGGATATGTAATGGTCAAGACCTGCCCCGAACTACTTTAGCCGTGCGTTTCCCTGTAAATAATTGCACGCCTTAGAACGTTCATCAACCAATCAGATTCAAGCATGTAACTGTAGTATTTTGTAAATGAACACACAGGCAACGGCATGTCTTTAGCCTGCTGGCATATTTACTGAACTGAACCGTTACCATAACAACACACTGATACATTTCTACAGCCCCAGATACGGGGCATCCCGAGAGTCATACTACATCTCCCCTTCCCCCAAAATAGTGATAAAACCCTAAATAAATGTTCACACTGGCAGAACTGCCTTAACTGTAGGTCACCTAGTCTGTTGGAAATATTTCACCTGAACCAAAGATATCAGACAGATTAAACGTAAACATAGCACTGTCTCTTATGCTTAATTTCAGGTGCTGAATACTATGTTACAAAGTCTTTAAGCCACTCTGGGGCTTTCACCTCTCTCCTTGGGGGGGCCCTCTGTACTCCTCCCCCCTCCCCTTCCCCTTCTTCTGGCCCTGCTGCCTGTTCCGTGTCCTCCACGACTGGTGGTGGGGCTTGTATCTCTGGAAGGGGTCTGAGGTGTGCTTTGTTTCTCCTCACCTCTTCTGTGTCTGTTTTCACTACATATGAGCGGGGAGTGTCTGCTTTTTTAATCACTGTGGCCGATTCTTTTGTATTTGTGATCCAGACTCGCTGACCTGCTTTTAGCTCTGGTCTCACAGTAACTTTGTGTCTGTGATTAAAGTCAACTGTCTGTGTGTGTTTCAGTTGATTGTCCTTGTCTGCAAAGGCCTTCCTGTTTGGCCATTTAGGTTTGAGTTGAACAGGTGAGACTGGCAATGGTGAGCGCAGTCTCCTGCCCATCAGGAGTTCTGCTGGCGATGGTCAGTGATGCAGCGGTGTGACTCTGTAGGCCAACAGAGCCCTGTATGGGTCAGCATTTTTCTTCAATAGGCCCTTAACCGTCTTCACAGCCCTTTCTGCCTCTCCATTGCTCTGTGCAAAGTATGGGCTGCTGGTCACATGTCTGAAATCATAATCCATGGCAAATGAGGAGAAAGTGCCTGAAGAAAACTGAGGGCCATTATCAGTTATTAGTACCTCAGGAACCCCATGTCTAGCAAAAATGGATTTAAAGCCACTGATAACTCCTGCTGATGTGGCTATTGGGGTTTTAATTACTTCAATGTATCTAGAATAGTAGTCTACTAACAATAAGTAAGAGTCATTTTCCCAATAAAACATATCCGCTCCTACTTTCTGCCAGGGCCGCTTTGGCAGCTCTGAGGGTATCATCGGTTCTGGGTGAAGTGGTTGGTTTTTAGCACACACCTCACACTGGGCCACCATTCTTGTGATTTGAGCACCCAGTCCCAGCCACCACACTGACTGCTGGGCCCTCAGCCTGCATTTGGTTGTCCCTATATGTCCCTCGTGTAGTCTGGACAGCATTTCCTTCTGTAATGTCTCTGGTATAACAATCCGTTGCCCTTTCATCAGAAGGTCACCATTCATGTGTAGCTCACTGTGGTGGACCCAATAGGGTTTCAGTTGCTGGGACAGCTCTTCTTGTTGTGGCCACCCTCTCTTGCACTGTGACATCAGCTGGCTACAGATATAATCCCGCTGTTGGTGCTCAGCTATCTGTTGAAGTTTAGACTGGGATGCAGGTAAGTTTTCGCGTATCATATTGATGAAGACCTGCACTTCCCCTTCCAGTTGTGCCTCTTCTTCGGTCAGTGGCCGTCTCACCGGGGCCCTGGAGAGTGTGTCTGCTGTGATGAGAGCCTTCCCTGGCACGTAAATTATCTTGTACATGAACCTCAGCAGTCTGAGACGGAATCGCTGAATTCTGGGAGGTAAGTCATCCAACGATTTTGTCCCCAACAAGGCCAGTAGTGGTTTATGGTCTGTCTCTATCGTGAATGGTAGGCCTATGAGGTATGAACTCAACCTTTCACATGCCCAGGTGACGGCCAATGCCTCCTTTTCAACCTGGGCATAACGTTGCTCTGTTTCAGAAAGGCTTCGAGAGATGTAAGCGATTGGGCGCCACTCCATGTTATCCTGTCTCTGCATAAGGACAGCCCCCAGGCCAAAGGATGATGCGTCTGCAGACACTTTTGTTTTGGCTTGTGGTCTGTACTGAGCCAACACTCTCTGTGATGCCAGCTCCTTTTTGAGGTTTTCAAATGACGTCTGTTGCATGTGGCCCCAAGACCACTCATTGTTCTTTGACAGCAAATGAGTGGTTTGGTGGTGTCTGCAAACTGAGGAATAAACTTTGCTATGTATGTGACCATCCCCAAAAAACGCCTAACATCTGCCGTATTCTGTGGGATGGGCATGTCTGTGATAGCTCTGATTTTCCCTGGGTCCGGTTCAATGGCTCCCGCCCTGATCTTGTGCCCAACAAACAGGACTTCAGGCTGTGCAAAGGTGCATTTTTCATTTAGTGTTAGACCCGCCTCCTGGAGGCGTGTCAAAACAGCTGTGAGCCGTTCATCGTGTTGGTCCCTATTCTCTCCACATATGAGGATATCATCTGCATGGCATATCACTCCACTTAGCCCCTCTAAGAGCTGGGACATGCGTCTCTGGAAGTGTTCTGGCCCTGAGTTAATTCCGAAAGGCAGAACATTAAAACAAAATCGGCCAAAATCGGGGTGATAAATGTTGTGAGCTCCTGCTCTCCTGTGCTAAGGGTATCTGCCAAAACCCACAACGTGCATCCAGCTTTGTAAACACCAGTGCACCATTCAGCTGGGCTAATGAGTGGTCCACTGAGGATAATATGTGTCTTTCTCTGCACACTCCCTCATTGAGTTTGGTCAGGTCAACGCAGATTCTTATCTTACCATTGGGTTTTGGGACCACTACTATTCCTGCACACCAATCAGTGGGTTTCTCTATCTTTGAGATGACCCCCATCTCCTCCATTCTTTCCAGCTCTTCCTTGACTTTGTCAGTTAAGGGGATTGGTATGCGGCGAGGGGTGGTCAGAGCATAAGGGATGGCGTCCTCATTCAGGCGGATTTGGTAATCACCTTCAAGTCTCCCTAATCCACTGAACACCGTTGGAAACCTCTTTTTGAAGACCTCCCCTGAATCTGCTTTCTCTCCCTGTTCTTCGACGGCATCCAATCGCTCAATGAGGTGCAGTTCTGTAAGAGCTGGTAAACCCAGCAGCGGCCTGGCTAGGTTATCAATGACAAATACAAACTGAGTGGCCTTTTTATCTTTACTTTCTAGTCTACTCTGTATCTGTCCAACCACAGGCAGTATCTTGTTATTTGGGCCATACAGTCTTTTTGAGGTGTGAAGTAGAGGACCATCTCTACTACACTTATATAATTTTGTGGGTATCGCGGTCACTGCTGCTCCTGTGTCTAATTTAAAAGAAACAACTTCCCCATTAATTTTGATGTCTGAGTACCAACCAGCACAGTCTGCCTTCACCTCACCTAGGAAAAGGCTGTCCTGGTAGAGTTGCTCCTCCTCATCTGCCATCTCATGCACAGGCTGCTTGGATTTGCAGACAGCAGCAAAGTGTCCTTTTCTGTGACATTTCCTGCATTCAGCGTCCTTGGCCGGGCAATCTTTCCAACTATGAAATGGCACTCTCCCACATTTATGGCACATCCCTGATGTTCCAGTGGCATTATGTTTTGCTCTTCGTTCGGAATTCCACTCTTTCCTTCGAGCCGGCGAAAGCGCGTGCATGTCATCACTGGGCTCGCTGTGTGCGTGATTTCCCGCGCCGCGCAGCACCACTTGCTGCTGTTTTACAGTTTCACTTTGTCTTACTAAGTTCGTAGCTTTAGACAGAGTCAGATTTGAATCTAACTGTAGCTTTTCGGAAAGTCTGATGTCTCTTATGCCCACTACTATGCGATCACGTATCAGTTCATCTTTGAGAGTCCCGAACTTGCAATATTCTGCCAATTTGTGAACTGCAGTAACAAAGCACTCAGCCGTTTCCCCCGGCTCTTGTTTTCGCATGTTAAACCTGGCCCTCTCGAAAATGACGTTGTGTTCTCCAATGAAATGTTTATCGAAACAGTCTTTTACTTTCTCGTAGATTACCTTGTCCTCTTCTTGTATCGCCGACGCATGTAAGATATCCTCTGCTTCATCTCCCATGGAATATATCAATGAGTTCACCTAGAATGCCTCATCCTTTTTATCTAAACCCGACCCTACTCTATACCTTTTGTAGATGTGCGCGTGTGAAATAACAATCTTCGTGTTGAGAACCGTAGGCTTTATTGTAGCTTAGCACACACAGCTTATACACAACACAGACTCTGGTAACGTTCAACTCCCATTCCCCCGCCCCCTGACGTGATCACGTCATAGCCGTAACCATGGCAACTGTCAACACGGTCTACATCCCCCTTCGTAAGTTAAGTGTCTCCCTCAAGGGACGTACGTAGTGACACATAGCGAACAAGGGCACACACTTGCATAGAGAGAAGCTTCAATAAACTGTGAGATGAACATGTGGGTAATGCATATGAAACGTATGCACAGAGCATGCAGCACTATATTAAAGAACAGAACCAACAAGACAAACAGTGTCCACAGTCCATATAGCCACCTGAAGAGGCTGTAATACGGGTGAAATGTTAATGCGCCTCCATGTCACAGAGCTGGTCTGTGATAAAGTCATCGTAGAGAGAGCTGGGTTTTGATACTCTCCCTGAACGAGTAACAGTCAGAGGCCGTTGACCCTGTGCCATTTCTGGGTCCACAGTAACATGTCGTGGACTTGGCGGAAGTGCGAGTTCAGTGGAAGCAGGCGGGTCCTCTGCTGAGGGGGCAGAGGCGTAGGTTTCAGGCGTTTGGAGTAGGTGGCGTCTGTTCCTGACATATGTGGCACCTCCAGCCTTGACCTGGTAACTGTTGGGTTGCGGTGCCGTTCCTATCACTGTTGCCAGTCGGTCGTAGCCTCTCTGTGTCTGCATCCTCACAGTCTGCCCAGGTCGCAGTTGAGTCAGCGGCCTAGCAGATTTGTCATAGTAGGCTTTTCTTCTCTGTCTCGCCTGTGTCAGGGCCGTCTGAACATGTACCTCCACTTTGGGTGAATACATGGCCTTGGTCATGGGAATGAAGGCCCTGGTGCGCCGGGAAAGCAGGCGCTGAGCTGGGGACGGCAGTCCCTCTCTGGGTGTGTTACGCAGGCTGAGGAGGGCTGCATCTATGTCTGTTCCGTCTCGTGCACATTTCTCCAGCAGGTGCTTTGCAGAGCGCACAGCCCTCTCAGCAAGTCCATTTGACTGAGGGTACTGTGGACTGCTGGTGACGTGGCAGAAATCCCACTTGCAAGCAAACTCCTGGAACTCTCTACTTGTGAAGTAGGCGGCATTGTCTGTCATGAGCTGCTGTGGCACTCCGTGAGTGGCAAAGTGGCGTTTAAACTTGGTTATCAGTGTGGCACTTGTAGTTCCAGGGAGGCGGTCTATCTCGAACCACCCCGAGTAGGAGTCAACCAGCACCAGATGCTCCTTTCCCTCCCACTCAAACACGTCCGCTGCTGTGAGGGACCACGGTAGGTCAGGGACGACGTGTGGTTGGAGGGGCTCTTTGGGTTGGTGTGGCTTGAGAGCATTGCAGGGGCCACACTTGGAGACCTCTCTTTCAATGTCACTGTGGATGGTGGGCCAGAACATGGTCTCCCTGGCCCTGCGCCTGGTGGCTTCGAGACCAGGGTGGCCCTGGTGCAGCTGCTGCACATAGTAGCGCTGCAGCGAGTGTGGAATGATGAATCGCTGACCACGGAGGAGCAAGCCATCGACCGTTGTGAGCTCCTCTCTCATAGCATAGAATGGCCTCAGGTCACGTGCCACCTCCTTGAATGTAGTGGGCCAGCCAGCGGTAACAACTTCTGAGAGATGCTGGCAAACAGGATCAGCCAGCGTCTCACGCTTCAGTTCCTGGACCCTGAGCGAGGAGAGGACGTTCACCACCATGACCTCGTAGTCCTCCATTTCCTCAGCCTGGTCAGTGGAGGGCAAATATGCACGGGACAGAGCGTCAGCGACGTAAAGCTCCCTGCCTCTCTTGTAGGTGACATTGAGGTTATAGCGCTGTAAGCGCAGCATCATCCTTTGGATGCGTGCGGAGGCAGTGTGTAGTGGCTTTTTTAGTATGGTGATGAGAGGCTGATGGTCAGTTTCAACAGTCACAGCCCGTCCGTATATGTAATGATGGAATTTTGTGCAGGCATAGACAAGGGCCAGGAGCTCTTTTTCAATTTGAGCGTAGTGCGATTCAGTCTCTGTGAGGGCCCTTGAAGCAAAAGCCACTGGCCTGTTGTTTTGGAGGCAGACAGCACCCAGTCCATGCTGCGAGGCGTCAGCTGATAGTACCACAGGTTGGTGAACATCAAAGTATTTCAGCACCGGGGGGCTGGCGATGACCTCTTTTAGTTTGGTGAATGCCGCCGTGTGGGGCTCCAGCCAGCACCAGTCTGCATCCTGACACAAGAGCTCACGCAGGGGTGCAGTGAGCTCACTGTAACCCGGTATGAACTTGGCCAGGTAGTTGGTCATACCAAGGAACCTCTGGAGGCTGTGCTTTTCCTTTGGGGGGGGAATCAGGCGGACAGCAGCTGTCTTGGCGGGATCAGGTTTAACACCCTGGTCGGTGAGTAGGTGACCGACATAGGGGACTTCGGTGACCCTGAACCGGCACTTGTCAGGGTTCAATTTGAGGCTGACAGCCCGTATTCTGTTCATGACTTGGCGAAGGCGCAGATCATGCTCCTCTCTTGAGCGGCCCCACACCAAGATGTCGTCGATCACAATGGCACATGGCTGCCCCTCAAAAAGCTGCTCCATGCACCTCTGAAAAACCTCACTCCCTGTGGTGATGCCATAGGGCATTCGGAGGAAGGCATAGCGGCCCACGGGAGTCATGAAGGTGGTTAGTTTTGAGGAGTCTTTGCTGAGCGGCACTTGCCAGAAGCCACACTTAGCATCCAGAACGCTGAACATTTTGGCATTCGGCATGTCGGCGATCACCTCCTCCACGGTCTTCAGGGGGTGACGGGGCCTGAGGAGGGCTTTGTTGAGGTTGACAGGGTCGATGCATAGTCTGATGCTGCCGTCCCTTTTTTTCGCGGCCGCCATGGCTGATACCCACTCAGTAGGCTCCTGAATCGGTGTGATAACTCCCAACTTGGTCATTCTGTGGAGCTCTGCCACAATCTTATCCCTCATGGCCAGCAGCACTCGTCTTGGAGCGCATATGGTGGGGGGCACAGTATCATCCAGGCGCATGTGGTAGACCACAGGCAGCCTGCCAATGGTGCTGTTGTCGAACAGGTCCTTGTATTCTACCAGCTCAGGCATTTCATGCTGGATGACGGCATGCACCTCTGAAGCGAAAGTCACATAACCAAGTCTGACACTGTCTCTGAGACCCAGCAGCGGTTTAACGTTCCTATCCACGACTTGGAATTGCAGCAAACCACAAGTAAAGTTCACGTCTGCTGCACCAAGAGTCTGGATGATGTGACCCCCATAGGCGACAAGGTTTGCTATCTTGCTGAGATTAATGTGAGCAGTAGGATCAGTGTGCTGTAGCAACGCCCTGGATATTACACTGCACTTGGCCCCAGTGTCAATTTTCACAAGCAGTTGTCTGCCAGTGTTGCACGCAGAGAGTTGAGCAAACCTTTCATCTCGCTCACGCACATCCTGTGGTTGGTCTATGCTTTCACAGTAAAAAATTTCTATGCTCTCGCAGTGAAACACATCAGTCGGTTCTTGTGTTGGTTGCATGTCCAGTTCACTCACATGTGCGTATCTGCCCCTACCCGCAGTGGGTGGTGGGAGTTGTGCTGGCCTGGTTGCGGTGGATGGTCTTCCTGATCTGCAGCATCTTGAAAAGTGGTTGAGCTTCCCACAGGTGTTGCAGCGCTTGTTGAAAGCTGGACATCTGCTGCGGTCAGGTGCATGTTGCCCACCGCAGTTTTGGCATGGGTTGAATTGCACTGTGCACACCTCTGCTTCCTTCTTTAACTCTCTGTTGCCCTTCTCAGACTGTTCATGTAACATGCAGATTTCAATGGCAGCATTTAATGTCAGCTTCTTCTCCTTTAAGAGCTGTGCACGGACAGGGTCACTGTGGATCCCACAGACCAGACGGTCTCTGATCAGTTCATCATTTAGTGCACCGAATTCACATTTCTTAGCCATTACTTTCAGTGTGGAAACATAAGACTGGACTGACTCATGTTGTTTCTGGTTGGTCGTGTTAAATGCATGTCTGTCCATAATTACGTTTTTAACTGGAAGGCATAGCTGTTCAAACTTCTGTACGAGGACGTCAGGGTCCTCTCGGTCCTCATCTTCCTCGAAGTCAAACGTGTCGAATTTATCCAGCGCCTCCGGGCCGGCAAGGTTAAGAAACGTATATGCCTTCACCTTTTTTGTAGCTGTTGATAGTCCAGCGTTGCTGTATACCCGCCATTCCCGCTTGAACTTTTCCCAGTTGTGAGCGATATCCTCATTGAAAACGAGCGGGTCGATTCGGCGGAGTCCTTGAGCCATTCTGACACCATGTAGATGTGCGCGTGTGAAATAACAATCTTCGTGTTGAGAACCGTAGGCTTTATTGTAGCTTAGCACACACAGCTTATACACAACACAGACTCTGGTAACGTTCAACTCCCATTCCCCCGCCCCCTGACGTGATCACGTCATAGCCGTAACCATGGCAACTGTCAACACGGTCTACACCTTTCGAATCGTCTAATCCATTTGGGCCAATTTTGGATGTCTCTGCAGTCAAACTTCTCTGGAGGGCTAATGCGAAATGCATCTCCAACGGCGTAAGCTGCAGAGGGTGGTCCCGCGCGTTCTCTCTCTTCTCTGGACATTACTTGAGCTGGCGCGTTGATTTACCTCCAAATAGCGGTGATTTCCCTGAAAAGTCACTTATACTGTCGACTATACTATCATGTCGAAGGCTGAGTTGGTTTTAAACATTAAACACTTCTGACACCATGTAGTATTTTGTAAATGAACACACAGGCAACGGCATGTCTTTAGCCTGCTGGCATATTTACTGAACTGAACCGTTACCATAACAACACACTGATACATTTCTACAGCCCCAGATACGGGGCATCCCGAGGGTCATACTACAGTAACAGCCCCCTAGTATAACTTGCAATTATTACTAACAAGGACATGAACTCAATACACAATTTTCAATATTCTAAATATGATGGCATTTCCTTTAAAAACATGGAGATAATAGAAAAAAAACATGTTTTTTTTATGAAGTCGTGATCACTGTAAATGCAGATATCAGATATCACAGTTGACAGGAAACTTCCAAAATCACTGCATCACTTTCTAAACTATTATATTTTCAAAAAATCATCTCTTAGTATGATTTTAAGATGTTTTCCTCATGGGGACAACCAAAATCTCTCTCTCTCTCTCTCTCTCTCTCTCTCTCTCTCTCTCTCTCTCTCTCTCTCTCTCTCTCTCTCAATTCAATTCAATTCAAATTGCTTTATTGGCATGATGTACATATTACAATATTGCCAAAAATAATACAATAATAAAATATTATAACATAACTTAGCTTAAATTTAAATGTACAAAATAAAACAAGTGTACAAATTAACAGTGTAGCACAGGGGTTCTTAAAGTCTATATTCAAAGGTCCAAATCAGAATTTTCGTCAATGTCAAAGGTCCAAAACTGTTGGGGGTGGGGGGGGGGGGGGTGTATTGGATGGGGCATGAGTAGGATTGCCAACTTTCTGAATTGAAAATAGGGAACAGGGGGTGGAATAGTGACATGCCCCCACGGAAGAAAATTTTGAAAAATAACCCCTGAAATTCATACATTTTATAGCACATTATAAATTCAACTTATTAGGCAAAGTTGCATTATATATTTTTTTATATTTTTACAAGTTGCACAAAAATGTGTATAGCAAAGTAGGCTTAATCTTTATACAAGACTTAACCACTCAGATATATAAAGGCTATCAGGATCATTTTGCCAAAAATGAACCATGTATTTGTTTAGTTCATAATACGTTTTATTTTTAACTTAAACAAATACGTATTATACGGAACGGTTGGCAACCCATGAGGCACACAAGTACATTTGCGCACACACACGTAAGGTCGCTCTCTCCCTCTCTGCCGGTTTGGAGCTCGCGAGCTCTAGATTGCGGGAGATTTGAACTAATTTGCGGGCATCAGGGATCCGCTATCAATATGCGGGAGACTCCTGGAACTCACTTGGGATATCTGTGAACGCATACCTCTCTGTCCAATCATCTTTGAAAACTCTATTTTCTTCATCAACTTTTCTTTTCCTGGACAATGACATCCTCCACACCCATTCAAACGCTTACGGTGCGTGTCCACTGGCACGGAGCGAGCGGAGCGAAGCGAGCGTTTTCAATTCATTCCTATGGAAGTCGAGCTTCACGCTCGTGTAGTGCATTTTGGGATTGACAGCGGACCGGAGTAAGCGTTGAGAGCGTCAAAAGGTTGGGCAGTTCTCGACATTATGCAAATATCAAGCGAAAAACGCGGTCGGCAGCCAATTGATCTGCGGTTCGGGATGTGACGTCTGTTTTGAGATTTTAAAAATATGCAAATTGTGCCGGAGTTTATGCTGGATTTAGTGCGTAAAAAAATTTGTTTACAAATTAGACGCTTTGCAGTTGTTATGTTAAATAATTCAGTTTGGATGTTCATTGTGATTAAACTGGTTGGGTTTATACAAGTTTATAAAATTGACGGGATGATCTTTGCTTGGGGCATTTATGTAAACAAAGCTTGTCTATTTCCGAATGTAATCGCATGCATCTCTGATGATTATACTGTGTGTATGTTGAAAAAAACATAGATTAAACACACTCGCAACAGACACACCCCAAAGCGGAGACGTTATAGCGTTGCCAGCGGCACTGAGCGGAGTTTTGCCGCTGTAGTGGACACGCACCGTTACGGTGCGTGTCCACTGGCACGGAGCGAGCGGAGCGGAGCGAGCGAGCGTTTTCAATTCATTCCTATGGAAGTCGAGCTTCACGCTCGCGTAGTGCATTTTGGGATTGACAGCGGACCGGAGAAAGCGTTGAGAGCGTCAAAAGGTTGGGCAGTTCTCGACTTTATGCAAATATCAAGCGAAAAACGCGGTCGGCAGCCAATTGATGTGCGGTTCGGGATGTGACGTCTGTTTTGATATTTTAAAAATATGCAAATTGTGCTGGAGTTTATGCTGGATTTAGTGCGTAAATAATTTTGTTTACAAATTAGACGCTTTGTAGTTGTTATATATGTTAAATACATCATTTTAGATGTGTTCATTGTGATTATACTGGCTGGGTTTATAAAAGTTTATAAAATTGACGGGATATCTTTGCTTGGGGCAAAATGTAAACAAAGCTTGTCTATTTCCGAATCTAATCGCGTGCATCTCTGATGATTATACTGTGTGTATGTTGAAAAAAACATAGATTAAACACACTCGCAACAGACACACACCCAAAGCGGAGACGTTATAGCGTTGCCAGCGGCACTGAGCGGAGTTTTGCCGCTGTAGTGGACACGCACCGTTACGGTGCGTGTCCACTGGCACGGAGCGAGCGGAGCGGAGCGAGCGTTTTCAATTCATTCCTATGGAAGTCGAGCTTCACGCTCGCGTAGTGCATTTTGGGATTGACAGCGGACCGGAGAAAGCGTTGAGAGCGTCAAAAGGTTGGGCAGTTCTCGACATTATGCAAATATCAAGCGAAAAACGCGGTCGGCAGCCAATTGATGTACAGTTCGGGATGTGACGTCTGTTTTGATATTTTAAAAATATGCAAATTGTGCTGGAGTTTATGCTGGATTTAGTGCGTAAATAATTTTGTTTACAAATTAGACGCTTTGTAGTTGTTATATATGTTAAATAATTCATTTTGGATGTGTTCATTGTGATTATACTGGCTGGGTTTATAAAAGTTTATAAAATTGACGGGATATCTTGCTTGGGGCAAAATGTAAACAAAGCTTGTCTATTTCCGAATCTAATCGCGTGCATCTCTGATGTTTATACTGTGTGTATGTTGAAAAAAACATAGATTAAACACACTCGCAACAGACACACCCCAAAGCGGAGACGTTATAGCGTTGCCAGCGGCACTGAGCGGAGTTTTGCCGCTGTAGTGGACACGCACCGTTACAGCCTGGTTTATACTCGACGCGTCCGCAAGAGCGCGAAGCGCGCGCGGCAAAAATGACGTCATTGCGGTGTGGGCGGTCGTGCGCGTTGGGTGCGCAAGACCCCATTTCGCCTGGCGGTGTGCACGGCACTTTTTGTAACTTCGCGCGCGGCGCCGCAGCCGAAGATGAACGACTTTGAGCCGAATCTGGCCGAACTGGTACGTCTGTACCAGCATGTTTATGATCCTTCTATACACAGATACATTTGCATTGATGGGCGAGGGCGACCATAAAAGCCTCTCATTTTGTGAATAGGAACACATTTGCATTAAGCACCCAGTTTGCACTTGTCTAAAGTAATGGTTACATTTACAAAATAAGCATACAATAAACAGAAGTAAGCCCTGCTGATGAAATTAAGGTTTAAACACTCTTCAATAAGGCTTCAGTTGTTTAGTTTACATGCAGTGAAAGTAGGCTACAATAAACCTACTGCATTTATTACTCTTTTATGAATCAGCAATTAATAAACTACTAATAAACGGCAAACTACTTCTTCACTGCTGATTCCTGTTGGTTTAGAGGAGAATTACTCTGAGTCGCCCCCTGTCGTTTCACAGAATAGCACAACGGCGAGCGCGTCAAGTACGCCTCGTCCGTTTGGAGAGGGGCGCGCGCAGTCAGCGGAGACTCGCGCTCGTGCGGACGCGTCGAGTATAAACAAGGCTAACGGTGCGTGTCCACTACTATGGCGCTCGCTTTGTATCGTTTGATTCCTAACCAAGCTTAAAGACGTGTTAACGTGCGTGTGGAGAACGTCTGCACGTCTTAAGCCTTCCCAGCAAACATTGGTCCGACGGCAACGTCGTGTCCCTGGCCAAAAATAGTCGCGGTATGACGGCATAAATCGGTAAAAATATGTAACACAGAACATTTCCTAAAAATGCATTCAGATACACTTGTACATGTCTACAGTTGCATGTATAATTGTTATTTTAACTTTTAGCTACGTAGTTCAATATATAGTGCATCGGGTGAGAGGACGTCACCTGGCGACGTCTGTTCCACGTGCATTTATAGTCCAGAATGACCCTCTATGAAATCCTTGTGAAATATGCAAAAGCTGTGCTTAATCCTTGCATGGTTAATACTGCAATAATTAATTTAATTGCCCGAGTAGTTTTAAAGAGGTTGTGAAGACGTCCACTGACGTCCTTTACACGTCTAGTCAGGCTGTGTGAATATACGTCCACTGACGTCTTTTGCACGTACAGTCTAGCAAGACAGAAAAAAATATCAGGAGTTATATTTATGAAATACACGATTTGTATACAAAGTAAATATATTTTCTTTACCTTGTTTAAAAAAAATTATAATCACAAAGTGCCCAGTGTGGTTACGTGATTGCAAAGCTGCCTTGTAGCCTACCTGATGTATTCGTTGTTATTTTTTATGGAATGTATGCATATACATCATGTAAAACAGAAATATACCCGGTCACAATTTATGTCTGAGTTGGCCAAAACCATAAACTGTGCTGCCAAAATGTAATAACAAAACATCTCGCGATATTACAAAATCCTGCGATGGGATAGATTATCTCGCGAGATGTTAAGGCGTTCTCATAGATTCTGGAACTTTGAACAACCACGAGGAGAGAGGAGGGAGATGTGTCGATATTATTAAAAATCTAATGTTGGGTAATTACATTTTGTATTATTAGAAAACGTGCTTGAGTTTTACTTGTTTGACATGAATGAACCGAAAGAAATGATGCCCACATACATTGTCAACTGAAGTTTACTGAGTTTGGCTAAAATTAGCCAGTAGGCTAAGTTACCCTGAACGTATACAACGGTACCATAGTATAAAGTATTGTTTAATGATACAGTCAAAGTCATTACTGTAACTTATTAATGTAGCCTTTTGAGAGTTTCTTTCAGAAAGTAAATTATCTGAATTGGAATGAAATGTTTAGTTGGATTTTAACATGTATGTTTTCAGTAACTGCTTTAAAAATAAAAGCAGAACATCTTTTATACAATAAAATAAAATGTAATGCATGTTGATTACCTTTTTCTAATGTTTCAATCATGATTCATTCATCCTGTTCCATGTTTTTTTTTTTTTTAGCTGTAGACCATACAAATATTTTGAAAATAAATGCAGATCATTTACCTCAAATTTATAATTGTATTTATTTAAAATATATATAATTCTCTTCCCTTAGATGCTGTGAAGAGGTGGAGCCCAAATGCTACAGACTCTGAAATTGATGCAGCAATGACTGAAACACACTCCAGGAAGAGCTGGTGGATACAAAAAATGAGCCAAACAATGTGTTTAAAGGGATAGTTCACCCAAAAATGAAAATTGTCATTATTTACTCAACCTCATGTCATGTTTCAAACCTGTATGTTTGGAAGAATGTTTGTAACCAAGCAGATGTCACTTCCTATTACAGTTTTTCTCAGTCGCTTTGGTGTGTTTTTCACATCATCTCTAACATGTGCTAAATAATAAGTTCATTTCTCAGAACAATTTGTACAAACTGCAATATACAATAGATATGTTTCTAAAGCTAGTCAGTCACTAAAAATCCTTAGTAGCCTACATCTCTCAAAAGTAAATATTCATGCCAATGATCATGTCAGTGTCATCAGAATGATAAGTCATTGAGTCATTGTTCACGAACAAGGTCGTCAAAATGTTTAGGCATGATGTCAATGTTACTGTGTACTTTGACAGTAGCTATTACCTGATGTAAACTTACAGTAGGCGCGTGATTTTTTTTCCCAAACCACTTCAGCGGAAATCCAGCGGAAATCCCGCCCTACAGCCAATTTCATTGGTTTAGGTTACAGTGACGGGTAGGTTTAGGGATCAGGGTTGGGTGTAGGCAATCTGTACAGTGATTGACATGACCAATGAAAACGTTAGAATCAGTTGCAGGGCGGGATTTCCGCTGAAGTGGTTTGGGAAAAAAAATCACGCACAGTAGGCTTCAGTTTGCATGACAGTTACTGTATTGAATTTGCACAAGGCTGCACTTCTATGGCATATATCAATTTCAACACTACTATTTACATATTACTGTATGTGGGTTATTGATTGAAAGAGAATGGACAAGATTTTGTTTTTCACATTTTTTACAGTACCAGTGCTAGTTTATGAAAGAAAAAAACAAAATAATTTACAGTAAGAAACAGACAAGGGCACAAAGGAAGAAAAAAAACTAAATTAGAAAGAAACACAGGAAACACCCCTAAGGTCTGTCTATATGCTTGCCAATTGATTACTGTATTCAGGACAACTGGTTAATTGTTGGTTAGTGAGGGTCAATTTCACCTGCACGATTCATCAATTCAAGTTTTTGTACAAAAGGTCTAATAGAATTGTGTAAAACTATGCTTGACAGTTATGACAAATAGTTCAACAATTTTGCATGTAATGGCTTATTCAAGGAACTAATGCTTAGATGTTTTGAGGGGTAAGACTATTCAACAGAGAACCATTTACTATATTTTGATCAACATGACATGAGCAATTGGAAATGTGGAAAAAAGCTGACACTTGTACATTATCAATTGCAATATGTACAAAAGCCATTGCAATTTGTTCAAAGGAATAAGAAATTGCTTTAATGTGTGCACAAGTGACTAGATGATTTGGAATGTGTACAAGTAGTATCAAGAATTGCACTTTTGATCTAAGAAATGCACCAAAGCGACTGAGAAAACTGTAACTACCAAAATAATCTTTCTCCAATAATGGTAGTCAATGGTTGCTCTATTTGCTTGGTTACAAACATTCTTCAAAATATCGTCTTTTGTGTTCAGCAGAAGAAAGAAACTCATACAGGTTTGGAACATGAGGTTGAGTAAATGAAAGAATTTAAATTAAATTTTTGGGTGAACTATCCCTTTATATAAATAATTCAGTATTTTGTAATTTGTATTTTAGTTTGGTTAACAAATGTTAAACATTGAAAAAAATTAAGAGAAATATAGGCTGTTCAAGATCAATAAAATGCTGGCTAAATCAGAACATGCTGCTTTTTTCTTATATCCACAAATAATGTGTTCTTGTTTGTGATGTGTACACGTGATTAAAACGTTTTATTGACGGTCAGGTCCGACGGGACAAATTTTGGAGCCTTTTAGAACCTTTGTCAAGATGTGTAAACCTCAAGACTTGATTGTCTTTCACGATGTTACACAATATGTGTGTGGTTATTTTAAATGCAGGCTTATATATACACTTAAATTATGCAGCAACACATTTAAACACCCAAATGACGACGCATTTAGACGTCCTGGGACGCGCTGAAGAGACGTGGAATTCACGGCCAGAAAAGACGTTGAAATCACGGCCAGAAAAGACGTTGAAATCACGGCCAGATGACGTCAAAGACGTCGGTTCAACTTTCATTTTGGAACTATTTTTCAACCATGACGGGACGTGTCGGACGGACGTCTTTTCAACGGTCATTACACGTCCAAATGTTTGCTGGGTTGTTTATACTCGACGCGTCCGCAAGAGCGCGAGTCTCCGCAGACTGCGCGCGCGTCTCCCCAAACGGACGAGGCGTTTATACTCGACGCGCTCGCCGTTGTACTATTTTGTTAAACGACAGGGGGCGACTCGAGTAATTGTCCTCTAAACCATCAGGAATCAACGGAGAGAAGAAGAAAGCTACACACGTGACAATGTTTATTCTAGTACACCAATACCACACTACAAAAAGAATCGTGTAAAACCCAGTAAACCCTGAGATTATTAGGTAATGACAATAAAACAAAATATATGGATATGATAATGTGTATACAATATAACTAAATAAACAATATCTAACATATTTTCTAATTTCACTAAACATTTCATTAAGTTTCGTGAACATTTTTATTAACATGGACCTTTATGTTCAATAAAATACTTTTTATGCTATTGAATGCTCATTTTTTTAAATGTAAGCAACTTATAGACGTGCAAACTGGGTGCCGATGTGATGAGAAGTTCGAGCTCGGCCAGATTCGGCTCGAAGTCGTTCATCTTCGGATGCGGCGCCGCGCGCGTTGTTACAAAATCTGCCGTGCACACCGCCAGGCGAAATGGGCCCTTGCGCACCCAACGCGCGCGACCGCCCACGCCGCAATGACGTCATTTTTGCCGCGCGCACCTCGCGCTCTTGCGGACGCGTCGAGTATAAACCAGGCTTTAACGTCTGCCCGTCTGCACGTCTGGACGTCTGGACGTCTGCACGTCTGCCCGTCTGGACGTCTGGAGCTCGGGTGGTTCGAACGAAGAATCGATTCGCTCGGGTGGTTCGAACGAAGAATCGATTCCGAGGCTTTGGGAATTGAGAGTAGATTCCAAAGGTTCAAAATGCAAAGGTTGGAATCGATTCCATTAAGGGGAATGATCTCTTACTCGTTGTAGTTTAGGACAAGTAATGAATCTGATTTATGAAATCAATCGACAAAAACAATCAAATTAATTTTTAAGTCATTAAATTCAAGTTCACGTAAACTTTTCCCTCCGCTGCGGCTGTTTGTCATTCTCCATTCAGCATCAAACAGCGCGTCGCGTTCGGGTACGACAGTCAACATGATGAAACTCTCTCCAAGATGATTCAATGTTAATATTATTATACTTGATCTGTAGATAAAGGTCTATGGTTTCGGATAAAATGACTATATTGCTGGACTGTATTGCTGTATCTTAACCTTCTTAACCTGTATCTTAATGTTCCTTTGTGTCTGTTAGATCAGACACTATCATTCTTCACGCGCACAATAACTGAAATTTAAAACTGTTAAAAGAAAAGGCTCAAAGAATCTCAAAATGCATCAGATTGATGCTTTAAAATATGGAATATTAAAAATTCTCACGGGGGAGCATGCTCCCGGACCCCCCTAGAGGGGTAATATCTTTTTGTAATATAACTTTGTATATTTAATGTAACTATAATATAACTTTTTGATGCACCTAAAATATTTTATTATTATAATTATGATACGTTTATATGGCTATTAAATTGTAAACTATTGAGTGGATAAAATATAGAAATTAATTAAAAGGATTTCTATATTTTATCCACTCAATAGTTTACAATATAATAGCCATATAAACGTAGCGTAATTATAATAATAAAATATTTTAGGTGCATCAAAAAGCGTGCTCGTTAACCAGCAGATAAGCTAATCCAGCACAAATTGGTGCATAAAAGGTCACCAAAATGAAGTATTTGAACCTCATAAGTGAATACAAACGGAGGAAAAAAACACTTTTTGAAAAAAAGAACCCCCCCCCCCCCTGAAGTGGATAGTCCATCATACAAACTAGACCACAATCTTTTTGCATATAAGCCTGCTACATATTGCCTATTTCATAAAAAAGAGTAACAAAAACGTTTCAATTCCTCCAACAACACAATGATAAAAACAATACATACCAAATAGCAATAAAAGAAGCCTACATATGTAGAAGGGCTGCACAATATATCGAAATATCGCAAATGTATTTCGAGAGGCGGTATTAACATTAAGTGACATGGGCATCTGATGCGCAGATGCCAATGGCACATGTCACTATGCGTATTGGCACATCCGGTATCCATTGGCATGTGCCAGTTGATAGTGACATGTGTCACTGACATTATTGGCATGTGCCAGTGGATATTGATGTGTCACTGACATTATCGCGGCACTGAAACTGTCGCGGAACAGGTTGCCGTCTTGTGCACGACACCAGTAGTGACTGACAGATGAGCTGAGCTGACGTTATTGTGAAACAAACGCCTATTTTAGTGATGTTTTTTAAATAAATGTCAATTAAACGTTTTAAAGTCAGTATTTTTTCCTCAAACATGTCAGTTTGTGATAGATCGCGCGACAGTTGAGGAACATCTCCGGATGGTGTATTTGTCATATGTTTGAGTAGCAAGTAGGCTTCAGTAAGACGGTAGCAAAAATTAAATAAAAAAACGAGTAATCAGAGTCTGATGTCGATATAAAAATTAGTGGATAATTTATATAATAGTACAAATAATAAATAATATTATTTATATAAAATAATAACAATATTACTGAGCTATAGCTAGTTTATGTAAGTAAATTATTTACTGATTAATTAATAAAATATAAAAAAGTATTTACTAATTTAATCATTTACTAATTAATTTATATATATATATATATATATATATATATATATATATATATATATATATATATATATATATATATATAATATATATAATATATATATATTTACTAATTTATAAAATATAAATAAATTTACTATTTATATCGATATCATACAGTCTCTGATTACTTTATGTTTTTGCTTATCATCTGGCTTTTATATTTTACAAATACAATAAATCTGAACATGCATTTCTTCTGTAGATGTCATAATGTTACATACATAAAGCTCCGACAGGCTGCGCAATTGGAGTGTCATAACATACAGCGACATGTACCGCGACAATGTCATTGGCACATGCCACTATATCCACTGACACAAGTCTTATTTTATTGTGAAAGTTTTATTGTGAAAAAGGTGATTTTTGTCTCCAAATATGGTTGGAGGAAACTCGACAGACAGTTCTGTCAAGGCAACGCTATTTAAATGGTGTTCAAACGGTCAGTCTACTCTAAACAGAAGAAAATGTTCTTTGGCATGAGGCATGCTCAGATTTTTAAAAATTGGTTTATTTCGTATTACATAATTCCTTAAATGTATTTGTAAAATATAAAAGCCTGATGAGTATAAGCAAAAATATAAAGTTATCTGTCTGATATAAATAATTAGTAAATCATTTATTTATATTTTATAAATTAGTAAATACTTTTTTTTATATTTTATAAATTAATTAGTAAATAATTTAGGCTACTTATAACCTATAAATTATAGCTAAGTAATATTGCTATTATAATATTATATAAATTATCCACTAATTTTTATATCGACATCAGACTCTGATTACTCGTTTATTTATTTATTTAATTTTTGCTACCGTCTTACTGAAGCCTACTTGCTACTCAAACATATGACAAATACACCACCCGGAGATGTTCCTCAACTGTCGCGCGATCTATCACAAACTGTCATGTTTGAGGGAAAAAAAATACTGACTTTAAAACGTTTAATTGACATTTATTTAAAAAACATCACTAAAATAGGCGTTTGTTTCACAATAACGTCAGCTCAGCTCATCTGTCAGTCACTACTGGGGCCTGTTTCAGAAAGGAGGTTAAGTGAAAACTCTGAGTATGTTAACCCTGAAATGAGAGAAACTCTGGGTTTTCCGTTTCAGAAAGGGAGGTAAGTCAAACCTGAGAAAGCAGAGTAAGTCAAGCCCGTTTCTGAAAGAGAGGTAACTTATACTCAGAGTCAGTTACCATGGTAACTTACTCTGTGAACCTAACCTGGTCGGGAGCAGGTTTTCTTCAGTAAACCCAGAGTTTCTTGCGGTCTCCTCCCCTTTTTTAAAGAGGAAGTGGTGTTTAAACACCAACAATAATACTAAAATGTATTTAAACATTCTTTAAGGAATATATATTGTTTGCCCATGGTTTAATTGACTAAATCTGTTTTGAGCAGTTTGCCAAAAAATAAAGGGATTAAAACGTTTGCTAAACTTTTATTTTTGATTACCACCATTTTTGATAATATATTTGCATTAAATCATTAAAAAATAAATCGGAATAAACATTTCATAGAACTCAATTATTTTTTAAACATATTAATAAGTTATTAATAAAAAAGAGAAGTTGTTAATCTAATTCATAATCAATTAATGAAATTAGTTGATTAGATATGTTTTATTGAACAAATGTTTAATTTATTTAACTGTCATTTTAACTGATGATAATAATAACCGTAATTTAATAATGCAGTTTATATATTTAATAATTGTTTAATATCATAAACCGTGATATTTTCTGAGACGGTTATCATACTGTGCAACTCTCGTTCCTTACAACTCTACATGGGAGAGCCCCCCCTCCCCCCCCTGCCCCCCCCCACCCCCACCCCCCCACCACCAAAGTATTGGTCTACATATTACTAATTACTAAATCCTATATCAACCTCAACCACTTGAACAATACAAGGAGAGGCAAGAAACTGGACTTTTCATGCTTTCAAATTAACAATATACAATTGCATGAATTATTCTTGAATTGATCAAAGTGTGTAGAGGGAGAAGGTTACATTAAAAATATACCTTTTAAAAATGTATGTTAAATCCACTATTGTTTTATACTGAATTGGTCTATGCAGTAGCCTATTTAATGTAATTGCATCATATTTTATTTTAAATTACAGAAGAATTAAGAGTAATTCCTTTAATTGAATTACAATATTTAGATTACTTGGTAATTAATTACACCCAACACCACTTTTTGTCTGGCGCTGTTGCCATGGTGACTCATAATATCTGTGCTCTATTGATAATGGCTTTTTATAGTTGTGGTGCACGCGCTTAACTCAGAGTCATTCAACTCAAGAGTTGATTGAACCAACTCATTTCAGCTGTTCTGTAACCGAAAACTCAGAGTTTCCCATCTCAGGGTAAGTCAACTCAGAGTTTAAGTTATAACTCAGAGTTGGTTGAACCTCCTTATTGAAACAGGCCCCTGGTGTCGTGCACAAGACGGCAACCTGTTCCGCGACAGTGTCAGTGCCGCGATAATGTCAGTGACACATCAATATCCACTGGCACATGCCAATAATGTCAGTGACACATGTCACTATCAACTGGCACATGCCAATGGAGACCGGATGTGCCACCGGATGTGCCAATAAGCATAGTGACATGTGTCATTGGCATCTGCGCGTCAGATGCCCATGTCACTTAATGTTAAAACTGCTACTGTGTATTTCGCAATATGCATATCGCAACGGCTTGCAATAACTGGTCATGAGTAAAAGACAAGAGAAAATCACTCACTGCTCTTGGCTGAATAACGTTTGTAGCTTTAATAAGAATCAGTATAGGCCTATATTTAATTGATACAGTGAAAACTAATGTTTTTTTGTTTTTTGTTTTTGTTTAACATTTGATTCAGTTTCTGTTGTTAAATATGTAGGATAACCTGAACAAACCCCGTGGTTTATATTGATGTTAAAATAGCGCTTCTTATAAAACACTCTGATGTTCACTTTATAGAGGTTTTCTTGTCACAAAAAGATTGTGAAACACGTAGGCCTACATGGGTTATATAATTTTAAATATAGCCTATTTTAAAGATAATATAGCCTATCGCATTTTCTTCAATATCGTGCAGCCCCATGTAGCACATAGTAATGTCTAAATATGATAATGTTTCAACGTTTCGTTTTGTGTAATAAAGCATATAGGCTATAGCCTATTAATTTTCTGACAGGCTGAGGGTAAACCAAGACGCGTTTCCAATTTAAAAACAAGTTTCAAGTTACTTGGCCGTGACTGTCCGCTCAATATCCGCTCTCTGCCAGTTTCACATTTGTTTAAATATTATAATAGGCTTTTGTTGTTTTATTTCATTTATGTTGATTATGAACAGTGAACAGCATAAGAGCAACATCATAGGATGCAAAATATGACGGGAGACATGAAGTGGGTCAGACATGATTTTAAGTTTTGTTTTGTACAAAGACTTTCTTTAAAGTGAATTTCGTTTTGTATCAATTATGCACGAGCTGACGAGCATGCATGGGAATAGGCAATAGTCTATATAATAATAATAATACAAAAAATATATAGTAGAGGGGCAGTGGATGAAATTATATTCTATATATCTATGTTATAAAAAATCGTTCTAACTTCTAGCAAGCTCATTTAAATCGCGAGTAAATGCCGAAATTAAAGGAACTCGGCCAAACAAATATGAAACTACTAAATATAAATATAAAACCGCCAGTAGATGGCGGCAAGGCACTGTTCTATTGACATTACTGGTTAATGTTCAACCTATTCTTTCAAAAACACAAAGAGGCTATATATGTATTATTTTTTATTATAATGATTATTTTATTATTTAATATCCACGTAACTACTCATTTTAGACAATTGCAATTGTTCTGCTGTAGTGCTGTTTGGAACTATTTTTTTATTGTGTGAAATGTCATTAACATATTGTTTATTTACAGGATTCTGGTTTTCTAATGATTCTTTTTTTAAAGCTAAAGACTGCTAATTACAGAAACATTAAAATAAATATTTACAAATGTGTGTTTTACTTGGTATTTTTTCTCATCTATAACAGTGAATGTATGAGAAAATCAGGAAAAATAGATATCAGGCGTGCAGACGGGCAGACGTGCAGACGTGCAGACGGGCAGACGTATACAGACCATAGATGCAGACGGGCAGACGTTAAAGTCGGCATGAAACGGAAGTTGAGATTGTCATTTTTTCCTTGCTGTGACGTATATTCGAGTGAAACGGCTTCTGAAATTTGAAAAAATGTAGGGCGGGGCTTGATTCCGTCCTTCGGGAATTGATTGGATCGTTGGAGGACACTGACACTGACAGGTTCTATGAGACATAGACATCATATAGGTAGACGCCCTATTGAGTGCTACTGCCTATTGGCACGGACGAGAATTGGAGCCGCCATCTTAAACCGGTCATCCGCTCCGCTCAGTGTAATCTGAATGGCAGGTGAAATGAGCTGTCAGCGCATTAAATTAATCATATCTCACTGAATACTGAACTGATTTTCACGCGGGTTTTTTTCCTGCAAAGGTAATTCATGTAGCTATGATACAGGACACATGGGTCGGCGTATTTTAATATCCATAGTAGGCTTAACAGTAATATAATATTCTGATATAAGTTATAAAGTGACCAGACACAATATGTGTGATGAAGGATATAATGTATTTGATAAATCACACACTATAAATATAATAAAGAAGCAGAAACAGATAGTTGCAGTAAAGTAAGATATTTTAATAAGTTGAAGAAACAATTTATGGTATGTGACACGAACAGACACACAAACAACACGATTCTGCTCTCTCGTCTCCCACGTCTCCTCATACCACATCTCTCTCTCTCTCTCTCTCTCTCTCTCTCTCTCTCTCTCTCTCTCTCTCTCCTCTCTCTCTCTCTCTCTCTCTCTCTCTCTCTCTCTCTCTCACCACACACACAGCAGCCGCGAATCCACCGAATGCAGCCATCTGTAATAAAAATTGAGAAGATCGCTTTTCAACGTGTTTGTATCTATTAAGTTTGGACAACATTAAGCCTATACTTTTTTTATTGTATGTGGATGTTGGAGTTCGAGACCAAAGCCCTATTCGGATTAACTTTACAAGGGTAGATGGAGTAAGTTAATGATGTAATTTTACCACAGGACTTCTGTAATATCAATAGCCAAATCGCATGTGATAAGATATAGGTTATCAACAGAGTTGGGGAGTAACGGAATACATGTAACGGCGTTATGTAATCAGGATACAAAAATCCAGTAACTGTAATTAGTTACAGTTACTTCAAAAAACGTTGTAATCAGATTATAGTTACTTTTTGAAAAAAGGGGGGATACTTTCAGGATTACAATGGTTTCATTTAAAACTAAATAAATCTGTATTTTGGTATAATAACACTTAAGCGTTGCTTGATTAATGACTCACGAGTGCCATCCGCCGCTGGTGCACGCGCAAAATAACAGCTCTCTACAACAATCTCCTCAGACAACAGTGATGCGCGGGTTGATCCAAAATGAGCGGGTTACCCGCGGTTACGAGTCATCCAAAAGTATTTTTAATGATACGTTTGAAATAAAGATGCCAATTAAATATTTGTAATTTATATAGTAGCATATGGACGTGGCAAGAGAAAAGGTGAAGACTGGGCAAATAGCCTATAATACAAGTGGGAAATCCTTTCTTAGGCTGTCTTTTGAATGTTAAGCGTTATTAACT
Organism: Chrosomus eos; assembly: GCA_036326025.1. NCBI lineage: Eukaryota > Metazoa > Chordata > Actinopteri > Cypriniformes > Leuciscidae > Chrosomus > Chrosomus eos. The sequence continues at coordinate 23,991,280 of CM070819.1, forward strand.
TTTAAATAAATGCTGGCGCGGGACAAAATGCCCGATTTGCCTACACGTTGAACTGAGATGTCATTGTACCATTTTATTAGGCTAATAATGCATATAGCTCAGTAATGTCAGTTTTATGTATTTTCTGAGAGGGGGTGGGATATTTGTTAGGAAAGTCGGAGGAGAGACGCACACTTCGAATAGACTGGATAAACACATGCAGAATCTTAATCGTTAAGAAAATGAAACAAAATAAATGAATAGCCTAAATCAAGCCATTATTACACTAGGCTATATTATACAGCATTCAGAAAAAGAACTGTTGGCGCTCCTAAGGGCAAAAAATGCGGGTCAGGAAGCGGGTTGGGTAGCAATAGCCTATATTTATTTATTTTTTGCGGTCCGAGTTGCGGGCGGGTTAGTTGAAAGCGTCGGTCGGGTGCGGGTTGTTTATACATTGACCCGCGCATCACTGTCAGACACAATCACTGCTGCTAGAAACGATGCTGCCCACTGGTAAAAATGCTTTAATTTCTTGGAAATTCCGCTGCTATTTTGTTTTTAAAGAAGAAAATGCCAACAACATGGTTGCACAGTGCAAACTGTGCCTTCCAGCAATGAAAACACTTTCTTAATCGAAGGACTCGACATCCAACCTAAAGAAGCATTTGCATTCTCTATTTTCCTGTTGAAGAAACATTTCCATTTTATTTTTTTCTTGTCCTTGTCAAGTTAAAAATTAAACAAAATAATCTGTAATACCATACTGTAGCCACAAGCCACTAGATGTCTGTATAGTCCTTTACATAAATATTTATTCAAGGCTGTGAAATTCTTAATAAATAAAGTTTTTTTTTAATAATATCTATCCTTGAAGTAATCCAAAAGTAATCAGTTACATTACTTTCATATTGTGGTACTTGGATTACGTTACTGAATACTTTTTTTATGAAGTAATTTGTAACTGTAACGGAATACATTTTTAAAGTAACCCTCCCAAGCCTGGTTATCAATAAAACTAGAAGTTGGAGGGGTAACTCAATTTGTGCATCGCTGTCATGCGTGTATTAACGTTACATTGCAAACACAAATACGCAAACAAAAATAACCTATACAACAGGGCAGTTGAATGCTTATCTGATAACCTAGAAGCTCTTGTAATTATTACTTTAACAGTTACTTCACCTCTCCATGCCGGGTGAATACCGGCTGATGCAGTAAACAGCATTTCACAACGATTTCAGTACAGTAATAGCAAATATCCTTGCTCCTTCTCGATTATCTGGTAATATTCTATTCACAAAATACAACCAATAGTACGGTAATATTAAGACTTACTTGTGAAAAGCCCTATTTTCGATGGTCCGGCGACTAGAACAGGAAAATGCTCCACAAAGCTCTGGCATCTTATCTGCTGCCACGCAATGAAACTAGGAATACGACCGGTTCAAGATGGCCGCCGGATTTCTCGGTTTCCAGCGGCCAATAGGGCTTCTAGTCTCTATATGATTTCTATGCTATGAGAGGCTGCGCTCCGATAGCCGCACCCTCATCGGCTCTGGCCGCACCCTTTCGCCATTGCACGTGACCGGAAGAAAAGAGAGGTCGTTTCGAGGGGGGAGGGAAGGGTAATGTATTTGATTAAAGATTATAAGGGTACATGAATTTTAAAAAAATAATGAAGTGCACAGATAAATCATTTATAATAAACACTACAATATTACATATAAAAAGAAGATTTGTCAAATTTGATTTCATGCCGACTTTAAGATGTAATCCACACGTTTACTTCCATCACTTCTAACGTGACGCCGCCGTGACGTCTGCATAGATCAACAGCTACACGTTATTGACGTGTCTACGTGACGTGATATTTACGTGTACGTCTCCATATAAAACAAATGGAGACGTACACGCACGTATACACGTGTGTTATATGTCGTGCTTGTCAGTCTCGTCGCCGAATAAAACATTTGGAGCGCCATACACTACAGCGGCAAAACTCCGCTCAGTGCCGCTGGCAACGCTATAACGTCTCCGCTTTGGGTGTGTGTCTGTTGCGAGTGTGTTTAATCTATGGTTTTTTCAACATACACACAGTATAATCATCAGAGATGCACGCGATTAGATTCGGAAATAGACAAGCTTTGTTTACATTTTGCCCCAAGCAAGATATCCCGTCAATTTTATAAACTTTTATAAACCCAGCCAGTATAATCACAATGAACACATCCAAAATGAATTATTTAACATATCAACTACAAAGCGTCTAATTTGTAAACAAAATTATTTAGGCACTAAATCCAGCCTAAACTCCAGCACAATTTGCATATTTTTAAAATATCAAAACAGACGTCACATCCCAAACCGCACATCAATTGGCTGCCGACCGTGTTTTTCGCTTGATATTTGCATAAAGTCGAGAACTGCCCAACCTTTTGACGCTCTCAACGCTTTCTCCGGTCCGCTGTCAATCCCAAAATGCACTACGCGAGCGTGAAGCTCGACTTCCATAGGAATGAATTGAAAACGCTCGCTCCGCTCCGCTCGCTCCGTGCCAGTGGACACGCACCGTTACTGCGGTGAAGTGTCGCGTACTCGCGTTGCACCCCTTTTTACAGTCTATGGATTACGTCAAAAGTCATACGCTTACTGGATGTCATGGCAACTAAATCACGGAGGAAAACTTTAAATATCTCTCGCCTTCGTTTTAATTTCGGACCATCTCAAAAAATAAACAAATGATTTTAACATGCGTTTATCAAAGTAGGAAATCCACACTTTTAATCCCTTTCACACAATTAGTGCTCTTGAAATACGAAATGGAGGCGGGTCCGGATTAAATTCCCTCCGGGTTCGGATCCGGACCGGCGTCCGGACTTTGAGAAGTACTGGTGTAGCAGATTAGATTATCTGTGAACATTCGATACCACAGTGTTTTAACATACATAAACACACACACCCACACACACATACAAATACACATTACTGAGGTCACTGTGGTGGGCAGTAGTTAAACACACTGAGGTCATACACACACACACACACACACACACACACACACACACACGTTCACCTGCTGTCTCTCAGGCTGTGGCACGCATACACGTATCTGGCAGCCAGTGTTGCGCTCTGTCCCTTTCCTAGTAGGATCTTTATCTGTTCTACTTCAGTCATGGCTGTAAAGTTGTGTATTACGTTATTTAGTTTGTTAAAGTAGAGGTCTCTGACTGAGCTGTATTTGTGACAGTGAAGGAGAAAGTGTGTCTCTGTCTCGATCTCTCCTGTCCTACACTGAACACACACCCTCTGCTCTCGGGGTAACCAGCTCTTCCGGTGTCTGCCGGTCTCGATGGCCAGGTTATGTTCACTCAGCCTGTACTTGCTCAGGATCCGTCTCTGCTTTGTGTCTCTCACACTCTGGAGATATTCTTCCAATTAAAATTTGATTTCAGATTTCGATAGAATTGTAATTTACTTTGTGTTTTGGTTTCCTGATCCCAATGTTCCAAATATGTGTTTTTAGACTGTTTGGTAATTTGGTTTATTCTGATGGTGTGTGAGGAGCAGTGCTGGTCTGAGACTGGTTAGGGTTAGTTGGGTTAGTGAGTCTCAGGACCACCTGACTGAGGAGACTCTTTTCGGGGTTCAGTTCTTGGGTTTGTAGTGCTTTAAAATGTAGCGATTCGGTGGGACTTGATTTTAGATGCATCCAGAATTTAAGGGATCTTGTTTGCATATTAAGAATCAATGGGAATCGGCCTAATTCGTGTAATCTCTCTCTCTCTCTCTCTCTCTCTCTCTCTCTCTCTCTCTCTCTCTCTCTCTCTCTCTCTCTCTCCTCTCTCTCCTCTCTCCTCTCTCTCTCTCTTCTCTCTCTCTCTCTCTCTCTCTCTCTCTCTCTCTCCTGGAAAATAACTCTTTTTAAAAATGTTTTACTAATCTAAAGCCCTTCATTTAAAATTATGTGTGTGTATTGTGCTTGTGGGTTGTCTCTGCACACTCACATGTCCAATCAAACTTCATTACCATGAGTTTCTCATTAATGATTCAAATCTAATTAAAGTGCTTCCGAGGATCATTATAATGCATCAATGGTAACTAATTACATGAAAAAAGAATTGCCACATTATTACAGAACACGATTAGATTAAGAAACCTGGAGTTTGTGCAATACTGAGTGTGATTCTGAACCAGTGAGTGCACATGTTAGTATCCAAAGATCATCTATGTCAAATCAGTAGCAATTGAACATAAAGGGGATGTTAAAATAGTTTCTCCTATCCAGGTTTATTACACGCATGCAACTATAACAAAAAAATAAGTAAGGGATAATCCACGGCTAGTCATGCATTAAAGGATTTTAATGCACGATGTAGAGGCGAAGAACCACCCGACGCGAATCGGAGGGTGGTTGCCTCTACGTCGTGCATTAAAATCCTTTAATAAATGGCTAGCCGTGGATTATCCCGCTTATACCTCGGTTATTTGCCAAGTTAAAAAGAAGTTAAAGCTGTAACTGATGTTTACAGTGTAATTTTTTAACAGACGTGTAAAAATGACGGTTATTTTCTTAAGTTACGGCTCGTTAGTTCTAGCACTCCGTCCACTTTAAATAAAGTAGAGCCATCAGATTACTTTTATTTGAATGAATTATCACATTTATTTAAATTAATTATTAAAAGAGAGAGAGAGAGAGACAGATAACTGAAAGAGAAGGAAGAGAGAGAGAGAGAGAGAGAGAGAGAGAGAGAGAGAGAGAGAGAGAGAGAGAGAGAGAGAGAGAGAGAGGGAGAGGGAGGGAGAGGGAGAGAGAGAGAGAGGGAGATGTGTGCGCGAGTTGCCTGTGTGCGTCTCTTCTTTAAAGGAGAACTCCGGTCAATTTTAACATTGAGCTCATTTTTTTGTACATTTGGAGTGCTGTACAAAGAACAACGTCAAAAATCGGTGTTTCCGACACCGTGTTATCCTCTTTTTAAAATTCGCACCCTGTTGACTTCAATGGGGCAAGTTCTAAACCTGCTTTTAGCCTCTTAACATCCTTGATTTGTCATTACAAGTGCACAGCCACGTGAGTGGTGTTTTTAAGAGTGACCACTGTCAATCTGACTGCAGTAGATGTGAAAGATATTAATAAAAATTATGTTTATTCAGCCAGCTCACATACCTGTATTTTCTTTCTGTTCTCGGCTGAAGTCCACAGTAGTCTCGACAATCGACTACTGTGGACTTCGACCAAAAACAGGAAGAAAATACAGGTATGTGAGCTGGCTGAATAAACACAGAGGTGGAAAGAGTACTAAAATTTTCTACTCAAGTAAAAGTACTATTACTTCAATAAAATTGTACTTAATTACAAGTAAAAGTACCGGTCTAAAAATCTACTCAAGTAAAAGTAAAAAGTAGCTCATTTAAAATTTACTCAGAGTAAAAGTTACTGAGTAATTTTAACAGCGGGGGTGGGGGTGGGGGGGGGGGGGGATCTCCTTTGCAGGGCTGTAATGGTATGAGAGTTTCACATAACCGTCTCAGAAAATATCACGGTTTATATTGTATTGGTAAATTATGGTTATTATTACCATCAGTTAAAATAACAGTTAAATAAATGAAACATTTGTTCAATAAAACATCTAATCAACTAATTTCAATAATTTATTAGGAATTAGATGAACAACTTATATATATATATATATATATATATATATATATATATATATATATATATATATATATATATATATATATATATATATATATATATATCAATAATAACTTATTAATGTTTAAAAACAATTGAGTTCTGTGAAATGTTTTTTATTCAGAATTTTTTTCTTTTTATGATTTAATAGAAATATAGCTATTATCAAAAATCAAATAAAAGTGGTGATCAAATAAAAGTTTAGCAAACGTGTTTTATCATTTTAGTTTTTGGCAAAGTGCTGCAAAACAGATTTACTCAATTAATCCATGCACAAACAATACATATTCCTTATTATTGTTGTTGTTAATACCAAGGGTGTAACTTTGGTTTGAGAAGTGGGGGGGACACAAAATGGGGGAATTTTTTTTTCTGATTTGAATCCCATTTCCTGCATTTACATACATTTAGGGACTAGGTACTATGGTGATACAAAATCCAGGAAATAATTAAGTTGATTATAATGATAAATTCTGCCAAAAATAAAAGTAGGCTACTAAACTATGTATAACAAAAATTTGGATGGTCCTTTTAACACATTCTGTTGACTATAAACTAATGTTGCACCTACATGTCTACTAACTCTCATTAGAGTGTTAGTAGAGTATTAGTAGACTGGTAGGGTTAGGGTTAGAATAAGTTGACATGTAGTTGCATAGTTACTTATAGTCAGTAGACTGTCTGTTAGAGGACCTTCACAATAAAGAGTTATGATGGACTATAAATGCACGTGGAAAAGACGTCGCTAGGTGACGTCCTCTCACCCGATACACTATATTGAACTACGTAGCTAAAAGTTAAAATAACAATTATACATGCAACTGTAGACATGTAAACATGTATCTGAATGCCTTTTTAGGAAATGTTCTGTGTTACATATTTTTACCGATTTATGCCATCATACCGCGACTATTTTTGGCCAGGGACACAACATTGCCGTCGGACCAATGTTTGCTGGGAAGTGCGCCATAATAACAACAATCCGCCATGCAACATGCGCGCCTTCTCTTAAAGGGTATGTTGGATGACACTCTGATTGGTTTATTTCACGTTACGCCCAAACCACACCTATGAATAATGAAGCTACTTCAGACCAACCCCTTTTATATTTGCGCCAGGCGCAAGATGCATTTATCCCACCGGAAAAATAGCAACAGCACCGGGATCCGCCCACAAAGTTACTTGCGCTTTTCGCTTTGACACTTGCGTTTCAGATCGTTAAAATAGGGCCCATAGAGTCAAAATGAGCGCTTGTGGCAGTTCTAGTAGTTATGGAATTCTGCATACGTAACCGAGACGTTCCCTTTTGTAGTCACTACGAGTTCTCCTTCGTCATGAGTAAAAGATTCTCCCTCGTCGTGAGCTAATGTTTTTAACTGTGTAAGCCATTAATAGTCCAGGTGATATGTTCAAAATTTGAGGTGATATATTCACTTTTTCATAAAAGTCAAGTCAAGTCACCTTTATTTATATAGCGCTTTTTACAATACAAATTGTTTCAAAGCAGTTTTACAGAGATAACAGGAAAGTAAAGTTGTAATAGTATTGTTAAATTCAAAATTAAATTTTAAATGTTAAATGTCCCCAACTAAGCAAGCCAAAAGCCAATGGCGAAGAAAGGCGAAAAAACGCGACAGTGGCAAGGAACCAAAACTCCATCAGGTGACAGAATGGAGAAAAAAACCTTGGGAGAACCCAGGCTCAGTCAGGGGGCCAGTCCTCCTTAGGCCAACTAATGAACATTGTATGATTATGATTTAGGCAGCATAATAGGTCAGAAGTCAGATTGGATCAGAACTTTCACGATAATTATCCAGATTTTCTGGTTAGGGTTCAGAGTCATCACGCCAGTATGGAGATAAGGTTGTTGAGGTGTCCATGAGGCCTTCACGGTGTTGATGAGACTGGCACTTCAGGGATGCTTTGTCGTCCTGTCCATGTGATGGTCCTTCCTCAAATTTGGATATGGCCTGGATCCGGAGGTTTGCGGTAAACCTCGGAATAAACAGTGAGACAAATATTAGCGTAGACGCCATCCTTCTTATGATGTACAGGATTTATGGGAAGTGTTACCGGTTCCGGCTGATCTAAACTATGCAGCCTAACATTGAATTATAGAAATCTCTAATGTGTTATGTGTATGCTCAGCCAAAGAGGTGTGTTTTTAGTCTAGATTTAAACTGACAGACTGTATCTGCTTCCCGGACAATGTTAGGAAGATTGTTCCAAAGTTTTGGGGCTAAGTAGGAAAAGGATCTACCGCCAGCAGTTGATTTTGATATTCTAGGTATTATCAACTGGCCAGAATTTTGAGATCGCAATAGACGTGAAGGACTATAATGGGTTAAGAGCTCGCTCAAGTACTGCGGAGCTAAACCATTTAGTGCTTTGTAAGTAATCAGCAATATTTTAAAATGTATACAATGTTTAATAGGCAGCCAATGGAGTGTTGACAGAACCGGCTAATGTGGTCATAGTTCTAGGTTCTGGTAAGAACTCTAGCTGCTGCGTTTTGAACTAGCTGCAGTTTGTTTATTAAGCGTGCAGGGCAACCACCCAGTAGAGCATTACAATAATCTAGCCTTGAGGTCATGAACGCATTAACTTATTCTTCCACATTTGTCAGTGAGAGCATATGACGTAATTTAGATATATTTTTAAGATGGAAAAATGTGACCCGTTACACAAACCAGGGAGCTAGTCGGCAGCACAACTTGAGAAACAATTTGAAAATGAGAAACAAGCGTTTTTTTCCAAAATTTGTGATTTCCGCTTTTTTGCAGAATCTGTTAGTTGAAATCACGAAGAAGCCTCTCCATGTTTGAGATAACAGTATTGGTATATTTAAAAGCTTACATTTTGAGGTTGAAATCGGCTTGTTTTCGTAGATTCTAGCACGCAGTAGGGGCGTGGTGTGTTATTGTCTGTGTGTATTTCCATACTGAATATGGCGCTTTTGTCCCCGCCCTCCAAGTGAACCGCATGGCTACTTATTATGCTGTGCTCTGGTCGGCTCAATTCAATTCAATGAAGATGGACGCCGCAAAGATTGTCACAGACGAGCTGAAACGTGGCACTTACCGGTACACTGAAAATGTTTTCACTGAACTTTGTGGGCTCGGGAAACTGAAATCCGCGCACTCGCGCCCTCGTTGCTTGAATACGGCGGCTTGGCTCGCTGACAACGGCAGCTGGCTGTTTCATATGTGACATCCCGATTGCTTTGAATGGGGAACGTTTTGTAAACAGGGAACAGACTTAATGGAGACTTAATGGACTGGCAACAATCTCCATAGAACATGAACTGGCACAGAGAATCGAAATACAGGATGCAGTTAAGACCTTTGCTGCGACGAAGGCCTGCCGTGCGCGTTTCTGAAACGTAAGTTAAGCTTCATTTGCTCTTTCGTCGTTATTTAAGATGCTGAACCTGCTGATGATATAATGTGCTTGCGGACATTTCATTTGTGTGTGTATACGCACATAAGTGATGTAAAGAGATTTGCAACAGTAATTTGAGGAGGTGAAATGTGATTATTTGTAAAATCCCTGTCATGACTGCTTAAAGAAAAATGCCAGCAGGCATTTGCCTCCTGCATAAACTTTAATATTGTTGACATTTTGGGCACACGCGCGTTGCGCACTATTTGCGTTATATGTAGGCCTTTGGCATACTGGTCTTTGTGTGTTGTTGCTGGTTTTGCGTTATACCATGGCATATTGGTCTTTGTGTGTTGTTGCTGGTTTTGTGTTATATGTATGGCATAACGATATTGGTCTTTGTGTGTTGTTGCTGGTTTTGCGTTATATGTATGGCATATTGATCTTTGTGTGTTGTTGCTGGTTTTGCGTTATATGTATGGCATATTGGTCTTTGTGTGTTGTTGCTGGTATACGTTTCAAATAGAGGGGCAGCACAATTGTTTTTCGCCTAGAGCGGCAGAAGTGCGTGAGTTTCCATAAACATTAAAGTTTGTTGTTTTGTGTTCATTCTAAGAACACGTACACGTTATCTCATGTTTAGTCTGTTTAGACCTTCCCATACCTACTATTGTTATTAGCTAGCAGGAAAGAAAAAAAAAGCTGTAAAGCACAGGGGGGGGGGGGGGGGGGGGGGTATGGCTTATCTAAATGAGATGTAAATGAGCCCTATTGTCACTCCCAACAGCAGAGAGAGGTGAGAACTGCAGGGCCCGTATTCCTAAAGAATCTAAGAATCCTTTTAGAAAACTTAATTTAGCTTAAAAACTTTTACGTAGGAGTCTTAGCTTAAGAGCGATTCGGGATCGATCTGAGAGCAACTCTGAGTAAGGAAAATACAAAAACTTTTATCTTAGTGAGGAGGCGGGGTTGACCCCGTTGCTATGTATGACACCATAGACATCATATAGGTAGACGCCCTATCGACCGCTACTGCCTATTGGCACGGACGAGAATTGGAGCCGCCATCTTAAACCGGTCATCCGCTCCGCTCAGTGTAATCTGTTTGGCAGGTGCAATGAGCTGTCAGCGCATTAAATAATCATATCTCACTGAATACTGAACTGATTTTCACGCGGTTTTTTTTTGCTGCAAAGGTCATTCATGTAGCTATGATACAGGACACATGGTTCGGCGTATTTTAATATCCATAGTAGGCTTAACAGTAATATAATATTCTCCTATAGACTTAGACAGACTTTATTGTCATTCAACAGTACTTTCACAATATACAGTTGAGCGAGATTTCGTTGCAAGGCTCTGAATAAAAACAGAATACAGTAAAAGAGAAACAGTATAAATATAAATATGTCCAATATATAAAATGCCTATATCTATAAAGTGACCAGACACAATATGTGTGATGAAGGATATAATGTATTTTATAAATCACAGACTATAAATATAATAAAGAAGCAGAAACAGATAGTTGCAGTAAAGTAAGATATTTTAATAAGTTGAAGAAACAATTTATGATTTGTGACACGCACATACACACGAACAGACTCTCTCTCTCTCTCTCTCTCTCTCTCTCTCTCTCTCTCTCTCTCTCTCTCTCTCTCTCTCTCTCTCTCTCTCCTCTCACTCACTCACTCTCTCACTCCTCTCTCTCTCTCTCTCTCTCTCTCTCTCTCTCCTCTCTCTCTCTCTCTCTCTCTCTCTCACTCACTCACTCACACTCTCACTCACTCTCACACACACACACACACACACACACACACACACACACACACACACACACACACACACACACCACACACACACACACACACACACACACACACACACACAACGCAGCTACCGAATCCACCGGACGCAGCCACCTGTAATAAAAAGTGAGAAAGCTTTTCAACGTGTTTGAATCAGTAATTTCTAAAAATTAAATTCGGACAACATTAAGCCTATAACGTTACATTTTTTATGTGGATGTGGGAGGGGGAAATGTCGAGACTAAAGCCCTATTCGGATTAACTTTACAAGGGTAGATGGAGTAAGTTACAGTTTTTCACAATTGCTAAGACACATTTCTTGTAACCTTCACCCATACTGTCAAAACTTTAAACACAAAACCCAGTCTTTAAACTACATTCACAAAACCCCTGACTCTTCTGGCAAAATCAAACACTTGCTTCAAAACCATTTGATATGTGCTCAAAATCAAACAATTCTTTCAAAACATAAACACAGCCAGTCAATATAAAAACACTCATCAGCATTCATTAGACACTACATAAAAAAATTGAGAACACAGCGTCCAGGGCATGTAGTTACAGAGAAAAAAAAATGTTTACTGCATATAGAAAATCATTTTGCCATAAATAAAAGTAAATAATTCACAACTCAGTACAGCAAATATATTGCATACGTACTGCAAGTAATACAGTATTGAATGTCTGTATTTTCAGCATAAAAATAAAGTAAGCCCAAAGAACAAAGACAACTCTAATGAAAAGTGTATTACACATATATTGTGCAATTGCAAAATCAAATCATTGCTGTTTGGAGAAAAAAAGGAGTCATTCCACTCTCATTTGGTAGTCTTGCAATTCTACAAAAGGGAAAGTGCTCTTACAAATGTATACATACAGTAACAATAGTAATGGACATCACATATTATGTAAAATGTATTGTAAATCTTTTTTTCTTTTTCCCCTAGTCCCCTTTCTATTGACAAACTAATGTACTGTATCACATGTACAGTAAACTTTCAGTCGCACAAATTAGAAAAAACTATACATTTACTTGTTCTCTAATCTAAATGTCCGGATTATGGTGGCCTCAGATATCTGCTCAAATTGGGTTGTACTCTTTGTCCTGCTTCCCTCATTGTCATTCCATAAACAAGAACATGGTCTATAACAGTTGCCCGAATTTGATCTGAAATTCCTATTCTTGGTCTTGCTCTTCGTTGTCCTTGTACTCTTCCTCCTCGTCCACCACCTCTTACACGAACTCTTCCTCCTCTGCCTCTCACATTGTTTCCATCCATTGTTGGTATCAACATTCAACGCACATGGGCCACCTGTGTACTCCGAACTGGCTTATATTCTAGACAACTGATTTGATCACATCATTAGAAAAAAGTGTGAACAATTTTGAGTTGTTGTGTGTAAACGATGACAGCAGTGTTGTTGTTGTGTTTAACTTTTGCCACATGTATTTACCATTTTGCAACACAGTGCAAAATGTCTTTTAGTGAGTGAGAATGTGTTTAGAGTTTTGCAAAAAGAGTGGATGAGATTTGCAAACAGTGTCTTAACTACCTGAACTTGTTTAAAGGGTAACTAAACCCTAAACCAACTTTTTTTAGTTAATGATCTGTAAGAATGGGGCTTTATTAGTACTGTTCATTGATTCGAGTAACTTTTTTGACATTTGTGTATAAAGTGTTTTAATTCTACAATATATGGTGTAAAAACGTCTGAGTGCTGCCCTCTTCAGGTTGAACGGTGGCTACTGCAGTTGAATTTTCCTATTGGCTGTTTGCGGTAGTTCTCTTACGAGAGTATCTCTCGTACTGCGTAATATCTTACGCTATGGGGAAAAACTCTTTTCCACGAGATATTGAAGCCAAAAATTATCCTTAATTTTTTATTAATGTAAAACGCTTTGCAGCAGCAAGCAGACATAGGCGAGACAGCTCGCGCGCCTATTGGCTGCCCTGCGGCAATAGCAGCAGCCTATCGAGAGAGGCTCTGCGTGACGTCACGACGAATGGGGGCCTTTCGCGCCCATATCGTCACGTCCCGCCAGAAAGGGCGTGGTCTCGCCCCATATCTAGGCTCGATAGCTGCTCTTACGTTGATTTTCATCTCTTCAGCGAAGCCTCCCGCATCGCTGGATCCAGAGTGAGAAGCCGCGCCGTCGACCTGTAGCCTTCAGCGGGACGTGCCATCGAGCCTGGAGTCGCTGGCCTCGCCGCCTTCAGCCGCCGTACCTGCTGCGCTTTCCGGCGTACATATCCTTTCCTCTGCTTAGAGTGTGTGTGATTGCATTATCTGCCTTTTTTTCCCACCCCTCTAAAAGAGCGGCGTCTTTTTAAAGATGCCTTCCTGTGGTTCTTGCCGAGCCCCACTCAGCGATGAGGACCGCCATGTCATCTGCGTGTCCTGCCTGGGTGAGGATCACGCGGCCATCGCGCTCGCTGACGGCGGATGCCATCATTGTGAACGTTTGCCTATGGTGACTCTGCGGACTCGCCTAGCTGCGTTATCCGAGCCCGCATCCCAGCCTGCCGTGACGCCGCGCCGCAAGAAGCGCCGCGCCCAGCGCGCGCCCGAGCTATTTCCAGCCCGCCAAAGCTCGCCGGTTCGCCCGCCAGCTTCGCCGGCTTCGCTCGAGTCGCCCACGGACGGACAGTGGCCGCCGTCTGCCGCCGCGTCCACACTTGAGCTCGACGAACTTACCGGAGACAGCATTGAAACTGAGCCGATGCGTCCGCTCTCTCAAGCCGTGGATTACATCGGCCTCGACTGAAAGGCGCTCGCGCAACTAACGCGCAATAGGCTGGACGGACGCTTTCTCGGGAAAGACGAAGCTCCGTCACAGTCGAGACCCGCGCCTTTCCCCCCTGAATGGTGAGAAACATTTGTGGCTAACTATCCGAGATGACGGAAGCTGAGCGCTCCGTGTTCCTCGACGTTCTCGCTCTGCTGGACGCCGCCCCCCTCAGCGCGGGCCCCGGCCGAGGATTGAGATAAAGCCCGAGGTCTCAAGGCCTTCCTAGTCTCTCTAGGAAAGCGACGGTGTTCAGTTCCCGCTGCGGCCGGATTTCCACCAAAACTTCTCGCTCGTTCAGTTCCAAGCAATGTGACTGTTCCAGTGTATTTCGCAGTGAGCAAGCTGGTTCCACAGCCCGCTTGCCTGCGCACAAAGGCCGTCGTTTCGGCTAACTAGCAGCGCCGCCAGGCCCGAGATCAAACACCGCGCTCTCGCTCTGCTGGACGCCGCCCCCCTCAGCGCGGGCCCCGGCCGAGGATTGAGGTAAAGCCCGAGGTCTCAAGGCCTTCCTAGTCTCTCTAGGAAAGTGACGGTGTTCAGATCCCGCTGCGGCCGGATTTCCACCAAAACTTCTCGCTCGTTCAGTTCCATGCGTTGTGACTGTCCCAGTGTATTTCGCAGTGAAGCAGCCGGTGTCTCAGCCCGCTTGCCTGCGCACAAAAGCCGTTTCTATGGCTACCCAGATAAATCCAATAAAGAGTGCATTTTCTGGTGTCCCGGCCACGGCCGATGGTGTTACGAGTGTTGTGAGAATGCCCACGTCCCAGTGCCCATTCCCACACCCAGACACAGCCCGCCATGGTGCAGGGCTAGCACAAATAAAACCAACTCATGTTGGTTGTGCAGAAAATGTAGTGAACGCGCCCATACTATGCCCGCTTACACTACATGATGCGTGTCCCTTGGTTTCTGTAAAAACGAAACTAACACACATTTAGTCGGCGCGAGCCGACAGTGTTCTCAGTGCAGTAAATGTGCCCGCTGTCCCGCATTTCCTCACTGACACGCCGAATCCCACGGGATTCACCCCCGCTCGCTTTCTATGCACAACCCGTCACAGAGAAGCTGAGCGCGGCCAGGCTGCCCGCTGTGATTAGCGCGCACCTCGCACGCTGTGAACACAGCGTTGATTCAGTCGGCGCGAGCCGAGTGTTCTCCGTGCTGAAAATGTGCCCGCTGTCTCGCGCCCGCATTTCTCACAGACACTCCGAATCTCACAGGATTCGCCCCCGCTCGTTTTCTCTGCACAACCCGTCACAGAGAAGCTGAGCGCGGCCAGGCTGCCAGCTGTGATCAGCGCGCGCCTCGCACGCTGTAAACACAGCAGTGATTTAGTCGGCGCGAGCTGACAGTATTCTCAGTGTAGTAAATGTGCCCGCATGTAGTAAATGTGCCCACATTCCCTCACACGCGCCGAATCCCACGGGATTCGCCCCGCTCGCTTTCTCTGCGCGTCCCGCCATAGAGAAGCTGAGCGCGGCCAGGCTGCCCGCTGTGATCAGCGCGCCCCCCGCCTCGAACGCTGTAAACATGGTGTTGTGTTCCCAGTACACAGGGGCTCTCGAGCCGCCGTCCTGCCGCGGCCAGAGCCCAGATTTCATTCTACCCCTAGCTATTCACGCAGATGCGTGGTCAAGGCTTCCCGGGGTATCAGAATGGGTGTTGAACATTATAACGAGAGGCTGTTCGCTACAGTTCGCTCGACGCCCCCGCCGTTATACGGCGCGAGTCGAAACTACGGTGTAAAGCGAAGTGTTTCATCTACTTCGAGCCGAGATAGCGAAACTACTGAGAGAAGGGGCTATAGAACCTCTATCTCAGGGCGAAGGGGGCTTATACAGCAGATATTTTCTGGTACCGAAAAAAGATGGTGGGCTCAGACCCATTCTAGATCTGCGACTGCTGAACAGAACGCTTGTGAAGCGCCAGTTCAGAATGCTTACGACCAGGAAAATCCTCGCGCAAGTGCGCCAAGGAGACTGGTTCATGTCAATAGATCTGAAAGACGCCTATTTTCAAATACAAATAGCGTCCCATCACAGTCGATTCTTGAGATTCGCCTTCGAGGGCCAGGCATATCAATACACAGTCCTGCCGTTCAGCCTGTCCCTAGCACCCTGTACGTTCACGAAGTGCATGGACGCGGCCCTCGCCCCCCCCTGAGACTTCGGGGCATGCGAGTTTTTGAACTACTTGGACGATTGGCTGATTCTAGCTCGTTCACGAACGGAGCTCATAGAACACAGGGCCGCATTACTCGAGCACCTCGAGGAGCTGGGCCTTACAGTCAGTTGGGCGAAAAGCTCACTGCTCCCCAGTCGGAGAATTTCCTTTCTGGGAACAGTGTTAGACTCGCTATCCATGACAGCACGCCTGTCACCGGAGCGCGGATTGAATATTCAGCACGTCGCGAGATCCTTCCGCCACGGCTCTATAGTCCCGCTCAGAAGGTTTCAGAAAATGCTGGGTCTGATGGCCTCAGCAGCCTCCGTACTCCAGTTGGGCCTGCTCCGCATGCGCCCACTGCAGCTATGGCTAAAAGCACGAGTTCCCCCCAGGGCGTGGACCGCAGGTCTATTTCGCCTCAGGGTCGACCTTCAGTGCATTTCGGCTCTGAAACCATGGAAAGCAACCGACTGGTATCAGTCAGGTGTGAGTCTGGGGATCCCCTCGAGTGTGAAGGTGGTGTCTACGGACGCCTCCACTTCGGGGCAGGGAGCGCTGCTCGAAGGCAGACCGCTAGCTGGCCTATGGTCAGTACGGGAGAAGCTCCTTCACATAAACTGCTTGGAATTAATAGCAGTCGACAAAGCGCTACGGCGCTTCTGTCCCCAGATAAAAGGCCACCACGTATTGGTCCGGTCGGACAACATGTCAGTGGTGGCGTACATAAATCACCAGGGCGGCGTCAGGTCCCGAAACCTTTACAGGCTGACGGAACGCCTCCTGGTCTGGGCTCAGCACAACCTGCTCTCGCTGAGAGCGGCACATGTGCCTGGTCACCTAAATGTGGGGCCAGACAGGCTGTCCAGAAACAACGTCCCAGCAGGAGAATGGTCTCTGCACCCGCAGACGATCCAGCTGCTGTGGGAAACGTTTGGCAAAGCGCAGGTGGACCTGTTCGCGTCCCAAGAAAACGCTCACTGCCCGAGATTCTTCTCGAAATGCCGGGAGGCGCTGGCCCATGTTGGCCCCGCCGCCCCCTATATGCTTTTCCCCCTGTCTCACTCCTGCCTCAGGTGTTGGAGCGAATCAGGAGGGAGGGATGCCCAGTGCTACTCATAGCTCCGCTCTGGACAAACCAGTCGTGGTTCCCTGTCCTGATGCAGCTGACCAGCGCTGCCCCATGGCCTTTACCGTTGAGGAGAGACCTCCTCTCTCAGGCGGGAGGCTCGATTTGGCATCCTCGCCCGGATTTGTGGTCCCTGCACGCAGGGGCCATCAACGGGTACCCGCTGACCTCCCAGAGGGAGTGTTAAACACGATCGCGCAGGCTAGAGCCCCGTCTACCAGACGGCTCTACACCTCGAAGTGGTCTGTGTTCTCTGCTTGGTGTCAAGCGCAGAGCTTTTCACCTGTAGACTGCGGGGTTACGGAAGTGCTTTCCTTCCTTCAGGAGCTACTGGATAAGGGCAGGACCCCTTCCACGCTCAAAGTATACGTGGCGGCCATAGCAACGTTTGTAAAACCGGTGTCTGGCCAGTCACTAGGAAAGAACGACTTAGTCGTGCGTTTCCTTAGAGGAGCTCGGAGGCTAAACCCTCCCAGGCCCCCTTCAGTCCCGACATGGGACCTTTCCACGGTCTTGGAGGCCATGAAAGGTGCCCCATTCGAGCCAATCCAGTCGTCAGACATGAAACACTTGTCTTCAAGACAGCGTTTCTTATGGCTCTCGCTTCAGTGAAGCGCGTAGGGGACTTGCAAGCGCTCTCAGTGAGCGCGTCATGCATGGAGTTTGGACCTAATGACTCTAAGGTCATACTCAAACCGAAGCACGGCTACGTGCCAAAATCCCTCAACACACCGTTCAGGGCCCAGGTGATTTCCCTGTCTGCCCGTCCGGTTCTCAATGAGGAGAAGGACGCGAGTCTCCTTTGCCCTGTTAGGGCACTAAGGGCTTATGTGTCCCGCTCGTCTGGTTTCAGACAGACTGAGCAGCTTTTCGTTTCGTTTGGCGGCCGTGCTAAGGGACTTGCCGCTTCGAAACAGAGCCTATCCAGATGGATAGTTGGTGCCATAGCGCTGGCTTACACTTCTAAGGGCCTACAGTGCCCTTTGGGTGTTGGAGCGCACTCCACAAGAGGCATGGCCTCCTCGTGGGCATGGTCTAGCGGGGTTACCCTGCAAGATATTGTATGGCCGCGGGCTGGGCCTCGCCGTCTACATTTATAAAATACTATAACCTGGAGGTTCCCGCCTTGCAAGCTAAGCTTTTGGCGGTATAAAGTTCAGTGCTATCTGCCCGCTGTGCGGCTCAGATACTGAGTTTGACCTGCGTATTGCTCACTGACCGGTACAGCAGCTCATTAAAATGTCGACACATTTGTGGCCACCCAGTTCAGGCTGAATGTTCACCCTGACGGTATGGTCTATTTGTCACATGATCAGCTCCTTCGGATGCTATTTACAGGGAATGATGCTTCTAGCCTCTCTTCCCTCACTCTCTGTGAGTTTATGGTGATTATGCACTATATGCGCCCCGGGCTTCGGCCCCTGGGACTTTGGTGTTGGATCCCTACCAGCACGGCGTGTTGCATTGTGTTCCCCATAGCGTAAGATATTACGCAGTACGAGAGATACTCTCGTAAGAGAACGTACTTGGTTACTAACGTAACCTCGGTTCTCTCTAGAGAGGGAACGAGTACTGCGTATCTTGCCGTGCTTGGAATACGCTCTGGTTCGCTTCGGCGATGAAAACCAACGTAAGAGCAGCTATCGAGCCTAGATATGGGGCGAGACCACGCCCTTTCTGGCGGGACGTGACGATATGGGCGCGAAAGGCCCCCATTCGTCGTGATGTCACGCAGAGCCTCTCTCGATAGGCTGCTGCTATTGCCGCAGGGCAGCCAATAGGCGCGCGAGCTGTCTCGCCTATGTCTGCTTGCTGCTGCAAAGCGTTTTACATTAATAAAAAATTAAGGATAATTTTTGGCTTCAATATCTCGTGGAAAAGAGTTTTTCCCCATAGCGTAAGATATTACGCAGTACTCGTTCCCTCTCTAGAGAGAACCGAGGTTACGTTAGTAACCGAGTACGTTCATGTCGTAAGCGGTGAGAGCTGACGTAGGCAGATTCTAGCTCACCACGCCCTTGGTACGAGCTACCACGCCCATGGCAGTATAAAAAACCGTCAAAAACCACTGTAACGAGTCAGGAGCATAGACTGTAAAAAAAAAGGAGTTGGAATTGCGAGTATTGAAAAACTATCAGGATAGAGTATTTTAGCATCTATTTATCATAGCATTTATATAGTTATTTAGATTATTTCATGTAGCCTAGGTACTTAATTAGCATATTTGTTAGTGTAGTATTGTTAGAAGCATAGTTAGTTAGTTGCATAGGCATAGCACTGCTGGACTGTAAAAAACTTGGAAATTAGGCGCCAGTGGTTGCATGTTCTTGGGATGGAAGTCCGCGAGTTCCCACCTAGAGCTGGAGGAGTGTGCAAATAGTATTTATATAGTTATTTAGATTATTTCGTGTAGCCTAGGTAGTTAATTATCGCATATGGCTCGAGTGTGCAACCTGCATTTTACACTGGATTGCTTCCACACAGCTCGCGCTGCCAAACGCTGCTCTTCCTGCATGAACTCCTCCACCGCAGCGGCGTCATGATGTAAGTGAGCATATATTTTTAATCACAATTTATGTTCATTCATATTAGGCTAAAGTTAACCCTCTGGTGTCGACAAACGCGCGCGCGTGATTTGCTGGATATTTTTTTCACATAGCAGCAACATATACTGAACGTAATAGTAATAATAATCGGGGAAATAAATTACCTCAAAATGACTGAATATAAGAATAATCGGATGCCGATCGCGATGCGGGAGTTAAGACCGCAGTTTGAGCGGCTCGAATTGATAAGGGTCTGGCCCTGTGTCCACAGTAGTGTTGTCACGATACCAAAATTATTGTTTCGATACCGATACCAAGTCAAGTATTGCGATTTCGATACTTTTTCGATACTTTTCCTGAAAAGGGAGAAACACTCTCAAATATCATTGCTGTGCTTTATTTTAAAACCGGGACAACATTCTAATCATACACACCACACTAATAAATGAACATATGAACAGCAGATATGTTAAACATTTGAACAAAATATAAAAAATAAATTAGAGCAATGACATTCAAGGTAAAAAAATAATAAATTTAGCACCATTATCTCAGTTATCATAAGCAACATAAGAGTTAACAGGAACTGATAAGATTTTATCAATATCCATGCCACTGAAGATTCTGCTAATCGATCCGATTCTTTAACGATTCTCTTATCGATTCCTGATAGCAGTGTGTGGAAAAAAGTAGTCTCATGCTAACAAGTGGTTTTATTTGTTTTAAAGCTTACACTTGAGTAAGCAAACTGTATTTTTATGTAATTTATGTAATAAATGAAACCTTATTTTAAAGTGTTACCAATTAGTTATAAACCGATTCAGATGTCTCGTGAGTTCAGTGTTGGACAGATCAGTTGTTTAAACCATTCATTAAAACGAATCGGTTCAAATGAGTCATTAGTTCGCGAATTGGACGTGTCATTATCGGACGTGTGCGCGTTGTGTGATTATCCCCGCAGTTTAGGACATCCCACAAGATTTGTGTCATCACAGAAAACATCATCACTGCATAGGTTTGTTTTCGTTTATTTAAAGTGTGGCAACATATTTTAGCACAATTCACACCCAGCGGTAATTCAGGAAAACAAATCTCCGAATGCTCCACATGAAAATTTAGTTTTCAGACCATACCATCGTGTCGATTTATTTTGATTAATATGTGGGAGAGAGCAAGACAGCGCTTAGTTTTGAGACGGAAGCCTTGTTTACTTTCGCCTGGCTCCGCAGATAGAGTGCGTGCGCGCGCGACCATCTCTATCTCTATCTCTATCTCTATCTCTCTCTCTCTCTCTCTCTCTCTCTCTCTCTCTCTCTCTCTCTCTCTCTCTCTCTCTCTCTCAGTTAGACATGCGCCCTGTCACACGCGCATCTAAGTTACATTACTCGCCCTGTCACACGCGCAAGTAAGTTACATTACTCACCGATCAAATAAGACTTTGGCGGGACAAAAATTCGCTGTAGTGTTTGTCACATGAGAGCTGCAGCTTCTTCTGCTGCGTGCGTGAGGAGAAAAAAGTATCGATACTAATAAATTTAGGTATCGTGACGTTTTTAATTTCCGAGTATCGCGATACTTTTGAAGTATCGTTACACCGTGCAACACTAGTCCACAGACAATTCAACATCCTCCACTTCAGGTGAAGGTGGGGGAGAAAGTCTTCAAATGACTGCTCTGTTGCAAAGCTACTTGCGTCACTCCAGCCACTCCATTTTAGCGAGTCTGACAGCAGCTGTCACTCACTGCGGGTCTCAGGCGCCCTCCCCTCCGCTCAGCCCCGCCCTCGATTCATCCCCTCTATCTCCGTTGGGTTCTGCCCACTTTTCCAGCATTTTTCAAATATTGCCAGTGGGTGGAGTCAGGCTATGACCAGGGTTTAGTTCTCTTACGAGAGTACTCTCGTGTTGCGTAAGCTAGCTTACGCTACGGGAAAACTCCTTTTCTCGAGAATACTGAAGCCAAAAAATTATCCTTTAATTTTCTCATATTTAAAACGCATGCTTGCACAGAGCAGACCTAGAATAGGCAGCTCGTGCGCCTATTGGCTGCTCTGCGGCAAGATGCTGCAACCTATCGGTGGACTGGGAGTGACGTCAGCACCAATAGCAGTGCGGGTGCCCGAGTGCGTCACGTCCCGCCAGAATAGGCGTGGCTTACCTCTATATAAGCCCGGTCCAGATAGGGTGTTCTTTGATTTTTCTCCACTTCAGCAAAGTATTCACATCGCTGACTCTCCAGAGAAGCCGCGCCGTCGAAACAAGCACCTCAGCGGGACGAGCCCTCTGCAGTCTGCACTGCAGTTGGAAGCCGCCTTCGCCGCTTCATCGCCGTACCTGCTGCGCTATCCGGCGCCCATATCCTTTTCATATTCCTTCTCTAGTATTCTAAAAGAGCAAGAGGCGTTGTTTCAAATGCCTCGAGTTTCCAAATGCGGCTCGTGTCGAGCCCCTCTCAGCGACAATGTGCGAGTCTCGCCGCGGCCGGACCGCCATTGAAAGCAGCACGCATCGCTCTCACAGCTCCCTCGACGGAGGCGGCTGGAGTAGTGTATTTCGCAGCCAACGAGCCCGCTTCGTTACCCGCTCGCCTGCACACAAAAGCCGTTTTCACGGCTACCCGAAAAAAAAAAAAAAAAAAAAAAGTGTGCGCTTCCCGCCTGGGACGGAACCGCGCTTAGCTTCCTTTACGTTACAAGGAAGCTACCGCGCCCCCGCAGAAGCAGTCACTCTGCCCCTTGTGGGATCGCGCAGTGATAAGCGCCGTTCCCAAGGGCTGCCGGAGCCTGTAGCTACAGCGACGCGCTCGCCGGAAAGCCTCCCTCGAGCCTCGCTTTTTCACCTTCCCCGCCTCCCTTCACCAACGCGCAGCTGCCGCTCACGAGCCTCACTGCCGTCGCGTTTGAGGTTGAGGGACACGCATCAATAGACTGCTGTTCTAACCGCGCGTAGCTTCCTTTACGTTACAAGGAAGCTAGCGCGCCCCTGCAGAAGCAGTCACTCTGCCCCTTGTGACGTAAAGGAAGCTAGCCGCGGTTAGAACAGCAGTCCATTGATGCGTGTCCCTCAACCTCAGACGCGTGAGGTGCCCACATCTCAGTGTTCACCCCTACACGCAAGCACGCTCGTGTTATTCACAGAGCCCACTCCCTTAAAGCGGGCAACCGCTCGAGTGTTGAACGTAGGAAATGTGTCCGCGAGTTCGCGTCCACGCCTATTTTTCTGCCCGCTCTATCACTAAAGACTCACGGCTGGACCACAGTCAAAGTTTATTTCCCTGTCAGTCCCCTTCAAAAAGGCTACTGCAGTGGTCCATTTAGCAGCCAACGAGCCGGTTCATTTACCCTCTCGCCTGCACACATACACCGTTTTCACGGCGACCCAGAGAAATCTCAAAGGAGTATACTGTCTGGCTCACGCCGTTGGTGTTTAAGTGTAGTGCAAGTGCCCACGCCCCAGTGTTCACCCCTACACACAAGCACATCAAATCTCGTGTCACTCACAGAGCACACTCTCATAAAGCGCAGAGAAGCCGCTCGAGTGTTGAATATAAGAAATGTGTCCACAGGTCCGTGCCCACTATCTGGCCGCTCTGTTACACGTTCAATAAAACAGGTTATGAATGTAAGTCTCGTGCCCGCCGGAGAGCGTTCACGCTTACTAACACACACCTCCCCCCGGGCGCCACCCGCGCGTTAAAACGAAGCACAGGGCATTGATATGACGCTCCCTATCCGTTATGATCGGGGCGTCACATACACTTGCAAGTCTCGTGCCCGCGCACACGCGCTCATGCTTACAGAAAGCTTTTCCGCCCAAAGCGCTGCTCGCGCGCCAGTGAGCAGCCATTGCCCAGAACCGAGAGCGCGCGCGCCGCGCTTTCGGCTCCGGTTCAGTTTCACAAGCCCGCAAACGGCGGCGATCTGAACCCGGAGGCCATTCGCCCCCTAGCGGCTCACATAGCTGCGTGGGAAATTATCCCAGGGATTTCAGAATGGGTTCTCAGCACAATAAAGCAGGGCTATACACTTCAATTCATTCGCCCTCCCCCGCGCTTTCGAGCCCGGTCCGCGATGATAGTGAATGCGGAAGTAGCACACCTACTTCACGCAGAAATAGCAATACTGCTGTGCAAAGGGGCTATAGAAAAAGTACCGCCTTCTCTTAGCGAGTCAGGCTTTTACAGCCGATATTTTCTTGTACCCAAGAAGAACGGAGCTTTCAGGCCCATCCTAGATCTGAGACATTTGAACAAGGTGCTTGCAAAAGACCGTTCAAATGCTTACAACCAGGAAAATCCTCGCGCACGTTCGCCCGAGGGACTGGTTTATTTCTCTAGATCTGGAGGATGCCTATTTTCTGTTTCAGATATCACCCCGTCACAGGCAATTTTTGAGATTCGCCTTCGACGGTCAGGTATATCAATACACCGTCCTGTCGCTCGGCCTGTCTCTAGCACCCCATACATTTACGAAGTGCATGGACGCAGCGCTCGCCCCCCTGAGAACTCAGGGGCTGCGAATAATGAACTATCTGGACGACTGGCTGATATTGGCTGTGTTCGCCACCTAGCCGCGTTTTTCCAGAAGGGCAGCTTTCTCCCTTTGAAAACGTTTCAACGGATGCTGGGCTGTATGGCATCAGCTGCAGCGGTGCTCCAGCTGGGCCTATTGCGCATGCGCCCGCTCCATCACTGGTTGAATGCTTGCGCGTCTCGCCGAGCCTGGGATTCTGGCGGCCAGAAAATCAGAGTGACTCAGACCTGCATAGCGGCTCTGCAGCCCTGGTTAGTAGCCGACTGGTACCAGCAGGGAGTGACGATGGGAACCATCTCTTATTGGAAAGTAGTTTCGACAGATGTGTCCAACTCGAGTTGGGGCGCGCTGTTCGAAGGCAGACCGGCCTTTGGCCAGTGGTCAGACCAAGAGAAGTGTTTTCACATAAACTGTCTTGAGATGATAGCGGTCGAAAACGCGCTGAAGCGCTTCCTCCCGTTCATACAGGACCAACACGTTCTCGTTCGCTCGGACAACATGTCTGTGGTTTCCTATGTAAACCGTCAGGGTGGTGTCAGATCCAGGAACCCCTGCAATCTGACGGAACGCATCCTTGTTTGGTCCCAGATGCACCTGTGCTCGCTGAGGGCGGCGCATGTGCCTGGCCATTCGAATGACGGTCCAGACAAACTGTCCAGGGACAACGTTCCCCTGGGGGAATGGTCCCTGCACCCCCAAACGGTCCAGAAACTGTGGCGCCTATTCGGCAGAGCGGAAGTCGGCCTATTTGCGTCAAAAGACAATGCTCATTGCCCGATGTTCTTTTTTAAGAACCAGGACACCCTGGCCCAGGTCTGGCCCAGCCTCCCTCTGTATGCTTTCCCTCCGGTCTCTCTGTTACCACAGGTAATCAAGAGAGTCAGGGAAACGCGCCACTCGGTGCTCCTCATAGCTCCGCACTGAGAGAATCAGAATTGGTTTCCGGAACTAGCACGGCTGTCACATGCAGCTACGTGGCCTATTCCGGTGAGGGCAGATCTCCTCTCTCAGGCTCGCGGCTCGATCTGGCATCCCCATCCAGAGCGCTGGTCTCTGCACGCATGATTGATCAACGGGTACTCGTTACCCTGCCAGAAAGAGTGATGAGCACGATCACGCAGTCTAGAGCTCCTTCCACGGGACGGCTCTACGCGTCTAAATGGTCAGTGTTCTCCAAGTGGTGCACCGACAGAGATCTGGACGCACGGTCGTGTAAGGTTGCGCATTTGCTCACTTTCCTACCAGAGCTGATGGATAAGGGGAGGTCCCCATCCGCGCTCAAAGTTTATGTGGTGGTTAGTTCGCAGAATCGACGCACGGTCAGTCACCGGGAAGACATGAGCTGGTCATCCGCTTCCTTAGGGGAGCTAGAAGGATGAATCCGCCGCGCCCCCCGTCGGTTCGTATGCGGCCTCTGCAGTGCTTCGGTTGGGTCTGCTGCGCATGCACCCCCTCCAGCGCTGGCTGAAAACACGAGTCCCGCGACGAGCTCTCTGTGAGAGCGTCATGTTTGGAATTTGGGCCTAATGATTCTAAAGTTACGCTCAAACCAATACACGGTTATGTCCCCAAAGTGCTCTCTACTCCGTTCAGAGCGCAAGTCATTTCCCTGTCGGCCCTTCCGGGAACCGACAGTGACAGCGATGTAAACTTTCTTTACCCGGTCAGGGCTTTAAGAGTTTACGTTCAACAAACCGCTGCCTTCAGGCAGTCAGAACAGCTGTTCGTTTCGTTTGGTGGCCGCACGAAGGGGCTAGCTACCTCGAAACAGAGCATTTCCAGATGGATAGTTGATGCTATCGCCTTGGCTTACAAGTCTAAAGGCCTTCAATGCCCTTTAGGTGTTCGAGCCCATTCCACTAGAAGTATGGCCTCATCATGGGCTTGGACTAGTGGTGTTTCACTCCATGATATTTGTAGAGCGGCAGGCTGGGCCACTCTGTCTACATTTATAAGGTTTTATAACCTGGAGGTCCCTGCTTTGCAGGCCAAAGTGTTATCTGTATGAGATTGTCATACACGCTGACTGTTATACTGTGTAATGCACTCCCTTATACATATGAGGCGTCACCATATGGTCAATATGTGTTAGGGCTCACTTTGTGTCGGCCCACATATCTTCACTATTATGTGTTCCCCGGGCACTGGCCCTTGGACTTAATGTGAATGGTCTCAGCATACACGGCGCTTTAAACTGGGTTCCCGTAGCGTAAGCTAGCTTACGCAACACGAGAGTACTCTCGTAAGAGAACGACACTCGGTTACTAACGTAACCTCGGTTCTCTCTAGAAGAGGGAACGAGTGTTGCGTAACCCGGCCGTGTTAAAGGGTTAGTTCACCCAAAAATGAAAATTCTATCATAGTTTACTTACCCTCAAGTTGTTCCAAACCTCTATGTGTTTATTTGTTCTGCTGAACACAAAGGAAGATATTTGGAAGAAAACAGATTTCATTCCCCATTGACTACCATAGTATGTATTTTTTCCTACGATGGTAGTCAATGGGGAATGAGATCTGTTTTCTTCCAAATATCTTCCTTTGTGTTCAGCAGAACAAATAAACACATAGAGGTTTGGAACAACTTGAGGGTAAGTAAACTATGACAGAATTTTCATTTTTGGGTGAACTAACCCTTTAATGCTGCGTTCTTATTTCGCTTCAGTGTGAAAAACCAAAGAACACCCTATCTGGACCGGGCTTATATAGAGGTAAGCCACGCCTATTCTGGCGGGACGTGACGCACTCGGGCACCCGCGCTGCTATTGGTGCTGACGTCACTCCCAGTCCACCGATAGGTTGCAGCATCTTGCCGCAGAGCAGCCAATAGGCGCACGAGCTGCCTATTCTAGGTCTGCTCTGTGCAAGCATGCGTTTTAAATATGAGAAAATTAAAGGATAATTTTTTGGCTTCAGTATTCTCGAGAAAAGGAGTTTTCCCGTAGCGTAAGCTAGCTTACGCAACACTCGTTCCCTCTTCTAGAGAGAACCGAGGTTACGTTAGTAACCGAGTGTCGTTACCCTTTAAGGTTTTGCCTACAGAGTGACTGATTCGACAAATGGGTTTAGGCCAATGAGCATTGGGTTCAGAGAATGGGGTTTAGTGTTTTAGCAATTGTGAAATACTGTAATGCAATTTTACCACAGGACTTCTGTAATATCAATAGCCAAATCGCATATGATAAGATATAGGTTATCAATAAAACTAGAAGTTGGAGGGGTAACTCAAATAAGCATCGCTGTCATGCCTGTATTACATTGCTTCCTGATATCATGTGCGCAAACACAAATAAATAACCTATACAACAGGGCAGTTGAATGCTTATCTGACAACCTAGAAGCTCTTAATTATTACTTTAACAGTTACCCCACCTCTCTCCATGCCGGGTGAACACCGGCTGATGCAGTAAACAGCATTTCACAACGATTTTAGTACAGTAATAGCAAATATCCTTGCTCATTCTCGATTACCTGGTAATATTCTATTCACAAAATACAACCAATAGTACGGTAATGTTAAGACTTACTTGTGAAAAGCCCTATTTTCGATGGTCCGGCGATTAGAACAGGAAAATGCTCCACAATGCTCTGGCATCTTATCTGCTGCCACACAACCAAACTAGGAATACGACCGGTTCAAGATGGCGGCCGTATTTCTCGGTTTTCAGCGGCCAATTGGGCTTCTAGTCTTTATATGATTTCTATGTATGACACAATCTTTTGAAGACTGAGATTGGTTGGTTGTCCAAGAAGGAAAAAAATAGTGATTTAAGTATTCAGGTGAAACTGGAAAAATTAGAATATTGTGCAAAACCTCATGTATTTCAGTAATTAAAATTAAAAGATGAAACTAATATATTTAGTATATATAACTATAAACATATGCATGATTATACTTTTCAGATGACTGACATTTCTGTGTTTAATAATAATAATAATAATAATAATGTTTTATTTCAGGGCGCCTTTCAAGACACCCAAGGACGCCTCACAGAGCAAATTTAAAACAGAACATTAATACTAGCCCAACAATAATATCATTTGTAAAATCAAATTAATAAGTACAATCAAAAAATGTAAGTAAAATGAAATCCTGATGAAAATCTATGTTGAATAAGCTAATCTAAACAGATGAGTTTTAAGTTGAGATTTGAATTGAAGAAGAGAGTCTAGGTGACGAATGTGAGGTGGGAGAGAATTCCAAAGATGTGGAATGTTTAAAATTATTTTAATTTTTTTTTTATTTCATGTAACATTTGTTACGTTCCGTGGTTGTGTTATGGCAGTTCTGGGGCACGTTCAAGATCACAACGGTGCGCAACGTTTTGCTACGGTTTCCGGGTTGAACGTCATGTTTCCTGGAAACGGCGTGCACCGGTGTGCAACGGGGTTTGAGATGCGTTTTCTCTTGTTTGGTGGGCGTGTCAGAACTGCAGTCCAATCAGCAGCAACATGCAAATAAAGCACGTTGTATTAAAGAGAACTCGCACAATGAAAGTAATTTACAAATGTGTTCGATACGCAACAACTGAGGATATTAGAATACATGTTTGTCGTAAGTTTTATTGTAAAATATAGGATATCAACATCATGATGTAGTTGTTTATATTTTTAGCTTCATTGCAAGTGTATGACATTTGGTATAGAAATAAACAATGCATGTAAAGTGCTTTTCCTAAAAATGAGAAAGAATACAGGTTATTAATAAAACAGTATGAACAACAAATAAAGTCAGTATGTGAGGCTAAATAGATGTGTTTTAGTCTTTATTAGGTAAGATGTGCTTCCATTTCAGTTTCCACAAATCCCTTCACTCGATTGGGATGTTCTCTTGTGTTCTGGGCGACAGTGCAGTAACTGTAACATCGGGCATATTTTGTAGTATTAAACACATATTTATACTGACTTAATCATGCTCCGAAAATTCTTCACAAACAACACAAAAAGCCTTCTCAGCTGCCGTAGTTGCAACTCTTGCATCATCACAACAGTGCGTTCAACGCGTCACCGTTTCTGTTTAAAAAACGCAGCCCTGGTGTTTTGTGTGTTTTCTCTTTTTTTTTTCTCTCTCTCTCTGTATCTCTGCAGCTCTACCAGGTGGGGGAGAGAGAGAGATGATTGATAGCACCTGCTGCTCGTTGTACCAGAGATGCTACACATTGAAAAGAGCCTTCGGAGGACATTCAAACTGAAGCTTGCTTTCCAGAGTGTTGTGACTGTCTCTCACACAACTCTCACTGTTGTGTTGTATAACATTAAGACTTCTTATTGTTCACCAAGCTGAGGCTTATTGTAGCATACTACCACTTCTTTTTGTTTGTTGTTGCTACTTTATTTTTGTATACCAAACGGTCTGGAAGCTGTAGGGAGGTGGGTACCTTTTCTCCTGTTTTTGGCTAGTTAGGGAGTTAGTGTAACTTTCTGTTGTTTATTTGTTTACTTTTGGCAGACTAAAAAGTTTTACTCCCCAACTAGTCAGAGGGTACTTGTGTTTGTTATTTTGGCTTTACCCCCTCCTGAGGTAATTAGTTTTTTTTCTTTGTTTAATTTTGTCAATTATACCTATATATTTTGTTAATAAATTTTGAGCTACAATTTGATGTGTCTGTCGTACGGGGCTGGGAACGGGCTCAGGCACATTTATTTTCTTTTTACTGTCTACTCCCTTAAACCTAGACAAACTTTACATCTGGGACATAACACATTCTAATTTTCTGAGATTTTGAATGTTGGGGTTTTCATAAGCTGTAGTTAATCATCAAAATCATAACTTTTGCACGATATTCTAATTTTTCCAGTTTCATCTGTAGGGTCTATTTTAAGCCTTCACTTTGAAATTACATGCATAACTTTTCCTATTTGACCGTTTTCCCACACACACACACACACACACACACACACACACACACACACACACACACACACACACACATAGTATATATATGTGTATATAAATCCTTTTTTTATTTACAATGCTGTTTATTTCCTATAAGGTATTTGTTTGGCTTATAATGATAAAAATTGTTCCACTCTTTCCAATTACACTGATTACTGGCGTGTCTATTTAAGTGGTGGTTTGAATGTTGGTTTTAACTCAGTCATCCATTGTCTGCCACGCATTTCTTCTCTCTCTTCGTCTTTCTGCCATTTTCTCCTCTGCTAAAGAAACTCTTAAGCCTCTTAAAAGTCCTCGTCCGTGCTCCTAACAATTTTGACCTTAAGACCTCTTTTAAGGGTTAAGATGCTTTCTGAATTACTTTTTTCTTTACTAGGATTTTTTCTTTAATTTTAAGAGTAAACGCCCACATTTCTAAGAATTTTCTTAGAATTGTGTCACTAGGAGCTACTTTTTGCATTAAGATTCTTTAAGAATACGGGCCCTGGGCCCGTATGTATAAAGCCACTCAGAGTAAAATTTTAGTCTCAAGTCTGTCAAAATTCTAAGAATTACATAATTTTACTCTTATTCCTAAACTTAAGAGTAAGTGTGATTCATAAAGGTTCCTAAGTGTTAAGACTTGGTCTCAGCTCCTAAATTATTTAAGAGAGCTGGAGAGGTCTCCTAACCTAGTTAGGAGTAACAAGATGGCAGCAAAGAGATTAGGTCATGCACTTTTCAACGAAAATATGATGTATTGTAGTAAAATGAGTTGATCAAACGATAAAAAGTTTAATCATCAAGCTATTCTTTTTGTAACTTATCTTTAAAAAAGTTTCATAGCAATGAAATGAAAGTATTATTTATATTTGGCGACTGGAATTCAGCAGTGCACCTGTGATTACTCGGGCCCTTCAGTCCACAGTTAGTAGCCTCTTGAATAGCGCAATTGTGACACTGACCACACCAAATGTACAGTGGTGGCCAAAAGTGATGTGCAAAGTTTTTTTTTTTTAAATGACCCTACAAGTTTGCTTAAACCATCAAATTATGAGGAACATATTTTTACATTTATATATATTTTTTTAATATTTTAAAATATGAGGGAAGAACACAACACTAAACTTAGTGAAAGTATTTATCTGACAAAATTATTTCAAGTCACTTTTATTTCTACGGTGCTTTTTACAATGCAGATTGTTTCAAAGCAGCTTTACAGAGATTACAGGAAAATAATGCAACAAAGTTAGTCTTGGCTGTACAGCAGCTCTAGAAGAAAAGTGTCATTGTCCTGCTTAAGTAAATTCAGTGTTTATTAATTTCAACCAGAAAGACTCGGGAGGCAAAATGACATGACAAAGTTTATTAACAGCCCATCAAGCAAGTATTGTGTTATAAAGTTCTGTTGCGTAGCTCGCAATCAGAGGGTAACGGAATCTGTATTTACTGCCTGAAGACGCAGGCGGAGCACAGCCGACCCCCGGGAGGTATGAGGGAGGTATATTAGTCTTCCTGGCAGAACTTAAGCTAAAGCATTCATTTCCATTGTAAAAAA
This sequence comes from Chrosomus eos, assembly GCA_036326025.1. NCBI lineage: Eukaryota > Metazoa > Chordata > Actinopteri > Cypriniformes > Leuciscidae > Chrosomus > Chrosomus eos. The sequence goes on from CM070819.1 coordinate 24,022,736, forward strand.
TCATTAGTTATCTATTTAGTTCATTTATCTCTACAGCCACTCTGGTGAAAACAGTGATGCCATCATCCAGCTCAGTTCAGTTCTCATATAATGGTGTCAATGCAGGCAGATCAATATTATTTTTAAATATTAAGTGACAAATAAGGGCAAACTACAGCTACAGGTTTTAGAAAAACTAAAAAGCTCACAGGAGAAAAAAAACATACATTGTCTGCAACATAATCATTTCTTAATATTTCATTAACCTCTCTTTTTTTCACCTGTTCATAATTTATTTGTATGAAAGCCTGGCTAAAAATATGTCTGTACTATTTGGAATGTTTCATTGTGTTATCAAAAATAAACAATTGACTCCAGGCACAACTACACAATACACTTACAAAATATTTAACACATTTTTAATACTATTTGAATAAAGGGTGAATCTGACAATTTTCCTTCAATACTAATTTGTGATAATTTTGCACAATGCAAAGCAATTAAAAAACACATTTAAATATTAAAGTTTCAGTGTCTTAATTAAATTATTTTATTATAATTACATTAAATGTTTGGTGTCATGCTGCAGTGACCTCACCCTTGCAGGCTCACTATTGGCTGATTCAGAGGTTCAGAGCGGCCATTTTGGGTTAACATCATTGTAGTCCTTAGTTTGCAGCACTTAAGTGCTATTTCAGTCAGCACTTAAGAATCAGTCTTATACTTTACTGAAAGTTGCTTTTAGCTGCTTTATAAAAGTATCTTACTCTTAGAGAAGTCCTACTTTTTACTAAGTATTTTTTGACACTTAAGTCAAAGCTTAAGACTATTCTTAAGAGCATTTCTTAGAAGTTTTATACATACGGGCCCTGATCTTTAGAGGCTGTTATCTTAACTTTTAGTTATTTTGAGTGGCTACCTTCAAATGGAAACAACTTCTCCAAATATTATCAGATTTCCATGTGTTACACATCGTTGGAAAGCTTGGAGACTACAATTTCAGAATCTACGAATAACTCAAAATGCCCCAGAACTGACTTGTGTCCCTACTTTCCGTGTTTGGTCACAAATGTGCTTTTACAGATACTAGACACGTGACTTTTAAATGAAAGATTGGCATCAAAGAGCACACCCAGGTTCCTAACCAACCACGAAGACTTAACAGAGCAGCCATCCAGTGTTAAACAGTATTCTAGGTTAATGCGTGTGGAAGTTTTTTGTCCAATAATTAGAATCTCTGTTTTTTCAGGATTTAGTAGTAGAAAATTACTAGTCATCCAATTTTTTATATCAGCTATGCATTCCTTTAATTTTGTGAATTGGTAAGTTTCGTTAGGTTTTGAGGAAATATACAGCTGAGTATCATCGGCATAACAGTGAAAGCTAATTCCATGTTTCCTAATGATATCTCCTAATGGTAGCATGTACAAAATAAAACTGTAATTTTTACGGTAAAAAAACGGCAGCTGTGGTTGCCAGAACTTTACCGTCAAAAATACGGTAGCAACGTTATTGGTTTTACAGACTTAACTTAAAATTTACAGTAATAAACCGTATTTTTTATTATCTGATATAATGTTAGTTTACCAACCTATTGAAGTATTGATATCTGTTTTGTACCATTGTAATTACTGACAACCAACAATCATCACAGCATTGATGAGAGTCACATGATGAATCAAAGCTCTTCACAAGCAGCTCTTCCAGAAGAAAGTTAACACTAATATATAGAAGCTGCACAGTGTGATTCACACAAACACTAAACACCATCATGGTAACACACATGAAATTTAAGAAATGCAATAAACATTAATTTAACAACATTAAATGTAACATAAAACCCTAATGTACATAACTGATTGGAAAATAACTAAGAATACGATGAAGAAACAGTTATTTCAACAAAAATACATAAAATATGAAATGTCACACAGGGAATTGTGGGAATGTCAATTTACGGGTTTTCACTGTGAATTATACAATGAGTTGTTCTTTTTCACTATCAAAAACTGTAAATTTAACGGTATTTTTAAGTAAAATTACATTAAATGTACCATTAAATCTATCACAGTTATTTACCGTATATAGTACGGAAACTTTCTGTTAACCAATTAACAGTTTTGTACTGTTGCATTTTTACAGCTTTTTACTGTTAAAATCACGGATATTTTTTACAGTGTGAACAGCATTGGTCCTGGTACTGAGCCTTGTGGTCCGCCATATTGAACTTTTGACCGATAAGACATCTCTTCATTTACTGCTACAAACTGATAACGGTCAGATAAGTATGATTTAAACCATGCTAGTAAAAAATGCTCACAATAAAAGCATGAAACTTGGTACTCCTGAACACTTTGGGGCCCTGAACATTTTCAGAAATGAAGCCATTGCAAAAACGCCTTGTGGCGACCATGGCGGCCATTTTACTTTCCGCCATAACCAAATTATGTATTTTGTATCATATCTCCTGAATCAAACATGATAACACAGAAAATATGATGTCTACCCCTATCTTTGGATGGTCAATGATTACAATGATACAACATCATAAACTGTTCAGGTGAATAGTTAATGATGAATTCAGAGTTCACAGTAGAAAATCACAGTATCTGAGAACCTAGGCTAGACTTTATAATATCATGTCTGTTTCATGCATGTTGTGTAGAGAAGCTAAATCCTTCCGTTTTTAAAAGGATTATAATTTTAAAGGCAGCACATCACCCCAATCCTCACTCAGCTTCACTGGCTTCCAGTCAAATTTTGCATCACCTACAAAATCCTCCTCCTCACCTAAAAATCTATCCATGCCACCCCCAAGTACCTACTGGACCTTCTCCACCCTTATATCCCCTCACGCAACCTCCGGTCCATCGACAAGGGCCTGCTCTCTGTCCCTCACGCTAGACTGGGGACTTTTGGGGACAGAGCCTTCAGCGTCGCAGCTCCCAACCTCTGGAACTCCATTCCCACAGACATTCGAAATGCTCCCTTTCTAGAAACTTTCAAAAACCTCCTAAAAAAACACCTCTTTACAAAGTGAATGAATCTTTTTTTCGAGTCATTTCGTTCATTCAACAAACAAAATGAACGAAATGACTCGAAAAAAGACTCGTTCATTTTGATGAACGAGTTCGAACAGGAGAGTCACAAACGTGCATCACAGAACAGAACAAGGCCTAAAACTTACTTTTTTATTTATTTATTTTAGATATGACCGATCGTTTTGCAAGATAAGACCCTTATGCATCGTCTGTTGTCGTTTAAAGCCATTTGAAGCTGCACTGAAACTGTCATTTGGACCTTGCACCGTTTGGATACCAGTAAAGAACATTATATGGAGAAAAAATCCTAGAATGTTTTCATCAAAAACCTTAATTTCTTTTCGATTGAAGAAATAAAGACATGGACATCTTGGATGACATGGGGGTGAGTAAATTATCAGCAAAAGTTTTTTTTTAAGTGAACTAATCCTTTAAGCTAGACAATGATTTTCTCTTAGAGCTGCTGTACAGATCTTTGTTGAATGAATTTCCTATTATCACTGTAAAGCTGCTTTGAATCAATTCTATATTGTAAAAACGTTATATAAATAAAGGTGACTTGACTTGACTGCACCAGTGCATCCTTAGTTGGGAGGATTTGATCCATGCCCCCTTCCTTTCTTTGTGAAGAACTCAAGATGAGCTTGACCGTTGTTGAGTTGGCTGCAGGTACGATCATAGAGGAGAATCGTGAAAAGCTCCGCAATGGAAATAACCTTCTCTGGAATGCTTTTTGGACCCTTTGAAAGACCCATGAAGGCCTCTGTTGCCATGTCATGGGCATTCCAGGTATCCCATGCTGTCTTCTTGCCCCTGGTTGCAAATGCAGAGACTGTGTCACAGCCAGTGAAGGCATGGGACACAGGAAGGGCCTTCGATTTGTCAGGACACAGAGTCTCATGGGCAGGTATGTCTCTGAAGTTCTTGCCAATCCCAAATGCCACTCACAACTCTGCAATGTCCAGCTCTTTCACATGTGCAATGGCTAAAACCACAACAGTTGGTCCACAGTGCGCAGGAGGGTGTTCTTTTTAAATCCTTTTCTTGCAGCATCCACCACATGGAGTAGCATCCTTGTATCTGCCCCTTCATGTGTGCAAGGGGCAATCTGATCTGATTGAAACTAAACGAGCCAATGCACATTGGCGTGCAGTCATTTGCAAAAGCTGCTCTGCCATGCTACTACTATTTCTCTTCATCCCCTATGGGACATAAGGCTTTAATGAGCACTCTACATTTCATTCGGTCCCTGGCAACATTTCGGGCCTTTCCCCATGACAGGTTCATCTGTTCCAGCCATTGTGTCACAGTTCTGCGACAGGTGGTTTTGAGCCTCCCAGGTTTTCTTTTGCCAGGTGGTGTCCATCTTAGGGTGACTTTTGTGATGCTGTCCTGCTCCATGCTCAACACATGTCCCAGCCATCTCAGGCGTCTGTGTGTGTAATCTCCTTGATGATGCTCCGGCTTCCCGTTTTCTTGTACAGTTCATTGTTGGAGATCTTATTAGGCCAAAATATCTGGCATATTTGACGGAGGCATCCATTACGGAACACTCCATTCTCCTCATGTCAGTTTTGGTTCCTCATTAAAAAGGATGGGTGCTGTGGGGATAGAGTTGGCACACATCACTGTTTTAGAGGTGTTAATACTGAGCCCAACTTGTCTGGCAAAGTTGTTCAGCCTATCAGTTTTAGCCTGCATGTTGTACTGGTTGGTTGATAGGTGAGCAAGATCCTCAGCGAAGTCAAGATCTTCCACCAAGCACGCAACCAAGCCTCCTCCTGTGGGGGAGAAGGCAAGACCCCGCTACGCCCCACTGCAGATACGCCTACTGTCCCTTTGGCCCCGCTTGTAAGGTCTCTGCGAGCCTGGTTAGCGCTCCCCAGTCTGTCTCGCTGGCTCATTTGGACAATCAGGGTCGGCTATGCTGGTACCTTGGTACCTCGGGTTGGTTGCTCCTGTCTGCGATTATGCTCCTGTCTGCGATTGATTGCTCCTGTCTGCCTCGCTGCCTGCTGTGTGTGAGCGTGTTTGCTCCGAGGCCGTAAGCTCCGTCTAAGCCTCGTATTTCTCTCTGTTTTGAACCATAATTTACGATCATTTCTAGTTGTTTATACTACTAATTACAGTTTACCTAACACCTCAGACTAACCTAACATCGCTAGCTTCTGTTATTGTTAGCACAACAAGCTCGCTAGCCTGTTAACGCGCCGCCCGTGCGCTCAGTTATTTATTTATTTATTTTTCTCGTGCGCGCCCGTGCCTCTGAGTTCATAAAAAGCCCAGGTGAGTAAGAATCAGTCAACAAGCACGGTGATTAATGTCTTGTCCTGTTATTGTCACCTGCACCTCATGCCACATGTTTACCATAGCCTTCACCGTCGGCAATATAGGGTTTATATGTGATAAATGCAAGGAGACAGTCAGGCTGACGGAGAAGATTTCAGATTTAGAGACACGCATCCAAACTTTAATGGAGGATAGTAAGTGTGCTCGAGCCTTAGATACTACTTTGGATGCACCTAGCATAGTGAACCATTTACATGATTCGGTTCCGGCTGAGTTATTGCCTGTACAGCCAGGCAGATGGGTGACTGTCAGGGATCGCTCTAGTCGCAGATCAAAAAACCACTCTTCTGTTCGATTACCATAACAAATCGATTTGCCCCTCTCAGTGAAACACCCACTGAGAATTCTGTTGATTGTGTCCTGGTAATTGGCAATTCTATTACAGGGAACGTGAAAATAGAGACACCAGCCATCATAGTCACATGTTTACTAAATTCGTAAATTCGTAAATTCTCTAAGATTGTTATTCACGTCGGCACTAATGATGTTCGACTTCGCCAGTCGGAGATCACCAAAATTAATATTAAAGAGGTGTTTGAACTCGCAAGTACGATGTCAGGCAATGTAATTTGCTCTGGCCCTCTTCCTGTTCGAAGGAGTGATGAGATAGTTAGTAGATTGTGTTCACTCAATGGCTGGTTGTCTAAGTGGTGTCTGCAAAATAATATAGAATTCATAGACAATTGGAAAAGTTTTTGGGGCAAACCTGACCTGTTGAAAAGAGATGGTATTCATCCCTCCTGGGATGATGCTGCTCTTCTCTCTAGTAATTTGGCTCATAGTCTTAGAGATAAAACATGACAATCTGGGGCTCAGGTCAGGAAGCAGACAGACTGGCTAAACCGACCGTCTGCTAGCGGCCTTGTGTCACCAAGGTCAGATAAATCCCATCACATAGAGACTCTTTCACCTAGATATCATCATATAGAGACTGTGTCTGTTCCCCGAATTTGGAAATCCAAAAAACTGCCAAACCTTTCTAAGGTTAAAAATGTAATTGATGTTCAACAAATAAAAAAAACAGATATAATACAGGTGAGCAAACGATAAAGCTTGGGTTGTTGAATATTCGATCCCTTAATTCAAAAGCGCTCATAATTAATAATAAGATTACAGACTATAACCTAGATGTGCTGTGTTTGACAGAAGCTAAAACCAAACGATTACATTACTTTAAATGAGTCCACCCCGCAAGATTACTGTTATAAACATGAGCCCCGTCCGAAAGGCAAAGGGGGAGGTGTTGCTGTAATTTATAGTAATATTTTCAAAACCACTAAGAAATCTAGTTTTAAATATACTGCTTTTGTAGTGTTGGTGCTTAATGTAAAAATATATATAGTGTAAACAATAAATCACGTTTGAGAATTCTGCTGGCTACTGTATACAGGCCACCAGGGCACCATAAAGATTTTATCAAAGAATTTGCTGACTTTCTATCAGAATTAGTATTTGCTGCAGATAAAGTCCTAATTGTTGGTGATTTTAATATACATGTAGATAATGAAAAAGATACATTGGGATTGGCATTTTAAGACATTATAAACTCAATTGGAGTAAGACAACATGTGTCAGGACCTACTCATTGTCGTAATCATACTCTAGATCTAATATTATCACACGGAATAGATGTTGATGCCGTTGAAATTCTGCAGCAGAGCGACGATATCTCAGATCATTATCTAGTCTCGTGTAAATTACATTTAGCCAAGGCTGCAAAGCCGACTCCATGTTGTAAATATGTTAGACCTTTCACTTCTGCCACTAAAGATTGCTTTATCAATCTTTAGCAATCTTCCTAATCAGTTTCACACCCGGGCCCCTTAAGAGAGCAGCCAGAAAAATGGAGCGCAACTGGAAGAAAACAAAACTAGAGGTATTTCGGATTTCATGGAAGGATAGCTTGATTGCTTACAGAGAGGCTTTAATAGCTGCTAGATCTGATTATTTTTCAACCCTATTAGAAGAAAATAAACATAATCCTAGGTATTTATTTGAACAAGTCGCTTAACTAATGAAAAAGAAAGCTTCAAGCCCAGAAGTTTCCAAGAAACACAGCAGTTATGACTTTATGAACTTCTTCACTTATAAGATCTATAATATCAGGGACAAAATTATAACTATGCAACCGTCTACTACAGTAGCGCATCAGGGAGTGCATTGTAGTCTCCATGAGGAACATTGATTCATTTGTTGCTATAGGAGAGGAAGAATTTTGCAAACTTGTTAATTCATCTAAATCGACAACTTGTATGTTAGTGTCAGGGATTACACACGGATTCAGTAGCAGGTAACTGAATATCTTTATTTTGCTCTCAAAATGAGCCCAGTAACAAAAACAGAAACACAAAAGCAATGAGGAAGTCCAAACGAAAATCCACTGGGGCAGAAGAGCACTTCTCAAAGGGAATTTTCCTTTTTCTTTTTCCCAAAACAAATTAAGGCGTCGTCCGACGCAACGTCCAAGTCTCACTAAAGACTGGGGAGGAACATCCAAGTCCCAACAGAAGGTAACGTCTTGGCAGGCAGTAGAGAAAACCAGGCCTGGCGGGACGAGAGGGAGACAGTGGAAGCAGGACAAAAAATCAAAAAACATCAAAAGGGAAAAAACTACAAAAAACAAACTAGAAAACTCAGGAAGCTCAGTAAAGCAAGGCAAAACAAGGCTGACTTGGTCACAGGAACAGCATATCCACAACATGACATCATGACTTTTGCGTAAACATACACGCCACTTTCAAGTCAAGTGGCGTGTTATTTATACGCATTTTGAGCTATCCGCGTGTACGCGTGTATATCTACGCCGTTATGTCCGAGTGATTCCGCGTGTATGTACACGCCGTTAAAAATACGACCGAAATAAAGCCAAATTTTGATATACATCTTGGTTAGCGATATTTTTCTTACTAGGATGGTAGGGAAAGACTCATAAATGGTATTAACCAGTGACGGGTAGGTTTAGGGACGGGGTTGGGGTAGGTCATATATTTATATATACAGTAATGTAACGTTAAGTCAACGGCGTTCATAAACACGCTGAAAAGCAATTATGCGTGTTGATAGCACGCCAAAAATGGAAATACGAATTGGCGTGTCATACATACGCAGTTTCATGAGATCAGTCTGATATCCACAACAACGGTCTGAAAAAGGACTAAACACAAAAGGACCTAAAATAGGGGAGAAAATTAGGGATTTGATTGACAACAGGTGTGAAGAGATCAGGAATAATTAGGGGTAACGAGTGGGAGGGGAGACGCCACAAAGACACATGGTGAGCTGTCAAAACAAAACTCAAGTGCTCAACAGACAGGAAGGCACACAAGACGAGGACAAAAAACAGCAGATCAGACCGAAGTCATGACAGTTAGACCCTATACCAACTAAGCAACTGAAAGAGATGCTTCCAGAGGTCATAGATCCTCTTATAAATATCATTAATTCGTCTTTGTCTCTAGGATACGTACCAAAAACCTTTAAGCTGGCTATGATTAAACCGCTTGTTAAAAAAACGCAACTTGATACCACAGAATTAGTCAATTACAGGCCAATCTCGAATCTTCCTTTTCTGTCAAAGATACTAGAAAAAGCAGTATCCTCACAACTGTGCTCCTTTTTAGAAAGAAATAATATCTGCAAGGATTTTCAGTCCGGATTTAGACCGTACCATAGTACTGAGACTGCTCTCATTAAAGTTACAAATGATTTGCTCTTATTATCCGATCGTGGTTGTATCTCTCTATTAGTGTTACTCGATCTTAGTGTGGCATTTGATACTATCAACCACAACATTATGGCAATATGCAGATATGTTTCTTCGCTTAGGAGCCGAGACTGAACTCAGGCGATCCACGCGGTAACAGCGGAAGTGGCAAGAAGACGGAACGTCTCCGTTCCCTCACTCAGGGAACGAGGGTTACATCCGTAACTGAGACGTTCCCTTTCGTTCGTCACTCCGAGTTCCGTCGGATGACTATGAATGGGGTTACCAGTCTAATCACGCTACCTTCACAGCTGTCTTCCAGTGCCCTGCGTAAATCTGAGATCCCTGTCATGAGACAAGTAGGACTCCTATTTAACACAGGAATACCAAGGTACACTGGAGAGCATATCCCATAGTTTAGAGGAAATATGCAAAATATTGCCAGCCCAAATGGGGGGGGGGGGGAGAGTTGGGGGTTGGGCTTAGAGAATACACATATGACCCGAAGGATGCATATGGGGAACACTGGGGTATCCAGCCGCAGGTGGAAAAATGTTCAACCCCAGGGGTTGGCAAGGTGGCTTGCCAAGGGAAAGACACATGCTCAGAGAGGCGTACAGTGGGAATACACATGTGGGGATTGCTCCGGAGAGGGATCATGCACACGGGAGGCACCTAGCCGACGCACAGGCAAGAGACACTGGCGCCGACGTCAGGAGTGCAGGAGGAACTCAGGGCTTTCGGAGAAGCTCACCTGAGGAGAATATCGCACGCATACAGTCCGTGGAGTGGAATGGCGAGCAAGCGAAGACACCTAACGGACTCCCATGTTAGCTTGAAAAAGACAGTACACGGGAGGAGACTGGCTCCACTCGGACATTGTAAAATCTGGCGAATGTGTTAGGTGTCGCCCAGCCTGCAGCTCTGCAGATGTCTGTTAGCGAGGCGCCATGCGCTAGAGCCCAAGAGGACGCCACACTCCGGGTGGAGTGGGCGGTCACACCAAGGGGGCACGGTCGGCCTTGCTGCTGGTATGCCAAAGCAATGGTGTCCACTATCCAGTGAGACAACCTCTGCTTGGAGAGAGCCTTTCCCTTCAGCTTCCCACCATAACAGACAAAGAGCTGGTCTGAGGTCCTGAAACACTGCGTCTTGTCTACATAGGTGCGGAGAGCATGTACTGGACAGAGCAGTGCCAAGGCTGGGTCTGACTCCTCCAGGGGCAGCGCTTGCAGGTTCACCACCTGGTCCCGAAAGGGAGTGGTAAGAACCTTGGGCACATATCCAGACCGGGGTCTCAGGATCACCTGAGAGTAAGCCGGTCCGAATTCCAGGCAAGCTTCGTCAACGGAGAATGCGTGCAGGTCCCCTACCCTCTTGATAGAGGTCAATGCAACCAGGAGCACTGTCTTCATTGACAGGAGCTTGAGCTCCACTGTTTGCAAAGGCTCAAATGGAGCACTCTGCAGGGCAGTTAGAACCACTGCGAGGTCCCAAGAGGGAACGAGAGGAGGACGAGGAGGATGTAATATCCTGGCTCCTCTAAGGATCCTGATGACCAGGTCGTGCTTTCCCACAGACTCACCCTCTATCAAGTCATGGTGTGCGGTGATAGCGGCAACATAGACTTTGAGGGTGGAGGGAGACAGCCTTCGCTCCAACCCATCCTGAAGGAAGGAAAGCACAACGCTCATTGGGCATTTCCGGGGGTCTTCTCAGTGAGAAGAGCACCAGCTGACGAAGAGGTTCCACTTCAACGCATAGAGGTGTCTCGTGGACGACGCTCTAGCAGAAGTGATGGTAGCCACCACCGTAGGTGGTAGGGTACTCAAACCTACCTGGTCCCGTCCAGAAGCCACACGTGGAGGCTCCAAAGATCGGGACGAGGGTGCCACAGGGTGCCCCGTCCCTGAGAAAGAAGGTCCTTCCTCAGAGGTATGGGCCAAGGAGGTGCTGTCGCGAGGAGTATGAGTTTGGAGAACCAGGTCCGGGTGGGCCAGTAGGGCGCAACCAGAAGGACCTGCTCCTCGTCCTCCTTGACCTTGCGCAAGAAATGCGCAAGAAGGCTTACTGGGGGAAACGCATACTTGCGGCCCTGCGGCCAGCTGTGCGCCAGTGCATCCGTGCCGAGCGTGCCCTCGGTCAGGGGATAATACAGGACGCAATGGGTCGAGTCGTGGGAGGCAAACAGATCTATCTGTGCGTCGCCGAACTGGTCCCAAATCAGCTGGACCGACTGGGGATGGAGTCGCCATTCGCCAGGGAGGGGCTGAAACCGTGAGAGCTCATCGGCTGCACAGTTCAGGGCTCCGGGAATGTAAAGTGCTCGAAGCAACCTCAGATGCTTCTGACTCCATAAGAGGAGGTGGCGAGCGAGTTGCGACATACAGCGCGAGCGTAGATCACCTTGATGGTTGATGTACGCTACTGTGTCGGTATTGTCTGATCGGACTAGTACGTGTTGACCCCTGAGCAGCGCTCGAAAGCGGTGCAGGGCAAGGCATACGGCCAGCAACTCGAGGCAATTGACATGCCATAGGCGCTGGGGTCCTGTCCAGGAGCCCACGGCAGCATGACCATTGCACATGGCACCCCAGCCCGTGGCGGAGGCATCTGTCGATACAACAACATGCCTCGCAGCCTGTTCTAGGGGGACACCGGCCCTGAGAAAACTGAGGCTCAACCACGGGGTGAAGGTCTGACGGCAGCTCGAAGTAACTGGTACTCGGAGCGTGCCTTGTTGCCATGCCCACCTCGGTACTCGGTCGCGAAGCCAGAGCTGAAGCGGTCTCATATGAAGCAATCCGAGCGGCGTTGCCGCGGCTGCAGATGCCATATGCCCCAGGAGCCTCTAAAAGTTTCAGTGGAACCGCACTCATATCTTGGATTCGTCTCAGACAAGTCAGCAGTGACTGCGCGCGCTCGCTCGTAAGCTGTGCGGACATGGCGACCGAGTCGATGTCCATACCGAGAAAAGAGATCCTCTGCACGGGGCAAAGTTTGCTCTTTTCCCAGTTGACCCGAAGGCCCAAGCGAGCTAGGTGCCGAAGCACAAGGTCCCTGTGTTCGCAAACCTGGTCTCGAGAGTGAGCTAGGATCAGCCAGTCGTCGAGATAGTTCAGGATGCGAACCCCGTGAACCCGAAAGCAAACCGGAGGAACGGTCTGTGTCGAGGAAGAATAGAGACATGAAAGTAGGCGTCCTTCAGGTCGACCACTGCAAACCAATCCTGGGGCCGCACGCATTCGAAAATGCGTTTGGCAGTGAGCATCTTGAACGGCATCCTGTGTAAGGAGCGATTCAGCACGCGCAAGTCCAGGATTGGTCGTAACCCACCGTTTTCTTGGGGACAATGAAGTAAGGGCTGTAGAAGCCGGACGTCATCTCGGCTGGAGGGACAGTCTTGATTGCACCCTTCGCCAGCAGGGTGGCAATCGCGGCTCTCATGATAGGGGCATTGCCACCGACCAGAGTGGAGCGGACTCCCCTGAAACGGGGAGGAGACCGTGCGAACTGAATCGCATAGCCGAGCCTGATGGTGCGTGCGACCCAGCGGGACAGACGGGGAAGCTCTAGCCAGGCTCCCAGGTACTGAACCAGCGGGGTCATATGGGCCACAGGCGTCCCCCCGGAGGGGCAGCGAAGCGGAGTAACTGGCCCGGACGTGGGTGGCATAGCGGCCCGATGTGGGGGCACAGTTAACATCCGCGCCCGGACAGAGGAGGCCAGGGAAGGACCAGCGTTCCACGGGGGCCTGCTCTGTCGGGGGTCTGGCGACAGAGGGGGACAGGGCGAAGCGGTCCGTGGACGGCACGCCGTGTCAACCACCTCTGGGACAGAGGGGAACGAGGAGAGCACGGCTTGTGGGCGGCGCTCTGTGTCGTCCGAGAACTCTGTGGGCTCAGAGACGAGAGAGTCAGTTCTTTCTGAATAAGGAAACTTCCACAGCCCTCCACCGGGGAAAGGAGTGGTCCTGCCACCAACTCCTGGAAAGATCTGAGACTCAACTCTGAGCAGCCCATCTCAAAAGAAGAGGGCTGTGGCATCCGTCCCATGGTCTTCCAGAGCCAGGCCCGGGTGAACGGGCGGGGTTGGAACCGTGGGAGGGCGCCTTCGGCGGTGGGCAGACTTAGGGATCTGAGTGGACGGCAGGGCCTTCGGGCAGAATAACCTCAATCTGCTCATGGGCGGTTTAGAACTGTTGGGCAGAAGCACTCAACCGCACCGCCGAAGAGGCCGACCTGGGATATGGGGGTGTCGAGCAGACGGGTCCGCCGGACATCCTGCACATCAGACCGGTCAGCCTCAGACTGGTGAACATCACCTGACTCCGAGAGCCTACGGCCACTTTCGTCGCTCGGAGAGCAAGGTCAGTGGCGCCGCGCAGCTCACTGAAGAGTGTCGGGTCAGTCCCGCCCTCGTGCACGTCCATGAGCATCTGGGTCAGGAGACCAGCAGAAGCAGTGAGGCGGCTGCCTGTACTATGGCACTATAGGATTTTGCCACAGATTAGTGTAGACGAAAAGAACTACAGGCTTCGGACGGGTGCTTAGGATTGCGCCGGGAAGCACTCTGAGGACACAGTAGCATCGCAACAGAGCGTTCAACTGGGGGGACCCCAGTGTACCCATGGGCAGCAGCCGTGAGGGGAGGAAAGGTGGATGAGACCAACGAGCGGTCCCGAGAAAACAAGGGGTCTTCCAGGACTTCGAGATCTCATCATGCACGTCCGGGAGGAAAGATATTGGGGATTGCCGTGGACGCGGGTTGGCGGCCTCACCCAAAAAAATCGTTCCAGGAAAGCATGGCCGTCATCTCCGGATCAGACTCAGGCACAGCCATATGCAAACCAGAAGGTGGCAGCTGTGACGAGTCGTCATATCCAGAAGAATAAGCCCACCTAGTGATGCTGCTACAGACACAGCATCATCCTCTGTAGCTTCAAATGAAAACACACAAATGAAAATGCCATCCATTTTTTTTTTTTTTTGGGTAGACTCGTGAAATCATCAGTTCGCTAGCGAGCACCGTCATGCAGGGGGGTTTGGCGCGTGGACAGATAGTCGGCGCCTTGTGCCAAACCGTAACCCTCAGATCACCCTGGCCACCAGCCGAAGTAGCACCCCTCGAGGGGGCATTAGATCAGGGTGTGGCAAAGGGGACTCTCACTCTTGCGAGTTCACCGAGTCTCGACCTTTATGACACGATGATCACGTTCCCAGAGAGAACATGAGTCACCCACGAGCGCTGTTCAAGCATGATCAAAGCCCAAACACACTAGACAGCGCTCGTGCCCATCAGAGTCCGATACTAGTCCGCTGCAACCAGAAATGCACGGGAGAGCCGTCTTTAAAAAGACGTGCCGCGTGCGAGCTCTTTTATGAGAGGAGAGAAAAAAACTCTTTGATGTTGAAGCGCGCGGGGAGACACACACACACACTGGCAGATCACTGCAGAGATCGGCAGGCACTGTGAGCTCGCCGCAGATCGCCGTCACACCAACACCGAAGAGAAAGGCTCGTCTCGTAGAGTGAAGTCAGAGATGACTGTGGAGTGAAGAAATACTCTTGGCTCCGAAGCGAAAAACATATCTGCATATTGCCGGCGTCCTCCTTTATACCCACGAGTTAAGGCGGAGTTACGTCATGCAAATTCCGCAGACCCCTGGCATTACTTTGCCATTGGCTCGTTTTGTATACTCTAAGTCGACAGGTGTTCTAAGCGAAACCCCATTCGTCGCCATCCGACAGAACTCGGACTGACGAACGAAAGGGAACTATGTTGGCATTAGTGGAATTGCACTAGCATGGTTTAAATCATACTTATCTGACCGTTTTCAGTTTGTAGCAGTAAATGAAGAGATGTCTTATCGATCACAAGTTCAGTATGGCGTACCACAAGGCTCAGTACTAGGACCGCTGCTCTTCACTCTGTACATGCTACCATTAGGAGATATCATTAGGAAGTATGGAATTAGCTTTCACTGCTATGCTGTTGATACTGAGCTGTATATTTCTTCAAAACATAACAAAACTTACCAATTCACAAAATTAACGGAATGCATAGCTGATATAAAAAATTGGATGACCAGTAATTTCCTACTACTAAATTCTGAAAAAACAGAGATTCTAATCATTGGACAAAAAACTTCCACACGTAATAACCTAGAATACTGTCTAACACTTGATGGCTGCTCTGTTAAGTCTTCGTCGTTAGTCAGGAACCTGGGTGAGCTCTTTGATACCAATCATTCATTTGAAAGTCACGTGTCTAGTATCTGTAAAACCACATTTTTCCATCTTAAAAATATATCTAAATTACGTCATATGCTATCACTGACAAATGTTGAACAATTAGTTCATGCATTTATGACCTCAAGGCTAGATTATTGTAATGCTCTACTGGGTGGTTGCACTGCACGCTTAATAAACAAACTACAGCTAGTTCAAAACGCAGCAGCTAGAGTTCTTACCAGAACCACGAAGTATGACCATATTAGCCCGGTTCTGTCAACACTAGGGATTGGACGATACACTTAAACTCACGATACGATGCACCTCGATATGCCAGGGTCACGATACGATACGTCACGATACGATATCAAAAAAGGAAAAAAAAGAAAATAATATAACAGACATCCCAAGTCTCCTTGAAGTTCCGGGAGTCTCCTGCATATTGATAGCGTCTCCCTGATGCCAAATTAGTTCAAATCTCCCGGAATCTATAACGCGCGTGCGAGACAGAACATACTCCGCGCACAAACATAGCGCGCGCGCGCACGCACGGCAAAAAAAAGGGAGAGCGAGAGACCTTGCGAGTGTCTCTCGCGCTCTCTCCCGTGCGCTCGCTATGTATGCGCGCAGTATAGCCCGGGTCTCGCATCTCTTTCAGGACACGCGTGCGCTCACATAGACACACACCGGCAAGTTGCGTCCTCAATTTCGACCTCATTTGACTCCATGGTCGGCTGTTTGGGGGCAAAGCAGTTGGTGCTAATGCTAATATTTGTTAGCTCGCTGTAGACTGCAGTGTTGTTGTTGCAACATGCGCTTTCTTGACGTGATGACGTACCGCACTGTTCCCCGGATATCTTTTTTTTTTCATTTAGTTTTACCCTGCTTGATCAGCAGATGGTGCTGCCAGCCTGCCAGCCTGCCACCATAGACTGTATGTCTGCCCCATCATACACACACACATAGAATACACTCAATTATTTATATACTATGCAAATCATGCAGCAGTGCCATCTATCTTTATTTCGCGATCCATTTTTTTCGACTTCGATGCGTTTCGTCACGTTTTGTATCGCGATATTTCGTCAAACGATATTTCGTCCCATCCCTAGTCAACACTGCATTGGCTGCCAATTAAACATCGTATACATTTTAAAATATTGCTGATTACTTACAAAGCACTAAATGGTTTAGCTCCCCAGTACTTGCGCGAGCTCTTAAAGCATTATAGTCCTTCACGTCTATTGCGATCTCAAAATTCTGGCCAGTTGATAATACCTAGAATATCAAAATCGACTGCTGGCGGTAGATCCTTTTCCTATTTAGCACCAAAACTTTGGAACAATCTTCCTAACATGGTCCAGGAAGCAGACACAGTCTGTCAGTTCAAATCTAGACTAAAAACACATCTCTTTGGCTTAGCATACACATAACACACCATAGACTTCTATAATTCAATGTTAGGCTGCGTAGTTTAGATCAGCCGGAACCGGGAACACTTCCCATAATTCCTGATGTACTTTGTACATCATAAGAAGGATGGCGTCTACGCTAATATTAGTCTCTCTGTTTATCCCGAGGTTTACCGCAAACCGCCGGATCCAGGCCATATCCAGATCTGAGGAAGGACCATCACCTGGACACGACGACAACGCATCCCTGAAGTGCCAGCCTCATCAACACTGAAGGCCTCATGGACCTCAACACACTCATCTCCACACCAGCGTGATGGCTCCGACCCCAACCAGATGAACTGGATAAATATCGAGAAAGTTCTGATCACATCTGACTCCTGACATTATACTGCCTAAATCACAATCATTCACTGTTCGTTCGTTGGCCAAAGGAGGACTTGCCCCCCGACTGAGCCTGGGTTTTCCCAAGGTTTTTTTCTCCATTCTGTCACCTGATGGAGTTTTGGTTCCTTGCCACTGTTGCCTTTTTCGCCTCTCTTCGCCTTTGTCGCCATTGGTTTTGGCTTGCTTAGTTGGGGACATTTAACATTTAATTTTGAATTTAACAATACTATTATAACATTATTTTCCTGTTATCTCTGTGAAGCTGCTTTGAAACAATTTGTATTGTAAAAAGCGCTATATAAATAAAGTTGACGACTTGACTTGACTATGCGATTCAGTGTGCCCCAAGTTTCGGGCCATTCACTCCACTACAGTGAGAGCAGCCAATTCCCATGTCTTACAAGGGAAGATCACAGTCCTACTGGTGAAGGATGCAATAGAGTCAGTGCTTCTGACTCCAGAGGAGGAGATGGCGGGCGAGTTGCGACATGCGACAAGAGCATAGACCATCTTGTCGGTTGATGTACGCAACAGTCGCAGTGTTGTCAGAACGGACCAGCATGTGTGGCCCTTTGTTTGGGATTCCTATACGTTGGTCCCCTACGTTGCGCCCCTACGAGGGACATGTGGTAACCCTCGTTCTCTGAAGGAGGGAAAGGAGATGCCACGTCCAGTCAAGTGCAATCATGAAATACCCGACATGATATACCCAGACACTTTTGGCCTGTTCATGATGTCTATTTTCAGAGACACCCTTGCTGCTGAAATCCATGGCATTCTCAAGCTCATCACTTATGCTGGGTACACACTACAAGATATTCGGGGTGATTTTGGACCAATTTCTTCCCTTCCGACCATGCCAGGTAAAAGCCCCGATTATCTTGATGGTTCTACAGATTACACCGCATTCCAAATTATTATGCAAATGATATTTTACACTGATTTTCCTAAATAGTCGATGCAAATGACAGTCAGTATAATTTTCAAATGACCAACTTTTAGGGTATAAGTCAAATTTAATTAAACAAACCACCCAACGAAAACAGTATTTTTTTCAAAAATAAAAAACTGAAAGTGTACTGTTCCATAAAATTATGCACAGCAGAGTTTGAAAATATTTTATAGGTTGTAAAGAACTTAAAATGATCATTTGTTGAATTGGCAGCATAAAGAGATCATATTTACTGAAATCAAAAGCTATTTAAATCAAACACATCTTAACAGGGCAAGTTACATGTTAATATAGGATCCCTTCTTTGATATCACCTTCACAATTCTTGCATCCATTGAACTTGTGAGTTTTTGGACAGTTTCTGCTTGAATTTATTTGCAGGATGTCAGAATAGCCTCCCAGAGCTGCTGTTTTGTTGGGAACTGCCTCCCACCCTCATAGATCTTTTGCTTGAGGATGATCCAAAGGTTCTCAATAGGGTTGAGGTCAGGGGAGGATGGGGGGCACATCATGAGTTTCTCTCCTTTTATGCCCATACACCTTATTCACGGCAGCGCCATCTTTGATTTTTAATGAGATTGAAAGCGAGGCTGTGAGGGATAGACATGCATCTCTTCAATGGGCTGCACTGTTATTTAATGTGTTTTCGTTTTGTTCTGCTCATGAAACACTGGAAAAATATCTTTCCAAGAAATTTCAGTTGACAAAAAACTCCCGACAATATAAGCTGTGGAAAATTGTAAGTAACATAGGAGCTTTATTCAGCTTTTTACAGCGGATGCCATTGGAAACACGGTAAGTCTATCCCTCACAGCCTCACTTTCATACCTGTCATGGCGCTGCTCTGAATAAGGTCTATAGCAGCCAATGACACAGAGGTATTCTTTGCAGCATGAGATGGTGCATTGTCATGCATGAAGATGATTTTGCTACGGAAGGCACGGTTCTTGTTTTTGTACCATGGAAGAAAGTGGTCAGTCAGAAACTTTGCCGAGGTCATTTTTACACCTTCAGGGACCCTAAAGGGGCCTACCAGCTCTCTCCCCATGATTCCGGCCCAAAACATGACTCCACCACCTCCTTACTGGTGTAGGGTTTTCGGTCCATAAGCTCTTTATCAATTTTAAGTTTGGGGATAGATATTCAATAACTATTAATCTATGATCAACAAATTATTAAATACAGTTTGAACCGGGTCCTTACGTTAATAAATTACCCACAAAGGGGTGTACAGCGTACCCGTCTGTTCAGGGTAAGTATATAACAATTAAACACAACGAATTATGGTTAATTATTAATATACATCCTACACAGAGGAATGGCTGATCTTCAACAATACCAAAGCATTTGACCCCTCCTCGCTCATTCACACGTCCGCCGTGTAGTCAGGCAAAAGGGTACAAATGACTTATGGTCTATTTTAGCTTAACTTAACTGACAATGTTTTGTGCACTTAAACGATTATCAGATTGTAGCTAGGATCTTTTATATTAAAGAGGCTTTGTTATACGAGCAACAACCACAGAGTCAATAAAGCATAAAATGAGGTTTAATGAATGAACTAGACTACATGTAACAGGATATAGATTAAACAAAATGAAATAAAACAATAAGAAAAGAAAACACAAGGAAAATACAATTGCTAGCACAGTTTAGAGTAAACCCTTTAGAGACAGCCACAGGAGATATACTTTACAACGTCTAAATTTTGTATTGAACAAATTTTTGCATTCAGACCTGTACGTTTGGTGTGCGGAAGCTACGTGTGGCGTCCCGGAGATGGAGGTCGGGTTTCTTTGGGTCCCAGCGTGGTTGGTTCGCGGGAGATTCAAACGTTCTGGCTTAGTTCTGTATGCGTGAAGAGAGTCTTTTCACCGGAGTGCTGGAAGACTTACGAAACGCACGTGGAGGTCTCAGTCGGGAGACGAGAACACTAAGAACAGACTAGCTATGCGCAAAATGAAACGAAGTTAAAGTAAAAACAGGAACATTAAAATAAAATACGAAGATTACAAAGAATACACAGGAACAGGATACACACGGACAGAGAGAGAGATTGTCTCTGTGTTGGAGAATTTAAAGATGAGCTGGGCACGCCTGGGTAAGGCGCGCCGGCCAATGATAATGGCCCATCTCGAGGAGCGCGTACGCCCCCTGAGTGGGTGTTGTTCGGAGTCAATTTGCAACTTTATGATCAAGAAGAAATTAAGCTTGCTTTGGGAAATGGGATTATACATGTGATTATACATTTCACGATATTGATATACAGCTTAATGGATAGATCAGATTAAAAGGGTCACAACCATATCAAGCATCATACGTTAAAAACATACACGTGCAGAATTACATCTCAAAGCGTATTTTCAGGCACTTATTAGTATTTTACATTCATGAAAACATTCGTAATACAAGTTTGCACATTTACAGTTCGTCTACATGTACTTTAACACACTGAAGATGTTTTAGTAATGACTTAGGATGTAAAAGTCCTACGTTTAGAGTTTCCTGCGTGTGTAAGTATGTGCGTAGGTGTATGTGCGTGAATGTGTATTGCTCTCGGCGGGAAACAGACAAAGCAACGTATGTTCTGCGCTTTCCCCCCCCCTCTCGTTTCCGTCCGGGGTGGGGAGAAGAAGGCCTGTTTGTTGTCTCAAGTGAGAAACCGCTGTTTGGGGAACACTTAAGACAATTTTTCAGCGTAGATGACACCTTTAGGGTGTACTTCCTAGACTTGAAGACGCCAGTTCGGGAGATAGAGGTTCCGAGGGCTGACCACATGGCCTTTTAGGAATGTCTGTTAAAGTTAGGTCCCTTTGTTCTGGATTTAAATTAGTTGCGAGTTCGTGACTCAATAAAAGAGAATTAATGAAAGCTCCCGAGTCTCTACAGTTTTCCCCCCTTTCGGGAGATGATGTCCCTGCGGAGAGATCGTCTGCCGACAATCATTGCATGGGAGGATGGAAGGTGAATCATGAATTCGGATAACAGGTGATTATCAGGGCTGAGGGCTTAGCTCAATGAGGTTACCGGCGGCTTCTTGCGTGTTATCCTCCTTTCGGGGGTTTCGTCGGAAGCCTCCAGACACGGCTTTGGAGAGCCTGACGGTAGATGCTCGTGTCTCGTTGAGTCTCCTGTACAGGATGAAAGCCAAGCCCAATGTTAGGATGTGACTGACTACCATAGAGAGGCAGAGCGCAGTGTCGGCTGCGGTCCAGGCTCGGGCAACAGGTGAAGCAGTCAAAGTGGGCTGTCGAGACAAAGCTTGTAGGGCGGAGTCAAGAGGAGCAATGTCAATTAGCTGTGACCCCCCTGTCTCAATTTCCAGCTCCAGCTCTGGACTCAGGGTGAAATTGTGGTCTTTGAAGAAAGAGGGAATTTCCAATTCTGTTTCGTACTCGTGGCTCGGAAGATGATACAATGCCAGATCGTCTACGTGGAGGATGGCACCTTTAGGTACTTGAATCCACATGCTCTGGTTGAGTAGGCTGACACGGGTAGCGGTGTCATGTTGGTCATAGGTGAGAGTGGCAGTGAGTACCGGAGTGTTGACAAGCCACCGGTCACCGATGATCTCTGCTCGGGTTTCTTCCACTTGTATGCGAGGCTTAGCTTCGGCAGGGCAGCGGTTGTCGCTGGACATGGTTTGCAGTCCGCAAATTCCATCGGTGTTGTCTCTAAGGAATGGTTTGCTAGGGCACAGATAATGAATGTCTTTCGTCAAGGTGCACATGTGCAGGTTTGGAGCCAGGTACAGCTGAGGATCGCTGTCGTGGTAGGCTACCACTTCTGGAGTGCGGATCTTGATGTGCGTGTTACCTTTCCAAAACCCGACGTTGACAATGTCTTTGAGTCTGTAGATTCGGCTTGACTCGATGATGGGTAAGTTCAGGAGGAATCCCATTTCTCTCTGCTCTGGGTCGACATAGAGTGGGATGGCGCTGCCCAGAGAGTAGGCCAGGTGTACTTGGAGCGGATCAGCTGGCGTGGTGATGGCGGAAGCCAGCACGTTCTGGACAAGGCTCAGAGGTATGAGGTAGGGTGGGATCCTACCCATGGCTAGACTGTCAATGGATGAGCTCACCTCCCTTAACATGTCCGTCATCAGGGCGGTGACCAGCTGAGTTTGGGCAAAGTCATTTTGGAAAACAGTGAACAGCTGTTTCATGGAATTCACAGTCTGGTTCAGCATGACGCTGTGGGTGTTGAGAATGACCACAGTTCCCTTTAAGGTCCTTCCGATGGTCTGCAGAGAAGCACTCTGCACGGTGAGCTGCTCTTTTAACTGGGGAATCTCTGTCTGGATTTCAGCCACATGTCGTCTCACGGTGGCTAGGTTAACAGCGTTGACGCTTGACATACCAATGTTGAACAGAGTTCCCACTGCAGCTGCGGCTCCCAGGAGGGCTCCAAGGAACCGTTTGGGGCGGCGGTTGTGTCCGCCTAATTCCGCTTGGGTGACGGTCATCTTTTCAAGTTGGTTTAGCATGTGTCTGACGTCGGCCTCGGCGTGGGCGATGGCATCCTCTGTCCACCGGGCTCCGGCCCAGCTGTACTGGGCTACTGCGCTGGGGTAATGTGCCCGGTACACGTTGCGGGGGTCGAGTCGAACGTACACCTTCTGGGTGTGGGTCCGACAGTTGGTGATCAGGAGGCCTGGTTGCTCTCTCAGCACGATGCCTGTCGACGGGCCGGGTGTGATGACGTCAGGTGGCGGTTGTCCTCTGGTCGACTGAAGGCACAGGAATGTAAACCATAACAGCATCCTATTAGAGTTGAAAGGGGAGATGTGGAGAGAGAGAGAGAGGGAGAGAGAGAGAGAGAGGCAGGGTGTCAGCGAGAGTTGTCCTTGGTTGGACAGGGCAGTCTTTTTACTTTGTGGGCGGCGACTGGGTTTAGGTCGCCTTGGCCCATCTTTCGCCACATCTTGCTGTTGGCATGTCGCTTGTTTCAGTGTCTTGTCAGTGACTCTGGTGCTGTGGTTTGCAGCGCATGATGCGTCGCGGACGTACATTGGCCTCATCCCCCCTTTGCGCCATGGCAACACAAGCCTTTGCGTTGTGGTGTCCGATGGTGCACAGTAAGGACTGTTGTGCTGTGCACGCAGCATGTGCTTGGTGTCATGCCGTGGTCCGAGTAACTGGTTGTTAGTTAGTGTAGACGGCGTGCGAGGGTGGTTGGAGGGGTCAGAGAGGCGGTTAAACAAAGTCTTTATTGTGTCCGAAGCCCGCTTGTCTGCTATGCTGGGCATTGTAAATGGCGGAGCCCGCGGAAGCGGCTGTGAGGTAGGCAGTTTAGTCCGTAAAGGTGTCAAGCAGTGTGTGGTCGCTTCATATAGCTGCAGGTCAGTCATGACCTTTGGGCAGGTGTCACAGTCTTTAGGTAGCTGAAAGGTGCCGGGTAGCACAGTTGAAACTTGACCTGGTGCTGAGTTTGGCTTTGCTGTAGTTCTCGTGACCTCTGTGACCTGCCAGTCTGGCATTGGTGGCCTGTGTGACTGGAGGGGGAGGGGTTCTTGAACTTGGGCCCAGATCATCAGGTGTTTGAAGTCTAGTAAAGGCTCAAAGCGCTCTAGCAGGTCTTTGCCAATCAGGAAGGGGTAAGTGTCCATTTGTGAGATGTACACTGGGTGGGTAAGACTGAAAGGACCAAGTGTCATGTGGATGGGAGCTACCTGTTCAAGCCGGATGTCGTTCTGGCTGTACGACTGCACGTTCAGCTCACAATTCTGAGATTTTAAAGTTCTGTTCTGCTTGTTAGCTGCAAATCTGAGTCTTCAAAAAGTTCGGCTGATATCAAGGTGAGATCCGATCCGGTGTCAACCAGAGCTTCGAGCCTCACCTCATTTTCCAAGGTGATAGAAAGATACAGCTTGCGTGCTAGTCCTTTTTCGACCAGGTTCCCTAGGAGCTTTACTGTGGGGGCTTGTGTGGTTGTTGACAGCAGTGAGTGGGTGTCGTTGTCACTTGGTGTTGCGACAGCTGGTTCTGTGGTCTGTGTCAGGAAAACAGTGTTCGTGGTGCTTGGTTTAGCACTTACGCTTAGACAGAGGATGCCTGGCTCGTCCCTCCAGTCTCCCTTGTGAAGTTTCTCGTGCAGAATCTCTTTCAGCACCTTTAGGATCTCTGCTGTCTCTGATGTGGTTTCCCCCTTTTGGTTCTGGGGTGGCCGTGGGCTGCCGTATGATCTGTCAGAGCGCCCGCTCTGATGCTTAGGACGAGCACCATCGCGATTGCGTTGCCCCCTGCTGGCTTGAAACGGTCTTGGCTCGTTACTAGAAAGTCTGTTAGTGTGGTGTTGTGGGGTGCCCTGTAGTGACAGCTCTGAGTGCTGATCAGTGATAGGGCAGATAGAGGGAGTTTTTACAGTCTTTTCAGAAGCAATTTTCTGCTTGATGAACGCTTTGTGGGCGAGATCCCTCAGTTGCTGGGTAGACATTGTGCGAGGACAGGCCAGGACCCCTAAGTGATGGCTCACAATGGGATGCAGGTTGCGGAGAAACAAAGTTCTGAAGTTAAAGTCTTCCTCCATCCCGGGATCATTCCGTGCCCCAAAGTATGCTTGTCGGAGGCGAGTGTAAAAGGCCTGCGACGTTTCCAAGCGTGCCTGCTTGAGGCTCATCGCGGTGATGAGTCCTTGATCGGTGTCTGGATCAGAGAATTCTCTGATGAACGCCTGTCGCAGTTGTTGATAATCCGACTTGACTGTGTCTGGTTGGCGATCCAGAAAACTGCGTACATCCCGACTAGACGTAATTCGAAGCAGGTATAACCGGTCCCACGGGGTGACATGGGGAACAGCGTATAGGTGGAAATCAATGTCTTTTAAGTAGGCATGCACATCGTGGCCTCCGGCAGGGTCTGGGGTGAAGGTCGGAATGTTCCTGGCAAGCTTGTCCAGTTCTTTAAAGTCCATGCCGTGGTAAGTGGCAAGGGTTGGCAGTGACGCACCTCCTTTTCCTGAGGGCGAGGGCTCTTGCAGGCTGTCCATTGATGTCTGGGACGGTGGATGTCCGTCTCCTTTCACCGTTCTGTGTTCTTGGCTGACGTGTGCAGACTGACCGGTCAGGGAGAACTTGGTAGTGTGTGTCTCCCTTTCCCGGTCACTCTGAAGTTTATAAGAGTGTTTTAACTCACGGTGGACAGCGTCGAGCTCATCTTTATAAAGTTCTTTTTGCTGGATAAGTTCATTAATTTCAGCTCTGGCCGCCTTTAAGTGTTTCTCACAGGCTTTGGCTTTGGCGTCTCTTTCTTTTAGTTCATTGTTTGCTCTCTCAAGGAGAGCTTCACCTTGTTGCAGTTTTTCGGTGAGTGTCTCTCTGGCTTTTCTCTCTTTCAGTTCCTTTTGGTCGGTGTCTAGACGAAGGTTTTCCAGAGCAGTTTGAAGTTCTTCTACTTCCTTCCGTGACTCTGGGTCCGTTTCCTCCTCGTCCTGCTCCTCGTTCTCGAGTAGTAGCTGGTCTAGCCGACTTTGGGTCTTTGCTTGGTCGCGCCGGGCCTCCTCCGCTTGGAGACGTAGAGTTGCCGTCTCCTGTTCCAGGTCGATGGCGTGTCTCTCGTGAAGGCGGGCTTGTGCGACGAGTGTGTGGGCCAGGTTTCCCACGATTCGGGCCCATTCTTTGTGGCTGTAGCTTTGGGTTGGGTCGTGCCTCATCAGCAGGTCCAGGTCGGTGTCCAGCTGCGCCTGGTTCCGGGGCTCGGAGTCGCCGGTATCCTCGGGCAGGACGGTGGCTGTCATGGCCTTCAGCCATGTCTCAAGGCTGTCCCAGTGGGCTGCGGGGCTGGGAGACTGGGACATGCTGGCTTACTGCAGGCGAGAGGAGCACAACACACACAAACACAAACAGACCAAATGCAAATTTGTTCTACAATTTATGCGCTTATACCCTTAATACGGCGATGCCGTTTACGGTACTTTGACTAACTGATGCAGACAGTTAGGTAGGGACAAATTGTTTAGGTCAGCGCAGGGCCTAAATCAAGATTTTGACAGGACCGGAGCCTAGTAGGTCACGGTTGGTGCTAACGGCTCGGCTGTCAGTCTGTTATTTAGCTCTCCTGGGGTGTCTCTGTAGGCTCTGTCTCTGGTGACCTGGAAGGCACAGTTCACACAGAACAGAGAGAAGTAACAGAAGAATAGCAAGAAAAACTTAAAGTGAGATTTAGACAATAGGAATTAATGGATCTGTTAAGACAGAGTAAACGATAGTACATAAATGGTTACGGGGACTAAGAGGGCTTGAGCCGACTATGTGTGGTTTTCTGAGAAAAAGGGGTGGACACTCTTAAATGTCACGGGAGGATATCTAATATTCTTGTGGTTTATACTAAGTGGATGTCTTTGCTTTACCTTAATTTAGCTCGTCTGGGGTGACCTGAAATCACACTAGCGGGAGCCAGCGTCGAGGACAATCTTTCCGTCGCTCCAAGCACTTAACCGAGATGTCCACGGCCTCTCCTGTGCGTCAACCACCATGCGCCCTCTCAAACAACATAGACTTTAACACAACTGGCACGCCCGGGAGGTCACCTGCTTACGACACTGCAAAGGGGACTTTTCCCCAGAACCCTCTTTCGAGTGGCCCCCTATTAGGCCCCGGTTTGTGTACTAGGTCCGAAATTGCCTTGTGTCTTATCGCGTGGTGAGCCTCCCCTTTTTGGGAGCGCCAAATTGCTGATGTCTTATTGCGTGCCGCACCAATGGAGAGACAGGGAGGTCCGCGACTCACCCACAGCAAGCGTTGGTTACGCAGGTCAGACGACCCCGCCCACTGGACACCAACCAGATATGACGGTCAGATCACACCAGCGCAAGAGAAATCTACCTGTGATAGAAGAAAGGTGACTCTAGAATTACTTCAAAACTTACTTTGTCTAAAACAAAATTGAGTATCTGTATGTGTAGAAAATACAAAACCTTGTTACCTAATGGGAGAGAGAGAAACAGAGAGGGAATTGTGACACTGTTAGTTGTCAGAATAACCTACGGAGAAGGGTCAGTGAGTAAGGCAGGATAAACACAGGAGTAAGTAGGCTGTAGTGGCGGTTTTGGGCCACAAGAGGGGGTACTTTCCAGTGGTTAGCCGGCTAGGGAAACAACTTAATCGAAATTGTAGGTCAACTGGTTTGAATTCAATTCAAATAAGCATAGACGGTGATGTTGAATAACACCTAAGATAGTGTGGGTACCGTCGTGATAGAAATATCACTTAAGAGACGGCAGGGTTGAGTGCGAGAAAGAGAGAGAGAAAAAAAAATTAATTAAAAAAAAAAAATTATATATTTTTTTTTTTTGGAAGAGACAAATTAATTTTTTTTTTTTTTTTTTTTTAAATTAAATAAAAAAAAAAAATTAAAAAAAAATTAATAAAAAAAAAAATATTAATTAATTTTTTTTTTGGAAAGACGATTAATAAGAGTTATCAATTTATTAAAACAAATTATCAAACTCATTAATTTATCGAGAAGGAAAAAGGTAAAGAATTTAATAAGATTTATTGATTTATCTGAGGGACAATCAATAACCTTATCCGGACAGAAAACGAAATCAAGTAGAATTATTCGTAACCTAATTCATAAAGTGAAGTGAGAATTTAATTCAGTTTTACCTTCAAAGTTTTTCTTTAGACCAATCTGAATGAGACTCTGGAAATTAACGGATGGATTACTTCTAATGCTAATCACGACTGCTGTAAAGTAATCAGTGACAGCCTTAGAACAACCCAACTGAAAATAGGCTGGAATCTCAAACAGAAATCGAGAATTACAAAGAGCTGACTCAGCGTTGAAGGCCACAAGGGGCGTTCCCCGTGAGTCACTTCCTGTGAAGAACTACAACTGACTTAGAAAGGAAAAATTCAGGAGAGAGTGACCTTATCTAGAGCGTCCATACGGTGGCGCTATTACGCTCACGTCGAAGAAGAGGGTGTGGCGGTGATTTGAGACTGAGGCGCAAGGCTGCGCTCTAGTGTTCAGCAACAGAATCACAACCACACGCTTCAATTGTACCTTTTCAGGGCACGCGCAGAATCCTATATACTGCAAATAATTTAGATTCAGGCGGATTTACAGTGCTATGTTCCACGGGTTTAGTAAAGCAGATTTAATTCACTGCACTTACATAACAATACCAACAGGAATTGACGTCTGTGGTTTTAACTCTCAATACATTTATCATTTAGCACTTTAATGATTTAAAATGTTTTGGTTTAACGTTTGGTTAGCTCAGCCAAAGTTGAAACCAGGAGTTTTCGTTAATCTAACGATTATATATATCAGGCCTTTCAGGTTGAAAACAGGAGCATCGCTGTATTCAATTCCTCTATCGCACTGCTCAAAAGATTCTCGTTTTGAAAACAGGCTGATCAAAGAAAATATCTTAACATGTAAACGTCTTTACAGAGGTAATATCTCTTTTGTTGCGAACTACAGTTTACATTCAATACTTTAACCGTGAATATCAGTATTACGAACTGTAATTCATTTTAGCAATTACAACGATTACACGCTTAGGTGAATTTAGCAGTTTGTAATGTGCTCAGCTGAAACTTGGCTTTCAGCTTGCAACATGCGCGGCGCGCGGCGCGCTCGCGTTTCTTCCTCAAAACACAGCAAAAAACACAATATTGCCACTGCATTAATTGCTCACACAACAAAGCTTAAAATATTGCCTATCAATTCTCCACCAAAATTCTGTAGGGTTTTCGGTCCATAAGCTCTTTATCAATTTTAAGTTTGGGGATAGATATTCAATAACTATTAATCTATGATCAACAAATTATTAAATACAGTTTGAACCGGGTCCTTACGTTAATAAATTACCCACAAAGGGGTGTACAGCGTACCCGTCTGTTTAGGGTAAGTATATAACAATTAAACACAACGAATTATGGTTAATTATTAATATACATCCTACACAGAGGAATGGCTGATCTTCAACAATACCAAAGCATTTGACCCTCCTCGCTCATTCACACGTCCGCCGTGTAGTCAGGCAAAAGGGTACAAATGACTTATGGTCTATTTTAGCTTAACTTAACTGACAATGTTTTGTGCACTTAAACGATTATCAGATTGTAGCTAGGATCTTTTATATTAAAGAGGCTTTGTTATACGAGCAACAACCACAGAGTCAATAAAGCATAAAATGAGGTTTAATGAATGAACTAGACTACATGTAACAGGATATAGATTAAACAAAATGAAATAAAACAATAAGAAAAGAAAACACAAGGAAAATACAATTGCTAGCACAGTTTAGAGTAAACCCTTTAGAGACAGCCACAGGAGATATACTTTACAACGTCTAAATTTTGTATTGAACAAATTTTTGCATTCAGACCTGTACGTTTGGTGTGCGGAAGCTACGTGTGGCGTCCCGGAGATGGAGGTCGGGTTTCTTCGGGTCCCAGCGTGGTTGGTTCGCGGGAGATTCAAACGTTCTGGCTTAGTTCTGTATGCGTGAAGAGAGTCTTTTCACCGGAGTGCTGGAAGACTTACGAAACGCACGTGGAGGTCTCAGTCGGGAGACGAGAACACTAAGAACAGACTAGCTATGCGCAAAATGAAACGAAGTTAAAGTAAAAACAGGAACATTAAAATAAAATACGAAGATTACAAAGAATACACAGGAACAGGATACACACGGACAGAGAGAGAGATTGTCTCTGTGTTGGAGAATTTAAAGATGAGCTGGGCACGCCTGGGTAAGGCGCGCCGGCCAATGATAATGGCCCATCTCGAGGAGCGCGTACGCCCCCTGAGTGGGTGTTGTTCGGAGTCAATTTGCAACTTTATGATCAAGAAGAAATTAAGCTTGCTTTGGGAAATGGGATTATACATGTGATTATACATTTCACGATATTGATATACAGCTTAATGGATAGATCAGATTAAAAGGGTCACAACCGTATCAAGCATCATACGTTAAAAACATACACGTGCAGAATTACATCTCAAAGCGTATTTTCAGGCACTTATAAGTATTTTACATTCATGAAAACATTCGTAATACAAGTTTGCACATTTACAGTTCGTCTACATGTACTTTAACACACTGAAGATGTTTTAGTAATGACTTAGGATGTAAAAGTCCTACGTTTAGAGTTTCCTGCGTGTGTAAGTATGTGCGTAGGTGTATGTGCGTGAATGTGTATTGCTCTCGGCGGGAAACAGACAAAGCAACGTATGTTCTGCGCTTTCCCCCCCCCCTCTCGTTTCCGTCCGGGGTGGGGAGAAGAAGGCCTGTTTGTTGTCTCAAGTGAGAAACCGCTGTTTGGGGAACACTTAAGACAATTTTTCAGCGTAGATGACACCTTTAGGGTGTACTTCCTAGACTTGAAGACGCCAGTTCGGGAGATAGAGGTTCCGAGGGCTGACCACATGGCCTTTTAGGAATGTCTGTTAAAGTTAGGTCCCTTTGTTCTGGATTTAAATTGGTTGCGAGTTCGTGACTCAATAAAAGAGAATTAATGAAAGCTCCCGAGTCTCTACACTGGCGTCGCAGCCTTGTTGGGACTTGGTGGCCATCTACCAACCATCCACTACTCTATCCATCTGGGCCATCCAGGGTTGCACAGTACTCATCAGTAAACAAGACTGTTTGAAAATTAGTCTTCATGTATTTCTGGGACCACTGTAACCGTTTCTGCTTGTGAGTATTGGTTAGGGGTGGCCGAATAGTAGGTTTATGCACAACTGCAAACCTCTGGAGGATCCTACACCTTGAGGTTCGTGGGACTCCAGCAGCTTCAAATACCTGTTTGCTGTTTTGTAATGGCATTTTAGCAGCTGCTCTCTTAATCCGATGAATTTGTCTAGCAGTAACCTTCCTCATTATGCCTTTATCTGCACGAACCCGTCTGTGCTCTGAATCAGCCACAAATCTCTTCACAGTACGATGATCTCTCTTAAAGCTATAGTATACGATGTTCAAAATCGGTCGAGAAAGCCTGAGACGGTTGGGAAGTTTTAAAAAACTCATCCCGCCCCTCCACACACACACCCCTCCCCTCCACACACACACCCCTCCCTTCTGTGCTACCTGATCCCTCCCACCGGGAAACAAACTGAACAACGTCACTCAGTCAAGCTGTGATCACCGGTAGTAAACAATCTATCAATCTAATGACCTCGCTATTACACATCATATGTAAAATTGCCTTTCGACACTTGAACTTAGTTGCTTCATCAACAATTCAATGTCACGTTTGAGTTCACGCCAACGCAAGATTAGCAACACATGAAATGTTCTAAACTCCCCACCACCATTTGTATGATACTACTAGTATTACTAGGTTTTGAGTAATTGTTATTGCAGCACACAGCGCATCTTGTTCAAATTCCGGCTCAAACAGAAACCCACTAGGTAACGTTACTGAAATATATTCAAGCACTTCAAGAAATATAATTACTTTGACCCGTGATAGGCGATGCTAAATGGCTAACATTCCAATGCCGACCAACAGCATGAGCAAGTTGTCAGACTGATAAAAAGCCATGTAACACGTCACACCATAAAAGTATAAATAAATGTTTACCTGCTCAACAAAAAGTCATCCGTGTCAGCGTCGGTTTTCAGACCCAGATCTCCCTGAAGCTTCCTCCAACGGTCAATGGTGGACCCTATATTTATCCTACTTAGAGTCCGGCGTTCTTCACATTTTTTTTAAATCTCTGCTCTTTCCTCTAGAGACTTTCTCTTTCGTCCAAACTTTACAGTCGGGGCAAGCAGGGGCCGCTTGCTGCTGTCGTTTATATGTTTATCTATTGCTGATCTGACGCTACTTAGCTAGCTACCATAGACTGTCAGTCAGCTGCTTGTTCGCGCAAGGAGGGGGGCGGGGTCGGTTGCGGTTGTGTTGGAGACGCGAGCGCCAGGCGGAGTTTCAAGTGTAGCTGGTGATTGGATGAGAGCAGTTGACCAATGTAAGCTGTCCGGCCGGACAGCTTACATTGGTCAACTTCTCTGCAGCTGTACACCCAATAGAGTTAATGGATTTATTTCATTCTTTTTTCTATTCATATTGCTAGGATTGTACTATAGAACCATAACCAGCATCTAAACGAGGATATTAATAATGAACAATCTTTGAAATCGTATACCATAGCTTTAAGTTTTCGTGAAATATTTAATGTTTTCATACCTTGTCCAAGGCATTGCACTATTTGATGCTTTTCCGCAGCACAGAGATCATTTTTCTTGCCCATATTGCTTGAAACCTTTCGCCTGCTTAATAATGTGGAACATGCTTCGGTAACGCTTCCTTTTACAGTCCAGTTACCCATGTAAATACTATGTACTTATTTTAGTAACTACAATTACTGGGTAATAACTAGTACTAACCCTGAACCTACCCCTGTTCCATGTACTTACCTTATATTAGCCAGTACTTTCTAGGTAAGAACACTGTAAATACTGTACTGTAAAAGGAAGCGTTAGCCATCCTTCTTTAGTAGTTTTCCTTTAAAGGGTACCTATTATGGCATTTAAAATGTTCCTTATAATGTTCTGGGAGTCCCCAACAACAGTTTTACATGCATGCAATGACAAAAAACACTTTTGTTGTCTTATAATATGCATTTATTTTTAGCTGATTTGCTCACCGACTCCCTAATGATTCGTTTGACGACTCATTTGTCCAAACCCCTCCTTTGCGTGACGCTAATCGGCGGTGATTGGTCAGATGACGCAGTCAGTTATATTTTGCGTTAGCCCAAAGCTTAAACATATTGATAAAGCACTGCAGTACTACAATACGCTTCACATAATTTCACATATTTCAAAAAACACCTAGAAGCTGCTGAGCGTAACTCTCACTCTCTCACACACACACGCACGCACACACACACACACACACACACACACACACACACACACACACACACAACACACACACACACACACACACACACACACACAAAAAGCAACAATTATTAATAGTACTTACAGGTTGTGATTCGGAGGAGGAAGCTGATCCAAATAAACTTGGTATTGAACGTTCCTTCAGTATCAGGCGACTCGCGAATTCACACTTGAAAGCATTTGTGTTTGTGAAGCGATCGTCATTTAAATAACGCGAACACAGCCCAAGGTGGCTATACTTGTGTGGTATAGTTGTAAATATAAACTCTAGCCACTGAGTCTTCACATGCTTGTCACTGGGCAGTGAAAAAAAAAGTTTGCTTTTGATTCGCACTTTAGAACAGAGTCTCGTCGACATGATGTTGTCAGTTTTCTCTGTCTGCTCGGCGCGCGCACTGAGTGGGCGTGTCGAATTCAAATAACTTGTACAAGTGATGTACGAAAGTTAGAGAAAATGCATCGTTCGTCTATCGATTCATATCAGCGACTCAGAGTCGACTCTTACTTTTGAGAGACAATAACTTTGTATACGGTGAACTTTCATATTTAAAACTTTGCAGGATGTTTTTGTTCACTTAGATCTATGTTACACACTACATGAAAGGTAATTTTCAAAATTCCATGATAGGTACCCTTTAATTGGGCTCACCTGGCAAACTAATTGTCTCAGGTGTCTGAGATTGATGTCAGATATCCAATGAGCCCGGAGACACAATTCCATTCATGAGTTTGATTTAAAAACAAAATATTTAATGTTTATGACAATTAATTCTAATTTGCATAATAATTTGGAACACGGTGTATCTTATCACATTTTCCTGTGGTGTGATGTGTGTTAAGAGTGACTGAATCTGCTCGAAAGAATGTCGGAACCGCCCCAATCTCAAATCGAATCAGAAATCCTGTTTTGTGGGGGGAACCCCAAGGACAAACGCACATACTCTCTGGAGATTATCATGTGAAATGAAACAATAACCAATCAGAAAGCGAGCTGACAAATTTTCTGTAAGGGACACAGGGACACACCCAACCGACGTGAAAGAACGAGCGCTGATGAAAGCCGACTAAGTCGGGCTACGCTCAAAAACTGCCTGACGTTGCCTGACAGCCAACCCCCTGCTTGCTGTGTCCCAGGCTTAAAAAGCAATCCATAAACTAAAAGCACAATTTCTTCTTGCTGGTCGTCCTCCATGTTTGTTTATTTTAAAGTCAAGTTTAATGCGAGAGATTTTGCAAGATTTCCCGTGTTCACAGACGGCCTGTGTTGTCTGTGAATGGAATATGTTAGTGTGTGGTGTGGTGTGCTTTCCTGGTCACATTGCGGCACTCCACACACTAGAGCAACAAAACGGATAAATTATGAATTTCTATATTGTCATGTTTGTGGTCTCTCACATTTTAAAAATATTAACCTTTTAGTGTCGATCAGATGATATTCTCAGATTTCATTGAAATCCTTCTCACAACGTCACTGAATTCACCATTAACTATTCACCTGATCAATGATGTTGTATATGGTATCATTGGCTTGGCTTGCTTAGTTGGGGACATTACATTTAACATTTAATTTATTATTCAACAATAATATTGATCTGCCTGCATTGACACTATTATACAAGAACTATAATCATGTTTGGTTCAGGAGATATAATACAAAAGACATAATTCAGTTATGGCGGAAAGCAAAATGGTCGTCTTAGTCGCCACGAGGCGTTTTTTGTGATGGCTTAATTTCTGAAAATGTTCAGAGCCGCAAACTGTACTGGAGAACCAAGTTTCATGCTTTTCTGAAAAAGTGAACACAATTTTCACATATCACCTGGACTATAAGGCAAAATAATATAATAACACTGTTGTGGAACTTGTTTAAGCCTGTTTTTTTATGCTTTGCTCTGAAAAAAAACACACAAAAAAACTTCATATCTAATTGTATTTATAGTTTTTGGTTGCTTGCATGTCATGACTAACAACCTCTGATATGGCCCTACTGGTTTAGATCCATTAATCAGGATTATGTTTTTCTGCCCCTTGAAACCAGATGAAGCAACATGTTGATGACATTTGTTGTGTGTCCTTGGATCTCCAGATGTGAGCAGCGCTAGCAGCAGACATCTGCGCTGTTGACTCACACTGCAGACCGGGTGCTTTCAAAAAATTGGCTGGCAATAACACAGACCTTCCTCTAACTGAATATTTACAGCTCAAAGGCTACGATTCTTGCTATGTTCTAAAATAGTGACTTTGAGGGAATTTGTGTCCTTCTGCAACCTGCACTTGCATACTGTTGCATTGCCAAAATGTCAGCACCATCACTTTTCTCTGAAAGGCTGATAAACACTGGCACCTTTCCACAGTTTCAACGTTAACTGTTTGATAATCAAACAAACATGCAAGTTGTGAAATTTCCCTTCTCTCAACCTGTCAGCTTTGGATATGTGTACATATTTTTAAGCCAAAAAACATGAAGATAAAGGTTAAAGACTAGATTCAAAGAACTGTTAAATGGTAGTGAGCTTCAAAGAGCTTCAGCAGTGTTTAAGAGAGAATTCCTTAAATAGGCCATAAATACCAAAGATCAAATCACAACTTTAAAGCGTTGACTATAAGATTTTATCTTCCTCTTAATGCTTCTCAATTATGTGATTTGTAGTTACATTTTGACACTTCACATAAAGCTGTCAAATAATGTTCAAGGGTTCAACAGCAGAAAAGACCGGACACGGTGGCTGTGGTACCTGGGGGTATGGACAGATATGGCGAGAGAAAATGAGAAGGAAGCATGAGGAGCGACAGAGACGAGAGAGGGGAGAGAGAAAAAAAAAATCTTGGTCCGGTTCCCACAATGCAAACGCACTGCCATTTGGCCCTTCACCAGCTGGGCGATATTCTCTGCGGTGCCTGGTGGTGGCGCTGGATAGCCCTCGGTGGAAAGCTCGACAATCCTCTGCCACCTGGTGGACGGCGACGGCTCCTCTGGGTTTGGGCAGACGACAGGCTACGGCCCACGACGAACGGCAGCGACTCCTCCGCTCCCTCACGGACGGCAGCCTTGAACATCCCCTCCACTGGCAACACACTCTGCTCACCATGCTCGATGGCACAGCGGATTCCCCACAGCGGGTAGGGCTCTCTGACAGCCCGTTCCTCCTTCTTTCCGGGTTTCCACACCAGTGTACCGCGGTTAGATGTTAGAGGCGGGAACCGGCGAACATTAAACAATTTTAATAATAAATAATTAAACAAATACAAAAACGAAAGTAAAGACGGCAGTCACTCACGGTCGAGTTCCGCCACAAACAATAAAACAAAACATTAAATAAAATCCAGGCCTGGCTTATCTCGATCTCCATTGTCGTTGCTCCTCCTTTTATGCTTACGCTCCTACGTGAGAGATACGAGACCGGTGCGTTGCGCAGTTGGCACTCATTAGTAATCACGCCACCCTCACGCCATTCTCCCCTCGGCCTCGCCCTGCTCGCCGCATGTACCCACAGATCCCAGCTGAGCTCCTCGAGGAAAACAAAACGTTCAAAAGGTGGCATTCACAGGGTGTTTTCCTCATGAATTTCAATTAGACAGTGACATACAGGACAGCAGACATTACCCAAATACTGCCTTAATACTCTATCTCACTGATCCTACTAGTGTGGTATTAGTGGAACGCAGAGGAATCACTGAATTTCGCATGTACTACCAAACCGATGTGATCAGTCTTGGCTGGTCCCTGGAGTGTGCGATCACACTGGTGTGAGTAGAACGGTCAAGTGCATCACGTAATCACCAACTGCTAAATTCAAATGTACTTTCGCAGTTGACTGGCACTGAGCCAAAGACTGATGCGCTCAGCGCTGTCCTATATCACTCAGTGTTTTCAACCACATAATGTTTATTTTTGGTTTCAGGCTTTTAAATTCACATAACAACCCTCTACAGCATGGGTCACCAACCTCGATCCTGGAGGGCCGGTGTCCTGCAGAGTTTAGCTCCAACCCCAATTAAACACACCTGAACCAGCTAATCAAGGTCTCACTAGGCATAATAGAAACTGTCAGGCAGGTGTGTTGGACCTGGTTGGAGCTAAACTCTGCAGGACACCGGCCCTCCAGGACCGAGGTTGGTGACCACTGCTCTACAGTGTTAATATTCAAACTGTGTTTTTACATTGTTTAAAGTGGCTGGCAATAATAAATATTCTTATTAGAAATAAAACTGCCTCATTTTTGAGCTGTGCATAACTGTAGCTGAATAGTTAGGCCTAATACGCTACTGTATTTTCATATTGGTTATTATGGTGGTACTTGGAGAGCCACTTACTTTCTGAGGTGGTACTTGGTGTAAAAAGTTTGAGAACCACTGGTCTATCTTATGTCTCTCAGTCTACCGCATGGACAACCCTGCTGGCTCGAATTGGAATGGATAGCAATGCTGCTCGAAAAATCACCATGTCACTGTTTGACTCACAGCCACAAACTCAACTCAACTCAACTTTATTTATAGAGCACTTTCAACACCACAAGTGGAAGCAAAGTGCTGTGCAGAAGGTATAAAGAAGGTATAAAACAAAGACATAAAAACAATGCAAACATATGACATACACAAGCTACAAAGCATTATCAAATGCTAAAGAGAACAGAAAAGTTTTAAGCGCACTCTGAAAAACACCCAATGAAGGACAAGTTTTTACAGACAGAGGAAGGTCATTCCAGAGTCTAGGAGCTGCAACAGAGAAATTCCCGATCACTTTTACATTTTAAACGGGATCACGGAACCATGAGAAGCAATTGATCATTTGATCACAGAGATCTACTGGATTGACAGCGGCTGATTAAATCAGTAACATACTCAGGTGCTAGGCCATGCAGAGACTTAAAAACATACAACAGCGCTTTGTATTGAATTCTGTATTGTATGGGTAACCAATGTAATTTAATTAACACCAGAGTAATGTGCTCTCTCTTCTTAGTACCTGTTAAAAGTCTGGCTGTTGAGTTCTGAACGAGTTGCAAACGGGAGAGAGAAGCCTGACTCACACCCAGATACAACACATTACAATAATCCAAATGAGATGACACAAAGGCATAAACAACCTTCTCCATATCGTCAAAGGAAAGGATAGATTTCAATTTAGATATTGATCTAAGATGGAAGAAACTATTCTTAACGACAGCATTGATTTGCCAGTCAAATTTAAGCTCAGAGTTAAAAATGACACCAAGGTTCCACATCCCCTTATTTCCAAATAAAATCATCTTGGTCTTATCCTCATTTAATTGGAGAAAGTTATTCGCAAGCCAACACTTAACTTTGGCCAAACATACATGGAGAGACTGAATGGCACATGTATGCCCATGTTTCAGTGGTAAATAAATTTGAGAATCATCCGCATACAGATGATACTGAATCCCAAATTTCTCAAAAACCGCACCTAGAGGGAGCATATAAAGGGAAATAAAATTGGTCCCAGTATAGAGCCCTGTGGAACCCCACACACAAGAGGGGCAACGGAAGAAAAATAATC
This sequence comes from Chrosomus eos, assembly GCA_036326025.1. Classification (NCBI taxonomy): domain Eukaryota; kingdom Metazoa; phylum Chordata; class Actinopteri; order Cypriniformes; family Leuciscidae; genus Chrosomus; species Chrosomus eos. The sequence continues at coordinate 24,061,169 of CM070819.1, forward strand.
CCCTAAACTGACTGGAAAAGTCATATCCTTCAAATAGAAAGAGAGCCATTTCAGGGCTAAGCCCTGAATACCAACCTGATCCCTAAGACGATCAATGAGAATGTTATGGTCAACTGTATCAAATGGCGCTGTAAGATCTAACAAAAGCAAAACAACACGGTTTCCAGAATCAACACTTCGTAGGATATCATTAGAGACCCTCAAAAGAACAGATTCTGTACTATGACCAGCTCTAAAACCTGACTGGAATCTATCAAAAATGTTATTCCTCATTAAAAAGTCATTAAGTTGGGCATTCACAATTATTTCCAGTATCTTAGAAATAAAAGGCGATTTTGAAATCGGACGAAAACTACTCATGTCAAAGGGGTCTAAGCTTTTTTTTTTTTTTTTTTTTTTACAAAGGGGCTGAATAACCGCATACTTAAAACTAACCGGAACAACACCAGATGACAAACTAGTGTTCATAATATACAGAATACTTGGGCCAATTGAATCAAGTAGAGCACACATCACCAGGAGACCTGGTGGGCTTCATATGAGCAGTTATATCATTAAGCTGCTGCAAGGAAACATGCATGAAACTGTTGAATTGGTATATCGGGTTAACAGAAGCAATAAAATCATTGCCAACAGAGGAAATCTGAGATCTAATTCCATCAACCTTACCAATAAAATGTTTTAAGAACTCTTCACACATGTCAGCAGAGAAGGAGTGAATGAAGGAGTAGCAGTAGGATGAAGAACAGCATTTACAATAGAGAAAAGTACTCTAGAATTATTACAGTTTCTGGAGATGATGTCAGAGAAATAATTTGATCTAGCCAATTTAACAGCTCTTTGATACTCGTTCAAACGGTTCTTCAAAATCTCATAAGAGACTTGTAATTTATCTTTAACCCATTTGCGTTCAGCCTTCCTACAGTCCTGCCTAAGAGCACGGGTAGTACTGTTCAACCAGGGCTGCGATTTTACATTTTCCTCCCTGACTTTGACAGGAGCCACAACATCTAAAATCTTTAAACAAGAAGAATTAAACTGATCAACCAACTCTTCTAAACCCATACAGGGAGAGTGTGACTCGATCAATGAAAGAAAAGAAGAGACATTAAAAGCAGCTGAAAAACGACTAGCTGTGCATGGATTAAGTATGCGAGATGAAACCGAGGCAGAAACAATATTGCCCGGCGTGCCACAAGGAAAGGTAGAATTTAAAATAACAGTCTTATGGTCAGAAAAAACAGTATCAACAATATTCACGTCATCAATAGAGAATCCCCTAGATAATACTAGGTCAAGCGTATGACCACGTTCATGAGTTGGACACAAAACGCATTAAAAAAATCAAATGACTCTAATAAATTTAAAAATTGTTTGACCAGGGCCTTCAGGCAGCACACATGTATTAAAGTCCCCCAAAATTAAAATATTGTCAAAAGAAGGGACAATACCATATAAAAATTCAGAAAAATCCTATATAAAATCCCCATAAAAGTTTGGGGGTCTATAAATCAAGACACATAACAAATTTTTTTAATAATTCAGCGTAAATAACTGAGATTCAAAAGTGCAAAAGGACGCAGAAGGTGAAAGTCTACTCTTAAACTGCAAGATCCCCGCCATGGCCAACAGACCTACTAAAAAAAAACTGCAACCAGGAGGAGAAAGTTCAGAGAGAAAAGTCATTTCACCAACATTAAGCCAAGTCTCACTAACAAATAAAAAATCGATTTCATGAGAAAGAAAAAGATCGTTCAAAATGAAGGTCTTATTTGCCAGAGATCTCGCGTTAATCAATGCCATTGTCACTGGAGTGGGAGTGGTATCGGAGGATTGCAGAGAGGAATCATAAGATGTTACCGGATTGTCGTCACGTAAAGAGCAAAGATTCCGATGATTAACTCCTCGATCTGCAGCCCGTTGCCTTACATGAGCCATCCGCAAAGACTGAGGCATCAACGTCGAAGAGGGAAAGACAGGCACAATGTATGAACATCTCAGGTTCACGGCCTCCGCCATCGAAGAAGCAGGTCCGATAACTGGAAGCTTCCCGATCTTCTTTGATCTCACAAGGACTCCAGCACGCTTCCCACGTCTCCTTCGCCGTTTCCTCCACATGCACAGACATCCCGACAGGTAACATATTTTCCTCAATCCGACTGGCACATAATGCGAGTGCAGATGCCAATCTCTGTGATCGCGAAATAAACAATCGGACACAGCCGATCGAATATTAAATACTGTCATGTGATCATAAACCAAACAGAGCAAACAGAGCGCATGATAAAACAAACAAGACGAATAAAAGAGACAAGGACAGACTGTGGCAAGCAAGCAAACATCCTGGCGGCTCTATCTTGACTGTCAAGTGGCCTTAAAGGACAACTCCGGCGCAAAATGAACCTTTGGTCTAATTACACATTGGTACATAGTCAACCGTTCCCTGAGATTTGTTTTCATGATTACCGAATGTAAAGAGTTTTATCTCTAAAAACTGTTTAGCTTATAACGCTAGTATATGGGGCATAGAGTAATGAAAATAGAAATCGCTAGTTAATACCACTAACATGCCTCAAAATAGCCCAACACTAACACGGTAGCATAATCAGGGTCCCTGCATGCAAACCGAAGCATTGAGAACGTTGTAAGTGTACAGACAGTTTAATAAGAAGAAATTTTTTAAAGACAGTCCACTTCGCGTATACAGGCAGGAGCCATCTTTGGAAAGCAGTCTCGAGCAGTCGAACCACGAACGCCGATCCAAGTTCTGGCTCGTTCACATCTCACCAGCTCACTTGGCTCAGCATTCATGATTCGACTGCTCGAGACTGTTTTCCAAACATGGCTCCTGCCTGTATACGCGAAGTGGACTGTCTTTATAAAATATCTATATTACTGATAAATATGTTGCTTATAAAACAAATACTTTTTGGAACCAGATGATAGTTACGAAATCTAACTGGATTCTGATTTTCAATGTGCCACCGATTTTTGATTTGTTAAAATAATACAGGGACTAGATATGAGCAATATTGGCCATGTAAAATATGTGCTTCTTCATAAAAATAATGCATTATATGTGTACAGTGCCATAATATGCAGCTAATCTGAAGTGGCCTTAACAAGATAATCACATAAAAAGACAGTAGAATGTTGATGCTTGCCAAATGAATCTGTGAAATGAGATAACATGCTGTCTTATAGTGGAGCTTAATGTCCCAATTTGTAGCCCCAGTCATTTTTTCCTGTAAACAACCGCTGCATTTCAATATTTAATTGGTGCCAATTATTTGCCTGCTTATTTATTAATCTGGAAGCTGCTTATGTGTTTCTGCTGTGGGCAGAGATTCACAACTGGAGTGGAGAATATGAGCCATCTGCCAAAGAGAATCTCTCTCTACCTCTCTTTCCAGCACACACATATACTCACACAGACATTCAAAAAGCCAAAAATAAATGATGGATTATATTATCCATTTACCTCTATGATTCATCAAATGTGTGTTAGAAAATGCAGTGAATGTGAAAGATGAAACAGGATATAAATAGAAAACCAAAAGATGGCTTCCTTTAAAGTTTCCTTTTACAAGAATACAGCCATCTCTTGCATTATGTGTGTTGGATATTTTATGTTTACTTTTTTTATGTAATATTTTTTTTTACTCACTACATTCAGTCAATAAGTACTTGAGTAGTCTTCAAATATTAATTTTATTAGAGGAGCTCAATGAGTTTTAAAAGGAAATGTTTCTATCAGAATTAGCTCTTTTACTGACAATGAGCTGCATGCCTGTTTCTGAGAGTGTTACATCATACAACCTCATTCATACTGTAAACAAATTTTTCTGTAGCTTTGTAACTGTCACTTAGGGCAGTGTTTCCCAACCCTGCTCCTGGAGGCACACCAACAGGGCACATTTTAAATGTCTCCCTTATCTGACCCATATATTTCTGGTCTATGAGTCTCTACTAATGAGCTGATGAGTTGATGCAGGTGTGATTGATTAGGAACAGTTGGAAAATGTGTACTGTTGGTGTGCCTCCAGGAACAGGGTTGGGAAACACTGACTTATGCTGGGTACACACCAAAGGATTTTTTACATCTTATAAGATTTTCAAAATGTGATAGACCACACACATGAGGAGAAAAAATCGTAGATTTAACTGTTTTGCTCCTATAGTGTGTTCTGTGCCATGATGTGACAAAGACAGCACACCACACACGAAAAGATTTTCAACCAGAGTCTCGACTGTGAAAACAGGAAATCTTGCAAAATCTCACGAGAGGATTGCAATGATAGTGTTTGGAATGATCTTCACAGAAAATTCACAGAAAAAATGGGTTTGGGTGAAGTCGTGGAGATGGTGGGAATTTAGTAAACTTCTCAGATAAATGTTGTGGTAATTCACACACGAACATGTCTCTCTCCCCTTACGAAAATTTACAATGGTTTTACTACAAATAAAAAATAAAACATGGATATTGTAGTTAAAACATGATAATCAAAAAATAATTAACCATAGTTTTGCTAAAAGAATTTTAACTATTTATTTGGTTATACAAATGTTCAATATGCCTATAATTAAACAATCTCTCTCTCTCTCTCTCTCTCTCTCTCTCTCTCTCTCTCTCTCTCTCTCTCTCTCTCTCTCTCTCTCTCTCTCTCTCTCTCTCTCTCTCCTCTCTCACGCACGCACGCACGCACGCACGCACGCACGCACGCACACGCACGCATCCTCCATCTCTGCTGTCTATATCAATTTCACTTGGCGCCTTGACCATAGACAGTATAAGGCCTTGACTGCGTTTGTTATGCTTCCGTCTTCCATCATCTCGCTTTCTGATTGGATATTGTTTCGTTTCACGTGATTATCTCCAGAGCGTGCGCGCGTTTGTCCTCGGGGTTCCCCCCACACATCAGGATTTCTGATCGTAAATATTCAACATGTTGAATATTTACGATTCGCGATCGGGGCGCCTCCGACGATCTTCCGAGCAGGTTCGGACACTCTTAACACACCTCACACCACAGGAATATCTGATAAAATAATCTGTAGAACCGTCAAGATAATCGGGACATACCTAGGATTGTCGGAAGGGGGGAAATCGGCCCAAAATCAGCCCGATTATCTTTTGGTGTGTACCCAGCATTAGGGTTTACTTTCCGATATGGGGATTATCAGGGGTAAAATCTTTATGTACTTGATCATAATAAGATATTTTCTGCTGGCTTGTCACATCAGTTTAATGAATGTACCATTTGCGATAAATTTGGTCAGTCATTTATTACCTCACACAAAGAGAACAAAACAACCTTTAAAGTTTAAACCTTTACAGAACGCCCACATTTGACTTGCTTACAAATTGAAAAAAAAAAAGTGCCTGAAATTGCAACATTCTAAACCATTTCTGGCCAATCCACAATGGATGACTCTTGCTCTGACAGAACTGCATCTTTATTTCACAGCCTGACGTGATGGCTGTGTCCGTGTGGATTGCCTCATCACTATGGTTTCAGCCAATTGAGGATGCAGTGATGCATACACCTCACACTAATGACATCAGCAGCTCATTAAAGAAGAATTAGCCACATTCCACAAGCAGACACACATCCATAGAACAACTAAAGCCTGCAATTGATCATAAACTCATATGAACTATGCACACTCACACACACGCACACACTATGCACACTCACTACAAAAACATACATGATGATACAAAAGTGTTTCTTAATCTTAGGCGTTTCTCTTTTGTTTTATTTTCTGTCCTGTTGCTCATGAGTTCTTGTTCTTCACATTTGCATTTAGATTGAAAAGCAGAGCCGATGACTCCCCCCACTCTCTCGTGAGTATGTAAGTGTGCGAGTGTTACACTCCTCGGGTCCCAGGCATGCTCACACGCGTTGTTTTCTTGAGAGCTGTCTTCTAGGAATAGGCAGTTTGGTGTGCATCTTGAAACTTGCTGCCACCCTCCCACCTTATTCTAGTCTCATTCTTTTCCAGCCCATCCAGTGGGACCAGAAGTGTGCATGCTGTTTGCCATGAGGGAAGAAAGAAGATTGCTGTGCATATACTTTTCTGCTTTTACTGACAAGCAGTGGCATGTATTTTAGAGTTGTGTTTATTGACCAGTAGTACCGAATAACAATAAAATAATAGTAGCCCTGTATGAAAGTTACTGTATACCTCCCTGCAATTAAACAACTAAATATTTAGATATTTAACTAAATGTTTTTAATAATATAATTGTGGCAAGCAGGACGAGGCAGAGAGCCATGGCATGATAGCTAATGAGCGTCACCTGCGCGCCGCACCGGCCTCGTATCTCACAGAGAATCTACGGAAGCATAAAAGGAGTAGTGACGACAGTGAAGGACAATAGAGGATCAGGCATGGGACAATATGTAATGTTTTGTTTATGTGTATGCGGCAGTCATCCATGAGGGGCTACCGCTTTCACTTTAGGTTTGTGTTTGTTTGTTTTTCATATTAAAGTGTGTTGAACGTTCGCTGGTTCCCACTGGATCACGGTAAAATCATTACTCTCTTTAAGGTCTAAAATCTCTGGACTTTTGGTAGTTCAAAGGATAGCAAAGTCCACTAAATAAGGTAAAGCCTTTACACATTTGACTCTTGAATAGCATTCCTAATAATGACAGGCTCTCTCCCAGTTTAACTCTAGATTGAAAACACATCTCTTTAGCCAAGCATTCACATGATGCATCTCATAACCTTGTTCCCTTTTGAGGGAACTCGCGCAGCATCGATGACTCTTTGGGAACGCCTCTGCTTGATTGCGTATGAAGCACATGTGTCAACTAGAATAGGATTTGGGGAAGATGGCGCCTGTGTGTTTGGCTTGCCGTCTGTTGCTCCTGTTTTCTTCTCTGCTTGTCTGATCTGTCGTTTATACTGCTGTTCGCAGCTAGTATATTCCCGTCAAGCTCTCCTAGACATCCGTATCTCTGTTGGTGATTCACTTACCAACTTATACACCGTGGACGTGGGCTGCCCCCTACACAATTCGGACGAGCCTCCCCGACCGATCCTCCGGCACGATATCTGTTGGTGGCCACTAACCACCGCGTGGAGAAAGCGAAGGAGGAAACGAGGAACACGCGGAGGTTACATCACGAAACTGAAGACTCTTTTACAAGCTGGCAGTTCGCTTCGGCCCAGCACTGCTGAAGGGCACCCGCGGGATGCGTTTACCGATGTCTTTGTCCTGTTTTCCCCTACATCTGAGTCCTGTCACTCCGGCTGATCTCCGCAGTGTTGGCCTCTGCTCCCGGCAGAACGGAGTTAATCACAGAAATCTGCGCTCATTGAGAAAGGCGCCGTCATCTCACGTGATTATTCCTCCACCCAAACTGGCTCTAATCAACGCACACTCTACGGTGAATAAGACCTTTTTATTAAACGACTTCTACTCCTCACACAACCTGGATTTTATGTTCATCACAGAATCCTGGATAAAGGTCGGTGATTTAACTCCTTTCTCAGAACTGGTTCCAGCAAACTGTACTTTTTTTTAACTCTCCTCGTCCGAGTGGTCGTGGGGGTGGGATTATAACTGTTTTAAATAACTCTTTCTCCTCACGCTGCCGGCTAGTCACTGGAACGGCTTTCCCCAGCTTTGAAACTCAGCTTCTCCACCTAGACTGGAATGGTCCCATCTGCCTAGGGGTGATATATCGTCCTCCACACTCCACTTATGTTATTTTAAATAAATTAATATAATTTTATACAGCAATTTCATTCAAGAGTTCATTGGCAACATTGCCACAAACTATGATCGCTTCCTTTTGGTGGGAGATTTTAATATTCACATCTGTTGTCATTCAAATTCCTTGTCGCAGGAGTTTCTTGACCTAATAGATGCTTTTAATCTACTGCAGTGGATCAAAAACTCTACGCACATTCAGGGCCATACATTGGACCTTGTGTTATCCTATGGGATCGATGTCACTGATATTGTATTTTCTGCTCTCTGATCACAAGCCTATTCTATTCTCACTGTCTCTCCCGGAGCTCTCTCAACCCACTATCGCACTGCGGGTCTACTCTCCACAGTTCAGCACTAACTTCGACCTGTGCTTTGCTGAACTATGCTCACACTTGGACTTGGACCAACCATCTATCTGACCTGGATGCGGATCAACATTTCAGCCTTTTAAATTCTGCCTGGCTTAAGGTAGCAAACGTGACTGCTCCTCTCAAGCCTCACATATCCAAACCAAAATCTAATCTGTGGCAAAACTCTGACACTCGTCATCAAAGACAAATTTGTAGAACGGACTTGGAAACGAGACTATAAATTGTCTCCTTCCATTTGTTCAAAGACGCTCTTACAGCATACCAGAAGGCTGCTAAGTCAGCTAAAGCTGCATATTTCTCTAACTTAATTGAATCCAACCGCTCCAACCCAAAGGTCTTGTTTTCAGTCATTCAGTCTGTTATAAATCCTTCTTCTAAACTATCTTTTGCCTCTGATGCTCTATGTGAAGATTTCCAGAGATTTTTTGTGAACAAAATCACTAAATTAAGACTTAGTGTTTGCCCTAACTTAACTCTCCCCCCATTCGTGTCACCTACTACTTGTGTTTGGGAGGTTTTTGATCCTATCAACCTCCAGACACTAAAGGGTGTGAGCACCAAGCTCAAACCTTCATTTTGTCCAAATTATATCATTTAGCCGAAATTTCTAAAGTTAATCACCGACTCTGTGGGTCCAGGTTTGGTATCTCTTTTTAATAAGTGTCTCAATACGGGCTCTGTTCCAGCTAATCATAAAGTGACTACGGTCACTCCTTTGCTCAAGAAGCCTTTACTGCAGGTGTGCCCAACCTTGCTCCTGGCGATCGACTGTCCTGCACAGTTTATCTCTAACCCTGATCAAACACACCTGCCTTTAATTTTCAAGTACTCCTGAATACCTTAATTGGTTGTTAAGACCTTAATTGAAGACCTTCAGGTGTGTTTGATTAGGGTTGGAGATGAACTGTGCAGGAGAGTCGATCGCCAGGAGCAGGGTTGGGCACACCTGCTTTACTGGATCCCTCTATTTTACAAAATTACCGACCCATCTCTGTCTTGCCTTTTTTTTTAGTTATACATAATATATATAGTTATTGGAGAAAATCGTGTTTAATCAACTTCAGCACTTTCTTTCAAATAACTGTATCTATGAGGCTTTTCAATCTGGGTTCAGGACTGCCCACAGCACTGAGTCCGCCCTTCTGCGAGGGCTAAACGACATTTTTATCTCCACTGATTTGGGTGATTCTGTGGTTCTAGTTCTCTTAGACCTTTCGGCAGCTTTTGACACTGTTGACCACCCTACTCTGTTGGCTAGACTTGAGACTGGGGTGGGCCTAAAAGCTTCTTTCTGTCATGGTTTCAGTCGTACCTTTCTGACAGAAAGTTTTTAGTTAAGATGGGTAATTTTTCCAGCTCCATGGCACCTCTAACATGGGGTCTTCCACAGGGCTCCATTTTGGCTCCCTCTCTATTTTCTCTATACATGCTACCGTTGGGCGCTATCTTAAGGAAACACAGTGTATCATTTAATTTTTATGCGGACGACACCCAAATTTACATTCCATTTAAGATAAATAACCCTGCAGCTTTAAACTCTCTTCTGCTATGCCTAGAGGAGGTGAAGGCATGGCTGGCTCAAAATTTCCTCTCTCTAAATGATGATAATGACCAAGGTCATTGTTTTCAGCCCGAGTGAAAGGTCCCAGTGTATAAGCCCAGACTTGGGGAGTCTATCTCCCTTTAAATCTACAGGAGTGCGGAACTTATGTGTTCTTGTTGACCAGTCTTTAAAATTTGACAAACACATATGTGACCGAACACGGAAAGTAGGGACACAAGTCGGTTCTGGGGCATTTTGAGTTATTCACAGATTCTGAAAGTGGAGTCTCCAAGCTTTCCAACGATGTGTAACACATAGAAATCTGATAATATTTGGAGAAAATGTGGCCATTTGAAGGTAGGCATTTAAAAAAGTTCAAACGGTAGAAAACTACTTCTAAAGATGTGCAGTTCTCACATCTCTCTGCTGCTGGGAGTGACAATAGGGCTCATTTACATATCATTTAGATAAGCCATACCCCCTGTAAAGCTCCCCCCTGTGCTTAACAGCTTTTTTTTCTTTCCTGAGCTAGCTAATAACAATAGGTAGGTATGGGAAGGTCTAAACAGACTAAACATGAGATAACGTGTACGTGATCTTAGAATGAAAACAAACGACAAACTTTAATGTTTATGGAAACTCACCCCCAGGACCGGCGAATGCACTTCTGCCGCTCTAGGCGAAAAACAATTGTGCTGCCCCTCTATTTGCAACGTATACCAGCAACAACACACAAAGACCAATATGCCATATAACGCAAAACCAGCAACAACACACAAAGACCAATATGCCATATACATATAACGCAAAACCAGCAACAACACACAAAGACCTATATGCCATATAACGCAAAACCAACAACAACACACAAAGACCAATAAGCCATAGCCTACATATAACGCAAAACCAGCAACAACACACAAAGACCAATAAGCCATATAACGCAAAACCAACAACAACACACAAATACCAATAAGCCATAGCCTACATATAACGCAAAACCAGCAACAACACACAAAGACCAATAAGCCATAGACCTACATATAACGCAAATAGTGCGCAATGCGCGTGTGCCCAAAATGTCAACAATAGGGGTGTAACGAGATCTCGTCCCACGAGATCTCGCGAGACTTTAACATGACGAGATTTCCCGTCGAGTGAAAAGCTGTCTCGCGATTTCTATTATCATAGAATATTCCACCAGTACACTCACATTCGCCTAAACTATCGTTTTGCTATTTTTATAAAAAGAAATAAAAACCATTATAAACTAATGTAAAAGTCTGCTCTGCTCATCCAGCACGAGTTGCCGTTGCAATCAGTGCAGCACGAATCACAGTTCACTGATCGCGTGAGGATGGCGGAGGATTCGTTGCGCAACATAGACTAAACGCCTGATCTTATCTTGTATAATGCACGCTCAGCACCGCTGCTATACACAGAGTAAGCGCGACCACGATAGTGAAAGTAAAACACAAGCTCGCTGATGTGCATTGTGCACAAATTAGGCCGCGAACATACAATCGTCCGTCTCCCAATACCCATCACTGGACTGTTTATTTACGGCTATCGTCTCAGTTTGCACTTCGAATATTGAGAGAGTACTGTAATGTCTTAAAGACAACAGACAAGGGGCTCTGTTTCTGAACTTATAATCGGAACGCAAGAACGACTGTGGAGACAAACAAACAGCCTCGTTTCTCTACCGGCCTTTCCCGAACTCACCGCATTAACCCTATAACTGCCGGTGCAAAATTAAACAGCAATTTCAAAACAATTATAAAGAGTCTGTGTGCTAACTCTGATTATGGTTGCACTTGCACTTATTGTTTGCACTAAATAAGACTTCTAGAGTTCAGTTAGGAGGTCACACAGCCTCAATCAGAATAAAATTAAACATCTCTTAAATGTACAGTAAGGTCTGAAGAGACTAATGTGAAATCATACAGGAGAAAAGCCAGTCAATAAAAACCTTTTACAGTGCTTGTATATTGTTTTCTTTCAATGCATTTGATAATTCATACTCCTAATGCATGTCATTTCAGGTCTACTTTATAAGATTATTTAATTGTTTAATAATTATTTAAGTTAAAAATTGCAAAATGCACCTGCATACTATTTATCCAGTCATGAATTTTGTCATTGAGGATTTCTGAAAAATTATGCAAAAATCTCGTCTCGTCTCGTTCTCGTGAACCCAATCTCGTGTCTGTCTCGTCTCGTGAGATAAGCGTCTCGTTACACCCCTAGTCAACAATATTAAAGTTTATGCAGGAGGCAAATCCCTGCTGGCATTTTTCTTTAAGCAGTCATGACAGGAATTTTTCAAATAATCATATTTACTGTATTTACATATTTACATAAATTACTGTTGCAAATCTCTTTACACCACTTTCTTATGTGCGTATACACACACAAATGAAATTTCCGCAAGCACATTATATCATCAGCAGGTTCAGCATCTTAAATAACGAATAAAGAGCAAATGAAGCTTAACTTACGTTTCAGAAACGCGCACGGCAGGCCTTCATCGCAGCAAAGGTCTTAACTGCATCCTCTATTTCGATTCTCTGTGCCAGTTCATGTTCTATGGAGATTGTTGCCAGTCCATTAAGTCTGTTCCCTGTTCACAAAACATTCCCCATTCAAAGCAATCGGGACGTCACATATAAAACAGCCAGCCACCGCTGTCAGCGAGCTGAGCCGCCGTATTCAAGCATCGAAGTGTTCCGAGCCTACAAAGTGCGGCGAAAACATTTTCGGTGTAACTGCCACAGTTCAGTTCTTCTGCGACAATCTTTGCGGCGTCAATCTTCATTGAATTTTGAGCAGGAGCAGAGAGCGCTGCATAATAAGTAGCCACGCTGTTGGGGGCGGGGGCAAAAGCGCCGGCGGCTATTCAGTATGGAAATACACACAGACAATGACACGCCCCTACTGCATGATATACTGAATCTCCGAAAAACAAGCCGATTTTAACCTCAAAATGTACGCTTTTAACGTTTTATCTCAAACATGGAGAGGCTTCTTCATGATCTCAACTAACAGATTCTGTAAAAAAGCGGAAATCACCAATTTTGGAAAAAAACGCTTCTTTCTCATTTTCCTCGCAAGTTGTGCTGCCGACTTGTGTCCCTGGTTTCCGTGTTCGGTCACATATCATCTGGTTTCCGTGTTCGGTCACATATCATCTGTCATCAGTTCCCTTTTCTATCAACTTCGCTTACTATCTAAAATCAAAGGCTTTCTTACTCTGATAACTCTGGAAATGGCGGTTCATGCATTCATCACGTGTCGGCTAGATTATTGCAATTCACTTTACTGTGGGATATCAGTTTCTCAAATTGCCCGTCTTCAGTTGGTCCAAAATGCTGCGGCCAGACTTATTCTTAACTGTCGCAAATATGACCATATCTCTCAGATTCTTAAATCGTTACACTGGCTGCCAGTCCGGCAGAGAATAGATTTTAAAATCCTCCTATTTGTTTTCAAATCTTTACACAACTTAGCTCCAGTCTATCTCTCCGAACTTATTCATCGCTATACTCCGTCCAGAAGCCTAAGGTCACACGACCAGGCTCTGCTGGTTGTCAAGTCAAGTCAAGTCAAGTCACCTTTATTTATATAGCGCTTTTTACAATACAAATTGTTTCAAAGCAGCTTTACAGAGATAACAGGAAAACAATGTTGTAATAGTATTGTTCAATTGAAAATTAAATTTCAGGTTGTCCCTCGTGTCAGACTTAATCGTAGAGGGGAGCGTGCTTTTGCAGTGGCAGGGCCTCGTCTGTGGAACACCCTGCCTCTAGAGATCCGAACGGCCTCCAACCTTTCTATCTTTAAGTCTTTGGTAAAAACCTACCTGTTCTCATTAGCATATTGATCTCTTTTTTGATTATTTCTACGATTTTATATTTGAGTCTCTGATAAGGCTACTCATAGCTCTGATGCTTTTTATGTGTTTTAGGGGTTGTTTTGCTGTTTTTACTTTTCTTAATTGTGTGTTCTGTAAAGCACTTTGGTCTGTTTAAACGGCTGTTTAAATGTGCTATATAAATAAATGAACTTGAACTTGAACTCAACTAGTCCAATGGCGAGAATGAACAGGAAAGAATAAAAGCACATCCGGTTAGACCGGAATTAGCTTCAGACGGGCCCCGCCCTTTCTCAGCCTTTACCCGTGGGATCCAGTGCTCCTCTCTCCGGAGTTTGAAGCCCGACCCGCAGTTCCTTCCTCTCCGGAAGAAGCACCAGTGCTTCAGCTGTCTAGTTCAGAGCAACCAGATGTCCTGAGCATCGAAATGGGGGAAGAATAAATGCCAGCTTCTTCCCCAGCGTATAAGGAGCTGGTGGAGGTATTGTGTCGTGCTGTGTCAAAGATGAATATTGAATGGCCAACCGAGAAGCAAGGTGCTCGTCCCAAAAGCCTATTAGACGACCGCTTAATAACATTTAGTGCAGTACCTCCACACTTAAACGTACAGTATGTAACTTTTGGCCACTAGGGGTCACTCAATCAAAATAATAGCAAAAGACGTATTCTGATGACGTCGTGAAAGAGCGTGTGCTCATGGGAGTTGTTTTCGTTGTCGAGAGAGAGAGAGAGAGAGAGGGAGTGCACGCGCGAACCAGCTATACGATGTTCATTGGGACACGCGCGATCTGTCATTCCCCAGCCATCTAGCATCTCCAGTAGATAACATGTTCACTGACGAGGTAATGTGTTGTTATTTATATTATATCTCTATTCTTGTTACGTTTAGTTACGGCTATTAACTTTATGTAATGCCATTGTAATGAACACGCGCGCTCTGTCGCTCCCCACATTCCTCAATCATTCTAACTTAGTGTTTTTAAAATCACGTCTCTTCGAACGGAGAGATATATGAATTATCAGGGCTATTGAATCAATATTCCATCTAGCTAGTATTAATAGATGTTAAAAAAACACGGTCACCTTTCGTTAATAATTATAATTACGTTTATACTATGATATTGAAAAAGATGGTGAACTGCATATGAATCTACTTTCTGCAGCTATATCTACAACAAATGTGAATTTACATTATACTGTACATGAGACCTAGTCCGTCTGCGTTTTACACATGCCATCATCGTTTCACAACATATAAGTTACGGATAGATATAGTTAGCTGAATGGGTGCTTACTTGTTTATTAGAATGCAAGCGAGATCGGCATCTCTCTGTAGTTCCTGTTAGTCACGAAGCTCGTGGAAAAGCAACTCCAATGTTAACGCGAGTCATGTCTTCTCCTGTCCCAAACCCTTCTCGAGTCATTTCTGTCACCCGTGCGTTTCCGCTTCACGGATCTGCCTCCAGCAGCAAAACGTGCAGGCAAAGCATAATCATGGTCCATTATTGATATCCAACTATTGATTCTTTATCGTCTTCTTTTATTTTTGTGACGTGCGTCCGGTGTTTACATTTGCGTTTGGCGGTTTTTCGCCGGGATCCGCACGAAGTTAGAGAAACTAGAGTCAAAGGTTATATGACGTCATAGACGGGCGACGAAACGGAAATAAAGACACGGCCCGTGTCTTCAAATTAAAATATAAATTTCTCCGGATTTGAAAGTTGGTGGGAACTTTTGGGATAATGTTAGTACACAACTAAAAGAAATATATAACATAGATACAGTTATTTTTGCTATTTTGAAAGCCGAAAAGTTCCATATTGTGCCTTTAAGGGGACTTCCATTTTTATAAACCATATTCATCCAGAGTTTTTAACCCTCAGGTACATGTATATTCCGACATAAGGGGGCTAAAAGAATATGGTCCCTGAAGTCCTCAATGCTGCCCCCTAAGCCATTAAAAACATCTTCTATGTTAGTGGGTGAAGCATATGGTGAAGCAGCAGGTCAGGTACCTTCACACTATGGCTATGTTACAGGCATACCAGGCTGACCTGCTGAGGGACCTAGAGACTAGCGATGGGGCTGGGCCTTTTGCCTTGTGCCTTGTGTTTGCACCCGGGATGGTCAAAGTGTCCCTCTATCCGAAACCCTGAAACATACCTAAGGTTCCAACCAATGTACCATGGCCTATCGTACTGCAGGTGTTCTGTAATCCTCCCTTTAAGGATTTAGACCAGGAGAAACTGAACCTCATCTGTCCAGTCAGTGCACTGACACTTATGTCCACAGAGCTACCCAGTGGAGAAAGTCTGATCAGTTACTGGTATGCTTTAGGCCCCCTAAGAAAGGCTTTCCTGCATCCAAGCAGATGGTTAGCAAGTGGGTTGTCGAGGCTATCTCTCTTACATATGAGGTTGTGGGCCAGCCTTTGTGACAAGTGAGTGTGACAAGTGGTATGTGAAATTATAGTTCATAACTCATTATTGCATTTACAATAGTCTGTTATATTAGAATGCGTATTAAGTTTTGTTTATATTATTGGTTATATTAGAATGCGTATTAAGTTTTGTCACTGTTTAAAATTTGACAATGAGTAATATTAAGAAGTTGAATGCAGATTATGCTTATCTTTGTCTGTATGGGTTAATTATTCGTTGAGCTGTTGGTAATGCCTTGGGGTTTCAGTAGGGGATTCCGGCGCGCTTTTCTTAGTAGTGACGCCCCCACGGAAGACATTTTTAAAAAATAACCCCTGAAATTCATACATTATAGCATATTATAATGCAACTTATTAGGCCTATAAATTTATAGAATAGCAAATAGGCTTAATCAATATACAAGACTGAACATAGTAGGGCTGGGTAAAAATATCGATTATTTGTTTCTCAATTCAATATCGATTCATCAAATCCTATGAATCGATTCAGCCCACCGCCCAGTGGCGGCGCTGTGGGCAACACTCATCAGAGCGCGCGCTGACACGGAGTAAAGACTTGTTTATACTCGACGCGTCCGTTTCTTTTACTGTCTATAATCCGCACGTGAGCGAAGGTGCGCGCGGCAAAAATGACGCGTTTGGTGTGCAAGACCTCATTTCGCTTGGCTGTGTGCAAGGCTTTTTTTGTAACAGCGCGCGCGGCACCGCATCCGAGGATGAACGACTTCTGACAAGCCGAATCTGTCCGAGTATGTATGTCACCGCACCGGCACGCAGTTTGCGAGTCTAAATTGCAATTCATTGCAAAGATTTTTTTGTTAAGGATTTGTTTACTGTGTGTGATTCATTTAATGGAAAGCACATTCACTTCTAGTCGTCTTGTTGTTCATTTTAAATAAACGTAGAGCAAGTAGCTAATCAGTGTCTGCTCGTTTATTCAAACTAAGTTGTCCTATATAACAGACGAAGGTCGCAACGTCCCCAAAAACTGCATGTGGACTAGTTTGATAACAAATGCTTCAGAGTTAACATGTTATATAATATATATATATTGTACTAAAATGTTATGAGTTATATGATGGAAATGTCGGTAATGTATCCTACATAGGCACAGTAAATAAGCCAAAGGTTCTCTGATCAGCTGTTCAGTGTTATTTATTGTGTTGACAAAGTAAGTTAGCACTTTGTAATGTTATAATATCTATGGTTGCACTTTGTTTTATGAGTATGCACATTTTGTGCTTCTGTTTACATTTATTTTATAACTTGAATGTTTAGGAAGAAAAATATACTTTCTACTAACAGTTACATGCACTTTAGATTAGAGATGTTAATAAAGCACCTGTTTGTTACAGTTGTGCTTTGTATTCAACACATGTACAATATTGTACAGTTTGTTCTGCTAAATAAACCATGACAGGAAACATGCTTGGGTCAATTTGTTCTTAAACATTGGTAATACTGCACACATTATTTAAAAATATACCCAGGTACTTAATTACTTGTGTATTTACTTATTATTGAATCGATATCGAAGCTAATAAGTCAATATCGAATCGAATCGAAATCGAATCGAATCGAAGCCTCAAGAATCGAAATTGAATCGAATTGTGAAATTCCTAACAATACCCAGCCCTAGAACATAGATATATAAAGGCTATCATGATCATTTTGCCAACAATGAACCATGGATTTGTTTAGTTTATGATACAAATACAACATATAACATTCAAAACTCATCGGCTTAGACTGCATTTGAAGAAAAATAAACACAACCGTTTTCTGTAGCCTTGTGCGAACTTATTCAATAGAATTAGACTTCAAGCATGTTCTTTCCAGTGCAAAAAATAATATTTTGAATTTAGTAGTTTTTTTTATCATAGCCTACAAATGTCTTCGGAAACTCCTTTTCCTCGATTTACTGAAGCCTGTAAAACGCATTTGCAGCTGCACAGCTAGCACATTGAGCGTCTGGCTCGCTCATAGGCGGTGCTGCGGCAACTGCACATCCAATGGCGCAGGCGCCTCTGACGTGCGACCAATGAGCCAACTCTACGTCATTACAAGTCCCCGAATTTGCCATTATAGCAGGTCTTCGTTCATTCAGTCTGTCTGACATATATATTAGAAGCTATGCATCTGTCATGGATTTGCACTGAATTGATTCTCAAAAATACGGAACAAAGTGCGTTCCGTATCAGTTCAATACAGAACAAGACTTTTATGTGTCAAATACGGGGCGATTCCGTATTATATGGAACGGTTGGCAACCCTAGTCCTGAAGCTGATGAGTGCACGAATATTGAAATGTATGTTTTCTTGTACACATTGTTCAAAAACTCATTCAATACAGACGAGTGAAGGCGAGAGCTGAGTGTGTGTGTTTCTTCAACCTTCTCCAGTTATTTTTCCCCTTTTTAAGGGCACAACACATTCACGGCTAGAGCACATTCTACTAGGGATATGGCGGCCTCCAAGGCCCTAATTTCTGGGGTGTCCATTCAAGAATTATGTGATGCAGGTGGCTGGTCTTCGCCACTTATGTTTGTCAGATTTTATGACCTAGTCATGGATACCCAGGGTCTAGAGTTCTCATGTCGTGGCAGATTAACACGACAGGTTCTTGGCCATATGGCGTTCGGCATTCTCATTCCCAAAGCATCATCGAAGTAGTGCGAGTTCGAAAGGGAACGTCTCAGGTTACTACTGTAACCCTAGTTCCCTCAGTAGGGAAAGAGACGCTGCGTACTTTGCCATACTTCCTACATTCGTGATCGACTTGCTTCTGCCTTATCGAAGCTAACGTCTGTCTAACCGGATGTGCTTTTACCCTTACCTGGTCATGACATCACCTGCCCTTGACGTCATTCTAGCCATTAGACTAGTTGACACATGTGCTTCAGACGCAATCATGCAGGGGCGTTCCCATAGCGTCTTCGATGCAGCGTCTTGTTCCCTACTCAGGGAACTAGGTTTACAGTCGTAACCTGAGTCGTACTCCAGTTATATTGAATCAAATACAAATGATTATCTTTAGCTTGAAACGTTATGAACAGCAGCCATGCTAATTATTTTCGATTTGCTTTTCTGTTTCTATCTCGGGATGCCCATCTTATAAATCTGTTAATCTAATAATCTTATATGTCTTTTAATATAAACACAAAAATATAGTCAATCTAAGTTGTTCCCGCATATGTAAATTCAGAGGTTGTTAATGTGTGACCATGATGTAGCCTGAGATGATTTAAGAGATGTGGTTCAGTGGAAGTTTTTATGAATAGGATGACTCATGTTGCTAAACATGGTGGTAATGATGTCAAAACTGGAGTGGAACAAATCAATCCAGACATTTATTTAGGTTTAATTTCATTATGCACTTAACATCTCCAGATTACTTAATACTGAAGTGGTCTATAAGAAAGTGCTCACACATCATACCCTTACGAAAAAGAAGTATACTTCAAGTTCATTTTATGAAGTATACTTTATATAATAAGTATACTAATATCAATGTACTATTGGTAACTTGTAAGTGTACTATTTCCACACTGTTTGGGGCTAAATTGGCTCAATTTGTAGTACATAAAAGTTTTTTTTTTTAAGTTTACTATAAGTATAGCAGTATTAAACTTTAAGTACATGTAATATTCTGGTAAGCACTGAATATTTGCGACACTTATTTACGGCGCCGAAAAAAGGTGGCTGGTAATTGTGAGCATGAGAACACATTGAAGTATGGGAGCGCATGGAAAGTTGGATGCACGTTACGAATAAAGGTTCCAAGTTTGTTCGGTACTCGCTGTACGTCTCCTTATTTATGACTGCACGCCCTGTGCAATATAAAATAGCAAACAGGAATAAGACATGGGGCTCTATCTTGCACCCAGCGCAATTGACTTTGTACACCGACGCATGTATCATTCCTATTTTGCACCCGCGCAAAGCGGGCTTTTCCCTCCACAGACGCACGTCGGTAAACTAGGAAATGAACTTGCGCTCCTCTGGGCGGGCCGGCGCAAAAATGAGGCGTGTTTCGGCGCAAACATTCCCTAGTGCTATTTTGCAGTTCCAGAAAACAATTGCGCCACTGACCAAAAAAAACCTGGTCTAAAGTCAGTGGCGCGTTGCGCGTTGTTCATAATGCTATTTTAAGCGTGCATGCTTGGCCATAATGTAGCGGGTGCACAACGCACATACACTTTGATTCTCTCATCAACACAGATGCAGCAGTTTTTATTTGTGCAAATCATACATTATAACAAGGACAAATATTACCACACGAGGGAAATCATTGTGGTGTCCATGAAGATGTGAAAAAATAGGCATAAATCTAGCTTACACATTTACCAGTGTATACTGGTAATTTTTCAGGCAAATTGTAGTAATGATGGATCAGACCTGTTTGCCCAATAGTGGCAAGACACATATGTATATAAGGACATCTGACAAATTATTTTGTCCGTCAAGAACTAGGAAAAAAAAATCTGAAGACTGCGAAATCAGCTTTACCATAATGTAAGTACATTAAAAACCTTACTCTTTAACTTACCAGTTAAGTTGAGCTTTCTCATATTTTTTTCTATTGATTTGGGTGGGTTTGTCCCATCCCCAATGTCAATTCTCTTTCTTTAACGGCCCTGACGAGAACATCGATCTCCTCGGCTGTGAACCGCTTCTGGTGCGCGCCTGATAAATGCGCCATAATAATAACAATCCGCCATGCAACATGCGCACCTGCTCTTAAAGGGTATGTTGGATGACGCTCTGATTGGTTTATTTCACGTTACGCCCAAACCACACCTATGAATAATGAAGCTACTTCAGACCAACCTCTTTTAGATTTGCGCCAGGCGCAAGAGGCATTTATCCTGCCGGGAAAATAGCAACAGCGCCGGGATCCGCCCACAAAGTTACTTGCGCTTTGCGCTTTGACACTTGCGTTTCAGATCGTGCGCTGGGTGCAAGATAGGGCCCATGGTGTCAGAAGAAAAGTGACTAAAATGGATTTTGCAGCAGTACCGTCGCCGCACATGAATTGGGACTCGTCTAACTTACCAGATGCATGGCGTAAGTTCAGACAGCATGCAGAGCTCATGTTCGCGGGTCCGTTGAAGGCACGGGGTGAAGACGAAAAGTGCAGTTATTTGCTCCTGTGGATAGGAGAAAAAGGAAGAGATATCTTCAACACCTGGGCGCTGACGACAGATGAAGCAAAGGTACTGAAAACATATTATGACAAGTACGAAGCATATGTGATGCCCAAAACAAACACAATTTTCGCCAGATATAAATTTCATGAGCGAATTCAAGGAGCCAATGAAAGTTTTGAGCAATTTATGACTGAACTAAGACTATTGGTGAAAGACTGTGCTTATGCAGACAGCGAGGAAATGGTTAGGGACGTGTCGTGTTTGGCATTCACTCTCCGCGAGTGCGGGAGAAACTGTTGAGCGTCGGCTCGGAGTTAACGTTAGATAAGGCCATGGATATAGCCAGATCACACGAACTTGCACAAGCTCAACTCAAAACGTTCGCAAGCAACGCATACAACCCCCGCGATCAAGCAGTGCACGCAGTTATCTCGCAGAAAGAGTCACAGAAGCGAACAGTAAAAGATGGAACGAAAGCCTTTCGTCGGAGCAGCAATGACGTCACGGAGCGCGGCAGAAATTGCGGTTACTGCGGCAATCAGGCTCACGGTACTTCTGGTAAATGCCCTGCAAAAGGTAAACAATGTGGCAAGTGCGGGAAACCCAACCACTTCGCCAAAGTGTGTCGTTCAGCATACAAAAGGAATGTTCATGCAGTGAGCAAAGAGGCTTCTCATGATGAAGAAGACCCACATGCAGAGTTTTTCGTGGATGCAGTATTGCAAAAGTCATGTGACACGGAACAAGCGTTTGCGGACATACTGCTGGGAGATAAAAAAAACTGAAGTTAGTTTCAAGTTGGACACCGGAGCACAGGTGAATGTCATTCCACTGGACACATTTAATATGCTAAAAGGTCAGTGCACGCTCACACCGACTAAGCACAGCCTCACTGGATATGGTGGTCAAATGCTCACAGTAAAAGGGACCTGTGTGTTGCAGTGCAGATACAAAGACAGAGAAACACTGATGAACTTTTACATAGTCAACACCCAAGCACCGCCTGTGTTAGGTCTAAAAGCATGCCTGGACCTGGACTTAATCAAGCTAGTGCTCTCAGTGAACGCACTTAAAGAAGACAAGTCCATCATGGAGGAATATGCTGATGTATTCGATGGCATTGGATTATTTCCGGGGGAGTGCACAATCCATCTTAAACCTAATGCAACTCCAGTTGTTTATCCACCGAGAAGGATTCCCCTGGCTCTACGTGGCAGACTGAAAGAAGAGCTGCAAAATATGGAAAAACAAGGAGTCATAGTCAAGGTAACATAGCCCACTGACTGGGTGAACGCACTTGTGGTCGTGGATAAACCGAGAACCGGCAAACTCAGAATATGCCTAGATCCCCGCGACCTCAATAAAGCTATCAAGCGTCCACATTACCCTTTGCCAACGATAGAAGACATCATGCCCAAGCTAACGGGTGCAAAATACTTCAGTGTTTTAGATGCCCGTTCACGGTACTGGGCAATAAAACTAACAGAGGAAATGTCCAAGCTGACGACATTTAACACTATACTAGGACGATACAGATTTCGTCGTCTTCCATTTGGCATAATTTCAGCTCAGGATGAATTCCAACGCAAAATCGACGAGACATATGAAGGTCTAAATGGTGTTGTTGCAATCGTCGATGATATCCTTGTTTACGGACGAACCCAAAAGGAACATGACGACAACTTGCACGCAATGTTGCAAAGATCTCGTGAAAAAGGGGTGAAGCTCAACCAAGAGAAAAGCATTGTGAGTGCCTCTGAGGTTCGCTACTTCGGCCATTGCTTATCTGCTGAGGGAGTCAGGCCAGACCCTGAAAAGGTCTCAGCGATCAAGCACATGGAGCCACCAAAGAGCAAAGCGGAGCTCGAAACAGTCCTGGGAATGGTAAATTACCTGTCTAAGTTTGCACCCTGTTTTATCGGACATTAATGCACCACTTCGTCAGCTGCTAAAACAGTCCAGCGAGTTAATATGGGATTCCCAGCATGACACCGCATTCAAAAAAATGAAAGATCTCATAACTAAGGAACCTGGACCAGTACTTGCGTACTATGACCCACAGAAAGAACTGCACCTTCAAGTGGATGCATCGAAATATGGCCTAGGCGCAGTCCTGCTGCAGGACGGAAAGCCGCTCAGCTATGCTTCTAGATCACTGACCGAATGTGAAGTTAGCTATGCTCAGATAGAGAAGGAGCTCTACGCGGTTTTATTCGGCTGCAAACGCTTTCATCAGTACGTATATGGCCGAAAAGTCATAGTGGAGTCTGATCACAAGCCGCTTGAAGCCGTGATGAAAAAGCCACTAGCTGCAGCCCCACCGCGACTCCAAAGAATGATCCTGCAACTCCAGAAATATGATATCAATATCACGCACCGGCCAGGAAAGGAGATTCCTGTGGCTGACACCCTTTCGAGAAAGTTCATAGAGACAGAACACGACAATCTCAGTGAAGGAATGGATATGCAGGTTCACATGGTATACAAAAGCTTACCTGTCAGTGACACAAGGCTGCAACAGATCCATGCTGAGACTGAGTTAAGACAGCCAGCTTGTCCAGCTCAGACAGGTGATTCTGGATGGATGGCCTGGAGAGAGGAGAAAATGCCCTGCAGACATTAGTGACTTCTGGAATTTCCGAGACGAACTGTCGCTGACCAACGGAATCATTCTCAAAGGTGAGAAGATAGTCATACCATCCTCACTCAGAGAAGATATGCTAACACGCATTCACGTCAGTCACATGGGCATAGAGAAGTCGAAGCAAAGCACGAGACGTGTTATTCTGGCCTGGAATGAGTAAACAAATAGAACGCATGGACGGAAGATGCGATACCTGCCTGGAGCGACGCTGTTCAAACACCAAGGAGCCCATGATTCCTCATGAAATACCAACCAGACCATGGCAGGTGATAGCTTCAGACCTCTTTACCTGGAACAGCGAAGAATACATGGTTACAGTAGACTACTATAGCCGCTTCTTTGAATTGGACAAACTAAATACGACCACTGCCGCCACTGTCATCAGCAAACTCAAAGCCATTTTTGCAAGGCATGGCATCCCAGAGAAAGTTGTCTCCGACAACGGTCCACAATATCGGGCCAAGGAGTTTGAAGACTTTGCAAATACATGGGGTTTCATGCACACCACCACAAGCCCTCATTACCCCCAGAGCAATGGTTTGGCTGAGAAGACTGGGCAGATTGCAAAATCGATTTTGACAAAAGCCAAGATGGACAAGAAAGATGCCCATCTCAGTTTGTTAGAGTATAGGAATACACCGGTGGACAACTTCAAGTCACCTGCCCAGCTTCTCATGAGTCGCAGATTGAGATCCATACTGCCAAACACCATAAAGCAGCTCCTACCTGAAATTGTCAGTTTCACGGAGGCACGCTCCAAAAGAGTCAAGCAGCAGCAGCAGCATCAGAAAAAGTATTATTATCGCTCGACTCGCCCACTGGCACAGCTTCACACTGGACAAGGTGTTCGCATCCAAGAGCATGGACTTTGGAAACCAGCTGTCGTTATACACCCTGCCAACACACAAAGATCATATCATGTTTGCACTTCAGATGGTCGGATGTATCGCAGAAATCGTCGTCATCTTCTCAGCACAAAAGAGGAGCCCGTGGAACACACCTGCGTTTCTGCAGACCCAGAGAAGGAGCAAAATAGCACAGCCACATCAACGCTTCAGGTACACACTGAAGTACCAGCACAACATTCAAATGACAGAGAGATCTAGCCCATACAATACCATACCAGATCAGGTCGAGCAGTGCGACCAAGATCAATCCTTGATTTATGATTGATAATTCGTCTGGGGTGTAGGCGGATCGCTGCCCCTATGAATGGAATATGAGATCTGGTATGGGCTGTCAGAGAATAAAGGACGTTTTGTTCCTAAGCACTGTTGCATATTGTGTGATACGTTCAGTGGCAGAGGTGTCTAGTTGTTTTGTGAAATACAGCAACCTCTGTGTTTAGGCTAGAGTAATGTTTCAGTGACTTGAGTAGGTTGACTTAATGTTGTTGTTTTTTTTATTCATTCAAAACAAAGGGATGTAATATTCTGGTAAGCACTGAATATTTGCGACACTTATTTACGGCGCCGAAAAAAGGTGGCTGGTAATTGTGAGCATGAGAACACATTGAAGTATGGGAACGCATGGAAAGTTGGATGCACGTTACGAATAAAGGTTCCAAGTTTGTTCGGTACTCGCTGTACGTCTCCTTATTTATGACTGCACGCCCTGTGCAATATAAAATAGCAAACAGGAATAAGACAGTACACAAGTAGTTCACAACTACATTTCTCATTTGTACTGCCTCTGTACTACAAGTGAACTTGTAGTTCACTTGTAAATACAAGATATTTTTGATAAATGTTATCAAAAATATGATAAATGTTGATAAATATGATAAATGTTTATATCATGTAGCAAGCTGAGCATTTATATTGTACCTAATACTGGGCTATTGGAAAATAGGTGTTGACTGATTGCCAGACGCTTCCGGGTAATCGTGCTGTGTATTACTGAAGGTATTATTTGTGCATTTTACTGTTAATCATAATGTGGGTGTCATTGTGGGGACATATGCATTTTAATGAGCACATTTTGCGCACAGGTCTTGGGCAAAGCACCCGCCGGGTAGCTGTACCGCAATTAAGCAGCAACATTAAGAAGGTAAACGTTTATTGTTTATTGTGTTACGAGTAGATCCAGTGTGTAGGACTAAAAGCTTTGAACACATGTAAAATGAGTGACTGTGTTGCCCTGACGTAATGCATGGCTGTGTTTCATTGTCAATTCTTAATATAAATGTATTTAATAAATATGCTGTGTGTAACAACTGTTATGTAGGATTATGAAGACGCAGAGGGCTGTTTTTCCACTGTGTCAGTTCAATTGTCAACATTGAGGTAAAAGAAAATAATATTTTTATGAAATGTGTGCAATGCTACGTGACTATTTGTGCATGTGTAAATCAAGCACTAATTTTAATGATTTTGTACCTGCAATCAGATTGCTCCTGCTGCTTTGCCTTGCCTAAATTAGTTTTATATATTTTTTTTTTTCTTTATTGTGTTTTTTTTTCCGCTGCCTCCGTCTAATGTTTTGTCCGACTGATGTGGTATTGGCTGTTCTAGTAGTGTAGGCCTGTAGTTTTACATTCTCTATTTACTCTGCTAGTGATAACATTCTCATCCTTTTATTCCTTTTTTTTTCAGAATACTAGAGTAGCTGCTCACGAGAGGTTCCTGGTTCCGTCCTCGCGCACTGCACCACGTATTGTAGTGGTAAACTGCACTTCACAATATTGATTGAATCATTGGCTTGTAGTGGTTGTGCCTGTGTGTGTGCGTGTGTGTGTGAATGCATGTGATCGTGGGCACCAGATTCCAAGCACGGGCGGTGAACGTCACGCGTGTCCCGGACAGGTAACCTGCCTTGACCGTGAATCAGTATTCTCCAGTTAAATTGTTAATCGTATTGCCCTTGTAACAGCCAATACCAGGTCTGGTCTCTCTCTTTAGTATTGTGCCTCTAGTATGACGGTGTGGCTCTTTTAATTATACCATTGTATAATAAAATTATTGTTTTCTACTGAAAGCACGTCTCTGTCCATCCTATCTTTGGTGTATTTCTACGAACCTGCTTGCCTTAGATTAGGGTTTTAGCAGTTAAGGTGCAAAGTATATCCTGGTGTGAGAGGCACCAGGTGGCGTAGTCAAGAACCTTTAGATCCTAGATCTGGTTGCACACCTGGTCACAAAGTGGCGTAGTCGGCAGGATCCCTTGCACACAGAGACGTGTCTTTTTTTTTTTTTTTTCTCTTTTTTTTCATTTTGTCTATGTATATTTTGATTTTCAAGGCATAGTAATAGGTTAAGGGCAAATCAGCAGTGGGCACGGCGTGGTGCTTAAAGGAGCATTGGGAAGGCCTCTGACTACCCCACGGCCTATCCTGTAACGTGGGCATTACTCTGCTGCAGCAATGGATGAAGTTGAACAGCTGAGAGAACAGATCCGTCAGCTGCAGGAAGACAATGGCCGGCTGCGGCAGCAACCACCACCGCCTCAGCCTGACAATTCTGCCAACCCTTCTGCCAACTCTGCTACCCCTGCTAACCCTGTTTCCCAGGAACGATTGATTTATCTCCCTAGGGAAAGGAAGTGTCCTGTATTTCGGGGTAGGGTGGGTATTGACATTGGTGAGTGGGTGGAAGAGGTGGAGGTTGGTGCGCGTACTAGACATTTGGGTCCACTTGACAAAGCTTACCTTATGTTTGATCATCTGGATGGGGAGGCTAAAGATGAGATTCGCTATAGGCCAAGGGCAGATCGGGAAGACCCGGATAGGATTGCAAATATTCTCAAAGAACTTTATGGGTGTTCCCAGTCTTATGTTGCCTTACAAGAAAGTTTCTTTTCTAGAAAACAATTAGATGGTGAATCTTTACAAGAATATTCACATGCTCTCTTTTCTCTGATGGATAAAGTTAAACAGGTCTCCCCTGACTCCGTACCCCAGTTTGACATGCTGCTCCGTGACCAGTTTGCAGAGCATGTTATTGACTCGGACCTTCGCAGGGAATTGAAGAGACTTGTTCGTCAGACCCCAGGGATGTCCATGCTGGAAGTGCGTGCTGCTGCCATTCGGTGGGAGTGTGAGGGCAGGCCCAGTGACTTCTATAGGGGTAGGAGTCATTCAGTTCCCTCTCTTTGTGCAATGCAGTACTCCAAAACTCAGCCAGGTTTTGATTTGATTTGATTTGATTTGAAAACTTTATTGAACAACAATCAACATGAAGTGTTCAAAAGGATAAAAACACAAAAAGCCCAAAGGCTTGTTTCCATTGTGGTCCTTCAGATGGAAGATGAGTAACAGTACATGGACAAACATTAAAAACAGTGAAGAAAGGGGGCATACAAAATACAAACAAATAAAACAGATAAAAAAAAATCTATTTTTCTGTGCACAGGATTTCTATTTCTATTTCCTATCCTTTTCATTATTTTATTGGTTTAATAAACATTTTTTTATTGAAGATTTAAAATAATAATAGGAAGAACTCAACAGTTTAATATTTAAAGGTAAACCATTCCACAAGACAGCTGCAGAGTATAGGAAAGAATACTTTCCCACACAGCTCTTAAATCGGCAAGGCCTGTAATCTGTGGAACTCCCCCTGGTGCAGTAGTTGTGCGTATCACTAATTTTTAAACAGTAATCACATAAGTACTTTGGTGCCAGACCATTTCTTAATCACTCTGATTAATTTATTTTGACAGATCTGTAACTTGTCTTTAAGACCTTTAGTAATACCTGTGTACCAAGATGTACAGGCATAGTCAAAATGACATTGAACAAGCGCATCGGCCAGGATTTTTAAGGTTTTACTATCTAAGAGGCTGGATATTCTTGCCAGGAATTTGGTCCTTTGGCTTACTTTTGAAATAATTTTTCGGGCCATGAACTCCCCTGATAGTTTGTTATCTAGTATACAGCCCAAGTAAGTAACTGCTTCCTTGGCTGTAATTTCGACATTACCTATGACCACCCTAAACCCCATAGCCTTTTTAAGTTTATCTCTGGTCCCGAAAAGAATTGACTCTGTTTTTTCAAGGTGGAGAGACAACTTGTTGTCTGTTAGCCAAACACTGAGGTTAAGGAGTTCTGAACTAAGCAGCCTTTCCACCTCTGATTTGTCTTTATGAGAGACTAGAATAGCTGAGTCATCTGCAAATAAAAACAAGTTACAGTCTATAGCTGACGACATATCATTGACATATAATAAAAAAAAGAGAGGACCCAAAATACTGCCCTGGGGAACTCCACAAGTTAATTTAAGTGGTGAGGAAAAGGTCCCTTCCACATCTACCACCTGTTCTCTGTCCACCAGACCTTACCCACTGAAGAGATGCAGGAGAAAATCCTAGGGCTTTTAGTTTATACAAAAGGACATCATGCGGAACCGTATCAAAGGCCTTTTGAAGGTCTATTAACACCATTCCACAATAATTTCCCTTTTCTACCTCTTTCCTAATAAGGTCTGTAAGATAAAGCAAACAGGTATCAGTGGAATGGGCTTTCTTAAAGCCTGATTGGAAGTCAAATAAAAGGTTATGTTCTGTTAAATAACTGTCTATTTGCTCATAAATTATCCTTTTCTTAATTTTTGATATTGAACACAAGATAGATACCGGGCGGAAATTTCCAGGATCAGATTTGGGCCCCTTTTTAAATAAAGGTATCACTCTTGCCACCTTAAATTTACTAGGGAAATGATTATTTTCAATGGATAAGTTAATAAGATAAGTTATGACAGGAGTAATTATTTCAGCAGCATCCTTAAGAAATCTGGCAGGGATGTTATCAAAACCGGTAGCCTTGGAAGGATTTAAGCCTTTGAGTTTTTTGAGGACCAGCTCCTCTGTTACTTTTTTTAAATGAAAAGTATTTGACTGGACTCCATTTTCTTCATAAAACTTATGTACCCTCTGTGGGTCACTAAAAACACCTGACGCAGATGGAAGCTTCTGTACCAGATTATTTGCAATTGTTGTGAAGAAACTATTCAAAGTATCTGCCACCACTTTTTTGTCATACAATATGGATCCATTAATATCTACGCCTATTTTACCTTGTTTTAGCTTAGGGTTCTCTTTTGTCCCCAAAGGCCTAAGAGTTGCCCACAATTTCTTTGGATCCTTTTTATGCTCCTCAATTTTAGACATAAAAAACTCCTTTTTCGCCTCATCCACCATTCGCTGAACCTTATTTCTAAGAACCTTATATTCCTTAAAAAGAGCAGGCAGTTTGGATCTTTTAAACTCACCTAAGATTTTATCCCTTAAGTAAATGGTGTCCATAATATCATTATTTATCCAAGGCTGTGATCTTTGTTTAATCCTGGTCTCTTTTGATGGAGCTATCTTATCAAGTATTTCTAAGAAAATAGATTGAAAGCGATTCCATGCTAAATCAACATCACATATGTTGGTAATTTCCGTCCAGTTGATACTATTAAGTATGTCCTGAAAGTTATCAACAGTATACCCTTTTAAACTTCTGCTCTTAACAGATTTGTGACATTTAATCTGAGCCCTCTTAACTTTCCTGGTACAATAAGTTAAAAAATGGTCACTAATTCCATAGACAATGACCCCACTTTGTACAATTTTACTTGTATCAGATACAATGATGTGGTCAATAGCGGTTTGGCTATGCTCAGTTATTCTGGTTGGAACACTAATTAATTGGGTTAGACCATGCATTTTCAGAAAATCAAAAAAGCCATTATATAATGGACCTTCTGTATTTAAAACATCAATATTATTATCTGCCATTAAAATGACTTCCTGGTTTAAAAAATCATGACAGCCTGCACTAACACATTCCAAGGTTTGGATGAAATCATTTTGATTTGGAGGTCTATAAACAACACCGCACAAAATTGGTTTGGTTTTTGGAAATAAAATATCAATCCACACAGCTTCAAGATTTACATTGTCCAGGTCCTGTCTTAGATTGAAATCAATATCAGACCTCACAAATATACAAACCCCACCCCCTTGTCTGTTCCGGTCTTTGCGGACGATAACAAAGTTTTCAATTTCAACTTCGGATTCAGTGATATAAGAATCTAACCATGTTTCTGAAAAACATAGTATACTTGCCTTGATTTTCCTGGCCAGCTCACGTACCTCCGTAATCTTTGGCAGTAAGCTGCGAATGTTTAAATGAAAACAGTGAAGGCCCTTCGATGCAAAAACGGATATTTGTTCCTCAGTGAAGACCAAGTTGTTACTTCTCACGGTAATGGCCCAAGGTAGAGCCTCATCGCCCGTTAGTATGCCAAGTTCAGAAATAGCAGAGCTGCGGTCCATGTTAATAAAGCAACAGGAACAGATCAACCACTTAACTAGTGCCTTAAGTACTTTACAAGGAGTAGCTCGCCCAGTCTACTCCAGTCGCCCCTCTCTAGTCAGTCGGCCGTCAACTGTCATTTGTAGGCGATGCTTAAAGCCTGGTCACTACGCTCGAGAGTGTAACAATGAGAGAGTAGTAGCTCCTAATCACGTCCCCCAGGCCCAAGCTCAGGCTAATGTTGTCTCAGTTTCTCAGTCGGAAAACTAGCTCCCTTCAGCGTGCAGAGCCACACGCTGAGAGGGGATGTTAGCGGCTCTCAGAATCAGGACACTTTTGGTCACCCTGTCACCTCCCTGGTCGCTCAGTGCCCGAAGGTAGCTGTGAGAGTAGGGGGGTAGTAGTCAGTTGTCTTTTAGACACATGTTCTATGGTATCTACCTTGGTGGAGAGTTTCATTGTGCGACATTTCAAGGATAAACTTCAACAGTGTAAAAAGTTGCAGCTCCGGGCTGCAAATGGTCTGGATATACCCTATATCAGGTATGCTGAGCTAACGGTTGAAGTATTAGGGAAGGTAATCCCCCAAAGAGGTTGGCTAGTGGTTAAAGATCCCCCAGGTCAGCTCGCCCCTCCACTTGTGCCGGGCGTCCTTGGGATGAATGTTATTCTAGAATGTTATACTGAACTGTTTGGCCAACATGGTTCTTCTTTATTTGATCTCCCACCGGTAGTTCATGCTTCACTCCCATGGCGGCACGCCTTGCAGCATTGTCATCGGGTCCAGCTCAGCTCTCGTCCACCCAAAACGGGTGTAGCTAAAGTTAGAGGTAGAAGGCCCATCCATATACCAGGAGGCACTGTGAAATTGGTGGCAGCCACCTGCTCCCCTCACTTTTGTGATGTTCCTTCTGTCCTGTTGGAACCGGCTAGCAGCTCTTAACCTGGTGGTCTATTAGTTTCGCCTGCGCTAGTGCGCGTAGAACAAGGTACAGCTTTTGTCCTGGTAGTTAATGTAGGGTTTACACGTGCTACATTATACCCCAGCCAGTCGCTAGGGTTGCTTGTTCACGCTACTGTTGAGGGCCTTCCTGTGGGCATTTCTGAAGATCAACCAGAAATGGAGGCTGTTGTGGCTAGCATGCAGGTTCCTAATGGGGAAGTCAGGCCTAAGTCAGTGAGGGAGCAGATACAGGCTCTTGATTTGTCAGTGCTAGGGGAGGCTGAGCAAGAACAGATAAGGGCATTCTTGTTAAAACATGAGTCAGTGTTTTCGGCTTTTGAGGGTGACCTTTGCTGTACTAATCTTATCTCTCATGATATACCTCTGCTAGACGACCAACCAGTTAGGCAACGTTACAGGCGTCTCCCCCCTTCTGATTATGATGCTGTTAAGGCCCACCTGCGACAGTTACTAGACAGCCAGGTCATACGAGAAAGTAGTAGCCCCTATGCCTCTCCCATTGTGATTGTGCGGAAGAAATGTGGCGGCCTACGTATGTGTGTTGATTACAGACAGCTCAACAGTAGGACCAGAAAGGATGCCTTCCCTCTGCCCCACATCGAGGAATCTTTGGATACACTATTGGGGGCTCAGTGGTTCTCCACGCTGGACCTGGCTAGCGGGTATAACCAGGTACCTGTGACCGAACAAGACCGTCCAAAGACTGCCTTTTGCACCCCTTTTGGGTTATTTGAATTTAACCGCATGGCCTTTGGACTGTGTAACGCTCCAAGCACTTTTCAACGACTGATGGAGAGAA
Source organism: Chrosomus eos (assembly GCA_036326025.1). Lineage (NCBI taxonomy): Eukaryota > Metazoa > Chordata > Actinopteri > Cypriniformes > Leuciscidae > Chrosomus > Chrosomus eos. The sequence goes on from CM070819.1 coordinate 24,093,920, forward strand.
TATTTGGAGCGCAGCATTGCCAGTCCCTTTTACTATATCTGGACGATATAATTGTTTTTTCTGCTAGTGTCGAAGATCATATACACCAGGGGTCGGCAAGTAAGTTTGGCATCGGGCCAAAAAAAATGTTTGCCACTAGATGGCGGGCCAGAACATAGTCAAAGTATAATTTAAGAAATTAATTGATGAAAACTGCAACTAGAATTGCCTATGACAGACTGTTACAGTGTCTTTTGTAACTATTGAGCTGTTACTCTCTGTTAAATCCTGTAGTAGGACAGTCATTAACAAAAAGCCACATTTGTGTGGCGTGTCCGGGCTTTACAATTAACAAAGTGTATCATTCGTTCAATCCTTTTTTTAAATTAAAACCAAAAATTAAAAAAAAAAAAACGACTTGTTTTTCCATTATTTATTTCCTGAACTAAAATGAAAAAACGAATAATGACGTGTTTTTTCTGATTTTCTGATTGTGTGCTCAATCAAAAATATTTTAAAAAATTACTGGATTAGACAAATTTGAATATAACACCTTAGTAGGCGTATATCAATGAAATCTTTTTAAACAGATCAAGTAATATTGTGGTAACAAATTACAGCCATTTTAATAAAGGTGTGAATAGCAATCATGCCTCATTCGCTTGCAGTCCGACTTTTGAACTTTATTCCTTTTTTATTATTATTATTTATTCGGGACACACACATACACACCTAAGGTTTAAGGAGGTCTGCGCGGGACTGTTTTTTCCCCGTCCCGCTTCCACAAGGTTCTATTTTCAGGTTACAGTGTATCTCGTGGCTCACGCAATCTTCACATGCACGCGCTCTTCAATCCGTTTCGGAGACTCTTTGTTCGTTCCGGTGAAATCACGTAACAAAAATGCACACAAAGTATTCCCTGCTTGATATAATAAAACCACTGATGAACATATTCGGTTTTGATGAGGGAAAAAAAAACCTATACGAGTGCGGATTAGAACCCAGAACCTCTGACATGCTCGGCAAAAGTTCTACCACTCGACCATTAAAGGACACATGTCAAACAGTCGGATCTATGTATTTATTCACGTGATTCATTCATTTATACACACATACGCACACACACACACACCTGTCCTACCCACTTTTTAAAACAAAATTACGCCATTGTGTACAGCAGAGTTCCGACCGCTTCCGTCTATATACTTTAAAATTGTATACTGTTTCACACAGTAGGCTAGTCTATGCGTTGGTGAAATCGCCGCGCGGCCACAGCTTTTCTCAAGTAACGTAGTGGAAGAGTTTTGTGCAGCATTTTGCAAATATTTTTTATCAGTTAAAAAAAAAAAATCAAAAAAAAAAAAAAAAAACGGACTTACAAAATAATTCGGCGGGCCAGAAAATATTGTTGGCGGGCCAGTTTTGGCCCGCGGGCCGCCAGTTGCCGACCCCTGATATACACCGTCTGGATCTGGTGTTGAGCCGTTTACGGAAAGAAGGTCTGATAGCAAAGCTGGAGAAGTGCTGTTTTTTCCAAAAGGAAGTCCAGTATCTAGCCCACCTTGTCTTCCGCGAAGGTGTATCCACTGACCCAGCTAAGGTGTCCGCAGTGGCTAAGTGGCCCCGTCCCACCACCGTGTCCGAATTGAGGTCTTTCCTTGGATTTGCCGATTATTATAGGCGATTTGTGGAGGGCTTTTCCAGGCTGGCAGCTCCTTTAACCCTCTGGGGTCGGCCGTCACGCGGGCGTGATCTGCTCACTTTTTTTTATCATCAGTGCAAAAGAGACTCAAATTACTCTGTTGATTTTGATCTTACATGTAAGTGTTATACATCATTCAAAACTGTTAAATGTCTTCTTTTATTTGTGTACACTCATGATAAAAACAAAATGTTGGGTTTTTTGTAAAATAAAGAAAATGAACATGATGCGCGTTCTGCCGTCTCTCTCAATGTGAAGCTCATTCTGAAACGCGACAGAACATTATCTGTAACTCAGTAAATGTTTCTCACACAGACCTGAAACGTATGTCTTTACAACACTTTGAGTCTCTATTTTTAAATGATGTAAATCATATCAAAAACAAATATTCTCTGTTTAAGTAATTCGTATGAAAGCAAGGACGTACAGTTTCTCCAGCCTGAGCTCATTAACCTTAATGTGACCACGCCCGCACGCAACAGCTGCTCGTATACTAATGAGCCACGTGGAGGAACGCAAACTGTTAACGACCTCAAAACAGATAATCCGCGACTTCAGTCTTCAGTCCTGCTCTGCTTTTCACAAGTGTGCTGTGCTGTTTATCTTGGATTTACATCAGACGAGTTAGAAGAACACAATTTGATTATGAGAACGATTTTTAATAAGGTAAGACATGTCATTGTTAGTAGCATGTTAGCAGCATGTTATTGTTGCATAAACTTGCAGCTACTAGTTAAACTGGTGCCAGACTAAAATGTACGTTATGAAATGTGATTGGAGTAAAACATGAAGCCTAATGCTAAATGTATATACATAAAAACATATGTTCGATAATTAAACAGCACGGTACAGAAGGATCGTATGATTGTGAATATTATAATGTTTAGACTTGTGTTTATTGTGTTTGTGGATATCTGCTCACACGAAGATATGTATAATTATGTAAGAATATGCGATCTAGCCGGACCAAAAAACTATGAAACGTTATATAATATAACGTTTCATAGTTTGGTCCGGCTCGATCGCATTCAGTAAATGTTTGCACGCGCTGAGTTTGAGTCACGCGCGCTGTGGGTTTGAAAAGCAAAACAAACCAATCATTAGGCTTTATGGTTTTACTCCAGCAATCTCATCTCATAACGTTGTAACGAATGGAAACGTTTTAAGTAACATGATAATCCATATAGTTTTCTCTAATGTAGTGTTACTGAAATTTTTAGTGATTTATAGGCTGCCTAGCTGCTACAGGCTATTGTTATTATTTCATGCAGCCCTACATATGCCTACAACTACAAGGCACAACATATATTGGGAGTTCATATATATAGTATATGTATGTATTTAGTAAATTTCATAATTTGAACCAGAAAAATCTAAAATAGTTTCTCCTGATATCAGCATGTTCACAGCTGTTTTTTTGTTTTCTAAAAAATGTTTTTACAGGGACCAGCACTGATGAGTCCAGCTGATATTCACGTGAGTCTCTGTACATGAACATGGTGAAAAATCAAACACCTTGGAGATGACAGGTATGTAACCTATATGTTTTAGGAATGGGACAAAGCTGTGTGACTGTCCAAGTCTCTGTCTTTAGATCAGTGTGTTTTACTAATGTGCTTTTTTGTCTTTGGTTGTGTATCTTTTTGATTGTGTTGTAAATAACTTGGTTGTGTTTTAAATAAATCCAAACCATCTAAAAGCCATTCTTTTTTAAGTCTCTCCTCCTTCTTTGTGCAAGGCTTCTCACAATGACAGCACCTGATAGCACCTTATAGGGCCATTAGGGGAGGGCCTTTGTCTTTCTCAGGTGTGAAAACACTATATACTAATGGGTTGTTAACGCCCCTCCGCATAAAGCTTTCTTACACAAAACACGTCTTACAAATTTTAAGTTAATATATTGTCTTATCTGAATGAGTAGTCAGGATGATTTTCACATAGTTTTGAAGCAAATATTCTAGGCCACATGATACAATTTTCAATAGTCTTGTGAAGAAATAATTAGTATGGGTTTTATGACCTTATTTCAGTGACAATGTTTTTTTGTTTATTCACAAACCACGCATAAACGTCATTATCTCAAAACTAAAAACTTGTACATACATGCTGCTGACATATTACTGTAGCAGAGTTTGTGCTGAATACAGTGTAATCAGACTTTAGCCATGAAAATGTCACAAGTAACAGAAATAAGCACAAATGTCAGAGCATGTCAGAACACCTCCAGGACCCAGAAAACACCTCGGACCCCAGAGGGTTAAACCGCCTGGGGGCAGAGCTTGGTGGTACAAAGACCCGGAAAGGCCAAGGGCCACGGCTTGATGGAGTGTGGACCGATATCTGTGAGAACAGCTTCCAGGCCTTGAAGCAGAGGTTGGTGAGTGCCCCCTCTTTGGCGTTTGCTGATTTTAACTTACCATTCATTCTGGAGGTGGATGCCAGCCACATTGGTCTCGGAGCAGTGCTCTCGCAGGAGCAGCAAGGAAGGATCTGGCCAATCGCCTATGCTAGTCGTAGTCTCAGTCCAGCAGAAAAGAACTACAGTTCGATGAAGCTGGAGTTCCTTGGAATGAAGTGGGCCATGACCGACAAGTTTCGGGAATATCTGTGGGGCCAACAATGCACTGTTTGGACGGACAACAACCCCCTGAGCCATCTGGGGACTGCCAAGCTGGGAGCGACTGAACAGCGGTGGGAGCCCGAGCTTGCTGCTTTCAATTATACCATCCGTTATAGGCCTGGTCGTACTAACAGGAATGCAGATGCCCTCTCCCGACAACCTGCAGGACCACTGGGACAGACCACCTCAGAGACCATACAGCGAGGGGCCGTTCGAAGATCCAAGATGCCTGGGGCGCCACAATACATCAGGTCATCCGTGCACCCCCACTTGGTGGGGTGGTATACTCTGTGGCTCCAGCACAGGACCTAAGCAAAGTACGACAAGTACATCGAACCATGCTCAAGCCTGCCCACTTGGACCAGAACCCACAAACACCCAACAGGCCTGTGGAACTGCAGGGGGAAACAAGCCAGTCAGCAGAGGGTGACACCCCTGGCCAATGGGTTCTTGTACGCTCTCGGGAAGAGGTTCCACCTATCCAGCTTGCCACAACTCTTCCAGTGGAGGCCCCCATGCTGGCTTTGCCCGATTCCCCGCATGTCGCCCCCATCACGGATGAGACACCAGTTGGCTCAGTGGCACCCCGGAGAACAGCTCGGACTACTGCAGGAAGACATGCCAACCTACACCACCTTCCAGTTCCAGTGGTGAGTAGGGCAGATGGGGCTACTAACTCTCAAGTACTTGGGTCTAGCAGTAAAGTGACAACGGTTTTCCGTCCTTGGTATTAGGTTACCCCCTTGCATTTTACCCGCGATGCAATTCGCTCTGTTGTGGAGAATATTCCCGGCATTTTCAAACTGAAGCCCGGACAAAAAGAGTGTTTGTTAAACATTTTGAATGGAGGTGATGTTGTGGCCCTACTCCCTTTGGGAAAAGTTTAATTTATCAACTATTACCGATCGTCAGCGAGAAACTGGGGAGCCTTTTGACAGGTCAGTGTCTCCTTTCTTTTCCAGTTCTTAAATATTGCCATGTCATGCTGTAATCTTGCAATTAAGTTGCAGCATTTCCGACAGACTCGAGATGAACAATGAGCTGTGTTTAACAGAACTAATCCTAACTTTGACAGTTGGCTGCAAATATTTTCTTGTTTCTCTCTACTGTCAAATATTAGTTTAAAGGCCCTGATTGTACCGTGGATGCGTAACGTTAGATTTACTTCACATAATCTGCAAAAGTCGTTCACAGCCATGTACACTTCGGTATTTCGCTCGATGGTTTCGTTTTCGCAACATACATATGTTTATTTTCCTGTTATCTCTGTAAAGCTGCTACAATACAAAACAATTTGTATTGTAAAAAGCGCTATATAAATAAAGGTGACTTGACTTGACTTTACAGTGGAAGTTCGATGCGGCTGAGCTGGCGCATAACCAAACGTTATGTGATTGGCTTACGGGTAACCAATGATTTTATTCATCAACCCCCGCCTCCCCTCCCCAATTCAATTATGCCATTCCAGACTCTGTCTATGAAGCAAAGCGAAGTAGCAGAGTTTGGTATTACCAGGCTACTGTTATCTAACCATTTTAGAATAAATCCTTTTTAACTGGCATTAATGTTAATTTATTTGTTTCCTGAGGTTAGAGCAAAGCACTGTGTGTGTACAATGTGTCTTCGCTGGTGTTAGCTAGCGTCAGTGTGAATTCTCTTCCACAGCACCTGCTAGCTTCAGCCTGGGCATCTCAGGTCTTGGCTGATTTCAAGGACCCGCTAATTAAATCTCAGTCCTGTGGGAGTGTATGCTCAGTGATGGCAGGTTTATCCCCCAATGTGAGACAGAGAGAAAAAAGCTAGCACTGAAGAGGATGGAGAAACTGGGAGTCGGCCAAAGAAGACAGCCTCCTGCTGCTGGATCTATAACGGTAATTTAAAAAGAACAATCCTGTCTCCTTGAGCCACTCCAAGCACACATACCCTCAGTGACAGATCTGAATGTAAACACACACACATGCACATGAAGAAAGGACAAAAATATTAGACCACACACACAAATATACTCTAAAGAATTTAAAGGACACTTAGAGGGGGACTATACAGACGAAGAGATTTATTGTTGGGTTTTTAGGGAGCAAGCTCTAAACATTAATATACCCTAGTGAATAAAATAGTATACTTAAGCACAATTCATTTGTATGTACTTTAGTATAACTAAATGTAATTTGTGGCATACTATAAATTGGTACACTTAAAGTCTGTTAAATTGGAACAACTAATTTTGTACTAAATGCATTTTAGTTGTCCAAAAGCAGTGCTAAAGTTCAACTAAAGTTGTATTAAATATACATCCGGTTCACAGAGACTTTGAGGCTTGAAATGAATAATTTAATGAGCATAAACTTCAAATGTATTTTGGTGACATTACAATTCAATTCATTGCAATTCAATTACACTCTGTAAGACTTGATTTTCCTGCTAAGAGATAAAACTCCTGCAATAAAGCAATAAAACGCACCCAGGACAGAAGATCGCAAAGAAAGAGCACGTTGTCCTGTCCAAACGTTTCTCTCCTTCCTTATCTCTGCATCCCCCTCTCCCTCCTCCCTTCCTTTCCCCCTGACCTGAAGTCACTAAAAGTTCACTGAAAATGTCTATATATCACATATGTTGTATCTTGTGAATCTAATGTTTTTACTTTTCATGTTTGGTATCATTTTAAATGTCTCAGTGCGATTGGTAAAATGGTCTTTTCATTACAGCTATTGGTATTATGAGAAAGATTGAACACTTAGGAGAATCCTGTTCTCCACTTTGGGTGGTGTCTCTTCAAGATATTTGATAATCCTCCCATCTCCCCCCGAAACCAGGTGCTACCCCCTGGGGTACATGAATAGACCCAAAATAACTCTAAAACCTATTTGTACAAGCCTTTTGTTCTGGTCTGGGTATATAAGGGTAAGTGGCAGAGCAGTCTTTGGGAACCTGTAACCAGGAAAACCCCCATGCAGTGTGTGTCAGTGTTTTCCTGGTGGAAAGCACTCACACACTACTGTGTGTCTCTGTCAGGAATGTGTGGCTTACTTTTAGAATCATCTTTGAGTAATTGATGTCATGTATTTATTATATCTGAATTGGCTGTTATTTACTTGCGTAATTGGCATGATACATTTTTACTTGACAAATAAATGTTACATCTTGAGTTATTCTGAAGTATTCTGAAATCATTATTTTAGTAGATTATGAGGAGGCTGTTGCTACGGCAGCTCTGTGTCCAGGATAGGTCAAACTAAAGGCGCATATGAACGGAGCAGTAGGCACGTCATCTGAAGACCTTTTGATTTCTGTCTATCACTGACTTGGCAAGTTGTATGGAAGTGGCTAAATAAACTACACTTTTTTGTATGAGTGAGCAGTTAGCAACCAACTTAAGAGGTATTACCGAAACCCTGCACCCTCTGACTAAGATCAAACTGGCGAGGCTGTGTCCGTGAGATCCACGTAAACCCGGGGCGTGTGACTCTGTGCGGCATCGGGTCCCTTAATGAATGAATAATTGATAGTTTGGGATACTCAGAATAATCAAAGATCTAAATTAAACCATAATCAATATGATTATTTTCTAATAAGAAACATGATCTAAGTTTGATTATCAGTCAAAATTGGAGTCAGATTAAGCGTAGAGCTAAAGTAATATTAAAAGTAAATTCTAATAAATTAAGTGAACTTCACTGGAGCGCTGAAAAGACATACATGCATTATCCCTTCGCCCAGGCCGTTGGATTCTGTCTTTGGACCAATGGGTGGTCCTTACAACTCTAAGAGTGTTGAACATACATTATTATACTGATAACAAACTACATTTTAAAACACATTGCAATGGCTTTTCAACTAAAATTGAAGTGTGCTAATGGCATCATTATATTGTGCTTCATATAGGCTACAATAAAGTAATCTTTATAAATAATGACACAGTTTAAGAATTTGAACCCGGGTCGCTGCCTTACAAGCACACTGTTTTACCAGTTATATTCATAATAATTTGACCGCCCAAAGGGCTGCAGTCCACATTTCAAATTGCAACGGGCCATTAAAGTACCATTAATGGGAAAAGTGTATTACAGCATTGGAGTGTATTAGGAATACACTAAAGTAATAAAACTTCTGCTCAAGAATGTGATTTCATTTCACCATTTCAAACTGACTATATGTTGCCTTCTTTATTTGTCATAATTACATATATTTACTTTTGTAACTACTTTCTATAAGTGTTTAAAGCTACTTTGCAACTATGCAAAATTGTAAAAAGTGCTATAGAAATTAATTTGGAATGAATTAAGCAATAGCCTACCTGATATTCAAAGTGTGGGCAAATTATTGAAAAGGTAAAGGTCATAATTATAAAATACTAATTAATAAAAGGTCATGATTATTTTTTGCAACTCTTTTTTTTGTATCTAGACCTATACTATTTTTATAGTCAAGTCGAGTCACCTTCATTTGTATAGCGCTTTTAACAATATAGATTGTTTCATAGCAGCTTTACAGTGATAATTGGAAATTAAAGTAACAGAGATTGTTTGGCTTTACAGCATCTCTAGAATAAAGTTATTGTCCAGCTCATGTTAGTTTTGATTGATTCACTTCCGTTGCAAAGATCATCAGTAATTAACTTAGGGTCCGCTAAAATGACACCGTTCTAACAGAAAACCCTTAACGCGTTCATTTACACAATATCGGTATGTTGCATTTTTATTCTTAAACAAAGTTGAGGCTCATAAATTATGGCACCACAATCTCTTCTATGGACAACACAAAATAAATGAAAACTTACTTTCAAACTTTACATTTTTTCAGTATGTGTGTTCCATGGAAACTAACTATATGACTGTAAATAATCTGGCTCGGGTTTTGGGGTATGGGTATACATACTTACTGATTAAAAATCACCAACTATTGCATATGGATGAACCAGATAACCATACATAAAAATCACCCAAAAAGTGATTATATAGTAGTGGTGCACCGAAAGTAAAATTCTGGGCCGAAACAGAAACCCGAAAATTTAGGATGCACTTGGCCGAAAACCGAAACTGAAGCCGAAAATGGCTTCTTTTAAAAACTTTTATATATACTATATACTATATATATGTATATATATGCCATTGTAGACAAAGCATCAAATATCACTGCTGCAGTGTGTGACCGAACAAACTCCCGTGAGTGAAGCAAAATGTTTTGCAATTTAAAATCGTGGTCAATCCACTGCGCTGTTAAGCTAAGCATGCTAGTTGGGCTAACGTCTGAGCTCCAAATGTCTGTGGTAAAACTTAGAGTTTGTGTGTCTCTGGACATGAGCTCATGAACGTGCTTTGCAACTCGGTCATACATTGCAGGTAGACATGTTTCTGCAAAATAGCGTCTGCTTGGCAGTGTATAACGCGGCTCAATATGTTGTATGAGCCTACGAAATCCAATGTCCTCCACGACAGAAAACGGCTGGTCATCTAAGGCAATGAATTCCATTACTTTCTCAGTAATGCCACGTGCTTTGGCACTATCATCTGCAAATTTCTTAGCCTTTTCAAAGAGTGTGGCCACCGAGGGTGTTTGTGATGTAGTTGTAGTTGAGGTACTTTTAACCAATGTTGTTTTGCGGTACTCCTCATGTTCAATTGGATGACGTGATTTCAGGTGGTGTATCAAACTTGAGATTTTTGCAGAACAAATGTTACATATTGCAACTTTGGTGTCCTCATCTGAAACTTTAAAATACTTCCATACCGCTGACATGGTTAATCTTTGATAGTCAGACGCGTGATAACAGCTCAACCGTGAGTGAAACCTAAGCGCTTGCACACGTGAGTGAAACCTAAGCGCTTGCGCATGGATGGGAGGGGCGGGTGGGTGACATTAATTTTCGGTTTACATTTTCGGCTATTTTTTTTTTCCGGCCCGAAACCGATAATGCCATTTTCGGCCGAACATTTTCGGAGGCCGAAATTTCGGTGCACCCCTATTATATAGTCCACGCGTCTGCTTCAGATGTACATAGATAATTAAAACATAACGAATATAATTATTTAAGAATATACATCATATGCAGACGGGCTATATTGATTTTCAGAATATCTCAATAGAATTAAACGCACTTCAACTAATCAGCTCGTCCGCCGAACTGCTTTGTTTAATACTCTTTATCAATTCTCAAGGAGGTTTCTTCTTAATTTAAATTTACTAATCAAATTAGTTTAATTCAAATTAGTTTAGCTTCTTAATTTAAATTTAGAGGCAACAATACTTGCACCATGGACCTTTTTGTGTTGCTGGGCAAGATGGAGCGTGTGTGGATGGAGGTTTTCCTTGCTCGTGAGATGGAGGCGGTCTTTTCGGTTCTTTCAGGGCGCGTTGTACTCGCAGGAAGTTCAAAACGTCCTAAAGATACGTTATAGAAGTGAGTCCTTGAGTCCGGAGGTTCGAGGACTGATTAAAGCATAAAGTAGGGTATGTGGTTCGGTCCGGACTTGGAGATGAGAACTGAGCACTAAGAAAAATTTACTGAGCGATCTCTGGTGAGAATCAGTTAGGCTGTAACGGTGTCAAATGTTAGTTAAAACTTCAGACTTGCTGGCGCTAACTGGTAAGTCAGATTTGGCCGGGTCATATGTTGTGGGCTTTATAGCCCATTTCACAAGAAAGTGTGTGTGGCGTTTCAGAATTAGTGGATTCTTGATTCTTCGTTTATTCTCTACAGACAGTGGCACTGATCTGACTGTTGAGCATCAAGAACTCAAGAGATGTGTCTTCAAACTTCGCCAAAAGCCAGGACATTTGCAGTTCTTGCAAAGCTCTATTATTAAAGATGATGCATAAGGGTCTTATCTTGCAAAACGATCAGTCATTTCTAAAATAAATAAATAAAAAAGTAAGTTTTATGCCTTGCTCTGTTCTGTGATGCGCGGTCGTGACTTTCCTGTTCGAACTCGTTCATCAAAATGAACGAATCTTTTTTCGAGTGTTTTCGTTCATTCAACAAACAAAATGAACGAAATGACTCGAAAAAAGACTCGTTCATTTTGATGAACGAGTTCGAACAGGAGAGTCACGACCGCGCATCACAGAACAGAGCAAGGCATAAAATTTACTTTTTTATTTATTTATTTTAGAAATGACCGATCGTTTTGCAAGATAAGACACTTATGAATGGTCTGTTGTCGTTTAAAGCCATTTGAAGCTGCACTGAAACTGTCATTTGGACCCCAGTGACGGGTAGGTTTAGGGGTGGGGTTAGGGGTAGGTCATCAGACCCCCAGTGACGGTTAGGGGAATGAATATTCATGAGTCTTCCCCTACCATCCTGCAAAAAATGCTTGATGTTTTCATCAAAAACCTTAATTTCTTTTTGACTGAAGAAAGAAAGACATGGACATCTTGGATGACATGGGGGTGAGTAAATTATCAGCAAAAGTTTTTTTTAAAGTGAACTAACCCTTTAAGATCATATACTGAGACCATCTGCTTGCCTGCGAGTTTGGTCTTTTATATCACTGTTTCAGTCCATTAATCTACGTTAAGCAGTGTATATGTCCAGCAGGGGAATCCTGAAGTATTGAGGGAAACCCTAGTAGCCTACCGCATGCAGCTGCAATATAAAGTTAACGCAACTAAACAACCAAGAGAAATATGTTGACCTTAAATGTAACATTTGATCTGTACATCCGCATCAAGGGAATAATATTATAATCTCGTTCACGGTAAAGAAAGATGCATAGGCTACACAGGAAAAATAAGAGTATGTTTGGTAGTCTACTGCTTTTCCAGCAGTTCCTGGATGTCCAGGTTGAATTTACTGTCGAATTTGAACCACTGAATTTGTAGAAGCGAATTTGCAAAGCGAAATAAAATGGACAGAAAATTGCCTGTTGAATATTATAGGTTGTATTTTTAAACAGTTTGAATATTTTGGAAGTGAAATATGAAAGGGGAAGATGGATTATTGAATTTCACATTTATTGAATTAATAATGAAAACGTTGTTATGGCAAAAACTTCTGTTAAACATCATCACTGCGTAAGAGACACTCAGAGTCAAATTAATAAAAAGAGAAATATTTATTCTTGCAAGAAGGCCCAGTCGCCATCACAGCCGTTACATTCTGTGAAGTGAGTGACGCGCACCAGGAAGACATGAGACAGCTTTTTATACTCTTTTCAAGGTTCCTTCTCACTCGCTGTACTTTTCCACCCAGATAAGGCCCCCCTTCTGTTCAGTTTTTCTTAAGGACACAAACTGGTACTGGAATAAACTAGCCAAACCTGACCATTCCTAAGGTCAAGATGTCCTGTCCCATATATTCCTGAAACGTCACGCACAAGCACGTACACACATATACTTTTACACATTGAATAGATTAGGAATAAATGACTATTAAAATTTCTACAACAATTCCACACTTTTTATCATTCAGATTACCCATAATCACAATAATAAACAAAAAGACAAATTTTAAGTCATATCATCACACTACTCTTCATCTCTGTTTTCACATAACTGATCACTCTTCTTAAACATTTGTGAAAATAACATTTTGAAAAGAAAAAGCTTAGGCTGTTTTTTGTAAGGATAGGCCCTTAAGTATTAGCAAGCAGATAAAGAATTCAACTAAAGCCGGGCTAGATAAACAATCACTGTTGTTGTACCCCAAGCATAGCTTGACCCTCAGTCACCTTAGTTAAATAAGAAATAGTGTACAGACTAGTTAGAAAAACAACAAATCATCAATCCACAGTGGTTACATCAAAATATAAAGTATAAGAAAAGTATAATAAAACCCTTCATTTCAAAACCCTCTCCTTGTACCTTATCACATAGCGGATAAGCACAGCTTTTAACCATCTGTTCATAACAAAAACATTCATAGGAAGAAGAAAAAGAAAAGAAAAACAAACACCAAATGTCTAACACATGTCACTGTAGCTTCCACTACTAGAATCATCTTCATCACATTTCTTGTCATTGTCATCATCATTTGGATAAAACTGTCATTTTACCAATTTAACTGAGCTGGAAACACACAATATTGACAATCCTACCCCCGAAACCCCAAAGAGTAATCAAACAATCCATTCATTTTCCTAAAATACTTTCTAATTAATCAGCGACCAATCAAATCTCGTTGGCGTTGTTTAGGGTGAGATGTTTGGATGGTGGTGTTGCAATCTCCATCCTTGCAACCTTGTTTGTGGAGTGGACCATTTCCTAGCTGCTGTCACCTGTGAATGGATTGTTTGATTACTCTTTGGGGTTTCGGGGGTAGGATTGTCAATATTGTGTGTTTCCAGCTCAGTTAAATTGGTAAAATGACAGTTTTATCCAAATGATGATGACAATGACAAGAAATGTGATGAAGATGATTCTAGTAGTGGAAGCTACAGTGACATGTGTTAGACATTTGGTGTTTGTTTTTCTTTTCTTTTTCTTCTTCCTATGAATGTTTTTGTTATGAACAGATGGTTAAAAGCTGTGCTTATCCGCTATGTGATAAGGTACAAGGAGAGGGTTTTGAAATGAAGGGTTTTATTATACTTTTCTTATACTTTATATTTTGATGTAACCACTGTGGATTGATGATTTGTTGTTTTTCTAACTAGTCTGTACACTATTTCTTATTTAACTAAGGTGACTGAGGGTCAAGCTATGCTTGGGGTACAACAACAGTGATTGTTTATCTAGCCCGGCTTTAGTTGAATTCTTTATCTGCTTGCTAATACTTAAGGGCCTATCCTTACAAAAAACAGCCTAAGCTTTTTCTTTTCAAAATGTTATTTTCACAAATGTTTAAGAAGAGTGATCAGTTATGTGAAAACAGAGATGAAGAGTAGTGTGATGATATGACTTAAAATTTGTCTTTTTGTTTATTATTGTGATTATGGGTAATCTGAATGATAAAAAGTGTGGAATTGTTGTAGAAATTTTAATAGTCATTTATTCCTAATCTATTCAATGTGTAAAAGTATATGTGTGTACGTGCTTGTGCGTGACGTTTCAGGAATATATGGGACAGGACATCTTGACCTTAGGAATGGTCAGGTTTGGCTAGTTTATTCCAGTACCATTTGTGTCCTTAAGAAAAACTGAACAGAAGTGGGGGCCTTATCTGGGTGGAAAAGTACAGCGAGTGAGAAGGAACCTTGAAAAGAGTATAAAAGCTGTCTCATGTCTTCCTGGTGCGCGTCACTCACTTCACAGAATGTAACGGCTGTGATGGCGACTGGGCCTTCTTGCAAGAATAAATATTTCTCTTTTTATTAATTTGACTCTGAGTGTCTCTTACGCAGTGATGATGTTTAACAGAAGTTTTTGCCATAACATTTCATTATCCATAATTTTACATCCAATTTTATTCATCAATTCACTTATAAGAATTCAATCTTTTGACCTTGTTTTTTTTCTCTTATTCTTTCTCAGACGAAAATGTTAATATCGTCTTCCCTTAAACACTGATCTACTTTCAAACCCACATTATTACCAGAAATGTGTCACTATCACATTTTCAAACACTTTCTTAGTGGGCATTTACATGTTAAATGGTCCTGCTGACCACAATTTAAACACTCTCCATCTGCTCTAACTTACTGCACACCCTTGAAGCAGTGTGTTCCATTGAGGAATGCAAACAGAGCCACTGATAAGCAGTGCTCCATATTCTTTTACAGTCCACCAATGGCAGATACAACAATAGCCGAATCATCATTATTACTGGCACAACATACATTATTGATTTCCGGAATCTTTGGACATAGCTGTCTTTACATTTTACTAATTTGCTATTATCATCAACACTGATTACAGAACAAGTGCATATCTAACATCCAAAAGCCGGGCTGAATAAGAAGGCTGCTCCTGTACTCTCGACCTTGATCGAACCCTCAGTCACTCCTCAGATATTAAATACAGACATTGTCTGCAATCATAAACACCAGGATATGCTACCCCATTATAGACCCCTTTAGGTTCAAAACACAATGATTGTCAAACTAAACCTAATTTCAATCATTATTTTACCATTAAAAATATAGAATTGTTCCCCATGCTTAAAACATTCTTCATGTCATGTTAATTCCTGTCAATCATACAATGCCTTATTTTATTCTAAAACTGTATTTTCATACCAATTAAACAGTTCATTTGACTTCCATAAATTCTGTCAGACATTTTATTTTCATCACATATAGTTTTCTACTATATTTCATCTCAATCTTCCCCTACATGCCATTTTCATTCTGTATCCTCTCCTTTCTTTTCTCAAACATGCCAGTTCCTTCATTATCTAACCAGTACATGATTGTTTGCACAATCCCCACATAAACATATCTCACACACCAACCTTCTTGTTTTTCACTTCCCTCTTCCATCAAGTTTCTCACTTACAGTTCTCTCTTTTTCTATCACTCTATCACTCTATTTCACACAGACAGCCTTATTGCTGCTTGCTACTTCAATCCACATCATATAAATTTAAGTTCTATAGACATCTAATGTCATGCATCCATTTACTGGATGAAGAAGTAAAAACATTATTTCTCCTGGCAGTTCGACATTTTATCTTCAAGCCAACATTTCATTATCTGTTCACATTTTCACACACATGTTGAACGCAGACACTTTTATTTCTCACTGCCCTGTTCAACTGTTCCCCGTACCACCTTTAATCTTGTGGCGCTCAATATCATACATTTCTGCCCTTAATTTTATCTCATTTGACAGAAAACCGGTGTACCAAATTTCGCAAGCTTGCTTTTGAGACATCCCCATACTGCTGCTTCTCTGTTCTCTGTGGATTTCTCTTCAACGCGCGTTTTCTTTAGTCTGTTAGGCGTCCCCAACAAACCCGATTCTTTTCTTTTAACCCAAATCGGTCGGGTTGCACTATTAGTGCCCTCCTAACTATGGTTTACCAAAAAATCTGTTACGATTGTTCTGGTTCCCCCTAATTAGCCTCAGCACCTAAAAACAAATTGCTCCGTGGTGGAGCAACTCATTTTCAGGTTACCTATCTGTTTGAAATCTCTTGATCTGTCACAGTTCTCAATTAATCCCAGATTATTTATCTGCTTGAAATTTCTTGATCTGTTACAGACCTCAATTAATCTCAGATTATTTTCCCTCGTATCTGTTTGAAATTTCTTGATCTATATATAGATCTCAATTAATCTCAGATTACGTACCACAGAAACAGCCCTCAGCCAGTATGGTTCAGTTTCACTCTTTGAAAAATATTTTAGCCCATAAGAAAAATATTTTAGCCGTCTCTTACCAGAGATGTCTTGAGTTGCCACGGGTTCGTTTTCATCTGATTCCAGTGGAGCTTCTCCTGGCCCTGATAGCGGTCGGCCCCTCTCTCTGAAACTTACGAGGTAGAGCTGGAACTGCTCAGTCCAGGTGGCCAAACACCGTCCGCTCTCAGGTCCAGGAGGTACTGCCAAGGAATCCCACTCTGACACCAAATGTTATGGCAAAAACTTCTGTTAAACATCATCACTGCGTAAGAGACACTCAGAGTCAAATTAATAAAAAGAGAAATATTTATTCTTGCAAGAAGGCCCAGTCGCCATCACAGCCGTTACATTCTGTGAAGTGAGTGACGCGCACCAGGAAGACATGAGACAGCTTTTATACTCTTTTCAAGGTTCCTTCTCACTCGCTGTACTTTTCCACCCAGATAAGGCCCCCACTTCTGTTCAGTTTTTCTTAAGGACACAAACTGGTACTGGAATAAACTAGCCAAACCTGACCATTCCTAAGGTCAAGATGTCCTGTCCCATATATTCCTGAAACGTCACGCACAAGCACGTACACACATATACTTTTACACATTGAATAGATTAGGAATAAATGACTATTAAAATTTCTACAACAACGTGTTTAAAATGTTTTGAATTGAAATATTCACAGCTTAAATATTCAACCATGTTGAATTTCAGCCCCTAAAAATGCAAACCCTAAAAATAAAATGCATTAAAATGCAAGCATGGTTAGTGCAATGCATTTTTTTTTTTCAATTAGTCCAATTCAACAGGCTTTTTTGTTTCAAAAACATTTGGCATTATTTTACTTCCATTCACGCCCCCTCAAACAGAGCGTTCGAATCAGAGGGCTAAAACAGGGTAGAAAAAATGCCTTTTATCTCTAAATTATGACCATTTTTGATGTAAAAATCATACTAGCATTATAAGTGCACCCCAGGAAACATTATAAAATAATGCAGTTCATGAATCATGACATACATGTGAATACATAGTTCACAAATCAAGCATTTACCTTTTTTTTAGAAGCACATATTGTATGAGTCTGCTAACTTCTAAACAAACTTAAAAAACATAAAAATAGCAACAGTGTGCAGGATGAATCAGACTGTGGAAAGCCAATGGGTCCAAAATCCAAAAATTGAGTTTTCTTTTAAACTGTTTTTGATCTTTATCATATTTTCACAAACGATCCCCTTATACACAGTCTGGACAATCCACTGACCAAAGAATAATCCCTGGAATACACCAGTCAAAAGCAGGAGTCATCATCATCACATAAAACAATACTAAAAAAGAAATTTTAAAAAGTATTTAAATATATAGTAGTGTTAAAAGCCATTAATATTACCAAGTAAATATTTACAGGTTATTTGCATATGCAGCTATTTTGAGAGGGAGAGACGTTCTTTCTGTGAAGAGCTCCAGACCCAGGGGTCTGTGTATGTGGCGAGCAGGATGCGGCCGAGGGCCGTGAGAGACCGGCATGAGGCTGGTGGCATGATTACTGGTGAGTGCCACCTGCGCAGCACACTGGTCTCGTATCTCTCACAGAGGAGCGGAAGCATAAAAGAGTGACGACAGTGAAGATCGATTTTATATATTTTATATATTATGTGTGGCTTTCGTTTTTAATAATAATAATAATAGTAATAATAATACAAAGTTTTTGTATTTGTTTTATTTTGTTATTAAATTATTTGATTGTTCGCCGGTTCCCGCCTCTCTCCCGCAACATCTAACCTTGTTACAGTGTGTTATTAAAAAAGATGGCAATATCAGAAATTCACATATTTAGATCTAATAAAAAGTTAAATGTTTTGAAAATGTAAAAATGCTGAAAGTTTTCTGAGGTGGATAGGTTTAGGTGTATGGTTAGTGTCGGGGGATCGATTATATAGTTTTTACAGTATAAAAATCTTTGTCTATAGAAAATCCACATAAAACATGGAAACCGCGTGTGTGTGTGTGTGTGTGTGTGTGTGTGTGTGTGTGTGTGTGTGTGTGTGTGTGTGTGTGTGCGTGTGCGTGTGTGCGTGTGCACGTGCGCTTGGGAGGAGATGATGTGCTAGGGTTGAATTGAGTTATGGGATTGGGTGGCAGGAAACAGTCTGCCGTGTTAGATTAGATAAGTCTCTCTTTACACATACAGAGCCTGCTCTGTCTCTGGCTATTATAGGAAGGGAATTATTAGTGCTATAAACAAGGACCTTCTAGAGACCAGGACCAGAGAATAACCTCAAATTAGCAGGTATTCCAACCCTGAATGGAACGATTCTGTATGTTGACTGAAACTATAAAGCAGCATATACAGTATCTCACAAAAGGGAGTTCACCCCTCACATTTTAGCAAACATTTTAGTATATCTACTCAAGGGACAATACTGTAGAAATGAAACTTGGATATATTTTAGAGTATGTGCTGCTTGTATAGCAGTATATATTTACTGTCCTCTTAAAATAACTCAACCTACAGTCATTATTGTCAAAATAGCTGGCAACAAAAGTGAGTACACCCTATGTAATAATAGCCGTACGTCATTTAACCATGCAAAGCCATACAGTATGTCATATTCATCATGTTCATGTTTTTGTCTGCTTGACAAGACCATACAAATTGTTTTATCTTGTATTAGAGCAGTTAAAATTTGTGATTTGAGTACAATTTTCTCATACTGATCACTGGATGGCACCTCATGGCAAATAACTCCCTAAGGATTTGAGAATTAGAAGTGTTGCTCTCCACAAAGATGGTCTAGACCAGAGGTCTTCACTCCTGCTCCTGGAGAGCCACTGTCCTGCAAAGTTTAGTTCCAACCCTAATCAAACACACCTGAATCAGCTCATCAAGCACTTCAGAATCGCTTGAGTATTCAAAGGCAGGTGTGGTGAAGCAGGTTGGAACTAAACTCTGCAGGACAGTGGCTCTCCAGGAGCAGGAGTGAAGACCTCTGGTCTAGACCAGTGGTTTCCAACCCTGTCCTGGCGGCAATTTTTTTTTTTTTTTGCAGGATGGTAGGGGAAGACTCATGAATATTTATTCCCCTAACCGTCACTGGGGGTCTGATGACCTACCCCTAACCCCACCCCTAAACCTACCCGTCACTGGGGTCTGAATGATGACCTACCCCTAACCCCGCCCCTAAACCTACCTGTCACTGGGGTTAAGACCAATCAGGGATGACTTCCCTAATGAATATTCATGAGTCTTCCCCAACCATCCTGCAAAAAAAAAAAAAAATTGCGTCCTGGCGCCCCCTCAACACTACGCATTTTCTTTGTCTCCCTAATCAAACACACCTGATTCAACTCATTAGCTCATAATCACATGGGTTAATGAGCTGATGAGTTGAATCAGGTGTGTTTGATTGGGGAGACAAAGAAAACGTGCAGTGTTGAGGGGGCGCCAGGACAGGTTTGGGAACCACTGGTCTAGACCAGAGGTCTTCACTCCTGCTCCTGGAGAGCCACTGTCCTGCAAAGTTTAGTTCCAACCCTAATCAAACACACCTGAATCAGCTCATCAAGCACTTCAGAATCGCTTGAGTATTCAAAGGCAGGTGTGGTGAAGCAGGTTGGAACTAAACTCTGCAGGACAGTGGCTCTCCAGGAGCAGGAGTGAAGACCTCTGGTCTAGACTATACGAAGATTGGTAACACCCTGGAACTGAGTTTACAGTACAGTGGCCAGGGTCATACAGAGGTTTTCAAAGACTGGTTCCTCTCAGAATAGGCTTCTTCAATCAAAGAGTCCTAGTGCTGTGCAGATGCAGAAGCTGGCTTCAATAAACAGACACATGAGTGCTGTCAGCATAGCTTTAGAGGTTGTAGAAGGGAAAGGTCAGCTTATTTGTGCTCAGACCATACACTGCAACAAATCGGTTTGCATGTCTGTCCTCCCTGAAGAAAGTCTCTTCTGAAGCTGTCTCACAGTAATTCATGCTCTTGGACAGGTTGCTTTCAGCAAACTGTTTGCGGGCTTTCTTGTGAGCCAGCTTCAGAAGAGACTTCCTTCTGGGACGATGGACATGCAAACCGACTTGTTGCAGTGTGTGGTGAGGAGTACCAAGAAAATTGTCTTGCCTACAGTCAAGCATGGTGTTGGTAGCATCATGGTCTGTGGCTGCATGAGTGCTGCTGGTACTGGGGAGCTGTACTTCATTAAGGGGAAACATGGATTCTGGTCCGAACGGCATGATAACGTCCCAAACACACAGCAAAGATGACAACTGCCTTGCTGAGGAAGGTGAAGGTGATGGAGTGGAAGTATTTCTCCAGACCTGAACCCTATTGAGCATCTGAAGGGGGATTTTCCTCAAGCGGAAGGTGGAGAAGACCCATGTGTCTAACATCCGGCAGCTCCAGGATGTCATTATGAAGGAGTGGTAGAGGATCCCAGCAACAACCTGTGTAGCACTGGTGAATTCTATGGCCAGGAGGATTAAGGCAATGCTAGATAACAACGGTGCTCACACAAAATATTGACACTTTGGACACAGTTTTGACATGTTCACTTAGGGTGTACTCACATTTGTTGGCAGTTATTTTGACAATGATGGCTGCATGTTGAGTTACTGTCCTTTTTTGAGGACAGTAAATATATACTACTAGACAAGCAGCACAATGACTACTTTAAAATATATCCAAGTTCTATTATATTCTATAATATTGTCCCTTGAGAAGTTATACTAAAATGTTTGGTGAAATGTGAGGGGTGTACTCACTTTTGTGAGATACTGTAACATGGCAAGATATCACAATGTGTTTAAATCATTTATTGCAGGAAAACTGAATCAATTCAATGTATCTGTTGAAGTTGAAGATCCAAATGCAGCTTTATTGGGACAATCCAGAATTGTAATCATATACCAGGCAAAATGACAAACACACAGATAAAACATAGCTGCAAGCAGCAATACGTGGCCAAGTTGCTGAAAGTGCTGTAGCACAATGCAGAGCCAGAAGAGCAAATACAGCAGAAATAGAATGTACATGAAGAACAGATAGGTTCAGGAGTACAGATAGGATGAAATCAAAATGAACAGAAGTTCTGATGAGAACTAACACAGAATGTAGAAATAAACACACTTATGTCTAATCCTAGAGTAAGAAAGATTAGTACAGCTCTTACCCAGATAATAAAGTAATTGAAGTTACAACTTTATACACAATTTTAAAGTTGTCCCACAAGGGGCTCGAACCCACTATTTTTGGGTAATATGTCACTCATCTCATCGTGCCACTGGGAAGTTGTGTTTATGCCAAGATGCAGAAGGTCCAAGAGAGAAGCAATTCAAAATGAAGAATTTTTAAATAAATTTGTTGCATGATGTATTTTTTTGGAGTTCCTTCACACATGTCTGGAACAGAAGCACCTTTTCCACCACTTAAGGCCACAGTACCTCTTGCGGTCTGGGCATGTGCCACACAGGATTTGAACCCACGACCGGACTGGCTCAGGGCACGTGGTTTAGCAGCATGTTAACGAGATTATCATGCTAAGCAAACTTAATGTTAATGTAGCTTATGGTTAGCCTAATAGCTGAAGAGCCACATTAGAAATAATGGCATATGGTTAGCATGCTAACCAATTGGCATGCTAAGCTAACTAACATAAGGCTACAAATACAGCCAAGGTTGAATTTGAAGACGAATATCTCAGGAACAGTAGCGAATATCAAAAATCTGTTCAGTCATATGTGGCTTGGTCCAAAGATCATCTGATCACATTTTGGGCTAAATTGAGAAAAATTTGAAGGAGGAGTAGCGAAAAAAACTGTTTTTCATTTGCTCCAATATGGCGGACAGTCACATTGTTGTAAAATGACAAATGAGATATCGTCGGAATTGGCATAAGCCAAGGAATATGAAATCAAAATTTGAACAATGCTTTCAAAATAGGCCTGGGCGAAAAATCGATGAAATGAATTAATTCGAATTTTTTGTTGCGGGCGATTTAAAAAAAAGTAAATCGAGTTTTTGAATAATGGTGCGTTTTTGGCCCCTCGGAGTTTCCGTAGCGTTAGTTTCACTCACGTAGCAGTATGGCAAGCGACGACAACAACATCATAGCACACACGAAACTGCAACAGCATACAGCAAGCGACAACATGGCTACCGGTGAGAGTGGGAAGTTTGTTCCTTAGCATAGGAGTGAACTCGAGCGTATACTGCCCGAGCGGTTCGGGCCGATATTTCCCGTCACTATCCTCGGGTCGGGCCTTTGAGAGACGTGCACTGCCAACGCAATAGAGTGCGGCGCGGGACTAGATTTGATGGCCGAGCGCGGGCGCGCGGTGTGTAATGCACTCACTCTGTGTGTGCGGTTTGCGGGAGAATAAAACGATTCGCGGGACTCCCGTAAACTAGAAATATCTATGATTAAAACATAAAAACGAATACATTTTTATTAATCTGTTGCAGAAAAGCAACAAGAACAACTAAAACAAAATAGAAACGATTTACAGGCCAGAGTTTCTATTTCTAATATGTTTGCAGCATTGAGCGATGTAGCCAATCTCAGACATACCAGTGTTGATTTCTTGAAAGCAATGGCCAATTTAAGCATTTAAGACAGACTCCCCTCACCGCTCAAAACATACTTTATGTTCAGTGCTAAATTCTGTATGCTGGCAAATCCTCGAATTATAACAATTTTCCTCAGATTTGAATGTATTGGTAATGCTTTAGAAAATGGTGCTATACTCTCAAGGTGAATGTTTGTCTCTTTTTAGTCTAGACAAACACAGTTGGGACTTTGATTCCAAGAGGGTGTTCATTTATTTATTATTCCAGAAATGGGGGTTACATTTGTCTTGCTTTTGATTAAATAAAAGCAATATTTTCTCAAGTTGTCTGCCGTTTGTAGTTATTGCTTTCCTTAATAAGTAGGGGGGAAAATCGTAAAAAAAATCGTAAATCGAATTAAAAAAAAATAAATCGGAGATTTTATTTTTAGGCCATATCGCCCAGCCCTATTTCAAAAGTTAAGTGTTTTTGCAAAAAAAAAAACGTATATCTCTGGAATACTAGGTGGCGCTCTGTTCAAACTTCTCGTGCACCTTCAAGATATGGTATTGATGATCCATACTAAATTCTGTGAAGATAATTCAAATAGTTTAAAAGATATGGCACACATTCAAAATGGCAGACACGTGGTACATCCAATCCAATGGCAAAATCGGTGTCCGCGGATTTGACATGACACAAGGAATCCAAAGATGCAATGTTTATGATTTTCTGACAAACATTTCAAAAGTTGTTGGCCAAAATAGCAATTTTTCATATCTCATGACCTGTAGATGGCACTGTTCCCAACTTTGGCATGGACCCTCAGATCATGCTTCCGATAAAGCATATAAATTTCCGTTTCGATTGATCAAACTTTGGCCAAGATACAGCCTCTAAACCAATTTTGGGTCGACCATGTTAAGTTTGCAACATCAAAACTTTTTTTAACCAGTATGAAATTATGTTCTACTTTGATCTGTGCAGCTCAGTCCAAAGATCATTTGAGCAAATGTTTGGACAAAATTTGGAGGAGTAGCAAAAAAACTTAATACTGTACTTTTCAAAATGGCCACTACTCTAATGGGCAGAGTCTTAATTTAAAATACCTTTATGAATTATCACCATAATGAGTGGAATCAGGTGTACTAAGTTTCATTTTTCTAGATCAAAGGGTTCAAAGTTACAACCATTTCAATGTTGACATTTTGAACTGGTGGTGGCACTATAGAGTTGCTCCTAGAGACTCAAAAAATGGTCCAATTACTTTTCATGACCATCTCTACAAGTGAGCCACATTTCATAATTTTCCATACTTATGGTTCATAGGGCTGCCATTGACTCCCATCCAGAAAAAAATAATAAGAAAACTAACGTATACAATAGGGACATATGCCCTTTCAGGGCTTGGCCCCTAATAATCCAAATGATCATTAGAAAACACAGAAAAAAGTGTAATCCAGAGAATAAAAAAAAACAAGATACCGGGAAACCAGAATAACACTCAGAAATGCAGTGTAACAACATACAAGACATTGCAAAGAGAAAATGAACACACAGGGTTTAAATAGGAAAACATAAATGAGATAATGACAAACAGATGGCAGTAATCAGATTATGATTAAGTAATGGGGTTTGGGAAATGTAGTTCATGAAGTGGTAAAGGAGACGGAAAGAGTGTCACTCCGGCTGGCAGGTGTGACACATGACTTGGACCTGGGTATAGGCATTTAGCAAGAAACATTTTTTTTCTTTTTTTTTAGATCTTATTTTCAGATTTTTTAAATGCTTTACAGCCTTTTTTTGCCACTATGAATAATTTAATATGAAAATGACTGTATTTTAACACCATATCTGCACCTCAAGAGAGAGATGCAACATCTTCTTTTATTATATTGCGATTGTTTGGGGGAGTGCAGAACTCTATGAATGGACAATAGCTGCGTTTTCACTGTCAGGCCAGGGCCAGGCCAGGGCTAACAGTGAGCCGAGCCGAGCCAGTGGTCTCGGGCCTAAAGCACCGGGCTTGCGTTTCTAC
Source organism: Chrosomus eos (assembly GCA_036326025.1). Lineage (NCBI taxonomy): Eukaryota > Metazoa > Chordata > Actinopteri > Cypriniformes > Leuciscidae > Chrosomus > Chrosomus eos. The sequence goes on from CM070819.1 coordinate 24,119,013, forward strand.
TGCCGGGCCAGTAGCCCCGCAGTGCTGCCCTAAACCCCGCCCCTAACATGCCTTTCTGGATCAAACGTCATACAACCCAACCCATTTCAGTGGGTATTATGAATTTATTTATTTTTTTAAGTTAGGAAGATAGCATGTATATTAACTCACCGGCCGTGGCTGCAATAGTGTCCCGACTTGTCTCGCGAGTTGCCACTAACAGAGGGACGGTGACCCAGCACACCGTCTATCAAGTCGAACCATGGAAAGTTCCTTCTCTGAGCTCTGCTTTGTCCATTGTGCGCTTTAATCGCCTGGTAAAATACTGCGGCCGCAATTTTTTTTATTTTTTCCCGAAATTGAAGCATTGTTCGCTGAATGCTTAGCTTAGAAAATTCAGTATCTATGTATTTTAAAACGTCCTCGTTTCTTCACACACCGTCAAATTGACGTTGTACCCTTTCTTCTGCCCAAATGCTCAGAAGAGCTTTGGCATCTTCGACAGACCAATACAGGTGATTCTCCATTTCGAGGAGAGATTATTTTGCGCTATATAAAAAAGTAAAATGTGCATCTTGCCGCAGACCATAACATTCCCTATAACACCGATAAACTCCGCCTTTTACCTTGCCCACTCCTCTAGCCTGAGCTGGCCCGCTTTGGCCCAAGGTATTCGACAGGCCAGAAATCCTGGCCGTTGGCCCAGAGTAAGCCCCGATCAAGCCCTGGAAGTGGAAACGCGACTGGCCCTGGCACACACTAGCACGGCTCGGCCCTGGCCCGGCAGTGGAAATGCGGCTAATGAGTTTGCTTTGAACTTGAGGCTCAAACAGTGATTTGAATCGCCCATGGTATCCAATCTGGTCAGCATAATGATTTGAAGGAATTAAAATACACTAAATACAAATAATTCAATAAGCTATATCAATAGTATTCTAGTATCGCTGTGTTCAAGATCAGGTTCAGTTCCATGCTTATTTAATTAACTCTATAAGCTATTCCACCCGAAAGCTTGTTACTATATAAACTTGAATATGTTAGTTTATAAGTGTGAAATATTACGTTTTAAAAAAGTATTTAATAAGCTACTCAATCAAAATAGTAAACACAAGTACAAGCCAAGAATACTTAGAATACTTAAAGGTGCTCTGTGTAACAATTAGCGGCCTCTAGCGGTGATGTTTCAGATTGCAACAAGAGCGCTCGTACTCGTGTGCGTGTGTGTGTGCGATCTCAAGAGCGAGCATTCACTACCGGTCACACGGAGACTTTCAACGCAACAGCGAAAGCGTCACACACAGGGTTGCCAGGTCTGCACAACAAAACCAGCCCAATTGCTCATCAAAACTAACCCAATCACGGCCAAAAATAGTCAAATAGCGTTCCCGGGTGTTTCCCTGATAACAATCATGTTCCAGTGGGTAAAACAATCGCGTCAACCCGTGCACTACACAAACAACCCGCGGAAACAGTGCAGGCATACGGACCTGGCAACACTGACATGCTGGAAACTCATGAAAACTCCCACTGCAACGTTACAATAATAGGCTACTTTTATCAGCTTGACGTTGAACTAATGCTCCATGCTCGTACCATGATAACATTACATTGACTGCATTTAGCCGACATGTGATGTTATCTAGCAAAAGGCATTTCACTAACTATTCGTGTATCTTTCACAATCAGCAATGTCAACATAGGTGAGTGTATAATATGATAACGAAAACGGTGAACTAGACTGAACAATGTCAGTGTAACAGTAAGACAGTAAGACAGTAAGAAGCAGCATTACTGTACTGAACGTGTCTGGAAATGTTTATTATATACAATATGATAGTAGTGGGATGAGTAACGGTATAGATCTAGTACATAAAATAAGTTACACCTAGTTACTTTTTGTTACCCTGGAACAGTCTTTTGTATTCATTTCATGTCTCATGTAGTTTACCTTGCTATTTCATTAGAGTTTACTAATGATTCAAAAGCTCTGCCGATGTTGATCCGTGTTTTCGTCCTGAGTCGATCAGATTCACGTTTGGCCTGACGAGCTTCAGCAGATAAAACTTTTTTTTGTTTTTTATATATTTGTGGAGTCTGTGTTGTGCTGGAGGCAGGTCGTTTTGGGGTGTTATCAGACTCCATGTCGTTAGCTTAAGTGCCGTCGGTCGCATAGACTGTAAACAAGGAGAGAGGCTCGGGAGCGCGCATGCACGTCACATCCGTTGGATTTCGCGGTAAATCCGACCCGGAGACTTCACATATAAATATAAATATTGGCCTTCAGAGGTAATAGCAAAACTCGACAAGTGGATCATTGTAATGTGTGATTACAACCCCTTCACACACAGGCAATAAAAAAAGGATTCATTTTAGTAGAAAAGTTCCACATAGCACCTTTAATTATACTTTTAAGTATATCTCGATCAACAAGTATAGGCCAAATACTTCGACTTTTCTGTCAGTACAAGTCAAGTATACTTAAGTGCAATTTGAAGTATATTTTTTGAAGTACATAAAGTATATTTCTGAGAAGTACATAAAAAGTAGGGTGAAAGTATACTTTCTTATTTTTAGTTTAAAAAAGTATACTAATAGCACACTTGAATAAACTTATTTTTCGTAAGGGAATTAGCTATAGCAAAAGTTAACCCTTTAATTTGCTATGTTGCAACTACATGTAAACAAACTCTCTACTGACAAACATTCTACTGACTATAAGTAGCTTTGCAACTACATGTCAATTATTCTAACCCTAACCCTACCAGTCTACCAATACTCTACTAACACTCTTATGAGAGTTAGTAGACATGTAGGTACAATGTCACTTTTAGTCAGAATGTGTTAAAGGGTCCATCAAAATAAAGTGAAACCCTTGCATCTTAGGTTGCGTTTACACTTGGCATTAACATGCGACCTGTATCTGGATGTTGTCCACATTCACATTGAAAAGACAAGTGTAAACGCACATCTGATCGGAATGTTATCTGATCAGCGTGTCCCGGTTCGGAGGTAGTCGAGGACGCATTGTGATCGGATCTCAGTGTAATGTAAACGCAATCCAGCCATCGTGTCTGCATTCACATGTGAACGTAATTTAAATCTCCGCCCAGTCTCCCCGCGTGGCTGTCAGATAATAATGGCCAGACGCAGTTTAGACACGAAATTAAACTTATTTCAACAATAAACGTCAATCTTTAAAACAGTTTATTTAGACATGATACTATGTGTGTCATTTTTTATTTTAATTGTGCAACATTATCTGAACGAGGCGATCGCCTGTACACTCACAGTCAGTCATGATCTTAATGAAGAGCTGCGCTGCTTTGCCAGAGGAATAACCGGAATCGGATTTTTTTAATGTCTTAAATATTGAATGTTTTTATTGTTTCAGCATGTTTATCAATCTCTCATTTCTGTCAATATAGTCATTGCACGCTATAACCTTAAACCCAGATGATCGATGATGACTTGTTTAACATGATCAACCCAGTTGTTTTCCAGTTTATAAGAAGTAGGCTATTCCTTCTTTCAAAAAATATAATTTTATCTAATTAAAGGTGCAGTGTGTAACATTTTTGACTATTTATTAACAGAAATGCAATATGACATCCATAACTATGTGTTCAGTTGTGCATAAAGAACTTACTTAACCCTTTAGCTGTCACCCCCCCCCTTTTGATAATTTACATTAAAATGCACTATACAAACTTAAATGGTTGTAATTCAAGAATGCTTTGGAATATAGACCTAAATTTGGTCTTGTTTTAAAGAAAACAATCAGCAGATTATTACTGAAGTGAATGCACTTCAAAAAATTAAAGTATGAAAAAGTTATGGAAGTTATAATTTACAGTAAATCAAATATACTTTATTAATATATATTTTTTTAATATAAAATAAATATTTTACAAAATATGTTTTACAATAAAATTACTATAAAATGAAAGCTATATATCTAACCAAGTTGTGTTCCAAATTTAAAGTTGATATCACAAAAATTGAAGTTCCCATGAGATTTTGTTTAGGCGTTATACCAAAAATAGCCACCGGGTGCCATTGAATTCCATTGAATTTAATTGTATGCATTCTGCCATAACAAATTAATAAATTTATATCCAAATATCACTTCTGTTACTAAATATGGAACCTTGAGACTCAGACCTTTCTGACAATATGTGTTTTGTCAAGATTAGAAAAGGTTTTGATAATAAATTATGAAAGATGATGCCCAAAAGGGGAGGGGCCTAATAAAAAAAAATACCATTTCTATGGTAACGCAACGTCCAATTTCAAAACGGTTTTCACAGGATGAATTCTGAGTTCGTAAGCTTTCAAATGATACCTAATTTATGATAACTACTAAAATATGTGATATAATAATAATAAAAAAATTATATATATATATAATATTTTTATTATATTTTTTAGAGGACTTCTTACTTTACTTTTTAAAATATAATTTTATCTTTTTTTATTGACAAATACTAGATTATGTTTTATTATTAACTTTTAGCACTAAAAACCAAAGTTTCAATTATTAAAAGTGTGTGCGTCGACTTTTTGTGACAAAGGTCAGAAACTCCTGTAATGACGTCGATTTTTTGAGGCGCACTCTTGTCATAAATTCACATATTACTGTTCATTCGTAATTTGTAAGAAAAAAACAACGCTAAAATATCTATTTAGGAGACTTAGACCTTTCCAATGATATATAGTTTGTCATGACTAGATTAGGATTTAATAGTAATATAGTGAAGTAAATTTAGATTGCCCGTATACGGGCAAGTGACAGTTAAGGGGTTAATAAACCGTAATGTTTTTATTACCTTAGAATGAGGCATTTATATCTACATAGGCGCGGGAATCCCCTTCTATGAAGGCCGCCATATTATGACGTCATATTTCTACCGTAGCCGACAGCGAACAAACAGCGTTACAGAGCGCGTTTCGCCACTACCTTGAAAGAGAAGCCGCAGAAAGCTAGAAGAAGCTAGTCATAAACACCGTGAGTGTTTTCCCTTGTCAGTGATGTAAATATGTAGTTGGATTGTTTCATGTAATTTTATTCTTCACCCTCGCTGTGTTATGGCTTTGCTATTTGGGGATAGATGTTCTGGTTACGTTCGTGAGACAGCTGATTAGTAGGCTACTCTTGTCATTGACCGGAAAACAGTTACAGGAAACACCAACCCGTCGATCTTGGAAGCATTTTAAGTCGATCGAGTTTCCAAAATCAGAGAAAAAAGGCTATTGTGTGTAATAAGTGGTGTCTATGGGATGCGGAGGCACGCGTGCTGTTACAATCATGTCATTTTTTCCGCACGCACCTTTGGGCTCATGCGGACGCGTCGAGTATAAACAAGGCTTTAACCAGCTCAGCCACAGTAGCAGCTCATATTAGCCAGCTAAACTTTTACTACCCTGTTAGAAAAAATCTATAGTTGCATAATTTCATGTGGTTCTACTCCCTCGCTGTATTATGGGTTTGCTATGTGGGGAGAATGTGCTGGTTATGTTCGTGAGACAATCAGCTGATTACTATTATTTACAACAACTGTGACGAGATCTGTCGTGTCGACAGCTCAGACCAATATTATTATATTATGTATTAAGACCCTTGATCCTCACCTGACTATGGCTTTGTAAACTTTATCCATGATGTGGTTTATAATGGACTGTGGTACTCCATGTTAGCTGTGACTTGTTTTACTCTGGCTCACTACGACGATGTTTGTCCCGTTTTAGCCACCGTAGCTTCTTCGAAAGGGAGGGGTGAGCAGTGGGCTGAGCCCTTAGTGTAAACTCGCAAACGAACTGCTAGATGTCGCCAAAAAGCTACACACTGCACCTTTAATGGAGATTGCATATGAAAGTAAAATGAGTGAGTGAAAGCAATTGGGATATTGTTTAATTTGTATCATATTTACTATTAATCTGGTGTCGTGCCACAGACCTGATTTAAATATTATGCGGGAAACAGAAAACCAATCGGTTATCCAGATACAGAGGCTGCTTAATGTGAACAAATATAAACGCATCATGTCCTGATTGGCTAATGATCCGATCTGCTTTGTGTGATGTGTTTGGGAGTGGAGATAAATGAAATATGTAATGGCCAGCAGAAATAAGGGGTGCTCTTCCTAAAAATAAAAATAAATGAAACGAGCGCTTCCTCCCCTCTATTGTTCACCTCCATCACGGGGCCTTCAATTTTTTTCCCGATCTGCACAGCGAGCTGTCTAGATAATGGAAAAAACCTTACTCGTCTTGTCTTTTCAGCCTCCTAGTTCATGTATATTCAGATATTAGGGGGTTAAGAGAGTATGGCTATGGGGCGATGCCCCGGGCAGAACAGACGCTTGCGAGCTATCTGTCTCCCGGTTCAGCATCGTCCCTGAAGGCGTCAGCTTCTCTCACTAAACCATTAAAGAAAACTATTTCTAATCTAGTGGGGAAAGCATACTGTATACGGCAGTGGCTCAAGCGGAGCCTGCTTGCACACTTTGGCAGTGTTACAAGCATATCAGGCTGACCTGCTGGGGGTTTTGGACAGAAGTGAGGGTGTTTGGCCCGATGGGGTTTGAGAACTTCGTCGGGCCACAGATTTATCTCTCAAGGCTACTATGGCAGCCCTTGTGGTCACTGAGAGACACCTCTGGCTCAATTTGACGGAGATCAATGAGAAAGATACAGCTTTCCTTCTTGATGCTCCTATCAGTCCTTCTGGTCTTTTCGGCGACGTGGTTAATTCGGTCGTCGAGAGTTTCCAGGAGGCCAAATTACAATCAAGAGGCGGTTAAAAAATCTCTCCCTCGCTATGTCCAACCCACTGGGGCTGCTGGGCATGAGCAGCTCCAGCCGTCTAGTTTCTCACACAAAGCACAGAAGGCAAAGCCTTCAAAGTAGAAGCTGGATCCGAGGACCGTTCTTCATGCTTAGAAGGCTTCGGCTCAAAAGAAAAGGCCTTGGCGCCACCGGTGTCAGTCCGGTGAGGGCAACCCCAACCAAGGTGGAACAGTGTACACCTCATTATACGGTGCCCGTTTCATCTCGGTGTTCTGCCAACCCCACCACCCTTCATGCTTCGGGGTGTAGCGGGGGGGTTCGAACCAGTTCGAACTACCAGTTCGGGTAGTTCCTGCCAGTATGTTTCAGGTCCCAGCACTGGCTGTCTCAACTACACAAGAGGCCAGCGTCGAGGGGCTGGGTCCCTTGGTAGATTTTCTGGCAGTGTGGAAGCTGGGTCTTCCAGTTAGTAGTAAGTACTGGTTGACCGATATGGGTTTTTTGATGGCCGATGCCAATATATTAGAGAGCAGGGGCACCGATAGCCGATATAAAGCCGATATTTATATATATATATATATACACAAAAACTTTATATAAATCAATATTTAATATATTAGATACATTTAATAAATATTTTAAAATCTTTAAAATAAACATGCTTAGGCCTTATACTTTAGATGGCAACTTCTTGAATCTGAAATCCTATTACAGTATTTTTCACAAATAAAGTAATTGTTTAAAAATATATGGATATTTGAATAAAAAGGAAGTAAACACTGTAACAGGGCACTCAGTAATCTTGTAATTTCATGAGCACTGATAATCATATTTTTTCAAATTAAGACTTTTTTTTACTTTGACTTTTGACAAGGTAATGCTAATTTTACATACAGCACACAGTGAAAACGACATGAATATGACACAGTGGGCAACTGGATATAGCACAGCATATTTTAAAATGAAGGATTTAAAGTTTTTCGATCGAGTCTCCTGTGAAGCTGATCTTCTGTTCGCATTCACTCACTTCGCACGACCATCACCCACAGTAACACATTTATGAAGACTACAAATGCACACTTCACAAGATATCACAGCTGGATTCAATTAAATCTGCAAGGTTTGTGAAATTAAATGTTTATTAGATATTCAGAGAATTGTTTAAATTATGTACATGCGCATTTGCTGAATGCTGACAGTAAATGAGAAAGTATTTTAGCCTGGTTGTTTGCCTTTTCGGTTACAAATAATATAAAAGCAAACGCATTACTTTTTCGAATGTACCATTTACTATGAACCGGGAACACTTCCCATAATTCCTGATGTACTTTGTACATCATAAGAAGGATGGCGTCTACGCTAATATCAGTCTCTCTGTTTATCCCGAGGTTTACCGCAGACCGCCGGAATCAGGGCATATCCAGATCTGATGAAGGACCATCACATGGACACGACGACACGCATTATCAGGGCTGTGAAGGCCCATGGACACCTCACCACACTCATCTCCTCACCGGCCGGATGACCCAACCCCCAACCAGATGAACTGGATAATATCGTGAAAGTTCTGATCCCATTTGACTCCTGACATTATGCTGCCTAACTCATAATCATACACTGTTCATTCGTTGGCCAAAGGAGGACTGGCCCCCCGACTGAGCCTGGGTTCTCCCAAGGTTTTTTTCTCCATTCTGTCACCTGATGGAGTTTTGGTTCCTTGCCACTGTTGCCTTCGCTTTTTGGCTTGCTTAGTTGGGGACATTTAATTTTCAATTGAACAATACTATTACAACATTGTTTTCCTGTTATCTCTGTAAAGCTGCTTTGAAACAATTTGTTTTGTAAAAAGCGCTATATAAATAAAGGTGACTTGACTTGACTTGACTTTATTTGATTACCAGTTCTGTAGCCACCGGTTCTGTCTAACAAAGTATTAGATATGACAGACAAAAAAGAATGGAGAACTGCGTCATGTTCTAGATCTTCGTCTGTTGGAGTGTTTGGTGCTAGAACTCAAGACCAAGATGCTGACACTCAAACAGATTGTGACTCAAATCAGATCTGAGGACTGGTTTGTCACAATACATCTGAAAGATGCATACTTCCATATCTCCATCCTCCCTCAGCACAGGAGGTTCCTGAGGTTTTCTTTCGGGGGCAAAGAACACCAGTATCAGGCACTTCCTTTCGGTCTAGCTCTATAACCCCACACATTCACAAAGTGCATATGTGCAGCTCTGGCCCCACTCAGGCTGCAGTGCATACGCATTCTGAATTGCATAGACGACTGGCTGTTTCTAGCAGAATCAGAACAGTTAGCGGTTCGACATCGAGATGTCGTCCTCCCTTATATGCAAAGGTTGGGGTAGAGGTTCAATACCAAGGATAGTGTGCTTTCTCCAGTACAGAGAACCACTTTTCTTGGAGTGGTCTGGGATTCGATGATGATGCGAGTCATTCTGTCGCCCGCTCGTGTAGCTGCTATCTTTACAGCCACAAAAGAGGTAAAGCTAGGCCAATCACACACTGTGAAACAGTCCGAGAGACTGTTAGGCCTCAGGGCAGCAGCGTCCAATGTGATACCCTTTAGCCTGCTGTACATCAGACCTTTGCAGTGGTGGCTCAGGACCAGAGGGTTCTCCCCGAGGGGAAACCAGTCCGTATGGTCAAGCTCATGCGGCAGTATCCTCGCGCCTTGTTTATACGGAGGAAACACTGGTTCTTGTCCCAGGGTCTGGTGTTGGGAGCTCTTTGCATTGAGTTGCTATCTCAACAGATGTTTCCCTCACCGGCTGGGGAGTGGTATTGGAAGGCCGCTCAGCTCAGGGTTTGTGAAGGAATCATCATCTCTCTTGGCACATAAATTGCCTGGAGATGATGGTCATCTTCAATGTGTTGAGACATCTCCTCCCAGACCTGAGGGGCCATCATGTGTTGCTCTGGACAGACAACACATTGGTGGCCTTTTATTTTTGGTCCCTCAGGACAATACACTCTCTGAGGGCAGTGTATATTCCAGGGGGCCAGAATATTTTAGCAGACACACTGGTGAGGCAGGGGCTGAGGCCAGGTGACTGGAGACTCCACCCCGAGGCGTTGGAGCAAATATGGGAGTTTTACGGACAGGCAGAAGTGGATCTGTACGTCTCAGCACACAACGCACTGTCCACTCTGGTTCTCCCTCACTCACCCCCTTGGGGCTGGATGATATGGTGCAGACATTGCCGAGGCTACGTCTGTACGCATTTCCCCCTGTTGCTCTGCTCTTATGAGTTCTGGAGAGAACCGGGACTCAGCATATAAACTACTTGCCTCACAGACCTGAAAAGTATATCTATAGAAAGCTTGAAATGTCTACTTTTAAACTAAACATTTAAAAAACTAAAAGAAATTGGCTACTCTCTGCTTATGTAGGCTAAGTGTGCATTTATATCTATAGGCGCGTTCACTACTGCGAAGATGGCGAGTCTGCATCGTCAACTTTATCTTTGCAGCCACTGACATAGAAAACACTAGTGTATTAATAAACAATACAAATGTTTCATGCATAATCATTACTTTGCCGGTTCTTTGTGGCAAGCTTTATTTCAGGTGTTGCGTGATATCTCTGCGCCCAAGTAGCAGCCTGTGCCATCTGTCTGTATAGTCCCAAGTCAATATCTGCCTAGGAAATCACCTAGTCTTTATCTGCATTGCTATTTGTACTCATTGTGAATAAGCAGGCCACAAGAAGTAATTCGTTTTTTTTGTTTTTTTTTATCACTTTTACTCACAACATGCTATCCGGCAACAAAGGATTCCATTCATTATGCTAAACTAAGCTAGCGGCGGCGCTGCCAGACTAAGACAATGAATGCACTGAGACAAAAATGCATTTGCCCACCTATCTAAATGTAGGGGAGACAGTGAATAACCCCTATTTCAAAAACACGGTGGAGTGTTCCTTTAAAGGGCACCTATTGTGGAATTTTGTACGAATAAGTTAACGAAAACATCCTGCAAAGTTTTAAATATGAAAGTTCACCGTATACAAAGTTATTGTCTCTCAAAAGTAAGAGTCAACTCTGAGTCACTGATATGAATCGATAGATGAACGATGGTTTTTCTCTATCTAGATGACGCCAACTTGACAAGTTATTTGAATAAGATACGCCCACTTATTGCGCTCGTCTCGTAGACGCCAGTGAAACTCGAAAACATCATGACGACAAGACGCTGTGTTCTGAAGTGCGAATCAAAAGCGAACTTTTTTTTCACTGCCCAGGGACGAGCATGTGAAGAATCAGTGGCTAGAGTTTACAACTATACCACACAAGTATAGCCCGAACCTTATGCTGTGTTCGCGTAATTTTATTGAAGATTGCTTTACAAACATAAATGCTTTCAAGTGTTGATTCGCGAGCCGGTTGATACAGGTTCAGTACCAAGTTTATTTGGATCAGCTTCCTCCGAACGAATCACAACCTGTAAGTATTATTAATAATTGTTGCTTTTATGGGTTTTGTAGCATGCTCAATAAGTATGTGTGTGTTCTGTAAGTTACGTTCAGCGCAGCTTCAAGGTCTAGGTCTCTAGGCGCAGCTTCTAGGTTCAGATTTCACATCTTACATATGTGAAATGTTTGTCGTTGTTATTGGAGTTGTCATAAAGAATAGAGCGTCTTGTAGTACTGTAGTGCTTTATCGATATGTTTATGCGTTGGGCAAACGCAAACAATAACTGACTGGGTCATCTGACCAATCACCGCCGATTAGCGTCACGCAAAGGAGGGGTTTGGAAAAATGAGTCGTTGAACGAATCATTAGGGAGTCGGTGAGCAAATCAGGTAAAAATAAATGCATATTATAAGACAACAAAAGTGTTTTTTGTCATTGCATGCATGTATAACTGTAGTTGGGGACTCCCAAAACAATATTAGGAACATTTTAAATGCCATAATAGGTGCCCTTTAACAATATCAACAGCTACCCAATTAACATTTGTTCTGCCAAACTTTGCTTTGCTAGTTAAAAATATTTTTACAATTACATTTAAATTACATTCAATTCCAGGGTCTCAACTCTGGCCCTCGAGGACCAATTTTACTTACATTCCCATTTAGATTGCATTCTGCATTCTGTTTGCAACCTCAAATTTACTTTTTTGGAACTGAAATTATTATTCAATTCTGAATGACATAAACCTGGATTGTATGTGAGTTTTCCTGCAAATGTTTATAATACAGTACTGTATATCCATCTGTCTGTCTTTATATGAATGTGCTATGGTACTGCATAGCACATGCTGTTCCAGAACATGTGAGTTTCAGAATCATGCTGTTCCAACGAGCAGGTGTGACACTCCTGCACAAATACATACATTCAGTCAGACAGACAGAGGGGATATCTCCATCTGAACAAACAGATCAGCGACTCTTTCCCATTGCCACATCAATGGGGGCTCATTGCCGTAGACTGATAACCCTGAGATCTAAGCCTATTTCCACAGATCCACTTCTTCAAAAACAACTCCTTCTCGATTCTGTTTTACACAACGTAGTCTCAAGAAAGTGCCTATCAATACCACAAATGTTATTTCTCGTGGCATTTATACGCCAAAATCAGTTTTGGCGTGCATATGCTACGCACTGAAAATCCCTTGGGTAGGATTAGGGGGAGGGGGATGGGGGTGCGTGCGTATTACACGCCATAAAGTGCGTATCATATGCACGCGAAAACTGCGTATCATATACACGCCAAAACTGATTTTGGCGTATAAATGCCACGAGAAATAACATTTGTGGTATTCATACGCACTTTCATGAGATCGGGCTGTTTTACACGTTTATTTGACATACTTTTTTCTCTTCTCCCTTCTTTTTGTTCAACCTGTCACACGAAAGTATTGAGACAAAATCAGAACACTCCCAGAGGAAGATAGTGTAGCAAGTCTAAAGAGTGTTTTATGTTCTATTCATGTGTGATCTAAATCCATGCATGTTCTTTTCCTGTGTTATGTGTTCTGTTTGTGTGGGGCTTTAAGGGGGTGGGGTGTTCTTCTGATGAACAAGCCTGCACAGTTTTCTGTGGGCGGGAACTGGGGAAAAAGTTGCAGAAGTTTGTTCGCTGACTGTGAGGCAGGAGCATCGGCCACACAGGTGCTCACGTTAATACGGAAGTCTTAAAATCGTTAAGTGTGTCTACCGTTTTCTCCATTTCCCTCCAACAGTATAAAGGGAATAAAAGCATAAAAGATTTTTAGATCATTTAAATGCAATGGCAGACAGAGGAAAACCAATGCATAAAATATGCTTAATTAAAATAAATAAAGATTTGAGTACAGTCTGGTTTTCTCTGCATTTATTTCTTAAGCAGGGGGCTGTGTAATCAATGTATAATTTAAAGCTGCAGCATAAGAAATGGTTAGAGTGAATTCACGGCTCCTAGTTTTACTTTATAAGATGGCAATTCTGACAGATCAAAGCAAACCGACAGATCAAGGCTCTAGTGTGCCAACAAATCAGAGTTCTCTTGTAAAATATTGGGCCTGAAATGCATCTTCCTCTTCATTTAATGCCCTTGTGTTTTGGTTGTGTGGGTTAAAAAAGAAAGAACTTCCACTATTAAAAGATGGTGAGTCATGATAGTGAGATATCAGCTGTATTCAATTATGGATCTTTTCACACACATGCACACAGTGTAAAGACAGATAGGAGCATGCTTCATCCACTTCACATCACATACCAATGTAAGCTTCTAGACTATTGCATTCTAGGATCTTCTTATAATACACATTACTTAAGCAGTATCACACAAGCAAGCTGTTCTAATCTCTAATCTAATATAATCTGTCCTGATATTCAGACCATCAGCAAAATGTTGAATGTGTGTTCCAAACTAAATTCCAAGCAGGATCTTATGTATGCACATAAAACTTTTCACACTATGCAATAAGATTCAGAAAGATAAATAAAAGATAAATAATGTTAGTAAAGACAGGAGCCCAAAAAAATTTGTAGCACACCAGTTGATGTTCAGGTGGATCCCACTTCATTGAGGTTAATAAAAACGTACAAAAATGCTTTATCTCTATTATGCAACATTAATAAAGTGCAAACAAGCATTTTTACATCAATTAAAATTATATATCTTGTATCGCTGTTTCCAACTAACCTAACCTCAGGAAGAAAGAGAAGTATACACTGTTAATGACACAATATTATTTAAATCAATATTACGTTCAAAAATATTAAATCTAATTATAACTCTCCAAATGCACTTAAAGTCAGGTTTATAAACCACATGATGTCACAATATTATTTTAAAACAACACTGCTACAAAGTGTCAAACTATTAATATATCAAACTATCTAACTGCATATAAAGATAGTTTTATAAACCTAAAATAGGGAAGGCTATGAGGAAGCAAACAGCTTGGAAATTATAATTATAACATCTTAAATCTTGTTTAAATACCAGTGGGATAATTCATAAACCAGCATGTTAAAACATAATTCTTGAAACTCATTCACGACAAGTGCATGGGACAGGAGGCACAACAAAGATCATTCTGATAAGAGAATATCTTCTTAACTTAGATTAAAGCTTAGAAGCATCACATGGTACAGGACCGATCGCATCCCCGGTCTCATACACTCTGCTCAGCATTAGAGGAAGTGAGGAAATACAAAAGGCCATATTTTGAAAGTTTAAGAGCCTGGCAGCATCACAGGCATTGCCAACAAAAATGTGGTCTGATCCTGACATTTTTTCTCCAAATGGCTCCTAGCCAAGTCAAGTGTCTTCATTCTGGCTCTTTATTCTGGTCTGTGAAGTGCTGAAGAGATTGTTGATTTCTGGACAGCTTCTGTTATTTCAGTTTTGTATCTCAGCAACTGGCTTCCTCTCTCTCTCTCTCTCTCTCTCTCTCTCTCTCTCTCTCTCTCTCTCTCTCTCTCTCTCTCTCTCTCTCTCTCTCTCTCTCTCTCTCTCTCTCTCTCTCTCTCCTCTCTCCTCTCTCCTCTCTCTCTCTCTCTCTCTCTCTCTTTTAAATGAGCTTTATTGGCATAACTGTGTAAAATAGCACAATATTGCCAAAGCAATAGAAATATACAAACATGTATGTAGATAAATAAAATTGAAAAGAGGGTTCAGCCCTTCTCCCTCATATAATGGCAGGAGGACACATACTGCGCTGCCAGCTGAATGCACTCTTCTTTCTCTCCCAAAATATAAGACAGTTTGTTTATGAGGCTCGCTTGTTGGAATTGAGGTATAATCTGTGCTATTTGTGTGAAATAAGCATCTCTGATGTTTTTGTACTTGCTGCACTCGGTGATGAAGTGCAGCTCGACCTCTACGGCCCCATCAGTGCAATGTGAACACAGTCTGAGCTCTCTCTCTCTCCAGCTCTGCTTGTGTCGGCCCGACTCCACACACAGACTGTGGTCACTAATGCGATACTTTGTCAGGAGTTTTCTCTGACCATAGTTACTGATATCAGTCAGGTATGGTGCCAATTTATAATCTGACTTTATTTTGTGGAAATATTTTAATTTATTTAGTTGTGTGACCTTTATCTGCCAATCGTGTATGTATTCTTCTTTGGTTATTTTCCCTATTTCTTTTACTTTTGAGTGTCTGAATTGAATTGATGAATTGAGTTGGTGTTTTTCCACTAAATATCGCATGGGGTCACTCTCTGTGTGTCCTGCCCTGAGAGCGCAGTGATGGTAACTCTCTGTCTGCGCGTCTGATAGATGAAACCAGAACTTTAGGGCTCTCTTCTGGATTTCAGATAGGAGAGGGAATCTGCCTAATTCTGCCCGGCAACCCAGATTTGGAGCGTTTCTGTGAGTTCCCAGGATGTTCTTGCAGAACTCAAGGTGGAAAATTTCAGTGGGGGTTTTGTCCCAGGATTCGTAATTTAGTTTAAATTTGGGGTCCCAGCTTTCACAGCCGTAAAGAAGGATGGGGTTGATGATGCTATTACAGATTTTCAGTCACAGTTTAATGGGTGGGTTAAATTTGAACAGGGGTTTTCTTATACTGTAATAAGATCTACGTGCTTTATCAGTCAGATCTTTTATTGCAGTGTCAAATTTTCCAGAAGCTGAGATTGTCAGACCCAAATAATTATAACAGGTGACATGATTAAGAATTGTTCCCCCAAGTGTAAATTTGTATTTCTTGTCAGGAAGGCGAGTTTTTTTCTGAAAGATCATGATTTTGGACTTCTCCATGTTGATGGGTAAGGCACAGTCGCTGCTGTACTGGTCCAGAAGCGAGAGGCTTTGGTGCAGACCCTCTTCATGAGGAGACAGCAGCAGAAGATCGTCACCGCACAGGAGGCTTTTGATTTCTCTGTCCTCGAGGGTCAGACCAGGACAAGAGGACTTTTCAAGTGTTGATGCCAATTCATTAATATAGATATTAAATAGAGTCGGGCTGAGGCTGCAGCCTTGACAGACTTCTTTAGTTTGACTGAAATAATCAGTACGTTTATCATTAATCTTAACCCTACATTTGTTCCCATTGTCCTTTATAATATCATATGTCCTTCCTCCTATTCCACTTTGGATTAGTTTTAGGAAAAGTCCATTATGCCATACCGAATCAAAGGCTTTTTTAAAGTCAATGAAGCAGCCAAATATTTTCCCTTGTTTTGTTTGTTGGACGTGTTTTTGTATGAGTGTGTGGAGTGTGTAAATGTGATTTGATGTTCTCTGTTTAGGCATAAATCCAATCTGAGAATTGTTAAGGATCTTGTGTTCTTGGAGGAACTGAACTAGCCTGTCGTTGATGATGGAGCAGAAGAGTTTGCCCAGGTTGCAGCTCACTGTGATGCCCCTGTAATTTGGGTCGTACTTCTCACCCTGTTTAAAGATTGGTGTAATCAAATTTTCTTTCCATATCTCAGGAAAGTGTCCTGCTTTTAATAAAAGATTGAATAATTGAGAATTGCATCTTTCAGTTTGGGGCTGCTGTGTTTCAGCATCTCATTTGATATTAAATCCACGCCACAGGATTTTTTATTTTTTAGGGATTTTATCTTGTCTGTCAGTTCGTTTAATAATATGGGCTGGTCTAACTGGTTTAGCTGGTCTTTTACAGTGCGTTCTAGGTTATAGAGTTGAGAGGTCAGATGTTTTTGGGTGAGGGTTGGTTCGTTTTGGTAGTAGAGTTTTCCAAAATGTTCAGTCCAGATGTTTGGGTCATAGATGGGAATGTGTTTAGGTTCTCTTGATTTATCTAATTTATTCCATAAATCCCAAAAAGAATTCTGATCTCCTGCCTCCTCAATCTTATTAAGTTTTGCTTTCATGTGATCCGCTTTTTTTTTGTATTAGTATTGACTATAGACTATAGTATAGTCTTAATTGTTGGCATTCTTTATCGAACCAACCATCTTTAGCAATTTCTTTCTTACATCTATATTTTTTTCTTTTTCTCAGGGCTTTTCTGACCAATGTAGAAAATATTTCATTTAATTGATGAGTTGCTAAATTGATAGTTTTCTTCTCTTCGCTAAATGAAGTAGATATAAATGAATCTATCATGTTCTGGACCCGAGTGCTGTGGAGCTGGGCTTCATACTGGGCAGGACTGTCTTTACCCCATATAAATGTGGAGGGGAGGGGATGCAGTTTAAACTTCGGGTCTGAAGGCCGGAGATTCACGGATCTGTTCAGACTGAGGACTGTGTGACTGTGGTCTGATAATGGCAGCTGTGGCATTACTGTGAAATAGTTGATTTTACTGTGGTCTACATCTGTGATGGCGTAATCTACTGCGCTGCTGCCGAGATATGAGCAGTAGGTGAACCGACCCAGAGAATTTCCCTTTGTTTTGAGGTTAACTATATACAGGCCCAGGCTTTTGCAGAGCTGCAGGACTTGTTTTCCGCACCTGTTTATCGTGTTGTTATAATTCTGACATGCCTTCGTAAAGTGTTTCCGTTGATATATATGCGAGTTGTTAATATATTTGTCTCCATCTGAGGTAATGTAATCCGCTTCCTTCCTCGTTCTAGCGTTCAGATCCCTCATTAACAGAACCGATCCCAGAGATTGAAAGTAAATGGTCTCTGACTGTAGGGTTGGGAAGATGTCTTCATTATAATAAGGAGACTCATGTCCTCATCTAAACACAGAAGATCTTTTTGAAGTTTTAACCAAATATGTGTTTTCCCTTTTTTCACAGGCTGAATATAATGCCACAAATGATCTTTAAACCACACTATGATTCCTCCTGAATCTCTTCCGTTTTTAATATTAGGCTGTTTGATTGAAGGGATTCGTAGCTTTCTGTAGTTTGGAGGAGTGCAGATTTTGGAGTCTAAACGACACCATGTCTCAAGTAATATAATTATATCTGAACTATATTCAATATTTACAAAATCAGGGTTAGTAGTTTTCTCCCAAAAAGCAGAAGAGAACATCCCCTGAATGTTATAGCATGTTATTTTAAACGATGACATTGATGAATATTGGATTTACCAGAAAAATTTATGAAATTCATGACCCAATCATGTTTTAAAATATAGATTAATCAATTAGAAAGGTATAGAGGATATATAGAGTCGGTCAATTTTACACATTGAATAAAAAATAAAATAAAATGATAAAATAAAATATGTTAAATATGAAAATAGATAAAATAAATAAATAAAAATAAAAAAGTGATTAAGAGATAATGATCATTCTTGACAGACACACTATGAGTATTTAAGCTAACATATTGTCACATATAATTTTCAGCATGTGTTTGATCTGGATCAGGTCAGTGGTGTCAGCTCTACCTGTTCCTGCCACTACAGCTATTTTTGCGAACAGTCTCATGCCCTCGCGATGGATGTGGATATGGTCATATAGATGCTCATGGGTGATGCGCTGATGGTTGGCTATGTGAACGTTCGGCATTGAAGCACAGATGTTGGCTATCTCCACGTTGATTGTGTTAATGATCCTTTGAGGGACGTCTCTGCGAGGTAGAAGGGTTGAGATGATGACCTTGGCTCCGGGGTAAATCCTGCTGGCTGTTTTCACCACGTTGGACAGGGCTTTAGTGACGTCCACCCTTGCACTGAGGTCGTTTTTTTCCGGTGTGAAGAATGATGTGTGACGGTGCACCCAACACTCCCTCTCACAGCAGTCTCAAAGCAGAGTGTGAGGTGGGACACCAGAACTTCTTCACCGATCTGCCCAGAAACAGACGTCTGTGGTCAAGATGGTGGCCGTTGGAGTCACAGAGGATGACGATGTTGTCTTTACTCACCTGATCTCTGCCGGTGCTCGTGGATGGTGTTGTAGTTTGTGGACGGTATGGTGTGATGCTGCTGCTGCCTTACCTCTGAGGGGCTTGATGAGATTGTGGGGTTGCAGAAGTGAAGGATCTCAGTGATGGTGTACTGACACACACCTGATGTTGAGCTGTGGTTGGGATGCGTTCAGGAGTGAAGGAGCTCTTTTTTGTGTGCGCCGACACTGCTGATGTTGGGATGCGTTCCGGAATGGAGTCAAGTCAAGCTTTATTAAGATCCCGTATGGGCAATTTGGGTGCAGCACAGATAAACAGACACAAACTGACACATACAATACATCATAATAGCAATAGCAATACACATTAAGAATTTCAAATACAATAAATTCCTAAAATATAGAATAAAAAATATAAAAACCTTAATAAATACCTTTAAGACTTATTTAGTAGTCTAATTGCACTCGGAACAAAGGAGAATTTATATCGATTATTTTTAATCTTTGGTAATCGATAACGACGACCTAAGGGCAGCATGGAGAACTCTGAGTATAAGAAGTGTTCACTGTCTAAAATTACAGAGTGTGCTCGACTCAAAACATTTCTGTTGAACAGACTTGTCAAGCATCTTTGCTCTCTGCCTATAATTTTCCCACTGTTTCTGACTAATTTATTTAGTGCATTTTTGTATTTCACACTAAGATTTCCAAACCAGCAGCTAATGGAAAAGGACAACACTGGCTCTATATAAGACTTATAGAACAGTTCCATCAGTGTCTTGTCTATATTAAATGATCTCAATTTTCTAAGACAATAAAGGCGCTGCTGTCCCTTTTTACACAGGGCCTCTGTGTTCAAGTCAAACCGCAATCTTTTATCAATAATTGTCCCCAGATATTTATAGCTTTCCACACATTCCACCTTGTTGTTCTTAATAAATGTGTCTTGGGAAGGATGTGTTTGTGTTCTGAAGTCAATACTCATGTCTTTTGTCTTGGATACATTGAGCTGCAAACAGGCATCATCACACCATTTTACGAAATCATCAACCACTGGACCATGGCAGATTTCATTGTCTTCTAGAAGACTCACAATGACTGTGTCGTCTGCGAATTTTAAAAAATGCCTATTTTTATGTTTACTTATACAATCATTTGTATATAAAATATACAATAAAGGGGACAAGACACATCCTTGAGGAGAACCTGTAGATGTTATCAGGGGGGCTGAGAGACTACCATTTACTCGCACTCTTTGAGTTCGTTCAGTTAAAAAATCTAAGACCCAACCTACCAAGTTAAGATCAAGACCAAAACTAGTAATTAACTTATCTGCTAAAATATGGGGTTGTAGAGAATTAAAAGCAGATGAGAAATCAATAAATAAGAGCTTGGCGTGTTTTTTACTACCCTCTAGATGCTGCAATACCATATTTAGTAGAGTTGCTGTTGCGTCTTCAACACCTCGCTTAGTTCTGTAGGCAAACTGAAGAGGGTCTAACAAATTCTTAGTTTTACCTAACAATTCTTCTTTTACTAATTTCTCAAAGCATTTCATTATAAGGGACGTTAATGCTATTGGCCTAAGGTCATTTAATGTTACAGCATGTGCAGTTTTCGGCACCGGCACTACAGTGGCTTCCTTCCAAAGTTTTGGAACTCTCTGGAGGGCAAGTGATCTTTGAAAGATATTACAAAACACTGGTGCCAATTGTTGTGGAGGTGCTGTGTGTTTGAGTGCCGACACACTGCTGATGTTGTTTTGTGTGCAGCTGGTTTCTGGTCTCTTCCAGCAGTCTCTCCAGTGTGTGGCCGTGTTGTTCTCTTCTACCCAGCTCCTCTCTCACCCTCCTCAGCTCCTGTCGCAGCTCCTGTCGCAGCTCCTGATTGGCCTCCTCCAGATGTTTAACAGCTGAGCAGAGCTGTTGTAGTTGTTGAATGCTGTGATGGCTGGTCATATTCAGGAGCTGGTGGATGTTGTTGGTAGTTTCCTCTTTAAACAAGTAGTAGTCCTCCTTCATTCTCTTTTTTCCTAAACCTTTTCCTAAACCTTTTGTTTCTCTGTTGATGTTTTGAGGAGTTGTTTAGAGAAATAGTGTTTGTTGGGGTTCATTGGTGTTTGTTTGGTGGAGGCGTGGCTGGTCAGATTGGTAGATATGTGGGCAGAATGTCTATAAACTAGTTTGCACAAACTCATGCGCCGACACACTATTAAACTTTCTCCACCTAACGGGTGTTCAGTTAAAGAGTGCAGTCTAGCGCTCTCTATATGATAGTGTTAAATCAGCTTCTAGGATGAATAGTGCCGTGGTGATCTTTTTAGACAGTGTGGACAAAGTAAATCAGTTACTGGAGAGCAGAGTTGTGATTCAAGACACATACACACCAGTTTTGTCTCTAGTAAATCCTACCAAAATAGTCATTATTTCGAATGTAAACCCATTTATGAAATTTATCATTTATCTCCTATAAAAATGATTCCTTTTCATAAATCTCCTCATCTTAAACACGTTGTGTATTTTAGGAGACATGTACACATGATTCTCAAAAAGAGCGATGAGGAATTGAATTTAGTGTTTAAGTTTAAGGTTGATGACTTCGACTGCACTGTGCATGTAACATCAGAGACGATGAAATGCTTTGGGTGTGGGACTGTAGGGCATGTTATTTGCTCGTGCCCAGAGAGAGCAGGAGAGACCCGGGTTGTTAACCCAGCGGACCCGCCGCCTGTTCGGGCCGAAAGCAGAGCTTCTGTACCTGGCGAACCGCAGAGAACTGTGCAGGAAGAAAACCGAGATGATAGCGATCAGGACAAGGATCTGATAGAAAATGTAGTGAGTGAACAAAAAGCACAAGATGTTTTAAATGAGTTAAATGTCGGTCAAACCGTGACTAGAGTAGCTGCAGTCAGTGCTGTTTAATGAGGAAGATGTTTTATTGGATGCTGACATTTCCAAAATGTCAACCAAGAGAAAAAATCCAGAAAAAATATCAAACACTGAACAAGTTACAAAAGTTTCAAAGATGAATCTTTTGAGCTGTTCTTCTCAGTGATGAACACGCAAGAGTCTGAAAGTGATGTTAGTGGAGATACACAAATGGATGTGGAGAGTGCTTATCCTTTCACCAAAATCCAGTCCTTTTTACAAAGAACCAAAGGCTTGAGATCAGTTAAAGTTGATGAGTTTAAAGTTGTTCCTTGATTCAGTTAAAGCATGAAAAACACAGAATACCCCGGCCAACTGTACTTAACAGATCAAGAAAAATTTTGTCTAAAAAAATGTATGATAAAAGTTAGAGCACAAATAGCTAATGATGGTTAAGTGTGTTTTGTCTTTCTTTTTCTTTTTTTGTGTTAATCTCTCTGTTTTGTTAAAATGCAAATTAACATTTGCTATATGTGACATAAAGCTGGGTTCTTTAAACATCAACGGTGCCAGAGAAGATGCAAAGAGAGTTTCCCTTTTCAGTTTGTTTAAAGTTAAAAAATTAAGTGTCATTTTTTTTTACAAGAAACGCATAGCACTGTTGAAAATGAAACTGCATGGAAGAAAGATTGGGATGGGGAAGTTTTTCTCAGTCATAAGAGTATTAACAGTGGTGGAGTTGGAATCCTGTTTTCGAGAGATTTTCTACCCATTACTTGTGTTACTGAAGAAATCATTGAAGGTCGTTTGTTAAAAATACAAGCTGTATTTGAAAGTGTAAAAATGACTTTTATCAATATATATGCTCCAACTGTAGGCACAGAAAGGGTGCTTTTTTTTAACACTCTAAATACTGTAATAAGTAACTGTAGTGATGATGGATACATGTTCCTAGGTGGTGAACTTTCCCTGGTTCAACTTGATGGACGGTGTGCTGGGTCAGGGTCACCGTCCCTCTGTTAGTGGCGACTCGCGAGATCAGTATAATTATTTGTCTTTGGCTAGGCTTGATAGGCTGTACTGTTTCTAACATCAGAGCAATGTACTTAAAGGTTGTTTAATACACCCAGTTGGTATTTTGGATCATTGCCTTGTACAAGTTGCTATCTTTGTTAAAGATGTGAAATGCAAAAGTGCCTATTGGCATTTTAATGTATCTTTGCTTTCTGATAATGCTTTTAAAGATGCTTTTAAGTATTTGGAGTGGTTACACAAGAGAAAAAAATCTAAATACACTTCTTTACTACAGTGGTGGGACATAGGGAAGGTCAATATAAAACAGCTGTGCCTACAGTATACTCTCAATGTCACAAGGGACATGGCTAGATCGATGAAAGCTTTGGAAAGTGAAATAGTGTAGCTGCAAGATTTGGCAGACTCAACAAGAGAAGGAGAACATTTTAAAGTTCTCAAAAGAAAAAAGTCAGCTCTATCTAACCTGTTGGGGTTTTCTGCCCAAGGTGATCTGGGTCGCTCACGTCACCAAAATATTGCCAAAATGGATGCACCTTCTCATTTTTTTCAGCCTTGAACGGAAAAAATGGACAAAGGAGACTTATGCATTCTCTGTGGTCCAGCACCGGCCAACTGTTGCAAGAGTCGGTGGACATCCGTAAATCTGCAGTTGCTTTCAAGAGTGAGTGCAGAAACTCTTCAAGAGTGAGTTCCAAGAGAGACCAGAGGTGGCGCAGTCCTTCTATGAGGGCTTACCCAAGGTTTCCGAGGAGGTTAACGCAGAGTTGGATGCTCCAATCTCTGCTGATGACCTACAGTCTGCGTTGCAGAGTCTAGAAAGCAATAAAGCTACAGGCATTGATGGTCTTCCTGTGGATTTTTATAAAGTTTTTTGGCCAGTGATTGGCAAAGATTTGTTGCTTGTTCTTAGAGACAGTTTGAATAAAGGACATTTACCGTTGATTGAGCTGCAGGAGAGCAGTCCTCACTCTTCTCCCCAAAAAAGGGGATTTACAAGAGATCAAAAACTGGCTGCCAGTGTCTCTACTTTGCACTGACTACAAACTTTTGTCAAAGGTGTTGGGAATGAGACTGAAAAAAGTTATGGAGTATATTATTCATGTTGACCAAACTTATTTTATTCCAAATAGGTTGATATCTGACAATATAATTTTAATTTGTGATGTTTTGGACCTCTCCAATTCATTGGGTTATGAAATTTGTCTGATTTCAATTGATTAAGAGAAGGCCTTTGACAGAGTTGAACTAATACTTGATTAATTGATTACGTAAAAGTTGATAAATGCGTATGTATTTGTGGCAAACGTTGAATGCGTTTGGGTTCAGTTCTGGCCCTATAAACATGATTTGAGTCTTGTATAGTGACATTGGGAGTATTTTAAAGATCAATGGTGGTTTGAGTGCACCTTTTAAAGTTCATGGGGGGGGGGGGGGGGGGGGGGGGGTCAGACAAGGATGTTCACTATCTGGTATGCTGTTCTTCTTGGCCATAGAGCCTCTTCTGCACAAATTAAGAAAATCGGTATAACGCTTCCTGGATGTGAAACAGTTTTTAAGTTATCTGCTTATGCCGATGATGTTGTTGTCAATGTCAAAAAACAAGATATTATTAACACCCTTGCTGATTATATTAATGTTTTTGGTGAATTGTCCTCTGCTAAGATTAACTGGGGGGAAAGTGAAGCTGTAACAATCACTTATGAGTTAAGTAGAAAACTTGTTTTACCTCCAGGGTTAATTTGGAACAAGGGTGGTTTTAAATATCTTGGTGTTTATCTTGGAGATGATACTTTTGTGTGCAAGAATTGGGATAATGTTTTAGAAATGAACCTGAACACCTGAAGGACGTCTCAAAAAAATGGAAATGGATCTTGACACACATGTCTTTTATGGGTCGTACTCTAGTGATCAACAACCTAGTGTCCTCTATGCTGTGGCACCGATTGTCATGTGTAGACCCTCCTGCACAATTGCTGGCCAAGATATAGGCAGTGTTGATGCACTTTTTCTGGGACCGCCTGCACTGGGTCCCGCAGAGCGTAGTGTTCTTGCCAAAAGAGGAAGGAGGGCAGGGACTCAATCATCTCGCCAGTAGGGGCGCTGCTTTCCGACTCCAGTTTATCCAGAGACTCTTTGTTGGGCCCGCAGACCTTGTCTGGAGACCCTTAGACAGAACTATATTGATCCGAGGCGGGAATTTGGGTTTTGCTGAGCCTTTGTTTTTAATGGACCTGAGGGCTAAAAACTGTGTAACCTCCCAAAGTTTTACCATGGACTGTTCACTGTGTGGGGGATGTTCCATAAAAAGAGAGTGGCAAGCTGTGAGTCCCTGTCATGGCTGTTGAAGGAGCCAGTGTTGCATGGCACTCGTTTTAACATAGAGCACATTACAGGACCCTTCGTGATGCAGTTGTTCTGTTCATCTGGGGTTGTTACACTGGGACATGTGGTTGATCTGTGTGGACCTAATTTTATCGACACTGCAGGTCTAGCCTCTCATGTGGGAGTTAGATTGTTCAGGTTCATAAATCCATTGCTCAACACTTGGAAGTGCGAACTTTTCCAGCATTGACTCTAGTTCCTGATTTTAAATACTGAACTGGAGTCCAGAGAGACTCTAACAAATGTGTTTGATGACATGGGAGGAAAAACTATGTAGAAAATGTTTGTAAAAATTGTAAATAAAGGCAAACTAAGTTGCCGGGCTGACACTCCTTGGAGAGCTCATCTAGGGCATGACAATGAGGTCAGACCGGTGTGGAGAACTATATACAAACCACCGTTGACCAAAAGTGTAGGGGACCTACAGTGGAGAATCCTGCACGGTATTGTGGCTGTCAGTGCTTTTATTTCCGTTATTAATCCTAATGTAAGTGAGGATTGCCCTTTTTGTTTGCAGAGGGAAACAGTTTATCACTGCTTTTTGGATTGTAGTAGACTGCTCTTTTTTTCAGTTGTTACAACAAATGTTCTTGTCGTTTGGAGAGAATTTTTCTAAGCGTTTATTTGTTCTTGGTTTTAGTTACAGTCAGAAATAGAGAGTAAAATGTCAACTGTTTAATTTTATATTTAGTCAAGCAAAAATGGCTATCTACCTCAGCAGAAGGAATAAGATTGAAGAGTCCTTAGATTTCGATATAAACACCGTTTTTGTTAAAATGGTGAAAGCTAGATTGAAAGTTGGTTTTGATTTTTACAGTACTACAAATAATGCAGTGGTTTATAAAAAAATGTTTAGATGTAAACAGCACGTTCAGCAATCCTCTTTCACCTCCTTTGAGTTAACTTCTTTTGAAGTGGGTCGTTCCGATCCGGTACTATGTGCCGTTATTTACCGCCCACCTAAATACAATAAGGATTTTATTGCTGATTTTTCTGAATTCATGACCGATATTTTGACTAATTATGAACATGTTCTTATCGTTGGTGATTTTAACATACATGTATGTTGCCCTGGTAAACCGTTGGTAACTGAGTTTTTATCATTGATTGATGCTTTTAATCTGACACAGTCTCTACGGGCAATTACACATGAAAAAGGACATACTTTAGATCTAGTTCTGTCTTACGGTTTGCCTGTGTTAAACCTAGAGACACACGACGCTGTATTTTCTGATCATATGCCTGTGACATTTGAGACTGTATTTGCCCGTGCTGTGACCAAAACTCCCGTGCCTGCACGAAGCTATCGGATTATTAACCCCTCCACTACCACGCAATTCTCCATGGCTTTCGACCAGCTCTGTCCGCCTAACATGGCTGATGTCCAGGAGCTTAGTACCTGGTTCCATTCTTCCTGTAAAGCTGTCCTGGACTCGGTGGCGCCATTAAAGCTTAGGCAAACCAGAATTAAGCCTGAACTGTGGCTTAATGCCGGGACTCGAGCTGTCAGACAAGAATGTCGCAGAGCTGAGCGTAAGTGGAAAACAGATAAATTGCAAGTATCATTTCAGATTTTTAAAGATTGCTGGCGAAACTACCAGAATGCTGTTAAAGAGGCAAAAAAAGAGTATTTTTCTAATATTATTTCATCTCATGCAAAGAATCCACGAATGCTTTTTAGTACTATTGACTCTCTTTTTAACGCTCCACAAAATGCTGGTTTGGAATCCTCCACTGAACTCTGTAATAATTTTATGCAATTTTTTATTGATAAGGTTGCCTCTGCGAGGGCTCTCACCTCTCATCCTGGTTTCGATCCCTCTGTTTGTGTTGCATGTCCTGTTGCTTTTGATCAATTTGAGCCTGTGACGCTAGCACATTTGCAGGATGTGGTTACTCATGTTAAGCCTTCTGGCTCTCCCTGTGATGCTCTCCCACCACGGCTGTTTAGAGAAGTTTTTCTCACCATTTGGTACTGGGTGCTTGCTATTGTAAATGGTAGCCTGTTATCCGGTGTGGTTCCTGCAGACTTTAAGCATGCTGTAGTGACTCCCCTGATAAAGAAACCTGGTTTAGATCCCACTGTGCTGAATAATTTTAGGCCAATATCCAAGCTCCCATTTGTATCTAAAATCTTGGAGAAAATTGTGTATTTACAACTAAAGGCTTTTCTTGATGAGCAGGGCTTATTAGAGATCTTTCAATCTGGATTTAAGACCCTACACAGCACG
Source organism: Chrosomus eos (assembly GCA_036326025.1). Taxonomy (NCBI): domain Eukaryota; kingdom Metazoa; phylum Chordata; class Actinopteri; order Cypriniformes; family Leuciscidae; genus Chrosomus; species Chrosomus eos. The sequence goes on from CM070819.1 coordinate 24,146,528, forward strand.
GAGTCAGCACTGTTGAAGGTCTGCAATGACATCCTCTTGGCATGCGACTCCAGCAATAACGTAATCCTGGTCCTGTTGGACCTTACCGCTGCCTTTGATACTGTAGACCACAGCATTCTAATCTCAAGGTTACAGCACCAAGTAGGCCTCCGTGGCACTGTCCTGGAGTGGTTTAGATCCTACCTTTCTGACAGAACATTTCATGTTCAAATGGCTGAGTTTGAATCCCGTGCTGCTCCACTGTCATGTGGCGTCCCCCAGGGTTCAATTTTAGGCCCCTTGCTTTTTTCATTGTATCTGCTTCCTTTTGGGTCTATTCTTAGAAAACATGGTATTTCTTTCCATTGTTATGCAGATGACTGCCAGATTTATGTACCCTTAAAGCGACATGACACCTGTTCTATTACACCGCTTTTAGCATGTCTGGAGGATATTAAAGCATGGATGGCCTTAAACTTTTTAAATTTTAATGAAAATAAAACAGAGGTGATAATGTTTGGACCTGGTGGCTCATATGAGACCCCCCTGTTGAGCTGGGTCCTCTAGCCTTGTATCTTAAACCGACAGTTTTAAATCTTGGTTTTAGATTAGACAGTGACTTCAAACTGGACAGTCAAATAAATGCCATAGTAAAATTAAGTTTTTTTCATCTAAGGAAGTTGGTAAAGGTGAAACCCTTCCTTTCCAGGCAGCAGTTAGAAACTGTAATCCATGCCTTTATTTCTTTACGGCTGGATTACTGTAATTCCCTTTATTTTGGACTCAATCAATCCCTACTCGCACGTCTGCAGCTAGTTCAGAATGCTGCTGCACGGGTTTTGACTGGAACCGGAAGAGAGAACACATCACTCCCGTTCTGGCTTCACTACACTGGCTGCCTGTGCATTTTAGAGTCCATTACAAAATTCTCTTGTTTACTTTTAAAGCTTTAAACGGTTTTGCCCCGTCCTATTTAACTCAGCTACTCAAACCTTACACTCCCTCCCGGGCACTCCGATCGGCTGACCAGTTGCTCCTGGTCGTCCCCGGATCCAAGCGGAAGCTCAGAGGGGACAGGGCCTTCTCTGTTTGTGCTCCTAAGCTATGGAATGCCTTGCCTTTGACCATTCGTCAGGCTTCCTCAATTCCAATTTTTAAAACTCTTCTTAAAACCCACTTCTACATTTTGGCCTTCAACCCAAACTGAGACTTGATCCTATCTGCTAGTGTTTGTTTGTTAATTGTTTTATTTGATATAGTTTTATTGGATAGACTTTCACCTCCAGTTTGGAATTTTATGATATTATGACTGTAATTTTTATTTATTTTTTCTGGGTTGATGTTTTGCTGCCTTTATGTACAGCACTTTGTTCAGCTGCTGCTGATGTGAAAGGGCTCTATAAATAAAGTGATGATGAAAGTGATGATAATGTAGAGGAGTTCATAAACATTTGGTGTTTTAAGTTCTGTTGTGGAGAATGGTCTGTGTTTTTGGGACTCTTTTGAGTGAAATCATGCTTATTTACCCCTCTCTCTCTCTCTCTCTCTCTCTCTCTCTCTCTCTCTCTCTCTCTCTCTCTCTCTCTGAGCGGATGTTGGGAGTGAGTGCGTGTGTGAGAGACACGCGTGTGAGAGCGTGTTGCGTTTTTTCTATTGATTTGTTGTTTCATTTTTCTTTATAGACTTTTTCTCTTTTTTCACTTTTTCTTGTGGGGTTAAGATAGTTTAGGTTTTTTTGCGGCCTCTTCGGCGTCCGCATGGCGTCTCCCACGGGGGGAACCAGTGCGGTTTCCGGAATGGGTTTAGGTGTGTACCGGAGCCGAGCGTTTCGATTGAGGATGTTTTGATTGTAGTCGGTGATCAGGTTGGTCACGAAAATATAAATTCGGCCTCGCGGATGAACAAAGCTGTCGTGTTTTTTTTTGAAGACTGAACAGTTTGTTAATAAAGTAATCGAGAACGGACTTTGGGTGAAGGGGATGTTTGTGGCGGCTACTCCATTGTATGCACCGCCTACAAAGGTTGTAATTTCCAACATCCCTCCGTTCATCAAGAATGAAGCGACCGTCAAAGAATTGTCCCGTTTTGGGAAATTGGTCAGTCCGGTTAAGATGGTACCTTTGGGGTGTAAAAATCCAGTTTTAAAACATGTTCTTTCATTTAGACGACAAGTTCACATGTTTTTAAATTCGCAGGATAAAACTCTAGATGTGTCGTTTAGAGTAAATGATGGAGATAGTTCCTATTTTTATATGCGAGCACCGAAAGCTTACGATGTTTTGAGTGTGGTGACATCGGTCATAAAAGATTTTCGTGTCCGCATAAAAACAGACCAGAGGAGACTCGGGCCAGAGCAGAACAAGATGTGGAAAATGAAGCTACAACTGAGAGTGAGGTTGATCAGAATCAATCTACAATGGAGAGTCAGGCTGATCAAAATCGGGAACCAGAGAAAGTTTCAGAAGGTCGAGTCGTGGCTACAGGTGAAGGAGATGAGGTGAGTGCAAATTCTAGTAAATTTGCTGAGGTTTTTCCAGAAGAGCAGCCTTGTTGTAGTGGTGAAATCGCTTTGAAGGGGGTGGCTACTGTTCAAGATGTGGTTCATGAGAGTTCATGAGTCAGGATGATGATGGATATAAGGATGACGATTGTTGCTCTGATATATCTGATTGCCCGAGAGTAGGTGATGGTTTGTACACGGTGGTAGAGATTAATGAGTTTCTGGATGAAACTAAAGGTAGAAAGGTGAATGTTGCTGATTATTTCCCGGATGCTGACAAGTTCGTTGCTTCAGTTGTGTGGGTACGGAAAACTTATAATTTTTCTGTGTTGTCGCAACAGAAACGTTTTCGGTTGAAAAAATATATAGCTGCGATAAGGCAAAGGAAAAGAGTAGTGAATGAAATTGGGGGGAATCTTAAATAGTTGTAATGGCGTTTTGTCTGTCTTGTTCTTCCTTTCTTTTCTGTTTTTCCCTACTTCTCTGTTTTATGGAGCCTTTGCGAGTAGCTTCTTTAAACGTAAATGGCCTTAGAGATAGAGGAAAACAGGCTTTGTTGTCAGAATGCTTAAAATTTAAAAATATCGGAGTTACTTTCCTTCAAGAAACCCATAGTGATAAAAATAACAAAGTAGAATGGGGCCTATGGTGGGAAGGGAAATATGTTCTAAGTCATGGCTCTAATGTCAGTTCAGGTGTAGCTATATGTTTTAGCCCAAGCTGTAAGGTTAAAATTATATCTGAACATGAGGTAGAGCCAGGTCGTTTACTAGTTCTAAAAGCTAAATTAAATACTTACAAAGTGTTTTTGTGAATATTACGCAAATAATAAAGGATCTGAGAGAAGTGTTCTTTTTAAGAAAATAGAGGAAGTTTTAAAAACACTAAATTCAAATGACATTGTGATTATGGGGGGGGGGGGGGGGGGGGGGATTTTAATTGTACTTTAGATTTTAATATGGATAGAAATCATGAAGAAAACACATCATCAGTCTTCCTCTGTTTTGGCAAATATTATTAAGAAGTTCGAGTTAAATGACATCTGGAGAACTGAAAACCTTTCTATAAAACAGTATACTTGGGTGAAGGTTTCAGAAGGAACAGTTCATGCTGCAAGATTAGATAGGTTTTATATTTCAAATAACTCAAGGAATAGAGTCTGTAATGCCAATATTATCCCCAATATCATTTCAGATCATAAAATGATTACAATAGATTTTATATTGTCAAAACAACATAAAATGGGTTCATACTGGCATTTTAACAAGAAGCTGTTACAAGATGCTGTTTTTTGTGCAAATTTTAATTTATTTTGGCAAACATGGCAGATACATAAACATGACTTTAGAGATGTTATACAGTGGTGGGAAGTTGGGAAAACCCAAATTAAAGTTTTTTGCCAACAATATACTTGTTATTTCTCAAAAAGAATGGAAAATATGATTAAAGACCTTGAAAATGAGATTCTTGAAATTGAAAATATAATGTTGGAAAGAGATGAAAATCAGTTACAAAATGTTATATGTGAAAAAAACTACAGTTAGAAAACTTATTACATGAAAAAGTAAAGGGAGCTCTTGTTAGAGCTCGTTTTTCTCATATTAGAGATATTGATGGTCCAACATCGTTCTTTTTTAATCTAGAATGAAAAGTGTGACTAGAGAAACAAATGCTGTGTTTAAGGAATGATAGTGGGGATTTATTCTACGACCCATCTGAAATGAGCGAATTTGTTGTTGATTTTTATTCTAAGCTGTATGACATGGAAGTGACGGATTTGGATAGTAAAACTGAACTTTTTGACTTAATCCCAAAACTCACACCAGAGCATAAGGAAGATTTAGAGTGTATTTTAAGCTTTCAAGAAGTAACCAAAGCTGTACAAGAGTTATCAATAGGAAAGTCCCCGGATTAGATGGTCTTCCCTCTGAATTTTTCAAACAGTTTTGGGGAATTATTGGGAAAGATTACTATGAAATGATTTTATTTTCAATACAAACTGGAGTTTTACCTACTAGTTGCAGAAGAGCAATTTTGTCTCTGCTACCAAAAAAGGTGATCTCACTTTGCTTAAAAATTGGAGGCCTGTAGCGTTGTTGACCACTGATTATAAGATTTTCTCAAAGTGTATCTCTAACAGATTAAATGAATATATGGACGAATTAATTCATACAGATCAGTCATATTGCATAAAAAACAGGTGTATTAGAGATAATTTATTTCTTATAAGAGATGTTATTGACTATTCAATGTCCAATAATATTGATTTAGGAATACTATCCCTAGATCAGGAAAAGGCTTTCGACAGAGTGGATCATTCTTATCTGTTTGATGCTCTAAGTGAATATGGTTTTGGGAATGGTTTTATTTCATGGATTAGATTGCTTTATGAAAAAGCTGAGTGTATGGTGAAAGTGCCTGGAGGGTTAAGCATGCCTATTAAAGTTCGGAGGGGAATAAGGCAGGGTTGCCCTCTGTCGGGTCAGCTCTACAGTTTAGTTATCGAACCGTTATTGTGTAAATTAAGAACTTCTTTAAAAGGTTTACACATTGAAGGATCTTTTAATAAACCCATGAAAGTGTCTGCTTATGCTGATGACCTCACTGTGATAATCAAAGATAAAGAGGATATACAAAGAATCTTAAGTTGTATTCAGTGTTATGAAAAGGCTTCTTCTTCCAAAGTGAATTGGGGGAAAAGCGAAGCTCTATGGTGCGGAACCACAAGCTCTATACCAGTATTGCCTGGGAATGTTGAATGGAGTAGAGATGGTCTAAATTTTTAGGGGTTTTTTTTAGGTTCAGAATTGTATAAGACAAAAAATTGGGATGGAATAATAGAAAAGATGTGTGTACGCTTGTCCAGATGGAAATGGCTACTTCCTCGACTATCGTACAGAGGAAGAGTCTTGATTGTGAATAATCTTATTGCATCTTCACTCTGGCATAAATTGGCTGTTTTGGATCCTCCTTGTAATCTCATCAAAGACATTCAAAGACAATTGGTTAATTTCTTCTGGTCAGGGCAGCACTGGCTGAGAGCAGCTGTCCTGTACCTACCGACCTGTGAAGGAGGACAAGGACTCATTGATATTGAATGTAGAGTCGCTGCTTTTAGACTACAGGCTGCTCAAAGACTGCTGTACAAAAGACACATCAGCTGGACAGATGTAGCCTGTGAGTTGTTGAGAAGAGGAGGACAGTTGGGCCTTGATCGACACCTCTTTTTAATGGACCTTGATGGAGTGGATTTGACTGGTTTAACGCCGTTTTATAAGACGATGCTTAGAGTCTGGAAAGTTTTTTCCAACTCTCGAAAACAAGGGTCTGTCATTGGTTTTTGGGGTAAAGAAGAACCCATAATTCATAACCCTGTGCTGTCTGTGAAAAGTTTCAACTCTGTTTCAATGAGAAATGCTCTTGTAAGAGCAGGTCTCACTAAGCTGTCATGTTTTCTGGAAAAGGACGGGTGGATAGCACCAGAAAGTATTGCGACAAAGATTGGTGTGAAATCCTTGCGCTTTTCTGAAAGACTTTTAGCTGAAATTGTGGCTGCTGTACCTTCTGATTTTAAGAAGACCTACTCTGGATCAAGAGTTTTCTTAACAAAACAATGATGACACTGTAAAAGACTTTCCAGAACTGGAAGTAGAGGTTGGTGTGGTCTCTTGGCAGGAAGAGGAGGGAAAACTGCTGACGTTTAGTACTCCAGAACTGAGATCCTTTCGTGAGGTGGGCAAGAAATCCATGTATCAGGTCTGTGTGAAAGTGATGCGTGTTCAAGAATTGAAACTGGTACGTGAGTCAAAATGGCAAGAGACATTTGGCACAGATCTCTCACCCAAACGCAGCTGGAGAACTCTATATAAGATTCCCACTGATAAAAGAACTGGCGATCTACAGTGGAGGATCATACACGGAATATTAACCACAAATAAACACAAAGCTCACTTGAATTCTAGTGAAACTGATGCTTGCCCTTTTTGTTCAGAGACTGAAACTATCTTTCATTTGTTCTCAGTGTGTGACAGATTAGAGCCACTTTTTCAGATGTTAAAAGAGTGGTGCGATATGTTGGGTCATGTTTTTAGCCAACAAGGTTTTATTTATGGCCCTAAGTATTGTTTTAAAACAAGGAATGTTGATGTTTTTTTGAATTATTTGTATGGACAAGCTAAATTAAGTATATGGTTGACAAGAAAAGCTAAGATTGAAGGAAAAGGTTCCATCAATATTGTTTTAACATGTAAAGGTCTGATTTCTGCTCGTTTAACGGTTAAATTTGCCTACTACAAACTTGTTGGAAAATTGGTAACATTTGAGGAGGTTTGGTGATTGAATGAATTGTTATGTAAGATAAGTGATGGGTGTTTAGAAAAGAGGTTGTAAAATTTAATTATTATTATTTATTATTCTATTTTAATTTTGTTTTTTTGTATGTGTGCGTATAGTTGTCGAATCATGTTAATCTATTTTTAACTGTAAATTAAAGACGTCAGGCTAAAGTAAGGCTAAATTTGGGCTGTCAGTGAAAATCCAATAGACGTCTAACTATAGCCCAAGAATAGACGTCTAACCATAGCCAAGAATAGACGTCATCAATTAGACGTTTATTCAACGACTACATATATACGTCTAATAGACAGTGCATACGGGTCTAGGCTAAAACAAGGCTGAATTTGGGCTGTCAGTGAAAATCTAATATACATCTAAACGTAGCCCAAGAATAGACTATTCATCAACTAGACGGCTATTAAACTACATGTAATAGACAACAAAATGATGGCTAAAGGATTATTTTCACACAAATATAACAGGTTTTCATAAATGACAATCCATCCAAACAAATTAAATATAAAGGTTTTATTTAGAAAAAGAACTTTAACAACTTACAAAAACATCAAAACATAAAAATGACCAAATCAAATATTAAAAATACAATATAAAATGATTTTTTTAAAAAGGAACATCAACAACTTAAGATAATAAAAAATAAAACTCTGTTGCTGCTGGGAATTTGGTCATCACGGCATCTGCCAAATAAGAAAAAAAAATTGCACAAGAAAAGCATTGAGTTTAACCTCAAGTGTGCATGGACTAATACATTCACCTGTGTGTGTGTGTGTGTGTGTGTGTGTGTGTGTGTGTGTGTGTGTGTGTGTGTGTGTGTGTGTGTGTGTGTGTTTGTGTGTGTTTGTGTGTTGTGTGTGTGGTGTGTGTGTGTGTGTGTGTGTGTGTGTGTGTGTGTGTGTTCTGTTTAGGTTTTAATGCACATCTGAGCTATTTGCATTATTGATATACTGCCAGATACTTTTTATAATTGCTAATTTTATATAGCCAATAATTAGTATTTTTATGCTGTATTGGAAAATTAATTGGAAAATTTCAAACTTGAATGAATGAAGGCATTTTGAATGAAACTTCATCTTATGGTGCTTGTACAATGACAAATATTAGTCTACTCTATTAGCTTATGCGTATGTAAGCCATTGTTCAGACAAATTCAATATTATAGTTCAAATCAATAGAGAGCTTTAGTGAGGAAATGCTATTGTCATATCATAATGATCTAAAGAAAAGAGTAACATATATTTGGGGCTTTATAATAGGTTTGGATTCAGATAATTCGAGTTTAAGGGCACATGGAAACATACAGTAGCCTAGACGTGTACCATAATACACTGTTACCCACTAAAATGTCACGATTGCAACAACACACAACAAATAATTTAGCTAAAAATTAGCACATGTCAAAACGAAAACACAGATACTTACGAGACAAAAGTAGGAATGTCTTTTGCTTGTTCTCTTCGACCGAAAGCTCCTGCAATGCTCTGATCGGCTCTGACTCGTTTACAATGTTTCAAAATGGTGGAAATGTGTTTGCGACTATGGCGTCTCGTTGCCATCTAGCGGTTGAGAAATGTAATTGCATTTTTATTTAATTTAAAATAAAGAACGTCAAATAATATCGTAGATTTTTTTATGAATGTGTGGCAGCAAACATGAAGCTGTGTGGGCGAAAAACGTGTAAACAATTTTAAGACTATTTTGGCTATAGCCAAGCCGTTAAACGTAGACCACTGATCGCCTGGATCTCGCCGGTGCGGGCTAAAAGCAGACTGCACATAGCCCGTCCAATTCAGAGCAAAATCTTGACAACAGATCGACCATGTCATGAAATTACACTGGCACCTTGTAGATATTATTATCAATGCGAACATGAGGGGATATCAACCATCTCGTGCGTTGCCTGTCCAACAATTAATTAAAACTACAATTTTATAGTTTCGACTATAAGTGGGCTACAAATAGCCGGCTGATATTCGAGCTAGATCGTGTCTACGTACAGCCTCGACATAGAACATGTCAAAGAAATGAAACCAAACACCTTGTAATCACAGTTGGCTTTGCTTACATGATGGAATATCATACATTTTTCAAGTTATTTTGGAAAAAATTACATTTAACCAGATTCAATGTTATTTTGGCTAGAAGTGGGCTACACATAGCCGGACTATATCGGGTCTATATTTAACCGAGACGTTGAAATGACGGCTATTGCTTGCTGGGAATTAATTTTGAGTGCTTTACATTTATTAATTTCTTTCATTAATTTGAAGTCAGAAAGGCTGTCGGGTGCATCTCAATCAGCTCTCCTCCCTGGGTCGTCAATCAGTATCTGGGACACTGGTAGGGACAGTAAGGACCATGGCTCACTATATTGTCATGATTCTGCCATCTTGTCTTTGATTTCTCTAGTCGTGTGGCAGGATCATGGCGGACCCATGTTTTGTGTAGCCTACAAGCACATGGCCTTTTGCTTGGGCCATGTGCTTGTGTTGTCTCATTACGTAACCCCGCCCCCTTGTTATCCTCTTCTTGTCATTATTGTCTAGTCAGTTTCACCTGAGGGTTGTTTCATAAAAGAAGCTTAGAAAAGCGGGGATTAAGCTCCAAAACCCGACTTGAATTAGCCTAACAAATCAGTTGGGGCTTAAGGCGGTTTCATAAAAGGTAATTCAAGTTCACGCAATCTCACTAACTTGAACCAGGTTTATCTAGTCTAGATAATTGCGTGTGCACGCGTTTCTGAAGCAGCCCTAGAGGTCGATCGTGGATCAAATCGATCCACCATCAAACAGCGTATATTTTGTGCTGTTTTATGCATTTGTGACATGTGACAAGTGCAAAACTTACATTATACAGTTATATTCTCCATCTGTAAATGTTAGAAAGTCGTGCAAATGTATCCATTTTGCTGCTAATCTTCATATTGAACGAGCGCTGCTGCGCGCATGTGCGAAAAATAGGTCTGCAATAATTCTGACTAAAATATACATTTTGCTTGGAAAATTAATATGTGATATTTCATAACACGAGGATTATCTTCTAATTATAATAATTTATCTTTAGGAAGTTGGATAAGTTGCAGTGAACTCAGCTCATTACACTCATATATTTTATACTTCTAATAAAAAATAGAAATTGAACAGAAGTAGCCTAATTCAGGGAAGATTTTTTTTTTAAGAAACTAAATATATAAAGATACAAAATATAGTTTTGGGTATAGGATCTATGCTACGTAATAAAGATGTATACTTATTTAGAATGCTGAGAATTACAGCTTTTAATGCAATATTTTTTTTTGGGAGAAAGCAAGAATCCCCAGTTTTAAATGAGTGGTTAGATTTAGTTTCTAAAGTACATTATGGAGAGGAGAACATTAAATTAGGAACAAATGTATACATTTTGAAAAGATATGTGCAACTCTAAAATCAAAGAATATTCCATAAAATAAATGAATATATATTAGCCTATTAACTACATTTTTATGTAACCTTCCCTTTTATTTCTAGTTATTTGTTATTTTATTTATTTACTTATTTAATATTGAATATTTGATATTTGAATAATATTACTTCAATAACTATTAGGAATTATGTGTCATTATAAGATTTTGATATATGTGAATGTTATATTTTTATTTATTTATTGTTTTATTTATATGTATGTGTTGGTGGGTATTATCACAAAAAAAAAAAAAAAAGTAGAAGGAAAAATAAGGAATATTTATTGGGGGAAAATATGATGTCTTTAAAGGAACTGTCCATTTGTATAATTGTGTTAAATGTGTTTGAATTGAAAGACATAATAAAATATATATATATATATATATATATATATATATATATACATACATATATATACAGTACTATTATATATATATATATATATATATATATATATATATATATATATATATATATATATATTTTATATATATATATTATATATATATATTCAGTGTAGAGAAAGAATTCTCTAACCGAGGCACTCCTTAATTAAAATGTCTTTATTACAAAAATGACATGTCCTAAACGAACAACTTTAAAACGCCTTATGTGTCTATATTGTAGCCTTATTTAAGTTGATTTTCTGTATACTGTGTATTTATTTTTGGACTAATAGTGGTCAATAAAGTCCAATAATGGTATTAGAGAGTGTCAGTGGTAATATCATTGTGTTCTTGTCGGTCAGTGTTGAGGATCTGTGTAACAACTGAGGCTTAGCCTAACAGTTAGCCTGCCCTGGACCAGGCTAGTTTCCCAGCATAAGTTGCCAGGGTAACTGAGTTTGAACTTTTTTAAGTTTGATTTATGAAACCGAATCTACCAAAAATAAGCCTGACTAACCGAAATAAGCCTGGCTTATACTCTAATCTTGTTTTATGGAACAACCCTCTGTTCTTGTCATTTGTGTCTCCCTATATAGCCTTTATGCCGAGTGTCACGTGACCAAGCCGGAAAACAGATCGCATCGCTTCCGATTCAGGTCTTTTGTATGTGCTTCATAAAAAATTTCGCGGTTTTACTCAAGATAACTTAAAAGGAGCAAGTAAAAATGAGCATAACCAATGTCCCTCGCATGTTCAGATTGATATTCAAAAGTGTTTTAATTTTTTCTTCTTCACACTAACGTTTAGATATTTAAATAGCATAAAACACCAATAACAAAGTGAACTTAGTAGGTTAGCTGATTACCTTAAAAATCCATAGATATCGTTGTTAGTTCTTACGGCCGTTAACACTTTCTCTGACAAGCGGATGCAATGAGACCCGTTTCCCGGTTTGGTCACGTGATGCTCGGCATAAAGCCTATTATCCCCTTGTGTTTGCTGTCCTGTGTCGGTTCATAGTCAAAACTGTCAAGATCCTTGTCAAACTTTCTGTGAATCTTATCTATCGTATCAAGCTGTGAGTACCTGTTGATCGTCTTGTTTTGTATAAGTGTTTTATTAGTTTAACCTGTCTTGTTTTGCCCCATTGTGGGTTTTGTTTTCTGTTTTGTCATCAATAAACCCGTTTTGAGTTATTTGCTGTCTGCGCTTGGGTTCGTTCCTCCAACCACGTGACATATATGTTGGAACATTGACTGTGACATGACAATGACCTCAATGGACAATGCCACTACTGGTATTTATGAACAACAGCAGAACTGAATTTTGTACCTACAAAATTGCAGCCGTAAATTAATTATAAATCATTGCTGACTTCCGGATGCCTTATATCTCCAAAAGAAAATGCAAGGCCTACTTTTCAGGAAATGGAAAAAAACTATTTTTTTTAAATAATTAAACACAGCATTGTGAAAGTTGATAGTGTGGCTTTATACATAGTCCAACACTTGCATAAATCATATTATTATTATTAACATTTTATTAAAATCAAGCTCAAATGTAGTTCGTAATTTTGAAAATGTGTGTTTTGTCAATCATTAGAACAGCTGCATCTGAGACAGTAAGTGCATCACATTACGTCTTCATCAACTTTCTGGTTTTAAAAGTTATTGTAGCTATGTGTCATGGGTGATCTGTGTATTTTGTTGTTTTGGGTGGGTTATGAACTTGTTTTAGTTTATTTCATTGTGTCAACAACTGTGACAGAAGAACTGATCTACTAAACGGATTTAGCAGCAGGGAAAATTCTCCTCCCGCAGAGGTAACAGTCCCTAGAGATTCACAAACATTTTTGGACTTACACCATGTTGTCCACTATGATGACGACAGCCTACAGTACGTGTGTTTGTCCGGGCCGGCTCAAGACAAGAGTGGAGACAGACCTCAAGGGACATTTAAGGAGTATGTGGACTGGGTACTCCACCACAATGGTTCCTTCAACATCTGCGAGAGTAAGGAGAAAAACACAGATGCGGAGCCTGAGCCTACCAGCGCCAGAGTGGATGCCTGGGCGAGAGATTGTCCTGATAAGCAGAGACAATCCAAACTGCATGCAGCACTTCAGTCACAAGGGGGATGTAATTATTTACGAGGTTTAGTCACAAGCTCTTTTTAACACTTTTCATTGGTTAAATATTTGCAAAACCCACAGACAGATGTAAAAAAAAAGTAAAAATGACTAAATAGACAAGGAAGATATAAAGTTGTTTTTGCGTAACAGAGACAAAGTTTTAATTTCAGTACCTGTGTAGCGATGTGTGTTTAAGCTGAAATTTAATTAAAAAAATGTTTTTTAATTATCTTTTGTGTCATTATGTGTGGTGAGTTAATGAGTTTGTGAGTTGGTTTTGCACTTCAGAAATTGGGAAGCGGATGACATTGGGAAATCCTACTATCCAGCGGCTGCAAATTGCAGGACTGAGGGAAAGCACACTAATCTGGTGATTCAGAGCCAGCTAAATAGGAAAACTGCTCTACAGCATTAGACAACTGCTAAATTACAGATGCACAAACAGTCTGACACAAGACGAATCCCAATAACAGAGCAATAAACAGAGGAGAAAAGCATAAAGGCACCTGCGCTAAGTATGGGCATCATCCAAACTGTGTAAAATGCAAGACACTTTTTGACATGCTAGAAAGTAGTGATAGCAAGCAAACAACAGAGATCTATGTCTAGTGCAGCCCTGTGAATAGAATAGCTAAAATATTATGCCTAATCCTAAAAATACCAGGTTCTTTTTCTTATCTTTGTTTACCATTCTCATGGTTCCCTGACTGAACACAGACATATGTTGTTCTAGAGAGGCTGTTAGTGATTTGCTCTCTGGAGTAGTGACAATAGATATCTGATTTAACATGGTGTAGAGGCCCATTTAGGGTGTCCAGGAGGCTTCATTAAGGCATTGACGCAAATGTCCAGGAAATTAAGCAATAGGGCAATAAGTGTGTGCGTGTGTACGGATGTGTGGCTACAGTAATTGTAGTCCAGTGCCAAAAAGTAACTTGACAATGAGAGCTGAAATGTGCAATTATTTTCTCAGCCATTTGCTTCCACAGTTAATAACAAATCTGGCAGCATCACAACAAATATCCCTCATTTTGTGAGATACTGGTAAGATAATGCAAATTACAAATCTCTCTGTTTGTTGGGGAACCCAAGATACAATAGACAGAGAGGTTGTGTGCAATGTGCACGTTAAATCGCATACCCCTATTTAATCTGCATCACATCCTCATTCGCCGGATTCAATTTCACCCAAACCACAAACATTACCTCAAATCAATTAAAAAGCAGCTTCTTGCAGCTTCTCTATGGGAGGAGACACCTCATCAAAAATAAAGAGGTGTAGCTGTTTTTTTTAACCCCACATTGTCACGGGTGAAGTGAGAAAGAATATTTGAAAAATGGGGTTATCCAAACGGTTGCTGGTCCCCATTGACTTCCATAGGAAAAAATATACTAGAAGTCACTAGGGACCAGCAACTGTTTGGTAATAACTTATAACAAAATAACTTTATTTTCAACAGAAGAAAAAAAACTTATTCAGGTTTAAACAACTTAGGAGAATAAATAATGACAATTTTCATTTGGGGGGGAATTAAACCTTTAATGTTAATACAACAACAAGACTGAGAACTGAGAACTTTAAAAGTAGCTTTAATAAGAATCGATGTATAGTTCAGTGAGGTCTCTATGTAGTGTTTTATCTTTATATTTGATCACTTAATTTCTTACTTGAACGTGTTAACACCTACTGTAACTGAAAAAAATATTAATATATTAATATTTATTTAATGTGTAGGCCTATTATGTTGTGTAGCCAATTTTATTTGCGCCACTTTGGCCTAATTGTCTGTCATTCTTTTTTTATTTCATATTTTTGTTACCTTGAAAGGCTTTGTTTTTAAAACAAGGGAATTAGTGGCTGTAATGCTCAGTCACTTGCAAAATAGGAAAACCAACATGAAAGAAAATCGTGATAAAATCATGATTTTCCTGAATAAAATTGTGATATGATATTTTTGCCATATCGCCCACCCCGGGGCCCCACGGCTGTTAGGGAGTGTTTTAGTGAGTGCTGCATTAAACAATATGTTGTTCCAAAGCGAGTTCTCAGTGTGTATTGTTCATTGATGGTATAAAGTTAAGCCCCCTTAACAATTCCACATGCCCCCTCAGTCATTTCATCCTGCAGCGGGGCCTGCACCTAAGCCATAAATGTTGCAGGAAATTGATCAAACTGATTGGTTGATGAAGAGTGCATGCAGTCCCAAGCCCATTACTAACCACTATCCTGAGCTATGGTGTAAAAGTGAGCTAGCAGAGAAAAATGTCCATGAAAGACCCGTAAAAAAACTTTTACAAACAAACAACAACAAAAACTACCAAAACATATATTATAGTGAAATATTAGCTATTTATATGGCCATGCTAACCAACCAAATCTGTCCATGACCCCTTGATCTGCATTCACATCCATTCAAAGATGGTGTGTTTAGTACAACACATCAGGTTTGACATCAATGCGACAGGACCAGCTGTGATGGGCGATTGTGCGTCACATGACTGATTGCAACACTGCAAGTTTGAAAGTACAGAAGTGTAGGACATGAAGGATATGTGGAGGTGGAGATTAAGAATAACATCTTAAATATAGGTTTGTTCCTTATAAACCATATAAATCATTTATAACTCATTTTAAAATTAGCTTGTATTTTTTTTTCTTCTGGAAATCTTCAATCTTCAAACCCTTCTTCAATCTCCATTCAGTTTTAATAGAAAGAAGGGGCCAACACTTACACAATATTAAGCCATTTGTGCTCTTGTTGTCTTCTAATTGCATGCAGTTATTTCTGTAGAATGGTTTTACAGAACTTTTTAAATATATATATTTTTTTTATGTTCACTGCCGTGAAGGAAAAATACGTAACACTTTGCAATAAGCTTGATTAGTTAACACTGGTTAATGAATTAACATGAACTAACCATGGACAATACATTTGTAACTGCATTTGTTAATATTTGTTAAAGTAGTTAATAAAAATTATTAGGCTATTATAATTATATTATATTATTAATATAATTGAAATTAGCATTAATTATTAGGCCTATTATAATTATATTATATTATTAATATAATTGAAATTAGCATTAACAAATGTTAACAAATGCTGTATAAGTGCAGATCATTATTAGTTCATGCTAACTAATGTAGTTAACTAATGAACCTTATTGTAAAGTTTTACCGGAAAAGACATACGAAGAGATCTTGTAAATATGAAACATATACAGTACAAAAAGAGCCTTTCTTTTTTAGTTCTCCAAATCACACGGTGGTGCAACTGATAAACTATTTTCACTAAATATCTACTGCATGGGACACCAGAAAAGATGTAGGGGAAAATTTAGGGAAGTAGAAAAAAGTAGAAAAAAAAAAACTAAAAGACTGGCATATTGTATCTTAATATGTAATAGTATTTTCATTAAAGTTTTGTTGTGGTATTATTATGAGGGACAATTGTTCTGAAGGAATAGTAATAATTCTTAATAGAAGTAATAATAACTTGTACATAGTGATGTGATGTGCTCTGCTATTTCTCCCTATATGTTTTTTATTGCATGGTGTAAAAAACAAGAGGTCATTTAGAACTTGCTGTGTCTCAAGACTAGTTGATGATTTGACTTTAAGAACATAAGGAAGAACATAAGGCAGAGCTCACATTTAACTTGACCACAACAGTAAGTAGCGTTGATGCCCCCAGGCTAGCTGGTGGCTATACTTATTGAATGCTCTGGGAAGCAGCCAGTCACGGATAAGCTGATCGACCATGCCAGGTTTCAGCAACCAATAGTAGGGAGAAAAGGGCTGAGCACCAGAATATACCCATATGCCAGTATTTCCCATTGACCCAGAGGGGGGTACACAGCACTGTTCTACCGTGGCATACGCTCCACTGAGGGGGTGCCAGGCACTGATGGTGGTTTGCCAGCATATTATAAGCTCTACTCATATGGATCTGCAGAGCTGGACTGTTTTAGAGGGGCAAAATCTATGCCAACTGTCAATGGCTTCTATTGTTGATTTATTACTGTAGGTTTTTTATGAGTAAGAATTCTCTGGGGTTCACTAAGCACACACACATTCACACATAAATGGACCTGCAAACTCCTGCCTAAAGCTATAGATGCAACTACATGTTTAAACCTCACAAAAGCAGCACATTGTTATACGTTTCCTTTACGTTACACATTATCTTACCTATCCTTTTTTGAACACATTTATATGTAATTTCATAGTTCACACTCCAATTTTGTCTTTGAAATATGGTTAAAGTGTAACTTTAATTTAGTTTTTTATTTAAACTTTTAAGTCATGTATTTAAATGTATTTGCAATTTGTCATGATGAAGTTGCAGTTTATTGGATTATATGAACTTAAAATGTAAAATTTAAATAATACTCTACAGTCAAAATTATGATCAGGAACTGTACATGCTGTAGCAAATTAGCTCTAAAGATAAAAGATATATATATATATATAAAATGAAAAAAAAATATATATATGAAGAGTTCAGATGCAAAAGCCTCTAAATTCCATCTGAAATTTTCTTCTAAAATGATCATTTTTATCAAGCTCGTATACTTAAGTTCAATAATTTCACTTAAATGGCAAGAAAAGTTACCCATCAATTGTCATTTAAGTATATTTATATATATATATATTATATATAGATAGCTCACCCAGCGTAGAGCTTCTGGTTGTACGTCACACGCATCACACACATGACCAGCGTCGGCCAATAGTGAGCCTACGTGTGACGTATAACACAGAAGCAGTGCGCAATTATACTACGTGAAATCTCGAGGGCCACAGAGACAAAATGAATACTTGAATAAAGTTGTTATTTTTGTTTGTTTTTCAAAATGTTTTCACGTCGCTTGATAAACTTAAGATTGAGCCACTGTAGTCATTTGGACTATTTTAACCATGTCTTTAACGATGTCAAATTTCAATCCCTTAGAAGCCTATGGAGGAGTGATCCAGCTCTCAGATTTAATTAAAAATATCTTAATTTGTGTTCTGAAGATGAACGAAGGTCTTGCGGGGTTGGAACAACATGAGGGTGAGTAATTACTGACCGAATTTTCATTTTGGGGTGAACTATCCTAACCTGACTCCGCCAGATGGATTTGCTCCGCATATCCATCTGGAAACCTTCCGTTGAAGTAGTTTTGGTAAGGGGCGAAAATACTGGTTAGCTGATTGGCCTATGTTGGTGATAGACGGGCCAAATCAACCAATCAGATCAACGAAGCATATGACGTACTAACAGAGCGACGACGAAAACACAACCACAAGCCAGGCTACTCTTGCTGCTGCAGGTAAAGGCTCGTTAGCTCAGCAAATAAGCAACATGTCGGCAAAGGATATTTGCCGTTTATGTAACTACAATTTACAAATAACTGAAGCTGCCATGTTCTTTAGACTGAACTGTCGCGCTTCTCGTTGCGTCACACCTCAACCCGCCTCAAAGCCAACGCTGATTGGACGTTCGTTTGGTGAACTGCTCCCAAATTTTCTTTAACGGAAAGTATCCAGACTGATCTGCGAGTGAAACCTTGAAAGCTCGCGAGATCAGGATGGTCTCACGAGGCTAGAACTATCCCTTTAACATGCAAAATATCAAAAGAAAGAACCGAGTCTCTTTTTCTTCATCTCCTCCTGGAGATTCTGTACTCTTTCAGAAGTTGTGTAATACTGTATAACAATGAAAACACGGAAAACTGGACAATTCTGTCAGTGGCGTGTGCAAATCCACTTTTGCTAGATTATCGACAGGAATGGACGGTGCACCCAGCGCATGGTCTAAAAGGGTTGTTACTATTCTCTTGAGATGGTGTGACCTTTCTCAGGCTTTAAATGGTCTCTACACAAGCCCTTCCCTCTCTTGGCCATTACACCCATGAGTAATGGGTGTGTTTTGGGGCGTAACACGAAATAAACCAACCAGAGTCTCATTTCCCATTTCCTTTTAAAGCCAGTTGCGTTCACAGCATAGAGGATTGCTATTTATATGGCAGAATTTGCAAGCTGAAAAACTGAACGTGTCTCCAGAGCGCAAACGGATCTGCTCGTGCAAGAGGTTAAAGTGCACCATCTAGGGGACAAGCCGGATTCCACCATATCTTTATGTACACAATATTAATCTTTTACGTTTTAATCATTTTATTTTGAATATTTGGCATGTTTGTGTGCTGCTGCGCATCCCTGGGTGTTTAATAAGCAGAGTGGATGCGCGTTGTGGACCCGCCTGTAGGCACACATTACTAACACGCTCTTTAAAGGTGCCCTAGAATGGGATTATTTTATTATTTTATAATGTTTCCTGTGTTGCCCTTATAATGTTAGTATGTTTTTTAGATCAAAAATAGTCATAATTTAGAAATAAAAGCCATTTTTCCTAGCCTGATTTTAGCCCCTGATTTGAACACTCTGTTTGAAGGGCCGTGTCTGCTGTGAGAACCGGCCACTGCTGTGATTGGCTGACCTGCTTGCATATGAAATAGCTACGTATTACATGTGAAACTGTCTCAAATACTTTTACTACAGCTGTTATATACGTTTTAACGATTACAGCTATAGATATTAACGAACCGTGAGATGTTTTTAAAGTATTTAAATCTATTTCCATCACATAAAATGTTGCTGTGATGAGCATTGATCAAGCAGATGACAGTCTGTTGATCGCGAGACAACGCAGTTTCTGCACTCTCTCTAATGCTTTCACCAATGCAAACACGACAATGTACATACAGTAAGAGCTTCGTTGTGCAGTGTAACAGCGTCATTGATTTCATAACGAGTTTGGAAAGAGTCCAGATAAACTCGCGCTGTGTGGATTGTTCTTTGATCGCTTTCTGTATAGTTTATTCACTGAGAATTATTTAACTTTAGTTATGTATGCTCGTTACTTGGAGTTTGCTATTTGTTACTGTACTAGGATCTTGCGCTGGATCTAACACAGTGTAAATTATTGTTAATAAAATCACTACTTACCGGTTGCGGGAATATAGTTGGAATTACCCCCTTCTTCAGTTTGAGACGCTGAGAGAAGCTTGATATTGTCCCAGGTTAGAAAATAAGTCTGTGGTGAAATGGGCAGAGCAAACTAACAACTTCGAATTAAACTGTTGCGGTATCCGATTATAGATAAACATCAACCACGCCTGTTGACATTTCTTTTCTGTGGGAAGGTATGAAAAGTCCTCACATCCCCTGCACAGCCTGGAACATAGCATTTATTTCCATGATCTGCCATTTTCCCTATGATCCTCGCTTGTTCCGATTGTTTGGCTGCGCAGTGCCTGGCATTGAGGGCTGGCATATGCAAATCTTTGGATATATTAATATATTAATGATCACATATTAATGATCCCGACTGTTGCATCACAGTCGGTATTATGTGGAGATTCGCCTGTTTTTCAGGGGTGTTTTTTAAAAACGAGATTTAAATAAGAAGGAGAAAACCATGGTGTTTGAAACTCACTGTATGTCATGTCCATGTACTGAACGCTTGTTATTTAACTATGCCAACATAAATTCAATTTCACATTCTAGGGCACCTTTAAATAACACATTTTTTTTTTTTTTGTCTATTTCAGCCGCCTCAATATAGCAACGCGCCAACAATACGCCTGAACACCTCGTGGGCAAAGACCAAATGGGCGCAAATGCATTTGCTATTTAAACAATGTGGAGCATGACGTGAAAATGATAACTGTGTTGGGCAGAAACTAGCAAAAAACACTTGCGTCGCGCTTGGCACTGCATTGTACCGGGTGTATGATAGGGCCCTGATGCCGGTTTCACATAGGGGTGGGCGATATATCGTTTAGACGATAATATCCAAATTGTTGTCTGGACGATAAGCAAAATTGGGATATCGAATATTTCATAATTTGTACAATCCAACCCCCCAAACATGAAAAGAGCTGAAGGAAGTTAAAGAGAAAACAAAAAACTAAGGCGGCCGCCTAAGCAACTCACGCCTGCCGCCTTAACTATACGTTGGCAAAAAAAATTATATGAGCGATAACCGCCGTGTTACTGTTTTGAGGACAACCAGCACGTCATTCGGGCATCAGCACTCCGGGTGTTAAAGGAAATCCTTAACAGGCAGCCGTTCGCAAGCGCAAGCGGCTCGTGACAGAACATAGACTGACTGAACGACACTTCAATTGAAGTTGAACATCTCAAATGAAGATTGCTGAACTCCAGCTTACTTGTCTGTGTTTTCAGATCATCCGCGCTTCTTCAGCAGTGTAGAGAGCGCGCATGGTTGCTGATCTCCGGCAGTGTTTTTAATGTTGATGCAATGTTTACCGAATATCCACACACGATTTCAAATGTGACATTGATTTTATACAACAGTTAAAAAAACAAAACAAAAGGGTAACATTAAGTGATTTACTAAATTTAAAACAGTATACTCAGGCTTATTGCTCTATTTTGCAACGGAATCTGTGGCTTTGAACGAACCGTGAGATTCAATGAATGAATGACTCGATAACTCACACACATAAAGACAATGAGTTACCGCCACCTACTGGCGATTTTATTATAATATTTTTATTAATATTAAACGATTTTTAACATTGCCTATTTAGTGAACATTGTTTTTATTTAAGGAATTATTTATTTTTTAAAGGTATTACAAAGGTTAAAATTGAAATGGAAAAATTTATTAAAGGGGGCAAAATATTGTCTCTTAATGGAAAAGCTGTGCCTGCAGTCTAAGTGGAAGAGGGGTACGGCACTCTAAAACATTGGAGAACCACTGAACTAAGGAAAAGGGATATGTAGAATTGCACAAGTGCTACTGCTAAAGAGTGCAATGTCAATAATTTCTCATAATCTTAATTGAATTGGTCTAGAGAGAATAATTATTATTACATTTTCTCTACTAGATATAAGACTCAAGTTTCAGTATTTGTCTTAATTTGTGTCAGGAGTTATGCAATACCCCCCGCCCCCCGCAAAAATATCGTCTGAATATCGATATCGAGATATTGAAAAAAAATATCGAGATATTCATTTTTGTCAATATCGCCCACCCCTAGTTTCACACTGCACGTGTTAGCAGCGCGTATTTATTTCGCCGCCCATGTTAACAGATTAGAGCATTTCGGCGTCTGGTCTATTTTTGCCGCGCGGCTTACGCTGAATTAAAGTGACAATGCATTGATCATGGCCAAAATACACAGTAGTTTTACCCAAAAGCGCATTGATGATATCTATTGTGTTTTAAACAGTCAATCAAATGACCTTCATCAATTTAAAAAGAAAACAAAGTCAACGAAAACAAAGATGAACCAAACGTTATATAATATAGCCTGTTAATTAATAAAATAAGCTACTTGACAAGTCTTGTCTCTTAAATGTATTTGAAAACGAAATAAAGCAATACCAACTTACCCATTATAGAGTATTTTGTCTGTAAACACGCCGCGCGCGTCAAACGCTGCCAGTATGAAAGCAAAACGCGCGTGTGCTGCTTCCACTCACCGTATGCACTGCTCCTGCGCTGCTAACGCGCTGCTAACGCGTGCAGTGTGAAACGGGCGTGAGTGTGTGGAATGATGAATCACAATGAAACAAAAGTTGCATAGTGATGCTCCAGAGCAGTGACTTTGAAAATCTAGTGAGAGATATAATAAATGCATCTCTCCACAGTGAAGCATGCAGGGGCGTAGATTAGGTATGGCAGGGTATGGCGGTTGCCATACCTTGGCTGCCTAGTTAGATGAATGCAAAGTAATATTTTTATTGCAGGAATCAGGATTAACTTAAGTTACTTAACTTAACTTAACTTAACTTAACTTAACTTAAGTAATAAGTTATATTACTACAGGTAACATATAATTTGTAATTGTTTCATAAAAGACAAAAGCAAGTAAATTCAAGTGACCTGGTTGTTACAGTATATTCGTGTCGCATTAATGGGTTAACATGATTTTGAAGCGTTGAATATTGTAACCAATCACAGGCATTTATGTTAAAAATAATGACCAATCAAAGGTGATACTGGTAGTGAGAATCAGCTCAGTATCACTCAAAACGCTGAATGAGTTTATTTACTAAGCACACAAAACCTCTCATTATTACAAACAAAGTGGCGACACAATGTAAATAAAAGGTAACTTTTTTAATTTAGTCAGATTCATTGATAAAAACAGGAGTTTTCACACTCGATGAGTTTGCACTGAACTGACTGACAGCTTTAGTGATTATAATATAAAGGAAGAACTTTTTAATCGCTGTGTAATTTCATTCGCAATTTGGAGAAAAGTTTTTGTTTTTCATGAGGGTAACACAGTCTTTTTAGCTGGTGAGCTACTTCACTGTGAAAAGTTATTTAATGCTTTGGAGTTTAGGAGAATATTGCAGAATGGCTTCCCTTAAATGAAAAGTTATCTAAAAAGGAATGATCAGATGCTCCTGCATCAGGTCCATCAGGCTCATGTTTTGGCCTCGTGAGAGTCCAGATTTGAAATCTGGGAAATGTCTTTTTTACTGTACAGTACTACTAAGAGCCTGTAGTCAAAATCTAAATTGTAAAATAAACTTTGTTGCAAGCAGAGAATCAGAACCAAGTACATATTGTGCACAAGTTTTCTAGTCACTAACACATAACTAATATACAAAGAATTACACATTTATGGGTTGATGGTAAGTGACAGAATGAAACCGGAAATGAAATGAAGCTACGGAAAAGATTCATTGAACATGAAAAGAACCGTCAGCTTATTATTTTCAGAGCACCTCTATACTTGCATGGCCTTTGCAGTGAAAGCATGAAGTTCCTGAAAAAGGGTTCTGATGGTTCCGTGAGTGTCAAGCGTTGAAGTTGCAATCGTTTTCTTCTCCGTTGGATGAAGAACATATGATGAACTTGCATGGTTAGTTCGATTCTGTTCTGGTTGAAAGTTATTTCTCTCTCCATGAGCACATGGCTGGTTGTGAGTCAAGGCCTGCTGCCCTGGGGCCTGCTTAGGCCACGCAGGACAGCACAGCACCCCGAACATGAGAAGGCCAAGAGAGGGAAGGGCTTGTGTAGAGACCATTTAAAGCCTGAGAAAGGTCACACCATCTCAAGTGTGGTTAGACACATAGGCATTGCCCTTTGTGTCCATTTATACTCAGATAGATAATACTAACACACACAGCATTCTAAGAGAAGGTGATGTACACTAAAGTGTGAGTCATTAAATGAGGATTAATTAGATAGGATACACAATACAGGTGGGGTTACATTGACCGTTGGTTGTATCATAAAATACATACTGTAGTATCAAAGACATAATAGTACACAAGACAGTATCCTGGGGTGCATGTTCATTTATAGATCAGTTTGTCCATAAATTGATGCAAGAAAGTCTGTTTTAAGAGCTGTGGGTATTTCTTATGGCCTCTGCTTTATCCACGTGACCACATTTCATTTTTAACAGCAATAAAACCAACTTATCTGATTGAAGTCATGGTAACCAAGACCCTTCTTGACCTTGTTGGGGGGATGGGACCATAGATCCCAGAGTGAGTTTTAAAGGTTATTTGTTAAATATAAAAAATAATTGTGTCTGATTTGCCTCAGTCGTTACAATTTCCCCTTACGAAAGGAAAATATATTCACCAATATATATTACTTGAAATATATTGTAATATGTTGTAACATATTATTTTTCCAATATATTATATATTGGAAATACATGGAATAATACATTAATGATGCATATATTATACAATATATTATATATCCATGTAATATATTGCAATATATTGCAAAATATACAAATGATTGCTGCTTTCCATATATTGCAATATATTGAACATGAATATATAATATATGTGTGTTTATATATCGTAAAATATATGCATTTTTATATTTATAAATAACCACCACAATGTACTGTAAAAATTATTTTCATGATTTGTTATCACAACTTTTTATATTTTGTCAAATCAACTTAGATAATTAATGTAGTTCAGATAACATAATATTTTGAGTTTCTATTTATTAAACCAATCTCCTTTGTTGTATTAACTCAAAGTTTTAATTTCAATTAAATAACAATTTTAAGGCAACCAGGTAACTTACTTTTTTAAGTTAACCCAACTTTTTTTTTACAGTTCACAATATATGTGTACATATATGTGAATATGTACATATAATGTATGTACATTATGGAGATATATATACATGTAACATCTAAAATATATGAATACTTAAATATGCAACCTGCAATATATGTGCAAACCTTTAAAGCGCTTAATAACGTGCTCAAAGTAATTATTATTCAAATATAGTAATTATAGTCTACTCTTAATGATCTTCAGCCAATCGTCAACATAACCACAGGGTCTACTCTGCAGCACAATGGTGACCCCAAAAACTCAGACATACCAGAAAACTTTTTAAATTCTAAAATAATAGAACATTAAACACTAAAAGATCTCCCACGATATTAATATTAGTTTTCCTTTATTCTCTCAGGATCCAGCGATGCGAAGAGCTTCGCTGAAGAGATGAAAATCAGGGATTTCAGCCTACCACCCCCGCTTATATAGGCTAAGCCACGCCCATTCTGGCGGGCTAGACGCGTTGAGGGCACGAGCAATAAATATATATATATATGTATATTAGAGTATATTAAAGCACACAGTATACACTGACTGCTCTGCCATCTGCCTGACAGAGACCTGGCTGGATCAATCAGTACCCGACCAAGCAGTAACACTTCCAGGTTTCACATTACACCGTGCCGATAGATCACCAAAACTATCGCACAAGTCTAAAGGCGGTGGTATTTGCATAATGATCAATGAACGCTGGTGTACAAATTCTACAGAACTCACCCATGTATGCTCACCTCACCTGGAATACCTCACTGTCACATGCAGACCATCATTCCTCCCACGGGAGTTCGTGTCAGTAATCATGATCTGTGTGTATATTCCACCTGAGGCTAACGCTATCACCACCATAGCCGAGTTGGCCAACTACGTCTCCTCAGTGGAAAATATTCACCCGCACGCAGCAGTCATTGTCCTCGGAGACTTTAACCTGACTAATCTGTCGTCTGAGCTCCCCTGCTACCATCAGCAGGTAGCCTTCCCTAGCAGAGGAACCAACACGCTGGACCACTGCTATATTACCATCAAAGAGGCTTACCGTGCTTTCCCGAGGGCTCCGCTGGGCAGGTCCGACCACGCAGTGTTGCTGCTAATTCCACAATATAGACAAAAAGTTAAATCCTCCAAGTCACCAACAAAACTCGTCCGGTGCTGGTCCCCTGAGGCCATCGAAAAACTTCGTGGATGTTTCGCGTGCACAGATTGGGAAGTTTTCCATACTGCAGGCGATCTCCATGACGTCACAGACGTAATAATGTCATACGTCAATTACTGCGTGGACCTGTGCATACCACTCAAACACTACAATAACAACAAACCGTGGTTTAACAAGGACATTAAACAGTTAAGAAAGGAGAAAAATGCAGCTCATCTATCAGGAAACAAAGAACAATATATGGCTGCCAAATACAAACTGAGATCTGCAATAAGAAGAGCCAAATCCAACTATGCTACTAAACTAGAAGAACAAATCACCACTAATGATCCACGTTTTATCTGGAAAAAACTCCAAAACATGACAAATTACAAAAAGAAACCCACTCCTACACCTGACGGTGATAATCAGCTTTCTGATACACTCAACTTCTTTTATGGGAGGTTTGAGCAGGCACCGGCTACACCACCATCTCCCCCCGACCCCCTCCCCCCCTTTACCATTTACGAGAAGATGGTGAGGAGCATCTTTAGGGGACTTAAGAGGAATAAAGCCCCTGGCCCAGACAACATCAGCCCCACCGTTCTCCACCACTGCGCTGCAGAACTGGCTGGGGTCTTCGCCGACATTTTCAATACCTCCCTCTGTCAAAACTCAGTACCCAAGTGCTTCAAAGAATCCATTATCATCCCGGTTCCCAAAACCAAGACCATCTCCTACCTCAATGATTACAGACCTATTGCTTTGACATCAGCAGTCATGAAATCATTCGAACGCATCTTACTCAATCACCTAAAAACTGTCACCACCCCCCTCATGGACCCATTCCAATTTGCATACAGAGCCAACAGGTCAGTTGAGTACACCATCAACTTAGCATTTCATCAGATACTTAACCACCTTGAGTCCGCAAACACATATGCCCGCATCCTGTTCATGGATTTCAGCTCGGCATTCAATACAATAAAATCGGTCAAACTGTTCAATATATTACTGGACATGAATATCGATCCATGCATCTGTCACTGGATTCACAGTTTTCTCTGGAACAGGCAACAGAAGGTAGAGATTAATAATAATACATCCTCCCCTCTGTTCTTCAGCACAGGCGCACCCCAAGGCTGTGTTCTCTCACCGTGGCTATTCTCTCTCTACACAAACCAGCTCACATCACACCACAGTTTTGTCAGCCTATACAAATATGCGGACGATACAACCATTATAGGACTCATCACCAACAACCAAGAAACCATATACCGTGCACAGATCAACCAAGCAGTGACCTGGTGTACAGACCATGATCTTCTACTCAACACATCAAAAATAACATCAATAAAATAACTCATCGTCGACCTGAGACGTCAGCCATCCCCCAAAACTCCTGTGCTCATTGAAGGTGAACCCATCTCCATTACTGATACATTCAAACTTCTTGGGACACACATCAGCAACAACCTTAAATGGAAAATCAACACAGATCATATCTATAAAAAAGCTCAGCAAAGACTTTTTCATCTCCGACAGCTCAAGAAGTTCAGAGTAAGGTCTCATCTTCTGCTCCGCTTCTACATGGCCATCGTTGAATCCTCACCACTTCCATCACAGTCTGGTTTGGCAGTCTTGACTCACTTTCCCGGAAGAAATTACAGCGTATCATCAACAGAGCATCTAAAGTCATTGGTTCACCCCTACCATCCCTTGAATCACTCTACTACAAACGGACACTACGCAGAGCCCACAAGATAATTTCTGATACCTCGCACCCTGCTCACTATGCCTTCCAGTTACTGGCAGAACAACTCGCTTCAAAAATAGTTTCATTCCAAAAGCAATACACCTTTTGAACTCTGAACGCTGAGGACTGTGGATTAAGCATGACCCCTATGTATTATGTATTAATGTGTTTGTTTGTCTGTATGTATATGTATGTTACTTTATATGTTTAATGTTTACTGCTTAACCCTCTAAGACCGACGGGAGCGCCGGCTGTTTCCCTGTGTCTGTTTAAAAGCCTATAGAAACTGAAACCAAATGGCTAGCTCAATCATTCTTTTTGCATACAAAACCAGAGATGTAACATGTTCAGATCAAGCCTCCAACATGCCCATGGTGCGTTGTTTTCATCCTCTAATCAGTCTGTACACACTGCGTAATATGCGTTTACAAAAAAACAAAACACCAAAAATGCATTGCACGTCTTTGCACACATGTTCTATAGATCTGCGATTGATAGTTACGTCTTCTGATGGCTCATTGACGTATCACGTTCTGTGCACTATGACCCCCGGGTGTGTCGCATGTTGTGATGTCACATGCTGCGTCATTTGACCATGCGTTTGACTCCCGTTTGACTCCCATTTGTTATATGTTCCTTATATCGTTATTGTCTTTTTACCATTGCTTTATTTTATCATTTCTTTCTCTTTTAGACATTCACAAATACAAGGACATTCACACACACACACACACACACACACACACACACACACACACACACACGCGGGCGAGCACGGGCGCGCGCACGCACGCAGCGTTAGGTCTAAACGAAAGTACACGCCTTTTTTTGAATGAGTGTAAAAATGAGTGTATCTTAAAAACTAATTTATGTAAACAGTTCAAATAAATTCTGTATAGTTTTTAATTGTTTTATGCACGTTTTTCTCATTGACAAGTTTGAGGTTGACATTTATCCATTTTTTGTATTGAATAAAATATGTAAAAAAAATATTATTATTTTTTTTTTGTATTGCACATTTGAGATATGTATATAGTTACTATTGATTTATTACAAACATAGCCTTCAAATTGGGAGTGTAAGGATTATTTTGATGTATGGCATATGAAAATGCTTAAAAGAATGACAGCACAGCATGTAAAAATACAAAGATATACTCTGGTGGAATTGTTCTATGGCAGGTCATAAAGGGTTAATGTAATGCTGGAACCTGTACCAAAGAGCTGTACTGAAAACAAATTCCACCAGCCTGGCTGTGTGGTCATTAAATTAAATCAATCAATCAATAAAGACAAACTATTACATGTAAAAATATAGTGACTTTTTTGGTCTTGATTGCAATATATTTGTTTTATATGTATCAATATATATACATATGGTCTATGCATTATTGCCATTTATTGGAAAATATGGAAATATATTGCTTAATATATCACATGATATTTTCCAATATACTGCAATATATTTTTGTTTCGTAAGGGTCCTGACCAGTGATTTTTGATTAAAATGGCAATTACCATTAAAAGACCACTATATATTTTGCCATTTTTGGCGTGGACCCTTTTTTCTTTTCTTTTCTTAATCTATTTTTTTTTTGTCCAGGAGTGTATTTGAGTGTAATAAGAAGCATATTCATGAAAGTGTACATTAAAGGCATGATTAAATACTATTCAAACCAGCAGTCCCTGTTCTGCTCTCATACCATTGAGAAAGGCTCTAAAACCTGACAACTGCTAAGTAAAATAGCAGACTGATTAAATTATATCTTTGAGGTTTGGAGGACTTAATTTTTTTAGGCATTTAAGACAATGTTGACATTTGAATTCTGAGAGGGGGCAATTATGTGAATATCTGACTTTTAAGCATCTTTCTAACAATGATCTAAACGGTGTATGTTTCCAATGTCTCCTAGTGTGTCACATTGCCACCGGCTACATACAGAACTTAATGTGTGCCGGTATATAAAATCACTAATCTACTACATGCGGTGGCCGAGAGAGCTCAAATTGTTGCAAATGAAGAGAACACATGCAAATAGAAAACAACTTCATCAGTTTCACAACACGTGTGCTCCAAATACTCACAACACAACCAAGTACAGAAATGTCCTGCAAATAGCACAGACCACAACGGAAATGTTTCCAGGTGACGCCAAGAAGTGACGAACCCGGCTGGGACGTGCTTACAGTCTACTTTAGAAGTCTACTTTATTTAATTTTTTTATTTATTTTATTTTTGTTTTTTGCAAAACATACAGAGATGGCATGTTTATGACATACAACTGTGTATAGGCCAACAATATACAAAATGTATTAACAATATGTTCGTCATCAGAATACTAATGATAAAGGAACAATAAAATAAAATAAATTAAAAAAAAGAACATGAGGGAAAGCTGTTAATCTATACATTAGTTACATTGCCCAAATGTTGTCATGTTATGTTTAAATACGTTTCATAATAAATGTTTGGTAATGCAGGGTCCAAAGATGAGATGGCAAGTTTTAAAGTTGAGACACTCACACACAGATATAGGGTTGGGTATCGTTTGGGTCTTTTTCGATACTGGTGCCAGTACTGGTGCCTAAACGGTGCCTGAACCGATACTTTAAAAAAAAAGAGAGCCTCAAAACGATGGTGAATGATGGTTAAAGCAAGCAAGCAAGCAAGCAAATTTTATTTATATAGCACTTTTCCAAACAAATGAATGCAGTTCAAAGTGCTTTACAGGCACAGAAATTAAAAGCAAATACAAAATACAGGTAAAATACAAGAAAAAATAAAATAAAATAAATAAATAAAAAAGGTATGAAGGACTTATTTAAATGATAGAATAACATTAAATTACAAACATTGTAAAATATTATAGGAAGGCCAGACTAAAGAGATATATTTTTAATTTAGACCTAAAACTATTTATATTTTCGGCAAGTCTTACTTCTTCTGGAAGTTTATTCCAGAGACGAGGAGCATAGCGGCTAAAAGCAGCATCACCAAATCTTTTACTTCTACTGTATGGTATTGTTAAAAGTAAAGAATCTGATGATCTGAGAGTCCTTACAGGTTTATAAACTGTAAGCATTTTTAAAAGATAGTCTGGAGCAAGTCCATGCAGTGCCTTATAAACTAATAAAAGGTTTTTAAAATCAACACGAAAACTAACAGGTAACCAATGAAATGATTTTAGTATAGGTGTAATGTGTTCTCTCTTCTTGGTCTTTGTCAATACTCGAGCAGCAGAGTTTTGTATTAATTGTAGTTGATTAATTGCAGTCTTTGGTAGACCAGAGAGGAGGGCATTACAATAGTCAAGCCTGCTGGTTATAAATGTATGCATTCATTTTTCTGTATTGCTCGGTGAGAGAAATGGTCTATTTTTAGCAATGTTCTTTAAATGATAAAAAGCTATTTTAGTAACATTACATATATGCGCTTTAAAATTAAAATCAGAGTCAAAGACAACACCTACATGTTTTTGCCACTTTACTAGGGTTTAATCACAGGATATTTAGTTTAGGGATTCTTTTTTCTCTCTGTTCTTTTGATCCAATTATCAGAACTTCTGTTTTATCTTTATTGAGTTTTAAGAAATTTTGTGACATCCAATCATTTATGTCTTGGATGCAATTTGCAAGTGAATCAATTTGCCCTGGAGTGTCATCCGGAGATACGGCTACATATAACTGTGTATCATCAGCATAACCATGAAAATAGATACTATGTCTCCTGATGATACGTCCGAGAGGTAACAATATATAGTTCTCACAAAAAAAGTACATAATAAATTCACAATAAAATGTAAGCCACCTCACCCAAATACAATAATTTGACACTAAATAACACTGCAGTACTAATAATAGCAAAGTAGTCTGTATTCTTGGAATGCTACAAACCAGCTTTAAATTTCAGCAATTCTTTTTACATTATTTGACTTCTCTGGCAAAAATACCTCTCCTGACTTATTGCATGTCCAGCACAAGGTGAGAATTATTTTAGAACGCATCACTTTAAATGCGTTAGGTAAAACCCCTAATGGAAGAAGAACGTCTCAGGTTACGTAAGTCATAAAATCTAACAAATGTATGTGGTGAGGACCAGCCTGCCGCATCACAGATGTCATGGAGGGAAACCCTCGATAATAAAGCCTTTGAGGCAGCCATACTCCAGGTAGAATGGGCCCGAACAGCCAAAGGTGAAGGCTGACATCCCTTACGAAACAAAAATATATTGCAGTATATTGGAAAATATCATGTGATATATTAAGCAATATATTTCCATATATGGGATTTAATATTTATATTTTCCAATATATTGCAATGCATAGACCATATATGTTATATATATATATATATATATATATATATATATATATATATATATATATATATATATATATATATATATATATATATATATATATATATATATTTGATACATATAAAACAAATATATTGCAATCAAGACCAAAAAAGTCACTATATTTTTACATGTAATAGTTTGTCTTTATATGCTTTAATATACTGCAATATATATATATATATATATATATATATATATATTATATATATATATATATATATATATATATATATATATATATATATATATATATAAACTGTAGTTTTACGGAATTTTACTGTTTTATTTTGCAGATTTTTCATTTATATTTATGTAATATTACATATTAATAGGCTAGATATAGCTACCTTTTACCGGAATGAAAAGAGAGAAAGAAACATTGTTTATGAAATTGGTATGTTAATTAAGATAAGTTTATTCACTTTTTTTATTAATTTAAAAGATCTCCCACTATATTAGTTAATTAATATTAGTTTTCCTTTATTCTCTCAGGATCCAGCGATACGAAGAGCTTCGCTGAAGAGAAAATCAGGGATTTCAGCCGCTAAGCCACGCCCATTCTGGCGGGCTAGACGCATTGTTGAGGATAATTTTTTGGCTTTAATATCTCGAGAAGATGAATCTATTAAAGCCAAAAAATGATCTTTAATTTTGTATTCATTGTCAGCAGCCAGCAGGCCTAGAGCAGGCTGAGTCCAGTGCTCATTGGCTGCCCTGCGGCAAACTGCTGCAGCCTACCAGTGAGCCCGGCGTGACGCCTGAAGAGATGATTTTCATCTCTTCAGCGAAGCTCTTCGCATCGCTGGATTCTGAGAGAATAAAGGAAAACTAATATTAATATCGTGGGAGATCTTTTAGTGTTTGCTCATATAGCCTATTGCAGGATGCATATAAGTATTCATATATTTTAGATGTTACAAGTATGTATCTCCATAAATGTACATACATTATATGTACATATTCACATATATGTACACATATATTGTGCATACATTTTACAATATATATGTACATATATTTCCATATAATTTTACATTCTACCATATATTAAATATACATGTGACACTATATCTTTACATATATTATCAATACATTTTCCCATATAAATCGCAATACATTGTGGTGGTTATTTATAAATATAAAATTGCATTTTACAATATATAAACACATATATTATATATTCATGTTCAATATATTGCAATATATGGAAAGCGGCAATCATTCGTATATTTTTATATAATATATTGTATAATATATGCATCATTAATGTATTATTCCATGTATTTCCAATATATAATATATTGGAAAAATAATATATTACAACATATTACAATATATTTCAAGTAATATATTGGTAAATATATTTTCCTTTCGTAAGGGACCAGCCACTTCATAAGCAAGTGAGATAGCCTCGACTACCCACTTGCTCATCCTCTGCTTGGATGCAGGGTTACCTTTTCTGGGTGACCTGAAACAGACAAATAGTTGATCCAATTTACACCACAGGGCAGCTCTGTGTGTACGTAAGCATCCAAAGCCTGTACAGGGCACAGCAGATTAAGTTTTTCCTAACCTGTTGTATTAAAAGGTGGAGGACAGAAGGCCTGCAGCACAATTGGGCCCGTGACATTAGTAGGGACCTTAGGAATATAGCCCGGCCAAGGGTGAAGAAACACTTTGCTATATCAGGTGCAAATTCTAGGCATGAAGAAGCAACCGATATATATATATATATAAAGCCGGTGGCACCGCCACCCTGGTGCCTTAGGGTTATTGTGCACGACGTGACACAAAATATCTGCTCGCTATCTGCCGAACGGCTCTGGTAGTTCCGCTTCAGCACTGATGATGTTGTAGAAATAGTGTGCTCTGGTTGGTCTGGATTATTCGGGATTTTTTAATTTATACAGAAATAAGTTATTTATAATTCAGATGAGAATAAAGTTAGTGTTGATTAAAATGAAGGAAAATAAATATATTGATCTGAAATATAGCACATTAATTTTATATTTATTTAGGTTCAATTACCAAACATACAATCTTAATTTAATTTAAAGCAAACAATACATTTAAAATACATGGGTTGTATGCACATTTTTTTTTCTATAAATAATATATATATATCCAAAAAGACAAGGCTTAAAAACTCTTGTCACTGTAACAGACACAACTCTCTCTCTCTCTCTCTCTTCTCTCTCTCTCTCTCTCTCTCTCTCTCTCTCTCTCTCTCTCTCTCTCTCTTCTCTCTCTCTCTCACACACACACACACACACACACACACACACACACACACACACACACACACACACACACACACACACACGTCAAGTCACTTACATTTTAGATGCAATATTGAATAAGCAGAAAAATCGGATTTTTTGCTCTGAAAATATAAATAAGCATACAAATTGAATAAGCACTTTGAATATTCTAAACAGAATAAGCACTAGTCGCTAATGAATAAGTACTAGTACTTAATGGAATAGATACTAGTATCTAAAAAAGAATTACTAGTAGCATGAAAATAGAGACTAGTAGGTTAAAATGATTAAATGTTAAAACGGCTTGCCATATTGGCTCAGAGAGAGAGAGAGAAAATGACCTTTTAGAGACTAGTAGCTATTAATAGATACTAGTATTTATTCAATAAATACTAGTTCTAAGTCATTACATACTAGTACCTATTAAATAGATACCAGTACTTATTCATTAGCTACTAATAGGTATTCAAAAGAATATCTAAAGAATAAGCACTAGTACTAAAGAATACTGTAAGCACTAGTCGCAAATGAATAAGTACTAGTACTGAATGGAATAGATACTAGTATCTAAAAAATAAGTACTAATAGCATGAAAATAGAGACTAGTAGGTTAAAATGATTAAATGTTAAAACGGCTTGCCATATTGGCTCAGAGCATCAAACAAGAATATTAAAGTTTGATGCGTTGCCACAGCAACAGTATCTAAGATATCAATAATCCTTTCTCAGGTCTACATCTCGCGTGTGTTTACATTATACACAAAGTTTGAAGCAAATCGGGTAAAAATAAGAGGGTGATTTCAAAGCATTTTGGAAGTGACACACTTCCTGCTGCCAGTTGGTGGCGCTATAACTTTGACTCACAATAGTCACATCCATGTGATCGGATTCTTACAACGAACACACTGCTGAAGTTTAATCAAGATCAGTTAATGTATGCAGAAGTTATAACACACTTCCTGTTTCCATTATTCGCCATAAATTCGTTTCCTCGCCACGGCCAAACCGTTCGAGATATCAAAAATCCCCAGGCCATTTTTCATCCTCAGTGTCTTGACTTCATGCTGACCGAGTTTCGTGGTGATTGGTTGAATTCTCTAGGAGGAGTATTTCACATTCCATTGCATGCGTTTTCCAAACAACCCTTAATAGCCGACTTCCTGTTGGGCTGGGGTAAAAAGTAAAAGTACAAAAGATATATGAACCGATGAGATCTATATGTGTACCAAGTTTCATATTATTACATGCAAGCGTTTTTGATTTATGGACCAAGTTTTGGACCCCATTCCAGGGGGCGCTGTCGAGCCCCCTGCCACGCCCAGGTACCAGCTTCAGCCCGGCCCTGATGGCCGCGGGGTTCTGACTCGTGTGCAAAGTTTCAAGAGTTTTTGAGCACGTTAAGGGCCCCAAAAGTGCGCTAAGAATCTCAAAAGTATCCAAAAAGAATATTAAAGTTTGATGCGTTGTCACGGCAACAGCATCTAAGATATCAACAATCCTTTCACAGGTCTACATCTGGCGTGTGTCTACATTATACACATCAAGTTTGAAGAAAATAGGGTAAAGCGTGTTGAATATATGGACCAAATTGTCGGACCCCGTTCCAGGGGGCGCTGTTTAGCCCCCCTGCCACGCCCGGGTACCAGCTTCAGTCCGGCCCTGATGGCTGCGGGTTCTGGACTGTGTGCAAAGTTTCAAGAGTTTTTGAGCACGTTAAGGGCCCCAAAAGTGCGCTAAGAATCTCAAAAGTATCCAAAAAGAATATTAAAGTTTGATGCGTTGTCACGGCAACAGTATCTAAGATATCAGTAATCCTTTCACAGGTCTACATCTGGCGTGTGTCTACATTATACACATAAAGTTAGGCAAATCGGGTAAAAATAAGAGGGTGATTTAAAAGCATTTTGAAAGTGACACACTTCCTGCTGCCAGTTGGTGGCGCTATAACTTTGACTCACAATAGTCACATCCATGTGATCGGGCTCTTACAACGAACACACTGCTGAAGTTTCATCAAGATTAGTTAATGTATGCAGTAGTTATAACACACTTCCTGTTTCCATTATTCGCCATAAATTCGTTTCCTCGCCACGGCCAAACCGTTCGAGATATCAAAAATCCCCTGGCTTTTTTTCATCCTCAATGTCTTGACTTCATGCTGACCGAGTTTCGTGGCGATTGGTTGAATTCTCTAGGAGGAGTATTTCACATTCCATTGCATGCGTTTTCCAAACAACCCTTAATAGCCGACTTCCTGTTGGGCTGGGGTAAAAAGTAAAAGTACAAAAGATATATGAACCGAAGAGATCTATATGTGTACCAAGTTTCATATTATTACATGCAAGCGTTTTTGATTTATGGACCAAGATTTCGGACCCCGTTCCAGGGGGCGCTGTCGAGCCCCCCTGCCACGCCCGGGTACCAGCTTCAGCCCGGCCCTGATGGCCGCTGATTCTGACCCGTGTGCAAAGTTTCAAGAGTTTTTGAGCACGTTAAGGGCCCCAAAAGTGCGCTGAGAGTCTCAAAAGTATCCAAAAAGAATATTAAAGTTTGATGCGTTGTCACGGCAACAGCATCTAAGATATCAACAATCCTTTCACAGGTCTACATCTGGCGTGGGTCTACATTATACAGATCAAGTTTGAAGCTAATCGGGTAAAGCGTGTTGGATATATGGACCAAGTTATCGGACCCCATTCCAGGGGGCGCTGTCGAGCCCCCCTGCCACGCCCGGGTACCAGCTTCAGCCCGGCCCTGATGGCCACGGGTTCTGACCCGTGTGCAACGATTCAAGAGTTT
Source organism: Chrosomus eos (assembly GCA_036326025.1). NCBI lineage: Eukaryota > Metazoa > Chordata > Actinopteri > Cypriniformes > Leuciscidae > Chrosomus > Chrosomus eos. The sequence goes on from CM070819.1 coordinate 24,183,751, forward strand.
TTGAGCATGTTAAGGGCCCCAAAAATGCGCTAAGAATCTCAAAAGTATCCAAAAAGAATATTAAAGTTTGATGCGTTGTCACGGCAACAGCATCTATGATATCAACAATCCTTTCACAGGTCTACATCTGGCATGTGTCTACATTATACACATCAAGTTTGAAGCAAATCGGGTAAAGCGTGTTGGATATATGGACCAAATTGTCGGACCCGTTCAAGGGGGCGCTGTCGAGCCCCCCTGCCACGCCCGGGTACCAGCTTCAGCCTGGCCCTGATGGCGCGGGTTTTGTCCCGTGTGCAAAGTTTCAAGAGTTTTCGAGCACGTTAAGAACCCCAAAAGTGCCCGAAAGCATGAAAAAGCATGAAAAAGCTTAAAAAAAGGAATATTAATGTTTGATGCATTGCCATGGCAACAGTATCTAAGATATCAATAATCCATTCACAGGTCTACATCTGGCGTGTGTCTACATTATACACATAGGGCCGGTTTCCCGTTAACGGCTTAAAATAAACCAGGACTATGCTAATTCTACTTAAATTAATCCACACTAAACAACTGACTTTCTGAGATGTTGCTTAAATTTGGATTAACTAAATCTAGACTACAGAGTCTCAGATTAAGGTAATCAAGGACAAGTGAGATCATCTTTTGGAAACCCGATTAGATTAATGGCATGCACATGTGGCTAAGGAGAGGTTGCTATAAAAACCTGGTATGGAATACTTGTAATTCATTAGTCTTAAGGAGTGTGTGGAACAGGAGTCACTACACTTAAGCAAAAAAATGGATAAAGACCGAAGAAAACGCTCAAAAAACTTCAGTGAATTTGAGAAGACCCTTTATAAACAAATTGTATCAAACTATCCTGTAATTGAAAACAAACAGCATGATTCAGGTACAGAAAACAAGAAGAATTTCCATATTGAATGAATTCAAATCAAATGAAAAAGTAACCAAACGGACACTCCAACAAGTTCAGGTAATATTTATTGTTGTCCCATTCTTACAAATCAGTCAGTTATAAATGTTTTCATTAATGAAAAGTAAAAAGAAAACAATATTATATAGAACTCCTACTTCAGAGTATATATTATCTTGTAAAGGTCCTAGGTCCTGTGGAAAAACATAAAAATAAACCTTCTTTCTGGTCTTGGTGGTGGTCTCTGATTGTTGTTGAAATAGTCGAGGTAATCCATTTTCTGCTACTGTGAACGTGAGCCTTGAGGCAAGAAGTTTTAAATCTGAGGTTAAACCTGCTTCTGACCAGGTTTAATTTAAGACTTCATTTAGATCTGAATTAGGTCTAATCCTACTTCTAGAAATCCGATTGTTTAAGTCTAGACTAGTGCAAGTCTGAGACTATTGTAATCCATGTGTGAGAAAGCTACTTCAATAAATCCAGGTTTAAAATGACATTTAGTCTACGACTAGGCTTAATCCCGTACGGGAAACCGGCCCATAAAGTTTGAAGCAAATCGGGTAAAAATAAGAGGGTGATTTAAAAGCATTTTGAAAGTGACACACTTCCTGCTGCTAGTTGGTGGCGCTATAACTTTGACTCACAATAGTCACATCCATGCGATCGGGCTCTTACAACGAACACACTGCTGAAGTTTCATCAAGATTAGTTAATGTATGCAGTAGTTATAACACACTTCCTGTTTCACGTTTCTCGCCATAATTTCGTTTCCTCGCCATGGCCAAACCGTTCGAGATATCAAAAATCCCCTGGCAATTTTTCATCCTCAGTGTCTTGACTTCATGCTGACCGAGTTTCGTGCCGTGTGTTTGAATTCTCTAGGAGGAGTATTTCACATTCCATTGCATGCGTTTTCCAAACAACCCTTAATAGCCGACTTTCTGTTGGGCTGGGGTAAAAAGTAAGAGCATGAAGTATATATGAACCGATGAGATCTATATGTGTACTGAGTTTCATATTATTACATGCAAGTGTGTTTGATTTATGGACCAAGTGTTCAAACCCCGTTCCAGGGGGCGCTGTCGAGCCACCTGCCACGCCCGGATACCAGCTTCAGCCCGGCCCTGATGGCCGCGGGTTCTGAGATGTGTGCAAAGTTTCAAGAGTTTTCGAGCACGTTAAGGCCCCCAAAAATGCCCAAAAGTTAGTAAAATAATAATAATACTAAAATATAGCTGCGAGCAGCGATTACGGGCCCAAGCCGGTGGCACCGCAACCCTGGTGCACCAGGGTGGCGGTACCGCCGGCTTAGGCCCTTCATCGCTGCTCGCAGCTATATTTATTTATATATATATATATATATATATAAAGCCAGTGGCATCGCCACCCTGGTGCCTTTAGGGTTATTGTGCACGACGTGACACAAAATATCTGCTCGCTATCTGCCGAACGGCTCTGGTAGTCCCGCTTCAGCACTGATGATGTTGTAGAAATAGTGTGCTCTGGTTGGTCTGGATTATTCGGGATTTTTTATTTTATACAGAAATAAGTTATTTATAATTCAGATGAGAATAAAGTTAGTGTTGATTAAAATGAAGGAAAACAAATATATTGATCTGAAATATAGCACATTCATTTTACATTTATTTAGGTTCAATTACCAAACATACAATCTCAATTTAATTTAAAGCAAACTATACATTAAAAATACATGGGTTGTATGCACTTTTTTTTTTTATAAAAAATATATATATCCAAAAAGACAAGGCTTAAAAACTCTTGTCACTGTAACAGACACAATCTCTCTCTCACACACACACACACACACAAACAAACACACACACACACACACACACACACACACACACACACACACACACACACACACACACACACACACACACACACACGTCAAGTCACATTTTAGATGCAATATTGAATAAGCGGAAAAAATCGGATTTTCTGCTCTGAAAATATAAATAAGCATACAAATTGAATAAGCACTTTGAATATTCTAAACAGAATAAGCATTAGTCGCTAATGAATAAGTACTAGTACTTAATGGAAAAGATACTAATATCTAAAAAATAAGTACTAGTAGCATGAAAATAGAGACTAGTATGTTAAAATGATTAAATGTTAAAACGGCTTGCCATATTGGCTCAGAGAGAGAGAGAGAGAAAATGACATTTTAGATAATAGTACCTATTAATAGATACTAGTATTTATTCAATAAATACTAGTTCTAAGTCATTACATACTAGTACCTATTAAATAGATACCAGTACTTATTCATTAGCTACTAATACGTATTCAAAAGAATATCTAAAGAATAAGCACTACTATCTAAAGAATAGGCACTAGTACTAAAGAATAAGCACTAGTCGCTAATGAATAAGTACTATTACTTAATGGAATAGATACTAGTATCTAAAAAATAATTACTAGTAGCATGAAAAAAGAGACTAGTAGGTTAAAATGATTAAATGTTAAAACGGCTTGCCATATTGACTCAGAGCATCAAAAGCATCAAACAAGAATATTAAAGTTTGATGCGTTGCCACAGCAACAGTTTCAAAGATATCAAGAATCCCTTCACAGGTCTTCATCTGCAGTGTATTTACATTATACAGATGAAGTTTGAAGCAAATCGGGTAAAAATAAGAGGGTGATTTCAAAGCCTTTAGGAAGTGACACACTTCCTGCTGCCAGTTGGTGGCGCTATAACTTTGACTCACAATAGTCACATCCATGTGATCGGACTCTTACAGCGAACACACTGCTGAAGTTTCATCAAGATCAGTTAATGTATGCAGAAGTTATAACACACTTCCTGTTTCCATTATTCGCCATAAATTTGTTTCCTCGCCACGGCCAAACCGTTCGAGATATCAAAAATCCCCTGGCAATTTTTCATCCTCAATGTCTTGACTTCATGCTGACTGAGTTTCGTGGCGATTGGTTGAATTCTCTAGGAGTAGTATATCGAATTCCAGGGGCATACGCTTTCAAACAAACCATAATAGCCGACTTCCTGTTGGGCTGGGGTAAAAAGTAAAAGTACAAAGGATATATGAATCGATGAGATCTATATGTGTACCAAGTTTCATATTATTACATGCAAGCGTGTTTGATTTATGGACCAAGTTTTCGGACCCCATTCTAGGGGGCGCTGTCGAGCCCCCCTGCCACGCCCGGGTACCAGCTTCAGCCCGGCCCTGATGGCCGCGGGTTCTGACCCGTGTGCAAAGATTCAAGAGTTTTTGAGCACGTTAAGGGCCCCAAAAGTGTGCTGAGAGTCTCAAAAGTATCCAAAAAGAATATTAAAGTTTGATGCATTGTCACGGCAACAGCATCTAAGATATCAACAATCCTTTCACAGGTCTACATCTGGCGTGTGTCTACATTATACACATCAAGTTTGAAGCAAATCGGGTAAAGCCTGTTTGATTTATGGACCAAGTTTTCGGACCCCGTTCCAGGGGGCGCTGTCGAGCCCCCCTGCCACGCCCGGGTACCAGCTTCAGCCCGGCCCTGATGGCCGCGGTTTCTGACCCGTGTGCAAAGTTTCAAGAGTTTTTGAGCATGTTAAGGGCCCCAAAAGTGCGCTAAGAATCTCAAAAGTATCCAAAAAGAATATTAAAGTTTGATGCGTTGTCACGGCAACAGCATCTAAGATATCAACAATCCTTTCACAGGTCTACATCTGGCTTGTGTCTACATTATACACATCAAGTTTGAAGCAAATAGGGTAAAGCGTGTTGGATATATGGACCAAATTGTCGGACCCGTTCAAGGGGGCGCTGTCGAGCTCCCCTGCCACGCCCGGGTACCAGCTTCAGCCTGGCCCTGATGGCCGCGGGTTTTGTTCTGTGTGCAAAGTTTCAAGAGTTTTCGAGCACGTTAAGAACCCCAAAAGTGCCCGAAAGCATAAAAAAGCATGAAAAAGCTTAAAAAAAGGAATATTAATGTTTGATGCATTGCCATGGCAACAGTGTCTAAGATATCAATAATCCTTTCACAGGTCTACATCTGGCATGTGTCTACATTATGCACATGAAGTTTGAAGCAAATCGGGTAAAAATAAGAGGGTGATTTAAAAGCATTTTGAAAGTGACACACTTCCTGCTGCCAGTTGGTGGCGCTATAACTTTGACTCACAATAGTCACATCCATGTGATCGGGCTCTTACAACGAACACACTGCTGAAGTTTCATCAAGATTAGTTAATGTATGCAGTAGTTATAACACACTTCCTGTTTCACGTTTCTCGCCATAATTTCGTTTCCTCGCCACGGCCAAACCGTTCGAGATATCAAAAATCCCCTGGCAATTTTTCATCCTCAGTGTCTTGACTTCATGCACACCGAGTTTCGTGCCGTGTGTTTGAATTCTCTAGGAGGAGTGTTTCACATTCCATTGCATGCGTTTTCCAAACAACCCTTAACCCGTTTAATCCCAAATTTTTTCTTGCAATTTGAGTACATGCATTTTACTCCTTAGACCTCCCTAACACTCAAATTGTATGCCCTTTTTGATTTTATGTTGGTTAAGATAGTGAAAAAATAGGTTTTATACTCGGTCACAATAGTGACCGGTGGGAAACACCATAGTCAGAATTCATACAATTTCTTTAATTAGACCTATTTACACAATACATTCCAAGACATCCAATACCTCGTTTTTTCATTTCATGAAGGAGGCTTATGAGGTGAAAAGGTTGTCATGTACAAAGTTACACCCTGGAGGAACTTCTGCTTGTTCGGCTAGACCCCTATGGGCTCGACCATGACTACACTTGGGCCCTGTCCTATGCCAGTTTTAGGGAGATGCATGTTCATTCAGTGCACTGAAGATGGGCCGTACGTTGTAGAAAGGGTTGTTGGGTTGTTTGGGGTCATGTGTGGGGCACACCAATTGGTTGTCATGAACATCTGCCTAATCCTCCAAATATTTCACTTCTGCATCGCCATTCAATGCCTGGCAAATGGGCCATTTCACCCTGGTACTCACTATCTGAGCCCTCACTATCACTGTCACTTTCAATTTGGGTGGGGGATGGGGGGGGGGGGGGGGGTTGGGGGGTTGTCACATATCGCTAGAAGGTCCAACACATTGATAGTTTCTGGGATACTGATAACTACACTGAAGAAAATTATAAACGCAACACTTTTGTTTTTGCCCCCATTTTTCATGAGCTGAACTGAAAGATCTAAGACTTTTTCTATGTACACAAAATGCCTATTTCTCAAAAATATTGTTCACAAATCTGTCTAAACAAGTGTTAGTGAGCACTTCTCCTTTTCAGAGATAATCCATCCACCTCACAGGTGTGGCATACGTTCAGTGTAGGATTTACAGCCAAAACCTGTATTTTCAATTGAAATACTGTGTTATACTACCGGTCACAATTGTGACCGTAAACAAATTTACACGTCTTACGAACAAAATATATATGCAGGAGTATAATTCTCAAAATATATCAGTAGTAGACCCTTTAAAGAATATATGTACAAAATATTATAGTTCTATCTGTTAATTAAGATGTTTTACATAGTACTTGTTTTAGTAGTCTGAGGAAGACATCTTCTTCCAGATGTGCAAGCAAGAAGTAAACTGATCTGGTCATGTGACCTTTCACACTAGTCACATGACATTAATGGATTTTAATGAAGACAATCTATTTTTTCATTTAAAAGTTGAATTTCTTGCCCAAAGCCAATAACAACAATTTTAGAGCTTCTAGAAATAAGAAAAAAGTTGCGGTCACAATTGTGACCGGTGGGATTAAACGGGTTAATAGCCGACTTCCTGTTGGGCTGGGGTAAAAAGTTAGAGTGCGAAGTATATATGAAACGATGAGATCTACATGTGTACCGAGTTTCATATTATTACATGCAAGCGTGTTTGATTTATGGACCATGTTTTCGGACCCCGTTCCAGGGGGCGCTGTCGAGCCCCCCTGCCACGCCCGGGTACCATCTTCAGCCCGGCCCTGATGGCCGCGGGTTCTGACATGTGTGCAAAGTTTCAGGAGTTTTTGAGCATGTTAAGGCCTCCAAAAGTGTCCAAAAGGTAGTAAAATAATAATAATAATAATAATAATAATAAATAAATAATCCTTAGGAAAACAATAGGGCCTTCGCCCTTAGGGCTTGGGCCCTAATAATAATCCTTAGGAAAACAATAGGGCCTTCGCCCTTAGGGCTTGGGCCCTAATAAAGTTTTTAGTGTAAGGAACTTTTCTGAAACCTCTTCAATGGGCTCGAATGGAGCCAAAGCCAGGCCTTCCAGTACAACGGGCAAATCCCAATCCGGTGCTGTAGTGCGCGCAGGCCTCAGCCTCAGTTTGCCACAAAGAAAATGAGTAATCTCTCCCCAATGATGCACCACCCAGAGAAGTTTGGTAAGCAGATTAAGCCGCAACAAGTCAAGTCAAGTCAATGTAGATTGTTCCAAAGCTGCTTTACAGTGATAACAGGAAATCAAGTAACAGAGATTATTTTGGCTTTATGACAGCTCTAGAATAAAATTATTTTCCAACTAATGTTAGTTTTAATTGATTCCCTTCCGTCGCAACAATCATTAGTTATTAACTTAGGGGCCGCTAACACGACAATGTTTTAACAGAAAACTCTTAAGTTCTCTTTACGCAAACTTTAAAAACGCAAACCCTTGAGAACGCTGATGGCCTGCACATGCGTATAAGAGTTCATTCTATAGGTATGCACGTTTGAATTATATGTGCGTAGGCATGTAGTCCTTCCCTGCAAAACCAACCCTCAGCAAACTACTTGTCTGGCCTTAAAATTTATCATACAGAATTGTATCGCTACGTAGCCACGTGAACCGGAATTATCCAGACAACGATTATCTGTACAGAGGTAAAGGGAAGGCGGCCTTCACAGGGAGGGACTAGTGACACTTCAGGGATGTGTTGTCGTTGCGTCCAGACGCAGGTCCTTCATCAGATCTGGATACGGCCTGGATCCGGCGGACTGCGGTAAACCTCTGGATAAACAGAGAGACTAATATTAGCGTAGATGCCATTCTTCTTATGATGTAACAAGTACATCAGGATTTATGGGAAGTGTTCCCGGTTTGGACTGACCTAATCTATGCAGCCTGACATTGAATTATAGAAGTCTATAGTGTGTTATGTGTATGCAAGGTCAAAGAGATTGTGTTATTAGTCTAGCTGTAAACTGACAGAGTGTGTCTGCTTCCCGGACAATGTTAGGAAGACTATTCCAACGTTTTGGTGCTAAATAGGAAAAGGATCTACCGCCAGCAGTCGATTTTGATATTCTAGGTATAGACTAATATTAGCAGGATGCCTCTCAGGGGAGCCAAAGCTTCATCCACACATTTCATAAAAGTGCGGGTGATAAATCTAGGCCGAACGGAAGAACCCAATATTGGTACGCTTCTCCCCTGAAAGTGAACCACATGAACTTCCTGTGATAAGGATGGATGGATATATGGAAATAAGCATCCTTCAAGTCTATCGTGACAAATCAGTCCTCGGACTGAATCTGTGACACGATCTGTTTGAGTGTAAGCATCTTAAACTTGAGTTTCTGAACCCTGCGGTTTAGTTGCCGCAGATCTAGAATAGGATGCAACCCCCATCCTTTTTTTCCCACCCAGCAGTCTCAGGGACATTGAATCGGCGAGGAAGAAACTCCTGTAACTCCTGGTGTGAATAGAAAGTTGTCAATAATAATAATGAAGACAAAATAAAAGAAATATAGCTGCAAGCAGCCATTACCGGGGCCAAGCGCAAAGACGACGACAAGACATGCCAACATGTGTCAGACCAACTGCAGTAAGGAGCAATTTAAGACATTGTCAGATGAATTTAGGCAAAATGGCTTTAAAAATCACACTAATTAACTAAAAATATGATTTAATGAATATAACTTTCGACCAATAGGTGGCGTAGTTACTAAATCGAGTGACAATGACAAACCTTAAGACCAGTGGCATTAAAATATGCAGATTTATTCAAAAGTTTTTAGAAATTATGTTATAACTTTTGACCAAAAGGTGGCGCTGTCTCGAAATGTGTTGAGTACCTTCAGGGCATGGTGCTGATGGCACATGCTGAGTTTTGTAATGTTGCACCAATGCATTCGTTAAGAAAAGCATGTTACGTTCTATTATAGCGCCACCAATAGGCTCAATCCCACCATTTTTTTTATGTGACCTCATAGTGAGCCCATACAAGTGTGTGTAAAATTTGGTGAAAATATCTCATTTAGTTTTGGAGTTATATACATTTATGTGTATAAACACATAAAAAATGACTGACACGTGACTTTGATTGGATTTTACTACCCCTTACTATCAATATTTTCGCATTTGGGCATTAGCGTATAGCCTATCGACCTATGTTTCCAAACTTCTGACGGTGGTTTCGTCTCGATCGGACAAGCGGTTTCGAAGATATAGCCAAATGTTTTTTTCGCGCTAAATCGCAACGCTACACAAACCGTAAGACGAAACCCAGCATGTTTGGCATCGTTGGACTCGGCAACGATTCAGGAACTCAAAAAGATGACTCTCGTGAAAATAAGTCAACCACACCCAAAGTTATAAGCATTTGAAAAAAAAAATTCACCACTAGGTGGCGCTGTTTCGAAAATTCTCAGGCTCTTTCAGGGCATCGTACTGATGACCCATACCGAGTTTCGTAACAATTCGTTCATGCGTTCAGAAAATACAGCATTTTAGCACATAATTCAAAATGGCCGACAGACAAAATGGCCGATCTAGGAAAATTGGATACCAGACGACTCGGCATGACGCCCTGAATCTAACGAGACCACTTTTATGATTTTTGGACAAAGAGAACAGTAGTTATGGGGGAAAATAGCACTTTTTCGTATCTCTGGACCAGTAGGTGGCGCTGCGCCGAAACGCAGCATGTAGCCTCAGGTCATGCTTGTGATGACATGGACCAAGTTTGGTCTGAATCTGAAAAAGCGTCGCGGAGATACAGCCTTATGTGTGTTTTCGCAAGCTCTACGTAAAATTTATTTGCGTGGTATTCGAGAACGACTTGCAGCGTTTTTATGAAATCCATAACTTTTTGTCAGCATGGTCTGGAGATGATCTGGTTCAATTTTGGTGAGAATCAGAACAACGGCCTAGGAGGAGTTCGAAAAAGTAGCTTTTTCAGATAATTACAAATGGCGGACAAAATATCGTGACGGAAAATGACGTCATAGGGTGCAATCGAATCGGCATTAGCTCAGAAACAAGGGGAAAAAGGAATTTTGATGATAGGCCTTACGGTTCAAAAGTTATTAGCATAATAAAAGTGAAACTTTGGACAGGTGGTGGCGCTAGAGGGATTGAGTTGGAGACTCCAAATTTGCTCTGTTGACTTTTCAGACTGTCCTCTATCAGTGTACCAAATTTCATAACTTTCCCGCAAACGGTTCTATGGGCTGCCATAGACACCCAGTCGGAAGAAGAAGAAGAAGAAGAAGAAGAAGAAGAACGGAAGAATAAATATAGCTGCAAGCAGCAATAACCGGGGCCAAGCGCAAAGAAGACGACAAGACATGCCAGCATGTGTCAGACCAACTGCAGCAAGGAGCAATTTAAGACATTTAAAGATTAATTTAGGCAAAATGGCTTAAAAATCACACTAATTAACTAAAAATGTGATTTAATGGATTATCACTTTTGACCAATAGGTGGCGTAGTTACAAAAACGATGTGATGTGGTCAGAGTCTGGTGACAATGACAAACCTTAAGACCAGTGGCATTAAAATACGCAGATTTATTCAAAAGTTTTTTAGAAATTATGTTATAACTTTTGACCAAAAGGTGGCGCTGTCTCGAAATGTTTTGAGTACATTCAGGGCATGGTGCTGATGGCACATGCTGAGTTTTGTAATGTTGCACCAATGCATTCGTTAAGAGTAGCATGTTACGTTCTATTATAGCGCCACCAAGAGGCTCAATCCCACCATTTTTTTTATGTGACCTCAAAGTGAGCCCATACATGTGTGTGTAAAATTTGGTGAAAATATCTCATTTAGTTTTGGAGTTATATACATTTATGTGAATAAACACATAAAAAATGACTGACACGTGACTTTGATTGGATTTTACTACCCCTTACTATCAATATTTTGACATTTGGGCATTGGCGTATAGCTATCGACCTATGTTTCCAAACTTCTGACGGTGGTTTCGTCTCGATTGGTCAAACGGTTTCGAAGATATCGGCAAATGTTTTTTAAGCGCTAAATCACAACGCTACACAAACCGTAAACAAAACCTAAGCATATTTGGTATCTGTGGACTCGGCAAGGATTCAGGATCCCAACGAGATGACTCCCGTGAAAATACGTCAAACACAACCAGAGTTATCAGCATTTGAAAAATCAATTTTGCCACTAGGTGGCGCTGTTTCGAAACTTCTCAGGCTCCTTCAGGGTATCGTACTGATGACCCATACCGAGTTTCGTAACAATTCGTTCATGCGTTCATAAAATACAGCATTTTAGCACATAATTCAAAATGGCCGACAGCCAAAATGGCCGATCTGGGAAAATTGGATATCTGTCGACTCGGCATGACGCCCTGAATCTAACAAGACCAACTTTATTATTTTTGGACAAACTGTTCAGTAGTAATGAGCAAAAATAGCAATTTTTCGTATCTCTGGACCAGTAGGGGGCGCTGCGCCGAAACGCAGCATGTAGCCTCAGGTCATGCTTGTAATGACATGTACCAAGTTTGGTTTGAATACGATAAAGCGTTGCGGAGATACAGCCTTATGTCTGTTTTCGCAAGCGCTACTTAAAATTAATTTGCGTGGTATTCGAGAACAACATGCAGCGTTTTTATGAATTCCATAACTTTTTGTCAGCACGGTCTGGAGATGATCTGGTTCAATTTTGGTGAGAATCGGAACAACGGCCTAGGAGGAGTTCGAAAAAGTAGCTTTTTCGGATAATTACAAATGGCGGACAAATTGTCGTGACGGAAAATGACGTCATAGGGTGCAATCGAATCGGCATGAGCCAAGGAATAAGAGGACAAAGGATTTGTGATTCTAGCCATTATGGTTCAAAAGTTATAAGCATAAACATGAGTAAATCTTTGGACAGTTGGTGGCGCTAGAGGGATTGAGTTGGAGACTCCAAATTTGCTCTGGTGACTTTTCAGACTGTCCTCTATCAGTGTACCAAATTTCATAACTTTCCCGCAAACGGTTCTATGGGCTGCCATAGACGCCCAGTCGGAAGAAGAAGAATAATAAGAACCGGAACAGATACAATAGGTGCCACCGCACCTTCGGTGCTTGGCCCCTAAATATAGCTGCAAGCAGCAATAACCGGGGCCAAGCGCAAAGAAGACGACAAGACATGCCAACATGTGTCAGACCAACTGCAGTAAGGAGCAATTTAAGACATTGTCAGATGAATTTAGGCAAAATGGCTTTAAAATCACACTAATTAACTAAAAATATGATTTAATGAATTATCACTTTCGACCAATAGGTGGCGTAGTTACTAAATCGAGTGACAATGACAAACCTTAAGACCAGTGGCATTAAAATATGCAGATTTATTCAAAAGTTTTTAGAAATTATGTTATAACTTTTGACCAAAAGGTGGCGCTGTCTCGAAATGTGTTGAGTACCTTCAGGGCATGGTGCTGATGGCACATGCTGAGTTTTGTAATGTTACACCAATGCATTCGTTAAGAATAGCATGTTACGTTCTATTATAGCGCCACCAATAGGCTCAATCCCACCATTTTTTTTATGTGACCTCATAGTGAGCCCATACAAGTGTGTGTAAAATTTGGTGAAAATATCTCATTTAGTTTTGGAGTTATATACATTTATGTGTATAAACACATAAAAAATGACTGACACGTGACTTTGATTGGATTTTACTACCCCTTACTATCAATATTTTCGCATTTGGGCATTAGCATATAGCCTATCGACCTATGTTTCCAAACTTCTGGCGGTGGTTTCGTCTCGATCGGACAAGCGGTTTCGAAGATATCGGCAAATGTTTTTTAAGCGCTAAATCACAACGCTACACAAACCGTAAAACGAAACCCAGCATGTTTGGCATCGTTGGACTCGGCAACGATTCAGGAACTCAAAAAGATGACTCTCGTGAAAATAAGTCAACCACACCCAAAGTTATAAGCATTTGAAAAAAAAAATTCACCACTAGGTGGCGCTGTTTCGAAAATTCTCAGGCTCTTTCAGGGCATCGTACTGATGACCCATACCGAGTTTCGTAACAATTCGTTCATGCGTTCAGAAAATACAGCATTTTAGCACATAATTCAAAATGGCCGACAAACAAAATGGCCGATCTAGGAAAATTGGATACCAGACAACTCGGCATGACGCCCTGAATCTAACGAGACCACTTTTATGATTTTTGGACAAAGAGTACAGTAGTTATGGGGGAAAATAGCACTTTTTCGTATCTCTGGACCAGTAGGTGGCGCTGCGCCGAAACGCAGCATGTAGCCTCAGGTCATGCTTGTGATGACATGGACCAAGTTTGGTCTGAATCTGAAAAAGCGTCGCGGAGATACAGCCTTATGTGTGTTTTCGCAAGCTCTACGTAAAATTAATTTGCGTGGTATTCGAGAACGACTTGCAGCGTTTTTATGAAATCCATAACTTTTTGTCAGCATGGTCTGAAGATGATCTGGTTCAATTTTGGTGAGAATCAGAACAACGGCCTAGGAGGAGTTCGAAAAAGTAGCTTTTTCAGATAATTACAAATGGCGGACAAAATATCGTGACGGAAAATGACGTCATAGGGTGCAATCGAATCGGCATTAGCTCAGAAACAAGGGGAAAAGGGAATTTTGATGATAGGCCTTACGGTTCAAAAGTTATTAGCATAATAAAAGTGAAACTTTGGACAGTTGGTGGCGCTAGAGGGATTGAGTTGGAGACTCCAAATTTGCTCTGTTGACTTTTCAGACTGTCCTCTATCAGTGTACCAAATTTCATAACTTTCCCGCAAACGGTTCTATGGGCTGCCATAGACACCCAGTCGGAAGAAGAAGAAGAAGAAACGGAAGAAATATAGCTGCAAGCAGCAATAACCGGGGCCAAGCGCAAAGAAGACGACAAGACATGTCAACATGTGTCAGACCAACTGCAGCAAGGAGCAATTTAAGACATTTAAAGATTAATTTAGGCAAAATGGCTTAAAAATCACACTAATTAACTAAAAATGTGATTTAATGGATTATCACTTTTGACCAATAGGTGGCGTAGTTACAAAAACGATGTGATGTGGTCAGAGTCTGGTGACAATGACAAACCTTAAGACCAGTGGCATTAAAATACGCAGATTTATTCAAAAGTTTTTAGAAATTATGTTATAACTTTTGACCAAAAGGTGGCGCTGTCTCGAAATGTTTTGAGTACCTTCAGGGCATGGTGCTGATGGCACATGCTGAGTTTTGTAATGTTACACCAATGCATTCATTAAGAATAGCATGTTACGTTCTATTATAGCGCCACCAAGAGGCTCAATCCCACCATTTTTTTTATGTGACCTCAAAGTGAGCCCATACATGTGTGTGTAAAATTTGGTGAAAATATCTCATTTAGTTTTGGAGTTATATACATTTATGTGAATAAACACATAAAAAATGACTGACACGTGACTTTGATTGGATTTTACTACCCCTTACTATCAATATTTTCGCATTTGGGCATTAGCGTATAGCCTATCGACCTATGTTTCCAAACTTCTGGCGGTGGTTTCGTCTCGATCGGACAAGCGGTTTCGAAGATATCGGCAAATGTTTTTTAAGCGCTAAATCACAACGCTACACAAACCGTAAAAAAAACCTAAGCATATTTGGTATCTGTGGACTCGGCAAGGATTCAGGATCTCAACGAGATGACTCCCGTGAAAATACGTCAAACACAACCAGAGTTATCAGCATTTGAAAAATCAATTTTGCCACTAGGTGGCGCTGTTTCGAAACTTCTCAGGCTCCTTCAGGGTATCGTACTGATGACCCATACCGAGTTTCGTAACAATTCGTTCATGCGTTCATAAAATACAGCATTTTAGCACATAATTCAAAATGGCCGACAGCCAAAATGGCCGATCTGGGAAAATTGGATATCTGTCGACTCGGCATGACGCCCTGAATCTAACAAGACCAACTTTATTATTTTTGGACAAACTGTTCAGTAGTTATGAGCAAAAATAGCAATTTTTCGTATCTCTGGACCAGTAGGTGGCGCTGCGCCGAAACGCAGCATGTAGCCTCAGGTCATGCTTGTAATGACATGTACCAAGTTTGGTTTGAATACGATAAAGCGTTGCGGAGATACAGCCTTATGTCTCTTTTCGCAAGCGCTACTTAAAATTAATTTGCGTGGTATTCGAGAACAACATGCAGCGTTTTTATGAATTCCATAACTTTTTGTCAGCACGGTCTGGAGATGATCTGGTTCAATTTTGGTGAGAATCGGAACAACAGCCTAGGAGGAGTTCGAAAAAGTAGCTTTTTCGGATAATTACAAATGGCGGACAAATTGTCGTGATGGAAAATGACGTCATAGGGTGCAATCGAATCGGCATGAGCCAAGGAATAAGAGGACAAAGGATTTGTGATTCTAGCCATTATGGTTCAAAAGTTATAAGCATAAACATGAGTAAATCTTTGGACAGTTGGTGGCGCTAGAGGGATTGAGTTGGAGACTCCAAATTTGCTCTGGTGACTTTTCAGACTGTCCTCTATCAGTGTACCAAATTTCATAACTTTCCCGCAAACGGTTCTATGGGCTGCCATAGACGCCCAGTCGGAAGAAACGGAAGAATAATAAGAACCGGAACAGATACAATAGGTGCCACCGCACCTTCGGTGCTTGGCCCCTAAATATAGCTGCAAGCAGCCATTACCGGGGCCAAGCGCAAGAAGCGGCAACAGATGCCATGGAGTGGCAGACCAACTGCAGCAAGGAGCAATTAAAGACATTTTAAGAGAACTTGGATAAATGGCTAAAAAAAATCACATATACAGTAACTTTTAAGATGATTTAATGGTTTATCACTTTTGACAAATAGGTGGCGCAGTTACCAAATTGATGTGATGTGGTCAGAGTGAGGTGACAATGACACATACAAAGTTTTAACACACAATAATTATTTATTAATTTTCATTTATTCATTTATTTAGTCATTCTTTTTATTTATTTCTTTGATGTGTTTTATTGTTTAAAATGTCTGCGTAATGTCCTTTTATAATAAATTTGTATGGAGACTTGCATCATACAGTTGTCAGGTTTATAATGAAGTACTTACAACAAAAGGTGATGTAAGAAATTAAACAAACTCTTTGCAGCAGAAAGAGAAAAAAGAAAGGAAAGACAATGAACTTTGAGATATATTAGACTATCTTTGCTGCTTCATTCTCATCATATTCCAACACTTCAAGTATTGATAAACAGGTAAGACTATTTTTATCTTTTAAATTAGTTATAACTGTTATTACATTGACATAATATGCCTAGAATACTCTGTAATATTTGTTTCTGTTATAAGGATATTCTGTTAAATAATAGTTGCTTTAAACACAATGTTTTAGAAGTACATAATTCACTTGTAAAGTGTAACTAAAATAAAAAATCCTAATCAAATCCTCATTGTCTTTAGGTACATCAAATGTCTTACGCTGCTCTGATGACAAGATCATTTTCATTATAGGACAATATTCAACTCCAGACGAATCTTCATGCAATGGATAGTATTACTGAGAAACATTCCAGATCATCACAATCCATCACATTGTCGACATCATCTGTGTGTGACTCAGTCAGATCAGAACCATCAATTGGACACATCGTTCCAGTTCAATTCAGATCATCACACCATCACCATTGGATCATTTGTGGCCATCATTAGTCATACACTCACATGTGGAATTGTACTCAGTTCAGCACATACTGAAATGCTGACCATTCTGAAATGCTTATCACAGTTGTATCTGACATTGTTGGATATATATTTGAAATAAATGATTTTTAACTTCCTTTTTAATTTCTACAGAAGCACCTATTGCCTAATGGCCATGAAATTTTGCATGCTTGTTTAGAGTCATGTCATTTGCTTATTTTTAAGAAAATCTGATCTTTCCTTGAGGACTGTAAAACACCCTTATGCCATTTCTGAAAAGTTCTGTTGAAATGTGCCTGGAAAAGAATATGCTAAAACACAGAGAAAGGAGAAGCTTAAACAATAATACTTGATACAAACAATTGTGTGCATGCTTACACACCACACACACACACACACACACACACACACACACACACACACACACACACACACACACACACACACACACACACACACACACACACACACACACACACACGGAATATGTTAGCGTGAAAATCTCTTAATGGTATATAAGCATTTCACATATTTTTTTGTGATGTAATTATTATACATCCATTATAATAATAAAAAATAGCTTTAAGCATTTGTTTGTTAGCCAATACTGAAAGCTGATAAAAATGATTAAAAATGTCTAATGCTGTTGCTCCATCTATTGGACAACAGTGGTATTACATACTATTCAGTTGAAATGAATTAATAGAATGAATTGGTTTTTCACTTCTATCTCGGGAACGAGAAAATGGAAAAAATGTGAAACTCAGAACTTAGATAGTGTTTGAGGAGTCCTGTTGAAGAATACCATTCCTGTGTTGCTGGGTGATTGAGTTTTTACTCTTATTTACTGGGAGTAATGTCTGTTGAAATGCATATCTTTGTGGGCTTATATCTCGGGAATGCCCAGGCCAAATCGCACCATACTCGAATCGAAGCTAGATGAGGACAGGCTCTTTCCAACAAGCTCTCCCACAAGGATCTAGCTGGTATATTCAGGGAGTTACAGCCGTTCCAAGACCGGGGTCTCACGGATTAGCGATTTGCGGGGGGGGGGGGGGGGGGGGGGGGGGGTGCTCCGAGCCCCGCGACGATAGATTTAGATAAAGACCTTACCAAGGACCTTACCATCAAAATTTGAGCGCGCAGCGACTTTCCGTTCTCGAGTTATGAATGAATTTGTACTGAGGGGGCGTGGCTTAAATGGCGGACAAACGTTACTTTCACTTTAGGATTCTCATTTTTAAATGTGACACAATATTCATTAGTGTGTAATAGTCAATAGTCTCACAAAATGTGAGTGTAAATGTTCAAATAGTTATATTATAAAGTCTAAATAAGAATCATAGAATAATATTAGTTATATTGCATGACAAAATGACTATTTTAAACAGCAGGGGGCAGTAGAATACCACTTATTGGCTTAATATTTAATTATGCTCTTAGAATTTTCACCTGTTTAACTGTTATAGAGGCATTAATTATTATTATCTCATTTAAGCACCTATTGCCTAATGGCCATGAAATTTTGCATGCTTGTTTAGAGTCATGTCATTTGTTTATTTTTAAGAAAATCTGATCTTTCCTTGAGGACTGTAAAACACCATTATGCCATTTCTGAAATATTCTGTTGAAATGTGCCTGGAAAAGAATATGCTAAAGCACAGAGAAAGAAGAAGCTTAAACAATAATACTTGATACACACAATTGTGTGCATGCTTACACACACACACACACACACACACACACACACACACACACACACACACACACACACACACACACACACACACACACACACACACAACACACAACCACACACCACACACACACACACACGGAATGTTAGTGTCAAAATACCTTTTAATGTATATAAGCATTTCACATATTTTTTTGTGATGTAATTATTATACATCCATTATAATAATAAAAAATAGCTTTAAGCATTTGTTTGTTAGCCAATACTGAAAGCTGACAAAAATGATTAAAAATGACTAATGCTGTTGCTCCATCTATTGGACAACATTGGTATTACATCATATTCAGTTGAAATGAATTAATAGAATGAATTGTTTTTTCACTTATCTCGGGAATGAGAAAATGAAAAAATGTGAAACTCAGAACTTAGATAGTGTTTGAGAGTCCTGTTGAACAAGACCATTTCTGTGTTGCTGGTGATTGAGTTTTTACTCTTATTTACCGGGAGTAATGTCTGTTGAAATGCATATCTTTGTGGGCTTATATCTCGGGAATGCCCGGCCCAAATCGCACCATAGTTCGAATCGAAGCTAGATGAGGACGGGCTCTTTCCAACAAGCTCTCCCACAAGGATCTAGCTGGTCTATTCAGGGAGTTACAGCTGTTCCAAGACCGGGGTCTCACGGAATAGCGATCGCGGGGGGGTAGATTTAGCGATGATAGATTTAGATAAAGATCTTACCAAGGACCTTACCTCAAAATTTGAGCGCGCAGCGACTTTCCGTTCTCGAGTTATGAATGAATTTGTACTGAGGGGGCGTGGCCTAAATGGCGGACAAACGTTACTTTCACTTTAGGATTCTCATTTTTAAAATGTGACACAATATTCATTAGTGCAATAGTCAATAGTCTTACAAAATGTGAGTGTAAATGTTCAAATAGTTATATTATAAAGTCTAAATAAGAATCATAGAATAATATTAGTTATATTGCATGACAAAATGACTATTTTAAACAGCAGGGGCAGTAGAATACCACTTATTGACTTAATATTCAATTATGTTTTTAGAATTTTCACCTGTTTAACTGTTATAGAGGCATTAATTATTATTATCTCATTTAGAGTCACATGTTCTGACATGTTTTTAAGAAGATCTGAGCATTCATTGAAGAGATATAGGCTTTCGGGGACACATAAGGCTATTGAAGTGACCCTATTATAGCCATCCAAATGAATAAGTTATAGCCTCAGTTTCTGATAATCATTGATCTAGAGAGTCCAGAGAATTGTACTGCAATGATTTTGAGCATTGTGATATGAAAAATTATACGATCATACATGGAAAAGACCATTTACAGCCAATACAGGCAATTTACCATAGGAAATACATGGTTTTTAAGCTTTTTAACAGTTACAGCCCCATCTATGGTCCGATGTCCATGAAACTTTGCATGCTTCTTCACCATGTTATAACACATATGCTCATCAATTATTGTGAAGTTCTGAGTTTTTATTTATGATTTATAGGCTTTTGAGTGTATTTTGACAGGCCCATTTTCTAAACGACCCTGTTATAGTAAACCAAAGGGCAAATTTCAACTTTTTTTCGATAATTATTGATCTAGAGAGTCTAGAGAATTGTCCTAGACTGGTTTGGTTCCGATCGGGCAAAAAACCAGGGACTAGTTTGCAAAAGTAGGTTTTTAACATATTTGTGAATATTTAATGAACAATTTGATTGACAGCAATGGTTCTAGAGGCAAAGTTGTTCAGCCTGAGGAGATCTATCGACTGATATGCATTTTATGGGGATTTGTGCAACACCACGTGATTACAGAGCCGTAAAACGACCAACTGCAGCAAGAAGCAATTAAAGACATTTTAAGAGAACTTTGGATAAATGGCTAAAAAAATCATACAGTAACTTTTAAGATAATTTAATGCTTTATAACTTTCGACAAATAGGTGGCACAGTTACCAAATTGATGTGATGTGGTCAGAGTGAGGTGACAATGATACATACAAAGTTTGGTGTCAAAATGTCAAGGCATTGCATTGTTAAAGACTTAATAGTCATTTTGGCAGCATGCCTCAACTTTGCTGCTGCGCTATACGAAAACGGTTTCGTCAATCGACAAGAAATCCATAACTTTTAGTCGGCACGGTCTGGAGATGATACGATTCGATTTTGGTGAATATCAGACAAACGGTCTAGGAGGAGTTCGAAAAAGTAGGTTTTGACTGAAAATCAAGATGGCGGACAGGAAGTTCGGTCAAATAAGGAAAACCTGGTATCTATGTTCTCAGCTTGACCCAAGTAATCTATTAAGACCAGTGGCATTTCAACAGGCAGATTTATTCAAAAGTTATTAGCCTTTTTGGAAATTTTGTTATAACTTTTGACCACTAGGTGGTGCTGTTTCGAAACTTCTCAAGCTCCTTCAGGGCATCGTACTGATGACCCATACCGAGTTTCGTAATAATTCGTTCATGCGTTCAGAAAATACAGCATTTTAGCACATAATTCAAAATGGCCGACAGACAAAATGGCCGATCTGGGAAAATTGGATATCAGTCGACTCGGTATGACGCCCTGAATCTAACGAGGCCACTTTTATGATTTTTGGACAAACCGTTCAGGAGTTATGAGCAAAAATAACCATTTTTCATATCTCCGGACCAGTAGGTGGCGCTGCGCCGAAACGCTGCATGTTGCCTCAGGTCATGCTTGTGATGACTTGTACCAAGTTTGGTCTGAATACGATAAAGCGTTGCGGAGATACAGCCTTAAGTTTGTTTTCGCAAGCACTACGTAAAATTATTTTGCACGTTATTCAAAAACTTTTAAGCGAATCAACTTGAATTCCATAACTTTTTGTCCCCCCTGTCTGAAGATGATCTGGTGCAATTTTGGTGAAAATCGGAGCATCGCCCTAGGAGGAGTTCGAAAAAGTAGGTTTTTCTGAAAATTCAAAATGGCGGAAAAATTTTCATAACGGAAAATGACGTCATAGGGTGCAATCGAATCGTCATGAGCTCTGGAATCAGAGGAAAAAAGAATTTTGTTGATAGGCCTTACGTATCAAAAGTTATTAGCATAAATGTGAGTGAAACTTTGGACAGGTGGTGGCGCTAGAGGGAATGAGTTAGAGACACCAAAATTGGTGTACTTAATGTTGGGACTGTCCTCTATCAGAATGTCAAACCAAAACAACTTTCCCGGACACGGTTCTATGGGCTGCCATAGACCCCCAGTCGGAAGAAGAAGAATAATAATAATAATAATAAATATAGCTGCAAGCAGCCATTAAACGGGGCCAAGCAGTAGAAGACGATAAGACATGCCAACATGGCTGAAAGTGTCAGACCAACTGAAAAAATGAGCAATTTAAAGACATTTTAAGAGGAATTTCGGCAAATGGTCGAAAAATCATGCATACAGTAACTTATGAGATGATTTAATGGTTTATCACTTTCGACCAATAGGTGGCGCAGTTATGAACTCGATGTGATGTGGTCAGAGTGAAGTGACAATGACACATACAAAGTTAGTTGTCAATATGTCGAGACATTGCAGATATAAAGCCTTAATAGTCATTTTGGCAGCATGCCTCAACTTTGCTGCTGCGGTATACGAAAACGGTTTTGTCTATCGACACGAAATCCATAACTTTTGGTCGGGACGGTCTGAAGATGATACGATTCGATTTTGGTGAAAATCGGAAAAACGGTCTAGGAGGAGTTCGAAAAAGTAGGTTTTGACTGAAAATCAAGATGGCGGACAGGAAGTTCGGCCAAATAAGGAAAACCTGGTATCTATGTTCTCAGCTTGACCCAAGGAATCTATTAAGACCAGTGGCATTTCAACAGGCAGATTTATTCAAAAGTTATTAGCCTTTTTGGAAATTTTATTATAACTTTTGACCACAAGGTGGCGCTGTTTCGAAATATTTTTAGTACCTTCAGGGGATGGTGTTGTTGGCACATTCTGAGTTTCTTAATATTACATCAATGCATTTGTTTAGTATAGCATTTTATTTCACAAAACTCTATTGAAGTCAATGGGAATTTCATGTTTTGTTCTATTATAGCGCCACCAAGAGGCTCAGTCCCACAATTTTTTTTATGTGTCCTCAGAGTGAGCCCATACGTATGTGTGTCAATTTTGGTGAAAATATCTCAATTCACTTCAGAGTTATAGACACTTATATGAAAAAACACGTAAAAAATGACTGACACGTGACTTTGTTTGAATTTTACTACCCCTTACTATCAATATTTTCGCATTTGGGCATTAGCGTATAGCCTATCGACCTATGTTTCCAAACTTCTGGCGGTGGTTTCGTCTCGATCGGACAAGCGGTTTCGAAGATATAGCCAAATGTTTTTTTCGCGCTAAATCGCAACGCTACACAAACCGTAAGACGAAACCCAGCATGTTTGGTATCGTTGGACTCGGCAACGATTCAGGAGCTCAAAAAGATGACTCTCGTGAAAATAAGTCGACCACACCCAAAGTTATAAGCATTTGAAAAAAAAAGTTCACCACTAGGTGGCGCTGTTTCGAAACTTCTCAGGCTCTTTCAGGGCATCGTACTGATGACCCATACCGAGTTTCGTAACAATTCGTTCATGCGTTCAGAAAATACAGCATTTTAGCACATAATTCAAAATGGCCGACAGACAAAATGGCCGATCTGGGAAAATTGGATATCAGTCGACTCGGTATGACGCCCTGAATCTAACGAGGCCACTTTTATGATTTTTGAACAAACCGTTCAGGAGTTATGAGCAAAAATAACCATTTTTCATATCTCCGGACCAGTAGGTGGCGCTGCGCCGAAACGCTGCATGTTGCCTCAGGTCATGCTTGTGATGACTTGTACCAAGTTTGGTCTGAATACGATAAAGCGTTGCGGAGATACAGCCTTAAGTTTGTTTTCGCAAGCTCTACGTAAAATTATTTTGCACGTCATTCAAAAACTTTTAAGCGAATCAACTTGAATTCCATAACTTTTTGTCCCCACTGTCTGAAGATGATCTGGTGCAATTTTGGTGAAAATCGGAGCATCGGCCTAGGAGGAGTTCGAAAAAGTAGCTTTTTCTGAAATTCAAGATGGCGGCCAAATTATTATGACGGAAAATGACGTCATAGGGTGCAATCGAATCGGCATGAGCTCAGGAACAAGGGAAAAAAGAATTTTGATGATAGGCCTTACGGTTCAAAAGTTATTAGCATAATAAAAGTGAAAATTTGGACAGGTGGTGGCGCTAGAGGGAATGACTTAGAGACACCAAAATTGGTGTATTTAATGTTGGGACTGTCCTCTATCAGAATGTCAAACCAAAACAACTTTCCCGCAATCGGTTCTATGGGCTGCCATAGACGCCCAGTCGGAAGAAAAAGAATAATAATAATAAGAACGGGAACAGATACAATAGGTGCCCGCACCTTCGGTGCTTGGCCCTAATAATAATAAGAACCGGAACAGATACAATAGGTGCCTCCGCACCTTCGGTGCTTGGCCCCTAAATATAGCTGCAAGCAGCAATAACCGGGGCCAAGCGCAAAGAAGACGACAAGACATGTCAACATGTGTCAGACCAACTGCAGCAAGGAGCAATTTAAGACATTTAAAGATTAATTTAGGCAAAATGGCTTAAAAATCACACTAATTAACAAAAAAATGTGATTTAATGGATTATCACTTTTGACCAATAGGTGGCGTAGTTACAAAAACGATGTGATGTGGTCAGAGTCTGGTGACAATGACAAACCTTAAGACCAGTGGCATTAAAATACGCAGATTTATTCAAAAGTTTTTAGAAATTATGTTATAACTTTTGACCAAAAGGTGGCGCTGTCTCGAAATGTTTTGAGTACATTCAGGGCATGGTGCTGATGGCACATGCTGAGTTTTGTAATGTTACACCAATGCATTCGTTAAGAATAGCATATTACGTTCTATTATAGCGCCACCAAGAGGCTCAATCCCACCATTTTTTTTATGTGACCTCAAAGTGAGCCCATACATGTGTGTGTAAAATTTGGTGAAAATATCTCATTTAGTTTTGGAGTTATATACATTTATGTGAATAAACACATAAAAAATGACTGACACGTGACTTTGATTGGATTTTACTACCCCTTACTATCAATATTTTCGCATTTGGGCATTAGCGTATAGCCTATCGACCTATGTTTCCAAACTTCTGGCGGTGGTTTCGTCTCGATCGGACAAGCGGTTTCGAAGATATCGGCAAATGTTTTTTAAGCGCTAAATCACAACGCTACACAAACCGTAAACAAAACCTAAGCATATTTGGTATCTGTGGACTTGGCAAGGATTCAGGATCCCAACGAGATGACTCCCGTGAAAATACGTCAAACACAACCAGAGTTATCAGCATTTGAAAAATCAAATTTGCCACTAGGTGGCGCTGTTTCGAAACTTCTCAGGCTCCTTCAGGGTATCGTACTGATGACCCATACCGAGTTTCGTAACAATTCGTTCATGCGTTCATAAAATACAGCATTTTAGCACATAATTCAAAATGGCCGACAGCCAAAATGGCCGATCTGGGAAAATTGGATATCTGTCGACTCGGCATGACGCCCTGAATCTAACAGACCAACTTTTATATTTTTGGACAAACGTTCAGTAGTTATGAGGCAAAATAGCAATTTTTCGTATCTCTGGACCAGTAGGTGGCGCTGCGCCGAAACGCAGCATGTAGCCTCAGGTCATGCTTGTAATGACATGTACCAAGTTTGGTTGAATCTGATAAAGCGTTGCGGAGATACAGCCTTATGTTGTTTTTCGCAAGCGCTACTAAAATTTAATTTGCGTGGTATTCGAGAACAACTTGCAGCGTTTTTATGAATTCCATAACTTTTTGTCAGCACGGTCTGGAGATGATCTGGTTCAATTTTGGTGAGAATCGGAACAACGGCCTAGGAGGAGTTCGAAAAAGTAGCTTTTTCGGATAATTACAAATGGCGGACAAAATTCGTGACGGAAAATGACGTCATAGGGTGCAATCGAATCGGCATGAGCTCAAGGAATAAGAGGACAAAGGAATTTTGATTTAGCCATTAGGTTCAAAAGTTATAAGCATAAACAGATGAAATCTTTGGACAGTGGTGGCGCTAGAGGGATTGAGTTGGAGACTCCAAATTTGCTCTGGTTGACTTTTCAGACTGTCCTCTATCAGTGTACCAAATTTCATAACTTTCCCGCAAACGGTTCTATGGGCTGCCATAGACCCCAGTCGAAGAAGAGAAGAAACGGAAGAAGAAACGGAAAATAATAGACGACCTCGTGAAACAGATACAATAGGTGCCACCGCACCTTCGGTGCTTGGCCCCTAATAATATAGCTGCAAGCAGCAATAACCGGGGCCAAGCGCAAAGAAGACGACAAGACATGTCAACATGTGTCAGACCAACTGCAGCAAGGAGCAATTTAAGACATTTAAAGATTAATTTAGGCAAAATGGCTTAAAAATCACACTAATTAACTAAAAATGTGATTTAATGGATTATCACTTTTGACCAATAGGTGGCGTAGTTACAAAAACGATGTGATGTGGTCAGAGTCTGGTGACAATGACAAACCTTAAGACCAGTGGCATTAAAATACGCAGATTTCTTCAAAAGTTTTTAGAAATTATGTTATAACTTTTGACCAAAAGGTGGCGCTGTCTCGAAATGTTTTGAGTACATTCAGGGCATGGTGCTGATGGCACATGCTGAGTTTTGTAATGTTACACCAATGCATTCGTTAAGAATAGCATATTACGTTCTATTATAGCGCCACCAAGAGGCTCAATCCCACCATTTTTTTTATGTGACCTCAAAGTGAGCCCATACATGTGTGTGTAAAATTTGGTGAAAATATCTCATTTAGTTTTGGAGTTATATACATTTATGTGAATAAACACATAAAAAATGACTGACACGTGACTTTGATTGGATTTTACTATCCCTTACTATCAATATTTTCGCATTTGGGCATTAGCGTATAGCCTATCGACCTATGTTTCCAAACTTCTGGCGGTGGTTTCGTCTCGATCGGACAAGCGGTTTCGAAGATATCGGCAAATGTTTTTTAAGCGCTAAATCACAACGCTACACAAACCGTAAACAAAACCTAAGCATATTTGGTATCTGTGGACTCGGCAAGGATTCAGGATCCCAACGAGATGACTCCCGTGAAAATACGTCAAACACAACCAGAGTTATCAGCATTTGAAAAATCAATTTTGCCACTAGGTGGCGCTGTTTCGAAACTTCTCAGGCTCCTTCAGGGTATCGTACTGATGACCCATACCGAGTTTCGTAACAATTCGTTCATGCGTTCATAAAATACAGCATTTTAGCACATAATTCAAAATGGCCGACAGCCAAAATGGCCGATCTGGGAAAATTGGATATCTGTCGACTCGGCATGACGCCCTGAATCTAACAAGACCAACTTTATTATTTTTGGACAAACTGTTCAGTAGTTATGAGCAAAAATAGCAATTTTTCGTATCTCTGGACCAGTAGGTGGCGCTGCGCCGACACGCAGCATGTAGCCTCAGGTCATGCTTGTAATGACATGTACCAAGTTTGGTTTGAATACGATAAAGCGTTGCGGAGATACAGCCTTATGTCTGTTTTCGCAAGCGCTACTTAAAATTAATTTGCGTGGTATTCGAGAACAACTTGCAGCGTTTTTATGAATTCCATAACTTTTTGTCAGCACGGTCTGGAGATGATCTGGTTCAATTTTGGTGAGAATCGGAACAACGGCCTAGGAGGAGTTCGAAAAAGTAGCTTTTTCGGATAATTACAAATGGCGGACAAATTGTCGTGACGGAAAATGACGTCATAGGGTGCAATCGAATCGGCATGAGCCAAGGAATAAGAGGACAAAGGATTTGTGATTCTAGCCATTATGGTTCAAAAGTTATAAGCATAAACATGAGTAAATCTTTGGACAGTTGGTGGCGCTAGAGGGATTGAGTTGGAGACTCCAAATTTGCTCTGGTGACTTTTCAGACTGTCCTCTATCAGTGTACCAAATTTCATAACTTTCCCGCAAACGGTTCTATGGGCTGCCATAGACGCCCAGTCGGAAGAAGAAGAATAATAAGAACCGGAACAGATACAATAGGTGCCACCGCACCTTCGGTGCTTGGCCCCTAATAAGAACCGGAACAGATACAATAGGTGCCACCGCACCTTCGGTGCTTGGCCCCTAATAAGAACCGGAACAGATACAATAGGTGCCACCGCACCTTCGGTGCTTGGCCCCTAATAATTAGAGCCATAACCAGGCCGGAGAGGTGTGAATGTCTGCAGGGAAGACTGAAACGTAATGGGGGTATTAGGGGGGTATTCCAGAAAGAGAGAGAGAGAGAGAGAGAGAGAGAGAGAGAGAGAGAGAGAGAGAAGAGAGAGAGAGAGAGAGAGAGAGAGAGAGAGAGAGAGAGAGAGAGAGAGAGAGAGAGAGAGAGAGAGAGAGAGAGAGGGTATTTTAGGTATTTTAGGTATTTTAATAGGTAGGTATTTTAAAAAGTGTGATGCAGGAAGGTCTCTTTTGGTTGAGGGAATGTGGCAAAATTATTGTCCATATAAATCAAGGTAAAGATTCCTTTTTTAGCCCAACCTGTTAACACTGGATCTCAAAGTGAAGGTTTAAAGTCATGGTTATGACAGACAGAAGCAAAAAAATTAGGTATTTGGCCATTTAATTGTCTTAAAGGGATAGTTCACCCAAAAATGAAAATTCTGTCAGTAATTACTCACCCTCATGTCGTTCCAACCCCGTAAGACCTTCGTTCACCTTCGGAACACAAATTAAGATATTTTTGATTAAATCTGAGAGCTGGATCACTCCTCCATAGGCTTCTACAGGATTGAAACTTGACAGCCCCGAAAAGTTATTAAAGAAATCGTTAAAAGAGTCCAACTGACTACAGTGGCTAGATCTTAAGTTTATCGAGCTACGAGAATACTTTTTGAGCGCAAAAAACAAACAAAAATAGCGACTCTATTCAAGTATTCTCTTTGGGCCTGGAGATTTCACGTAGTGTTATTGCGCAACACTTCTGGTTGAACGTCACACGCATCACACACATGACCAGCGTCAGCCAACAGTAAGCCTACGTGTGACGTATAACACAGAAGTGCTGTGCTGTTACACTACGTCAACAGCTTAAGAGAAAGACATGGAAGAGAAGAGATGGTTGAATGAAGTCGTTATTTTGTTTTTTTATTTTTGTGCACGCAAAAAGTATTCTCGTCATTTTATAAACTTAAGATTGAGCACTGTAGTCACTTGGACTCTTTTAACGATTTCTTTAATAACTTTTCAGGGCTGTCAAGTTTCAATCCTTTAGAAGCCTATGGAGGAGTGATCCAGCTCTCAGATTTAAATCACAAATATCTTAATTTGTGTTACGAAGATGAATGAAGGTCTCACAGGGTTGGAACGACATGAGGGTGAGTAATTACTGACAGAATTTTCATTTTTGGGTGAACTATCCCTTTAACAATGTGAAGTCATACCCTAAGAAAGTTATTAATCATAAAGTGCAGCTTTAAATGTCTATGGGGCAGCAAAAAGCTGGACAGGCCATTTGTGATGAACTCTGATTCATCATGTGTTTTTCTCTTTTACCAGCTGTATTATTATGGTGGATATCTGTACATTTTAGTTAAGGGACAAAGCAGATGTTGGTATAGTTGAGGTACAGCAGATAATGTAATACTTTAAAAAAAAAAATCATTTTTTGCAATAAATTATTTTGACTGTATTTTTTTTGCTTGTTATGTGTTCTATAGACCTTATGCACCAGAGAAACGAGGGCGCCGCCATCTTTAGAATATTGTCTTTGAACTTCCGTTTTTGCGGTCGCTCTGTATATTTCTATGGCATCGCTGTCCAGGAGTAATTAACTGGTGAAGTTGATTTACTTATTGTAGAGTTAACGAAAGTTATCATGAGCATTGTAATCTTTATCATAAGCATTGTAAAGCATATGTCTTAACAAATGGACCTTGGAATTTTTTTTAACGAGCCTTTCATTCATAACTACGCAAGATCGCTGTGAAAATACAGACCGGAAGTCAAAAGACAACGATCTCAGCGCTGAAAAGGGGCGTGGCTACATAAGGTCTATACAGTTGAGAAGTGGTTAGGGTCAGGGTTAGGGTTAGGTCCTCAAAAACATCTAATGAAGCATAAATCTATAAAAAAAAAAATCTACAGTACTTGCAAAGAATTAAATGTGTAATCGTTTAAGTTTCCAAAAAAACACTGGAGTCTGGAGACAAGCATAAGGCAGGCATTTGAAAGCAATATAATACTGAATAACTACACAACTTATTTAGTTATCACGAACATACTAATATGACAACACTAACATTGCATAAGTGCAATATTGCATAAAAATGTATATAATCATGTGGTATACCAAATTACTCAACAAAAAACCTTAGAATAACTATAACACAATATTGTATGAAGCTAGGTATGTGCATTAGCCTATACAGTACAGTAAAATGACAGTGCACAGACAACTAATGTGTGTACACAATTCATAAACCAACTCATAAACCAAAAAAAATTATTTAAACTTTTCATGTTTCTTAAACATGCAGCCACTTCGAGTCAGTTGAAGTGGGTCCACTGACAGCAATACGGCCCTCACAGGGGAGCTGAGAAGCTGTTGGGAAAATACTAGGCCATGGAACAGATTCTGGCTGAGACAAAGAAAGAGTTTGAGCTGAACATTCAGTCCTTGCTCCAAGAGCAATCTGCTTTGCAGGTTGGTAAGGCACATAAAGGTGGGGTAAGGGGTCGAAAAGGTAGCTCCTGACTATGCAGGCCTCAGCACTATCCACAACAGGAGGCACAGATTCTCCTCAGAATTGTATATGGTCCTTTCCATGTAGGAGCCAGCTTATCTGCTTCTGAGCTGGGTCGTCCAAAAACCCAGGTCAACAGTCTTATATGGGTGGAAAACATTTATTTTTGTCATACTGCTGTTCAAGGCTTGAAATTAACACACACCAACTTGATTTCAGCAGTGGCATGTAACTAGCCACCTTGGCAGGTTGAAATATAGAGTGACCCGCTCTGGCGAAATGAGTCGGAAGTCGCAACATTTTAAGATATGGGCCGATTATGTGGAAAAACAATGAAATTATATATATATATATATATATATATATATATATATATATATATATATATATATATATTTTATATATATATATATGTAACAATTCAATGTGTTTGAGTTCTGTTTTGTGATCTTGGTTTCCCCTGTCTTTGTTATTTTGGTTCAGTCCTGTTAGTTTTCCCGCTCTGCCTAATTAGTTATTCCCGTCACCTGTGTTCTGTTCATTATCCCATTATTCCTTGTGTATTTAAACCCTGTGTTTTCCCTCAGTGTTTGTCGATCGTCGTCAATGTATGGTTGTGTCTTTTCTGAAGCCCTGGAGTTTTGTTCTTGTTTCATTTTGAAAGTTTCATTTTTGTTATTAAAACTATTATATTGAAGCTTCCGTGTCCTCGTCTTCGGTCACCTGCACCCAACCCTGACAGAACGATCGACCATACACCATAACAAAGAAAAAAGGAAAAGAGGAAGATGGAAACCTGGAAGCAGGCCTTTGTGGGAACCCGCCAAGCTGTGTTCCGTGGGACCCGTGGAGGTCGTAGTAGAGGAGGATATGGGCGATATAGTCCAATTAAAACCGAACCGGTCATCTGCACAGTGCACAAGTTTATTCACGAGTTTGATGACTTCACCGATCTCCCTCCTCTCATCGGTCCAGAAGAGACCGTCCAACCAGAGACCGTCGCCTGCCCACCAGAGCCTGAGTCTGACCCATTTGATGACCTTCCTGAGCTTCTTCCGCCAGAGACCGTCCAGCCAGAGACGTCCAGCCAAGAGACCGTCCAGCCAGAGACCGTCCAGCCAGAGACCTTCCAGCCAGAGACCGTCCAGCCAGAGACCGTTGCCTGCCCGCCAGAGCATGAATCTAGCCCCAAGCTCCCTGATGTGCTGGCCCCGTCCAGTTCCGAGTCCCCTGATGTGCTGGCCCTGTCCAGTTCCGAATCCCCTGATGTGCTGGCCCGTCAGTTCCGATCCCTGATGTGCTGGCCGTCCAGTTCCGAGTCCCCTGATGTGCTGGCCCCGTCCAGTTCCGAGTCCCATGATGTGCTGGCCCCGTCCAGTTCCGAGTCCCATGAAGCGCCAGAGCCCGTTGACCCAGCGCCAGAGCCCAGAGCCCGTTGACCCAGCGCCAGAGCCAGAGCCCGTTGACCCAGCGCCAGAGCCAGAGCCCGTTGACCCAGCGCCAGAGCCAGAGCCCGTTGACCCAGCGCCAGAGCCAGAGCCCGTTGACCCAGCGCCAGAGCCAGAGCCGTTGACCCAGCGCCAGAGCCAGAGCCCGTTGACCCAGCGCCAGAGCCAGAGCCCGTTGACCCAGCGCCAGAGCCCGTTGACCCAGCGCCAGAGCCAGAGCCCGTTGACCCAGAGCCAGAACCCGTTGACCCAGACCCAGCGCCAGAGCCCGTTGACCCAGCGCCAGAGCCCGTTGACCCAGACCCAGAGCCCGTTGACCCAGACCCCGTTGACCCAGCGCCCGTAGATGTCAAGTCAGTTCCCGTTCCTGAACCTGTCCTTCTCCCCAAGAAAATTTTGGGGGGGGGCTATACGCCTTCACCGTGGCCGGCCAAAGATCCACGGAGGCCGGCCAAAGATCCACGGAGGCCCGGAAAAATAACACCGCCATGGCCACCCGAAGGGATCACCAGTCACCGCCATGGCCACCCGAAGGGTCCTCACCGCCATGGCCACCCGAAGGGTCCTCACCGCCATGGCCACCCGAAGGGTCCTCACCGCCATGGCCACCCGAAGGGTCCTCACCGCCATGGCCACCCGAAGGGTCCTCACCGCCATGGCCACCCGAAGGGTCCTCACCGCCATGGCCACCCGAAGGGTCCTCACCGCCATGGCCACCCGAAGGGTCCTCACCGCCGTGGCCACCCGAAGGGTCTTCACCGCCGTGGCCACCTGAAGAGCCTGCACCGCCGTGGCCACCCGAGGGTCCCACAGCACCGCCCTGGACGCCCGAGGGTCCCACAGCTCCGCCCTGGGCGCCCGAGGGTCTCACAGCTCCGCCCTGGACGCCCGAGGGTCTCACAGCTCCGCCCTGGACGCCCGAGGGTCTCACAGCTCCGCTGTGGCCACGCCCACAGCCTGCTCTGCCCTGGCCACGCCCACAGCCTGCTCTGCCGTGGCCACGCCCACAGCCTGCTCCGCCCTGGAGGCTTCCTGGACCTGCACCATGCCCTCGTCAGCCTCCAGGGCGCCCACCCTCCCACCCCTTTGGATGTTATACGGCGCGAGGACGCGCCTTCGGGGAGGGGGGAGGTACTGTAACAATTCAATGTGTTTGAGTTCTGTTTTGTGATCTTGGTTTCCCCTGTCTTTGTTATTTTGGTTCAGTCCTGTTAGTTTTCCCGCTCTGCCTAATTAGTTATTCCCGTCACCTGTGTTCTGTTCATTATCCCATTATTCCTTGTGTATTTAAACCCTGTGTTTTCCCTCAGTGTTTGTCGATCGTCGTCAATGTATGGTTGTGTCTTTTCTGAAGCCCTGGAGTTTTGTTCTTGTTTCATTTTGAAAGTTTCATTTTTGTTATTAAAACTATTATATTGAAGCTTCCGTGTCCTCGTCTTCGGTCACCTGCACCCAACCCTGACTCTATATATATATATATATATATATATATATGAGGGTTGACAGTTGACGCTAACACTTCCAGGTGAAATAAATAAGGTCACATGACACTCAACTTAGATAAACTGTACGGTGGCCGAGAGGTGCAAAACAAATCACAATTATAAAAACAAAATAACAAGTCAGAAAACACAATAACAATTCAGAAAACAAAATAACCATTCAGAAAACACAATAACAATTCAGAAAACACAATAACAAATCAGAAAACACAATAACAATTCCGAAAAACACAATAACAATTCAGAAAACAAAATAACAATTCAGAAAACACAATAATCAGAAAACACAATAACAATTCAGAAAACACAATAACAAATCAGAAAACACAATAACAATTCAGAAAACACAATAACAAATCAGAAAACACAATAACAATTCAGAAAACACAACGACATTTCAAAGAAAACGGAAAAGGTAGGTACATTTTGAGAATGGCAAACTTGTCGCTGATTTGACGAGACACCTGTCAATCAAGCTTTACAGGAATTAATAAATTTGTGATCAACTTTGTTTTGCTAAATGCGAAAATGGAACACATTAAACATTACTTTGAAGAAGGACATTCATATGCCGTGATGTGGACATGCTGGCGAAATACCACGATATTAAAACTATCTACAAGATTACTAAAAAATATTTGCATGCTTCGTGAGGCACACACGCACATTTGCACACACAAGCAAGGTCTCTCGCTCTCTGTCTCTACCTCTCTGCCGTGCGCTACACGGTTTGGAGCTCGCGAGCTCTAGAGCTCCGAGTTTTTAACTAATTTGCGGGCATCAGGGAGCCGCTATCAATGTGCGGGGAACTTCCGGGAGACTTGGGATGTCTGCATATCACTCCATGGGACCGAACTATCGTTGGCATGTTGATAGGTGCGATAAACTTAAGCCATTTGACCACAAGCTCATTTGAATGTCCGCAATCACGGCATATGATTGTCCTTCTTCAAAGTAATGTTTAATGTGTGTGTTTCCATTTTGATCACAAATTACTTACTTCCTGTAAAGCTTGATTGACAGGTGTCTCGTCCAATCAGCGACAAGATTGCCATTCTCAAAATGTACCTACCTTTTCCGTTTTCTTTGAAATGTCGTTGTGTTTTCTGAATTGTTATTGTGTTTT
Source organism: Chrosomus eos (assembly GCA_036326025.1). Taxonomy (NCBI): domain Eukaryota; kingdom Metazoa; phylum Chordata; class Actinopteri; order Cypriniformes; family Leuciscidae; genus Chrosomus; species Chrosomus eos. The sequence continues at coordinate 24,218,232 of CM070819.1, forward strand.
CTGATTTGTTATTGTGTTTTCTGAATTGTTATTGTGTTTTCTGAATTGTTATTGTGTTTTCTGATTTGTTATTGTGTTTTCTGATTTGTTATTGTGTTTTCTGATTTGTTATTGTGTTTTCTGATTTGTTATTGTGTTTTCTGATTTGTTATTGTTTTTCTGAATTGTTATTGTGTTTTCTGATTTGTTATTGTGTTTTCTGAATTGTTATTGTGTTTTCTGAATTGTTATTGTGTTTTCTGACTTGTTATTGTGTTTTCTGATTTGTTATTTTGTTTTTATAATAGTGATTTGTTTTGCACCTCTCGGCCACCGTAAAACTGTGAGTAATAATAAAATACAATGCCAACAAAATTATAAAAATGGGCACACATTCAGAAAAACGCATTTAAATTATAAAGTCATTAAAATTAACATTAACCACTGAAATCACCAATATGTCATAAACCACAGCTGAACTACCAGCGTCAGATACATCTTTTGCGAGGCCTTACAAAGAGGGTGAACACTGTGTGCAACCACTCGGGTCCGAAGCAAATCTGAGACAATATCAGAATCTGAAAGAGTGAGTTGACAGCAGACTTATATACCCGTATGTCCGTGTAGGAGTGGCATGCAAATCTCACTCGCCCAATATACATTGGCCCATTTTCTAACTACTCAGATGTGTTCAGGGATCCCAAGTGAGACAGAAATACGTCAGTATCGACATAACGCTGAACGTGACTGACTGAATGGGAGCCCATAACAACTGTCCTCAACATTACCAGTAATATCATGTAAACCTGTTTAAGAGTCTGTACTGGAGGTGCATGATCAGTCATACCTCTCATAAATCAGTAAACACTGCATGGACCTGTTCCATGTCTGTCACATATTTTCTCATTGATCTCCACAATACCACCCATTAGAGGCTCTCTAAACCCTCTGTAAAAAAATGACATGAAAGAACACAGCAGAAGCCGTGATTTCTTATGATTAGAGCTTTGATATGAGATCCAGGCAGTTTCTCTTATATATGATTGTGGTGTTCTATCAGGGGCAGACTGGCCATCTGGAGACTGGCCATTCCGGTGGGCTACTGTACAATGTGGGCTGGCCCATTGCCACGTAAATATATTAAGATTAATGTTGACTATTGATTAACAACTTGATTAGTGCAAGGCCAACAGATTCCCAGACTGGTTGATATCATCTTTATTATGGGTGTCTCCTGTCAGTGAAAAGATCAATGGAGGAAGGAGCGTGAATTATATTCCCTTCACCCGGGAGGCGTCATATATGTTGTTGCATTGAAAGAGTGTCTGCACCAAATAAAATGCCTTCTAGGGAGCCAAGAATGTGAAATTTAACTGTGACCACTGCTCCATTCAACTAAAAACCATCTGTGGATAGGCTACTGTGTTAAGGGAGTATCTACATTCAAATCTGGTTAGTTAGTGCAAGTACATATCCAGGTCCCCTCATGCCTCTTTCTGATTATGTCTTTAGTTCTGTTGTTCCCCATCTAACTGTTTGTAACACATCTCTTTTCTCTGCTCTGCACTCTTTAAAGGGTACCTATTATGGATTTTTGAAAATTGCCCTTCATGTAGTGTGTAAGATAGATCTAAGTGAACAAAAACATCCTGCAAAGTTTTAAACATTAAAGTTCACTGTATACAAAGTTATTGTCTCTCAAAAGTAAGAGTCGACTCTGAGTCGCTGATATGAATCGATAGACGAACGATGCTTTTCCTCTAAATTTATGACGTCACTTGTACAAGTTATTTGAATAAGATACCCCCTCTTATTGCGTTCAGAGACGCCAGGGAATCATGTCGACGAGACGCTGCTGTGTTTTGAAGTGCGACGCAAAAGCAAACTTTTTTCATCTGCCCAGTGAGGAGCATTTAGCAAGACTAAGTGGCTACAGTTCATATATACAACCATACCACAGAAGTATAGCCAGAACCTTGTTCTGTGCTCGCGTCATTTTGAAGATGATTGCTTCACAAACCTAAATGCTATAAAGTATGGATTTGCGAGCCGGCTGATACTGAAGGAAAGTTCAGTACCGAGTTTATTTGGATCAGCTTCCTTCTCCGAATCACAACCTGTAAGTAGGCTATTATTAATATTAATTGTTGCTTTTATGTTTTATGTATCATGCTCAATAATTATTTTGTGTGTTGTGTAGGTCTTCTAGGTCTTCAATGTCAATTGTATTGAAATATGTGAAGTGTTTGTCATTGTTAATGGAGTTGTCTCAAGTGTCACGCATTGAGCGTGACAGTCACTCATTTCGGTCTTTTGTCACGCTCTCCCACCACACATTGTATTTCTCACGCTGAAAAACTATTTGTAATATATTTAATATGCCGCAGCGCCCAAAACTCTGGCCGCGCCGCTCTCACTCACTGTGGAACCGGCAGGAATCAAGCAAGCGCGTCTCCTCTGGTGTTGTTCGTCTGGTTCATTTAATTTTCAATTGAACAATACTATTACAACATTGTTTTCCTGTTATCTCTGTAAAGCTGCTTTGAAACAATTTGTATTGTAAAAAGCGCTATATAAATAAAGGTGACTTGACTTGACTTGGTTTTGTTAGCCAATCAGAAAATAGCACTATTGTATCTGGGTAAGATTTCACGCAACATTCAATGACACCCCGTCAGCTCGGTGTCACTCCTTTGGGCTATGGTAGCTAACATATCACTGCAGATTAGCGTCACGCAAAGGCGGGGTTTGGAAAAATGACTCGCGAAACGATTCATATGGGAGTCGGTGAGCAAATCAGGTAAAAATAAATGCATATTATAAGACAACAAAAGTGTTTTTTGTCATTTCATGCTTGTAAAACTGTTGTTGGGGACTCCCAGAACAATATTAGGAACATTTTAAATGCCATAATAGGTACCCTTTAATATTTCCATTTAATAAATATGTTGTCCATTAATGCCCCCTGAGGACATTTGCGATGCACACGGGTACACATTTGCTCTTAAATAATCTTAAAGATGCTGCATTAATCCAGGAATAATCACACGGTAAGGTACTGACTTTGTCTTCCACACCTTTTTCTTACTCTCTAGACAAAACACGTGGTCTGGAAACCTATATTGAGCTCTCCATTAAAGTGCAAGCCACTGTAATAGTTAAGTAGACTTAAATATATCTCACCCTGTTTTAGCCCCAGCTGGATGATCATGCGGTGAGGTTCTATGAGTCACCTCTTTAAACACTGTGTAGTGGATGGAAAGTGTGAAATCGAACATTATCCAATAAATGAGAGCTCTGTTGGAGGTTGTCAAGCCTCCAAAGATCTGCAATGCATAGAGGTTGCTGTTACAGCTTTTAGTATAGTCACCAATACTACAATATTCTATAAAACATCATGTTAATGTCACCTATTCACGAAATGCTTGTTGCTTATAGCTTTTACAACATTAGAAACAATGATGTTTTAATGTTATTTGTCTTTACTATGTACTTGTACTTCACACTGGGTGACCTTGAATAGTTCAGGATGTGGAAAAACATTGTTCATACTTTAAAAGAGCATAAGGATTTACAGGGCAATGTTGCTCTATTGGATATGAGAGGAATCTGTTTTTTGACCAGTTAACCCTTTAAAACCTGACATAGGACATAATAGTCAGTAAAATACATTTTTATTTTAAATGGAAATATTTATTGATCCTGTTTAAGACAAAAAGGTTTTTGTTTTTTGTTTGTTTTTTAATCCAAAAACTAAAAAAATTATGTGTTTTATCAGGCGTTTGTGTCTCATTTACAGTAGTGGGATATAGTAAGATCATGGAGCTTACAGTTGAGGTGGAAAAAAAACACCTTAGTTTTATTAGTCTTAGTAAATAATATTTAAAGGGAACCTATTATGCCCCTTTTCACAAGATGTAAAAATAGTCTCTGATGTCTGTATGTGAAATTTTTGTTCAAAATACCCAACAGATCATTTTTTACAGCATGTTTAAACTGTCACTTTTTGGTTCTGAGAAAAATGTGCCGTTTTAGTGTGTATCGCTTTAAATGCAAATGAGCTGCTGCTGCCGGTGCAGGGGGCGGAGTCTCACAAGCTTGCGCTCATCTCACGGAATAATATGTGACCCTGGACCACAAAAGCAGTCTTATGTGTCCATTTTTTAAAATTGAGATGTATACATCATCTAAAGGCTGAATAAATAAGCTTTCCATTAATGTATGGTATGTTAGGATAGGACAATATTTGGCCGAGATACAACTATTTGAAATCTGGAATCTGAGGGTGCAAAAAAATCTAAATATTGAGAAAATCGCCTTTAAAGGTTTCCATTTCTGTTGGTTATTGTATCCACTTACAAAAATACAATTTTGATATATTTAAGTTAGGAAATTTACTAAATTTCTTCATGAATCATGATCTTTACATAATATCCTAATGATTTTTGGCATAAAAGAAAATCGATAATCTTGACCCATACAGTGTTTTGTTGGCTATTCCCACAAATATACCCGTGCTACTTAAGACTGGTTTTGTGATCCAGGGTCACATATTATCAAAACAGAAACTCTCAATAGCGGTGTTCATTTCGACCCGAGTCGGACAACAATGCCCACAGAGCCAGATAATATATGGAGATACGGTTCTAACGCATTTGTCATCTGGTTTTATCCACTAATAATATAAGCCTGCTGTAGCGGACCCCATCAGAATGATGGCCAAAAATATGCTGATGAGTTCAATAAAGTTTATTGTACATCACACAAAAGATGAGGCGTCAATTTTACTCCAGAAAATCACTGTAAGAGCAACTTACACAGTATAAGAAGTGTGCATTAAAGTCTTACACAAAACACTCATTACAACTAACAGTAAACAAATATATGCACAATTTTTCAGGGGGTGCTTATAATAAACTGTCAAACTTTATATCAGTAAAACAACTCAGATGAACTATAATAAAGTGTGCGCTCTCACTTTCATTTCTGCCGTGATCACTGATCAGTAACGTTAGGCCTATCGCTCCGGAGACTGTAAGCGATATCACGAACAGTTGGTACAGATCCATCCTTGACTAACAACGTGAGTAAATGAAGACTGTCAGTCAACAGTCGTGGGAGGGGCTTGTGCAAAAGTACGTATTGTGGTGACCCACAAATAAGACGTAAGAGACATTCACCAAGTTACTATGCCTTTAAGGGAAGTGGGGTTTAGTTTCCGGTTTAACGTTTTGTTGTTGTTGTGTTGATCTCATGGCTGTACAGTTCTGATTTATTTGAAGTGGAGAGTAAAGCTGACTCGACGCATCTCCGTCTCTTGTCTCCTCATTTATCGCACTCCACAGTATACAGAATACAACCCAATTATTGGTACCAAAAAGCCGTCTGGAAATGCTTTTCCAGGCGACTCATTCTAATCCCATGGCAGGACATTTAGGACAAATAACGACACTTAATCGTCTCATGGCCTGTTTCTTTTGGCCGGGCATTCACGAGAACGTGCGCAGGTGGTGCTTGTCGTGAATGTCAGTTGGTAAATCCGACCGGCCTCCCCAAAAGCACCATTGCGTCTGCTTCCTTTAATGCAGGCCCCCTTCGAAAGAATTGCGATGGATCTCATCGGGCCATTATAACGATCCACACGTGGACATCGGTTTGCATTAGTGATAGTGGACTATGCAACCCGATATCCCGAGGCAGTGGCTCTCCGCACCATCTCAGCTAAGAGTTTCGTTTAATTTAACTGAATCGTTTAATCCGAGTGGGATTATCGCCAAAAATTTGGATAAATGGAACCCCTGTTGTTTGCTGTGCGTGAGGTTCCACAAGCCTCCACGGGGTTTTCCCCCTTCAAGCTCCTTTATGGACGTCAGCGCCGTGGGGTGCTGGACGTCCTAAAGGAGACTTGGGAGGAAGGACCTTCAGTGAATAATGAAATTCAGTATTCATTCAGAAATTCAGTCCTGAACCTGAGAACAAAACTCCACACTTTGGGGGGGGGGCTCTCAATGGAGAATTTGTTACAGGTTCAAGACAGACAGACCCAGTTATACAACAGGGGAACCTGACTTAGAGAATTTTCAGAGGGAGATAAAGTTCTTGTATTGTTCCCAACGTCGAGTTATAAATAACTTGCAAAGTAGCAAGGGCCCTTTGAGGTCACACAGCGAGTGGGTGATCTCAATTATGAGGTACTTTGAACGGATAGGAAAAGGGCACGTCAAATATACCACCACCTCAACCTCCTTAAAAAGTGAAGTGAGGCAGTGTCAGTGATTCTTGCAACGGTAATTAGTGTGGAAAAGGATATCGGGCCAGAGGCGAATATTAAACAGCAATCACTCCACTGGCCCCGGGAGGAGATCATCGTTCACAGTCCCAGATTGCTGACATAGCCAGGTTGCAGGCAGAATTTGATTACGTGTTCTCGCCCCTACCTGAGAACACGTATTTTAAGCTCAATGTTAAAATTGACCGGAGTTCTCCTTTAAAGGTTGTGTAGGTAGAAATTTATAAAAAAAACTTTTTTCCAAATTTGTTTAAACTTTATATATATATCAATGCATAATTAAAATCTAAGTACTCTGAAAAAAAAGAGTATAAAAATCGATTGACTCTAGACCGTTTAATCTGCATTAAACACAGCTCATTATTTCGAACCGGGACGAAACAACGGATTGGCCTAGGCGACTGTCACTCTCTCGCAACCATGGCAACCACCCCTTCGCCACACAGGACCTGCCCTTTTGCGCGCACTCGTTTGGTTTGTGTAATTCAAGAGCCAAGGAACCTAGGATTACCAAAACAATGGCAGAGAAAGACCAAAGTCCACATTTGCAGTTCACGAAGGCAACCCAGTCAAAAAAAGGAAGTCATTTACATTACAAGAAAAGGTAATGAACAAAAAGTTGTTGGATAAACAAAGAAATAAAACTCGGGTGAATATCGGCGTGGCTTTCCAGCGTTGGCGAGAACTGAGGGACCTCAAGGGGCTGAAAAGTGACGCCTTGGTGGCTTTATTTCTGCTGGACAGGTAAATCTTTCTTTTTGTATTTAGATCATACAGATTTTTTTGTTTATCTTTTCAAGAAGCATGCGTCATTAGCACACGTAGCTGCCTAATATAAACATAGCATTACTCAGCGAGCCGTAGCAGAGACGGTAAATAATAGACTTAGCTCAAGATGATAGCTGTAGTGTTGAATTGTGCATAATTTTGTTTAGATAACTAAATGTAGGTTTAACAGATAGTAGGTCTAACGTTACTCCGCATCCTGGTATTTTTCTTAGTATTATATTTACCCTCTGTCTAACTCTTTTAACATGTTTACCATGATTTATCATTTTTTTCATCTTTGTTTTGTTTTTATATTTTAGACCGATGTTTACTGATGTCTTTATCGTGTATCTTTGTGTGTCGTACACACTATGTTGTATGTGTGTGTTAATATTTTGTGTTATAAATCTTACACGAAATTAATCTACATCACAGTGTAAATGATGGCAATGGAACAACGTGTATCACGCAACATGTGTTTAGCTTTGCCTTATAGATAACTAGCTCGTTAGCGAATCAATAAATATATATTGTAAAGTTTACCAATATCAAATATGCTAGTTTGATAGTGAGTAATAAAATACAACTTATTTGTTTAACTTCATAATGATAAAGTTAGATTTTTTTATTTACATGTGTGTCTGACATGATGTCACTACATGCACTCGTTCCTCTACTCTTCGCTCGTCTCAGGTAAATAATGCGTCTTCAGCTCAGCTGTCAGAGTTGGACGTTAATGTGTTTTGGGGGTGTGGCTTTGGAAGGAGACCAGAAGGGAGGGGGTGAAGTGAATGGAAATAATGAGCTGTCTTTAAAGCTGTCGTGAGAGATCTACAGACACTCGATTTTTATACTTTCTTTTTCAGAGTACTTAGATTTTAATTATGCATTGATATATATATAGAAAGTCTAAACAAATTTTGAATTTTTTTTAATACATTTCTTACCTACACAACCTTTAACACACGAAACCCCGCCCTCTGCAGCAGCTCATTTGCATTTAAAGGGCCAGACACAAAACGGTGCGTTTTTGCAAACCCTCAAAAAGTGACAACTTTAACATGCTATATAAAAATATCTGTGGGGTATTTTGTGCTAAAACATACATACACATACACACTCTGGGGACATCAGAGATTTATTTTACATCTTGTGAAAATGGCATTTTACCACCACTTTAAGACATTTATAAAAATGCCTTCTGCATTTTTGTTTTGCTTTTCACTCCATTGTACCAAAATCATACCGAACCGTGATGTCTGAACCGAGGTATGAACCGAACCGTGACTTCTGTGTACCGTTCCACCCCTAGTTTGTTCTATAAAATGTTTGCCCGCTGACTGATCTCACTAAAAAGGAAGCACCAGAACCGGTCTAGTGGACGGAGCAGTGTCAGCAGGCCTCAACTCTGGTAAAGGCTGCGCTGTGTGGCGGCCCACTATTACATTCTCCTGATTTTTCTCTCCCTTTCTAGTTGCAGACTTTTCCTATATAAGGCTCATTCTAATCTCGCCATATTAGAACTCATATCTTTACTCTTCTATGGGTATGAGCCTCATGCGCTTGGCCCTAGGCTATAGTTTGGGTCAAAGTTTTTAAGCACACATGGCGTTTTGAAAGGGGTTCCCATATCGTAAGCTAACTTACACAATACGAGAGACCTCTTGAAATTAGAGAGTAGGGAATGAGTATTACGTAACCGCCGTGCTACTGTGCTTTATATTGCTATAAGCCACGCCCATTCTGGCGGGCTCTGACGTGCACGCGGGCGCGAAGCGTCCTGATTGGTTCGCGCATCCTAGCCGACTCGCCATAGGTTTGTGCAGTTGCCGCAGTACAGCCAATGAGCTAGCTAAGGCGCTCAGCTATACGTCTGCTGTGCAGCTGCACTGCGTTTAAAAACAAATTGCTTCACTATTCTCTAGAAAAGGAGTTTTCCCATAGCATAAGCTAACTTACGCAATACTCGTTCCCTACTCTCAGGGAACCGAGGTTACGTCAGTAACCGAGACGTTTTTATTGTGGTGGGGCAAATCATATAACGAATGCAATATAATAATGATTAAGAGATGTACGAATAAACTTTCCTCAAATGCCTGTTGTATTATATTTGATAATTACATTTTAACATGATTTTTCTAAAAAGAAAATGATGTATGGATAATCAAGTAAACACAAGTTGCTTCATTGAAGTAAATGTTAATTTTGAAATGCATAAAAATTATTATAAAAGTTATTCTTATATTTACTTTATAAAAATCAATACAAATTTCACAGGAAAAAGACCACGACCTGACAGGGAATATTTTTAGAATTATACTAAAAGACCTTTTACTTACTAAAACAAATTGTTAATCAGAGTGCGGTAGGCATGTAGAAGATTTTGTACAACAGGTTTTTGAGCACAGTTTCCATCATGGTTATAATTTAGAGGCTTTATAGAGTTAAAGTGACCAAATTTTTGACCCCACTGACTTTTAATGTATGGACAAAAACATTCTTTAAAATACCTTGCCTTGTGTTCTGCAGAAGAAATAAAGTCATACAGGTTAGGAACGAGAACACGGCGAGTAAAATGATAACATGATTTTCACTTTTAGGTGAACTATACTGTCAGTATATATCTGTTGTTTTTGTTTCCTCTGAAACAATGTACTGATTACGAATTTTGGATACCCTATGAGGAACCACAGCCTGGGATGGACAGGTGGAAGTGTGGCTTCTCTGAGGGTCCTTCCTTGGGGATTAAAGAAGGTGAATCTGGTGAAACTCTTATTGTTGATTTACGTAAAACTCACGTTGACACTCATTAAGCCGCTGTACAGTCTCCTTGGCAACCTATCTTCAAAGACCGTCCCATACAGAGGTGTTCTGACCTTCATCACGAGACCCAAGTTGCAAGCATGTGCTACAATCAGAGTCTTTATTTCAAGAAAACACTTTATCCACCACGGAACATGGGTTACTAGAGTAAATATCTATTTCTAAATCTATCAAAACTTATACAAATAATCGTCAAAAATATATGTCTCCATTGTACATGTGCGTGTTGGTATGGCACATTATTATAGACCCCTTTGCAGTGGCAGTGAAGTAATGGAGCACTGGGACACTGACCTTGGTCGCGGTTGTGTCCCTCACTATAAGGCTGCATCAGCCCACACCAGGCTTTTATGAATAAGCAAACATGTTCAGCATTCTAATGCTACCATGGAGACCTGACCCTAGCCACAGCTTCAACCTCTTGGCTCCACCCATCCCTCTAATTCTATCCAATCCACTGCTTTATTTAAATGAATAGGAGTTTCAGGAGGTCTGATCCTATGAGTTCATGTGAATGGCATATCTGTTAATGCAGTACACTGTGATTTAAAGAGCTCAAATAATGTGCATTGATGGGGTAAATATAAATCATACTATAATATTAATTAATATACTACACTATACTTGGCCATGGACAAAAGGTTGCAAACACCATGGTGAGGTCTATCTATAGAAAGGGGGATAACAATTCAACCTGATAAGCTGGACGGCACCCATTAGCATGATTTAAAAAAAAGCCAGATTATGCAAAGCTTGAAATGAATGGAAAAGAGCAGAATCCTTTGTGTCTGGCAATTTGTGTGCATAGTTTAAAGACTAAAAACACACACAGTCACTAATCACTCTTTCTCCTTTTCTTTCTTTATTGCATGTGCAAAAAGGCCTAGTGTTCTATTTTTTGTTAATTTTACTTCTAATTACACCTCCAGAATTTGTTTTAAACTTATTATTTGTTTTATTTATTTATTTATTTATTTATTTATTTGGCAGAATGTACAGATTTATTCATGTGGGAATGAGGGATTGAATATCCCGGACATTTTAATAGAAAAAAATGGCCGTAATGAATTCTGTGTCTGTCTTTAACATTAATGCATACATTGTTTTATTATTTAAAATACTGTGGACTGGTGTATTGTGCACCTCTCTGATTTGAGCAGTATAAACACCTGATTATTAGGTTATGTGATCAGAAATTTGTTGGTAGGGTCTAGTTGTCTTAGTAAAGGGTTTAATTTACCAGAACCTAGGACTAGTACTGAAAACAACACCAGATTCTGACCTAAAGTTGTCTTATTATCTGAAACATTACACAATTGCTACTTATTTTTCAAAGAGGGAATTTCACTAATACAAATAATTGGGCACAAAATAATGATCCTCTAAGTGGCAGATGACATTTTACATGTTTCACCTATGGGCAAATTTAATCATCAACAAAGCAAGGTTTTGCCTGTGTCCTCTGTAACTCTGGTTTTATATCAATTGTATTGTTTCATGCCAGGATTTGGATAAAGAAAACCACTCCTAGAAACAGCCTTTTTGATAGTCATCTTCTGTTGGCCAATACTAATAAAAGTTTAAATAACACAGAGAGGAGTGCAGTTGCTCTTCCATGCACAGTGAGCAGTGATAGCATTAATGTGACAGAGGGGCACTGTGCGCTTTTTCTAAAATAAAAAGACAAGGAAAGCGTGGGGGGGGGGGGACATCCCTTCATAAACATGATAACATAGGGCTTCTGTTTTGTATCATTTGCATTTCAGATTTTCTGATCCCACTCCTCAGTAACATGCAAATTCTGAATCCACTTACAGTTGGTTAAAACAAATGAGTTATAGAAAAGCACCCTGGTAAAGGAATAAGTCCACCAAAAAAAAATCAAAATGTTGTCGGCATTTGATTCCGTCCAACATTCTTTAAAATATTTTCAAAATAATAGAAAAGCCAGATGTGTTTGTAACGACATGACAGTGAGTAAATTATGACATAACTTTTGGGTGAATTATTTAATTCAGCAATACTGGATAGAGGATATACACAAAGGGAAATGTGGAAATCTGTGTGAGGAGAAACCAATAAATGAATGACTGGTCATATTGTATTGCAATGTTGAGAGAAAAGAAAAGTGTGTGAAACAGACAGAAGGGTGATAAAGACATGTCCCAAAACTGAGATAACTTGGAGGAGATGAACAAGCAATTGTGCCAAACCCTTGCGGGATCAAACCCTGCCGAATGTACCAACACTATCTATGCTCTTAGAGGAATGTAAGACTTGTCTTATCTATTCTCAGAAAATAGGGTTTCATCCAAATAGCCACATACCACAAGCACCTCCATTGCACATAAGAGCCAATCAGACAAAAGATCTACATCAAATATTTATAGACTATATTAGGGAGGTTTTCATCTACATTTTCAATTGAAATGTAATGAGGCCAGAACATTTTTAACTCGCCATGGAAAGAAACAGCAGATGTTAACTCCAAGTATCCAATTATTTTGAATCACAGTGAATGGAAAAGTCCAGGCAAGTAACAAAGCAAACTTCTTATACTTAACATTTTTAATGATTAATTGAATACTTTACTACGTGAACACACTGTAGTGAAAAAAAGTCAACTTTTGTTCTTCGGTACACCAAATGTTATCCATGTTATCAGTGGTGTGAATGCTTTGTCACAGCCTAGCTGTAGCATTAGTGCAACTGTACAGAGCTCAATACAGAAGCTAAGAATAGCACACTATTGAGTAAAACCTCCTTAGTTTATTTCTCTAATCACTACCCCCTCTCTCCGTTCATTTGTTTCTTACCTATTTATAATGTCAATTGTACTGAATATTTAGCACATTTACACACAATACAAACATATACACACAGGCAAATGTAACAGTGTGTCCCACACTTCAATGCAGTGCAAGGAAGATGCCGAATTAAATCAACCTGAAGGCTGATCCGGCTGTCAGAGACGCCGTGTCACAGTGATTACCCATCCTCTCAGTCTTGCTCTGTCTTGCTTTCTGTCTCTATATCTCGCCGCTTAATCACAGCCGGGACTGGCTATCCCTTGCAGCTGCTTGCTAGAGGCTCTGACTGACTCCTGCCACCTCCCTCTGCATTATGTCCTTCATTCATGGCCTATCCCTATTTTATCAGGCTTCGGTAACGTGGTTTGACAGTTATGTTAACGCTTAAAAATGTCTGTTGTCTGAGTGTGAGAAATCCAACAGTCAAAATATTCTACCACATTTCATCCATAATTTTCATTTCAAAAGCCATTGATTTGTTTAAAAATGCATTCAACATTAATGCACTACAAAGACACAAAATACATGCCTTATAATGACTCAATATCTTCAGCCAGGCCAGAAATTATGAACACTTACATGCACAGAAGAAAAAACAATGCAAAACAAAAGACTAATTTGTGTTTACTGGCCAGAATTGATATCCTTAACCAATAGCTATTTTGAAAACATTTTTTAGAAATAATTGTTCTGTATAGAGGCTTTTGCAGAGAGATTATTCATGGGACGTTTCTGAATATCAATTATGTGGCTGTCACTTTAGTGAGAAATAAAAAAAAAATGAAGGAAAAAAAGACAGCACACACGTGTTCGAATGTACTGTAACTCGTCAACAGGTTGAAATAAGCACACAGTCTCTCTGTCAGCCTTTATCAAATTGTGTTGATACAGGTTACATTATTATTTATATTAATATTATTATTGTTGTTGTATTGGTTGAAAATAGCCCACACATTCTTTATCATAATTTCATGAGCAACTTTAGACATACAGAAGTGAATTACTTTTGAGAGCAGCAGCTATTGCAGATGCTAACGTCTATTGGCATAATCTTCATTGGCATAATGATGTAGTAAAATTCAAACTGCTCATGTAACAATTAAATAAATATGGCCCCTGCATCAAAAGGCATATCACCATTTAGTTGGTCAGTAACACGACTAAGCATGTTTCAGCACCACGGACAGCGAACAGCCCAGCGACACAGAATAAAGCGCGTCGATGCTGTGCGCAAGAATCGAGTCATTCGCCAACCAGTGAATAAGCAAAACACGCCACCCAGGTATTCGCCAGCGTATCGGTGCTTCCTTCAACGACACCTTACGAGCTCTCGGTAATTGTTTGAACATTAATAATTACAGCAACACAAACGTAAAGAATATGGGAAGCTCGCTTGCAAGGGAGCTAAACACTGTGTCATTTTTTTTCGTCACCCAGGAGTAGACTAATCAATTTAAGATGACAGCGGGAGCTCGAAAATTAACCTTAATGTCAAGCTTATGGCGGTTAAGAGCTGCACCCTGTTGCAGCGCGCGCAGAGTGCTGTGCAAACAAGACCAACGAGCGAGGGAAAATACTCTTGTGATAGATTATCTGAGAAAGCACCGGTGCTCTATTAGCGTTATTGAAATATTCTCAGTGGTGGACGTGAATGAACACCTGGTGGAGAAGCTCTATATTCAGTTCAGAGAGACGCCGCGCGGGCACCTGCGCGCTGTAGGATGACGCACACACGTTGAAAGATTGGCTTTGCAGCGTTGTGTGCATTGACACAGTAACCTTGGATCAGCAGCGACATTTAATTTCCTCCGTAAGATTAAACCAAAACCACAGATTGATCACGCTGCGCAGCAATGAATAAATGGAGGCACGAGGAAGGGAAAAGTTTAAATGCTTGTCTGATTGCCATCCCCCACAAAATGCAAAGTTGGCTTTTCCAACTGATGCGAAATGCGGGACAAATAAGAGTACAATACGAAAAGCACTTTCCCCCCACTAAAATATCACCATGTTACTGTCACCAGTTACCATGACGACTGAGAAGGAACACCCAACTCTATAGAGTAGCTATAGAATATATTCAAGGAAAAGCGAGAGATCCAGATAATACAACCTTACCTTGCATTCTTCCATGCACGTCCGTACTGAGTACACATCCGTCTCGTATTTGTCTGCCATCATCTCAAATTCCTCATATTTCTCCTGCGCGTGCAGGTCATAACGCTGGTATGCCTGAACGCACTGACTGCATCTGTTTTGGTCGCCGTCCATCGCGTCAAGGCTGCAGTTCAAATTGTCCGGACTTAATGATCCGTAAAGCAAATCCATAAGAGAGTACGAATTACAAAAGGAAAGGTACAAATCGCTTATGTTCAACCTCCGAGTCCCCTCCGTTTCCGAAAGGCCCCTGCACAAGTGGTCAGCGTCGACAAAAGTGAAGCAGTATTCAGACAAACTATCCGGGAGGCAAGTTTCTATTTGCCACAAAGGTTTGGTAGAATTTACTACAAAAATAGCATCTTCGTTTCTTCTGAGGCTGCTGTGTGTTGAAGGGAGGTCGGATCTGTGGTTTGCGCTCATGTCCATTGATGCTAACTTGTCTCGGGTCCTTGTCAGTTTGTCAGCCTCGGCGCAGAACCACAGATGATCAGAAAGTAGAACGGTTAGAAATAAGAGGGACGCTAAGGACAATCGCCATCGCTGGGCCCTCTCGGAGTCGGTGAATGGCTTCTCGTTCTCGCGGGGAGCACACCAAATTTTTAAGCCGTCATCTCGCTGCCGACATTTCCAAGCACCGCTGGTCATATTTTGGGAAAGCGCAGCGCTGGCTGACTCCACCGTGGGGGCTTTTCTGCCACAATAGTCATTGACGGGAGGTCTGTCTTGAGTTTTGACCACTAAACGATGGCTAGCGAGCGGTCATGGCTCACCTCCGCGATTAACTTCAATTCCCAATCAGTTGCTGTGTTCAGGGGGATTACTGCTTTCATTGTCGAATCCCCTCTCCCCGTGCTTCTCCGGAGAAAAACCCAGTTATCTGTAGCAACATGTCTCTCCCTGCTTGTCTGTCATGGGTTCCGCTCTCCCCTTTTGCGCAGAGCCGCTATAACACGGAAAAGCCACTGTCTGGCAGCTCGCTCTGATTCAGGGCTTTCTGGTGAAAAGCGCAATGACTCCTCGTTTTAACACGCCGAATTTCGCCTCTTCGGTCCGACAAGGTGGGATCTTTTCTCGCGAAATGATCCACAGTCATTTTGGCCAAATGTTAAGTTGCCGCCATGTTCGTTTTGAAAGAGTTTTTGAAAGAGAGCAGGGTCATTTGCGTCAGCTCATGCAATGTGATTGATCCATCATAGCTACGGCCAATTTGCAAACTGTTCATAGGCTGAACTGATAAATCGATTTATGATAAATGATCATTGCAAGAGATGACATGGTTGGCGTACAAGAAAATAAGACCTCATAATCATTATGGTAGAATCATACGTTTACATCAACAGGTTGAACAGCTGCACATACGATTTTCCACTGTAACACCAGATGTTACCACCACATGAAGTACATTCTCAGATATGACTAAATGTGAGCAATTATTTACAAAAACGGTAGACCAACTCTTGTAATGCATAACACAACATAATGGGTGAATGCCCGGTTTCACAGAGCTTAAACCTATAGTCCCAGGCTAAAATTAATGTTTGTCTTAACTGAAAGCAACTTGCACTGATATATTTCATGATATTTAAGTTAAACACTGTTTTCTCAAGATGCACACCAGTATATAATGTTTTATTTATTTGTTTTATCCCTAAGGCACATTTATAAAAGCTGCTTAAATGTATTTTAGCAATAATATTTTCTTAAAGGGATAGTTCATCCAAAAATATTCCACACACACACACACACACACACACACACACACACACACACACACACACACACACACACACACACACACACACACACACACACACACACACACACACATAAAGTTTCTTGGAAAAAAGTGTCAGTGTTTGTTTTCTTTTTGATTTTGCTTGTTTTGTTTTTTTCCATGTCATGTCTAATTATGTTTAGGGTAGGTGAACTATATCTTTAAATTCAGTTCAATTTGAAACAAATAAATACAATATAAGTTAATATAATACAATATAAAAATTAAAATACTTACTGAAACCAAATTACTTGTTTGTAAACAGTCCCCTAATTAACTATTTTCATGTGAAATCTATGGACCTCTATAAACAATCTTTTTTGCTACACCCCTTTTTCAGTTTTACAGTGATGGTAAGCATTTTTGTATGTCTCTAAGTTGACAGCCATATGGTTGTGTGAACCTGTCACATTTGCATGAATTGACAAACACACACTCACACAGCTTGTAATGACCTGAAGCTTGACACGTTTGAGTTGTCTAATCAAAGGCATATGTGTTCATGCTTGCAAAATGCATTTGCCCTTTCATCTCCTTTATTCTCTAATCAGCAGCAAGAGGTTTGATGTTGTGAAGAGAAAGCGTAATGCTAAATGCGAGGGAACAAAAGAAAGAAAAAAACATGTGCCTAATGTGTATTGACCTGACACAAATTATTAAAATAACATGCAATAAAAATGAAATGGAATCTCTGTGCATGATCTTTTCTATACACATATTTGCAATGCATGGTTTGAATTTACAATGCATGTTTTTTTCCAGATGTTAAGAATTCAATAACAGAAATCAGTTTATGTCTATATTTAGTCTTAAAATAAAAATGTAAAAGGAGGTGTAAAAGGAAGAAAGTAGGAAAGAAAACAGGATGCACATAGAACACCTTCTCCTTAATGCTTCTTGTGAACACGGTGGTTTTTGTTTATTTGACTCTTATTTTTATTTCTGGTCATTAACTATTATTAGTCAAGCTACAATTAAGACATGCATTCACTTTAAAGTAGCAATTACAGGGATTTTCCTCTTCCTCATTCCAGCATTAGCTACAGGACATATGGTCACACGCTTACAACTGCTTACAAGATGCTTTGTCATGGTTTTGCAATATTTATGTCATCTGTTCTTGTAGTGGTTTTCAATCCTGGTCCTGGGGACCCACAGCTCTGCACATTTTGTATGTCTCCCTTATTTACCACACCTGATTCAGATCATCGGCTTGTTGGGTGAGAGCTCTATGAACTGAACTGATTTTTTCAGATAATATATGACATGTGATATCACAACACTTTTTGATTACAAATTCGGAAAGCCTGGATATTGCTATTAAATTGATATACTGCAACGTGTTTTGTACTTGGTAAATTCACACACAACTGGTGTAAGGCTATAGTGATGCATGTCAGGAATGTGGGAAGTAGAGATGCCATCTTTCAGCACACCTGAGAATGTTATCTGAATGGCACAAAATTCATAGACAAGGTCAGAGGCATTTCGTCTATCAACTGCAGCACTGTAAAAAATATTTTAGCCATTTAGTTATTTCAACTTATTTTTTTAACTAGATTGTCCAGACAACAAGAAATTTTAAGTTTTCTTGTCCTCAACTTATCGAAATAAGTTAGTTAAACTAAAGAAAACCCATGCAAAAAGATAACTCAAAATAATGAGTTAACTTTTTTTACAGTGAGGGAACCACACACTGTAAAAAAAGTTAACTCATTATTTTGAGTTATCTTTTTGCATGGGTTTTTTTTTAGTTTAACTAACTTATTTCGATAAGTTGAGGACAAGAAAACTTAAAATTTCTTGTTGTCTGGACAATCTAGTTAAAAAAATAAGTTGAAATAACTAAATTGCTAAAATATTTTTTACAGTGCAGATTCAAACTGAAACTCTTATAATAAATAGGTACCCTGTGTTAAAGAAACCAAACTGACTGACTTGAAGCAAAGCAACTTTGCATTGTCATTATCTATTCACAGTTATCATTACATTTGATCAGACATCAATACTGGAAACCCCTGAGAGCTCATTCAAAATTAGCTAAATCAATAGGATTGTGAGAATTATTTTTCTTCCACCATGATGTACTCTGATGCTTTATTTGCTGTAATCAGATACATTACAGAAATGAGATACTGAAGAAATGTCTCTCCAAAAGATGTTATCTATTTAAATAGCCTATGTATATACATATGCTTGTACACAATTATGCAATTAGGATAAAAAGGAGAAAGGGACACCAGGCACAGGCCTATAAGCAATACAGAACATTCTTAACAATGATTTCATACAAAGACATTTAGATCAAAACATGCCCTTACAGAGGTGCAAGGTAAATCCTCTCTTTTCTCCACAACCCTTTTCAAAATGTTTCATCACTTCAAAGCGAAGATTCAGAAGCAGGTCAAAGACAACATATAATCCCCAGTATCTGGGTTTATCCTCCCTTCTCCTGAGACAGGAAACATACAGTGAAAAATACTCAAGACTGAATTCCTTATCTGAATATGAGCCGTATCACACTCATTTAGAGGATTTTAGGCTGGGAATCTGAGACCTGCAAACTTCATTCATACATTAGAAAAAGTCACTTCCACAGCGGGTGTGCGTATGTGTGCTGAGATCATGGCATTAAAACGACAATATTATTCAAGCTGAGCAAACACAAGGCTATAATTCACCAGACTCTCAAATTATACAGCATGACTCATGTGTAAGAATGTAATGTTATGATGGCTGAATTTCCACCAGTACTTTCTCACTATATTATACTTGTTTCCTGTTCCGTTTCCTTTTCATTTTGAAGACATTATTACCAGCCAAAACAATAATTTATCATCATCATCACTATGTTTATTTTATTAGCAACTATTCTCATATCAATAACAACCAATCATTACGGTTTTCTCTGAAAAAGACCAATGGCACCAGACAACAGGAAGAATTTATATTTATAAAAATAACTGGCAGGACAAAGAGCTGCATTACAGTTTTTTACAGTCGCTAGGACACATTTCTCAATACTTAGGTCACTTTTTCAAAACTCTTCACACAGTGAGCACAACAGAAGTATATGTGGGCTAAACTGTGGATCATTTATCATTGCTTTGGCACAAAATGCATTCAATGACTACATCTTTCAAATTACATTAACTCTTTTCTCACTTCGACACATAAACCGCCAAAACTCTGTGTACCTACAGGCCAATTTGCACATGCTTACTGTTTTTAAAACTGTTAAACTTAAGTTCAAAACAATAACATAATACAAAACTGAATAAGACAGCATTATGCCACATTTCTACAGTAATATTGTAATGAAATATATTTAGAATCTAAAAATTAAATGGCATAAAAACAATTGGACCAACCACAGGTGATTCCTATTGTATCTGTATCGGTGGATGGTGTGTATACAATTTTTTGTGCTTTGGAATTACCCCAAAAACATAAAATATAATAACTGCATGATGTCTGATTCATTCTAGTATTGCAGTGAATTCTAAACAGTAAAGAGGTAGAAGAAAGAAAGCATTTACATAGGAAAACATTGTATAAAGTGACCTGTTGTTAGTGTTTTTTTATGTTATTGTTTTGTGGGTGACAAAGTGTGTTTGTTAGCTGTCAACCTTTGCTAGTGTTCTGGAAGAATGTGTTGATTTGAGATATGTATGAAGTGATTTGGTAGTTTTAGTGCATTTTGAATGTGAAATGAACTGCTGTGCCGAGCTGAAAGTTGGTTAGGACAACTGTGTGAAGAGTTTTGAAAAAGTGACTTAAGTATTGAAAAATGGGTCCTAGCGACTGTAAAAAACTGTAAGCCAGTTGGACATACACATGGCATGCAGTGTCCACACCAATTAATTCAGGAGAAATTAGAATGGTGGGTAATGAGGGTTGCCTAAAAAAATGTTTTGTCACTCCATATATGATCAACAACAGTCCAATAACTCTGTCAAATTAAAGACTAATTGCTTTTGATATACTGACTGATGAAAATCCCATCCCGATTAAAAAAAAAGTCTCTGATAGTTAGACTTTCAGGCCCTCTTTATACTGTAAAAAGATTTTGAAGCATTGAATATCCAGAATTTTTGGGTGGTTATAGAATAGTAGATCCTGGACCAGTGGCTCTAAAGTCCAGAGGGAAGGCACACACATTTGCAAGGCATTTTTGAGTAAAGTCTTATGGCTCTCAATGGGGAGGAATACATTTCTGTCAAATACATGCTGCCATTTCCAACCTCTTTATTTCCAGCAAGCCCCACAGTAATGTATCCTCTCTTTTCTACCTAGTATAGACATCCAATTACTGCTGCTAAATTACTAGACTTTACTGCTCAAAGAGAGATTAGCCATATAAGAAAACATGAGCTTGAAGAACAGAAAATGGACATCATAAACAAACACACAAATCGGTGAACTAATCTTACCAAAACCCTGATTGCCTGTATTCTAAACAATATCAGTGACCAACCTCTATCATTGTAGTCAAGCTACTGCTGTAAACCCATGATAAGTCCCTGACCTTTTCCATACAGGAAGCTTTCTACAGTGGGCACACCACCTAGCAGGCACTCTGACACATCTTCGGTCAGATTCATATTGCCTTCCAATGTCCTTGCTTTTCTTGTCCAAACCCTGTAACAAGAAGATTTTCATGCGTTAGTGTGCATCACTCTCCCTAGATCACCACGGCAGGGTCATTTCACACTCAAAGCCCAGTATATATATATGTGTGTGAAAGACAAAACACACACACACACAAAAGAGAGAGAGAGAGAAAGAGAACTTCATTCATTTAACGTTGGCAACCACACACATTTATTTTTCTTTATTAGTTTGTCTTTATTTGAAATCACACAGAAATCTGTCAGTGTGGTGTATTTACCAATTGTTGATCTCTACACATTCTGTACCTTTTTTAATTAATGAGACAATGTCCCTCCATTTAAAAAATGACCATGAAATTAAAACACTGCTGCCCTGTTTCACAGACAAGGCTTAAGCTTAGTCCTAGACTAAAACGCAAGTTTGAGCTGTCTTAACTGAAAGAACTTGCACTGACATATATTCTTATAACATGTCAGTGTTTTATTTTTTTCTAAGGCACATTTATACAAGCTACTTAAATGTCCTTATTTAACTAAGGCCTACTCCTGGCTTAATCTAAGCCATGTCTGTGAAACCAGGCCTGGGAGTTTTTCATTTTCAAATTTAATCTTAGAATCTAAAAATGGAAAGAAACCTACTTTTAAGTGTAGCACAGGATTTAACAAGACAGGTCACCTTAAAATGAGAACTGTCCACTCACCCTTTTTTATGGAACACAAAACATCTGGGATGCTCTTTTCCACACAATAAAAAAGGAAGGTGATTATAGAATGATCAAGCTAAAAAAAGTATCTGTATAGATTCAAAATGATATCGAAGTAATTTTTTCTCAATTTGTTTTACCAGTTTACTTTGTGTAACCAGTCAATACTCACAAAATACTAATTTTATTTAAACATTTTACTAGATGACAATTTTCCTTTTTTGAGTGAACCATCCCTTTAAATATGTTATTGATGTTTATAGATAACATAATCCAGGGATTCCCAACCAGGGTTACAAAGTAATTTGAAAAATTTATATTTTGTTTTGTTTATTTAAAAACGTACAGGTGTATGATGACTTCTGTTTGTGTACATTTTTTCCATTTGTTTAGAATAATATTACAGATAATGCTAAATTAGTAATATCAATCCAATATGACAAGTAATTCTAAACTACAAGACAAAGAGCATCGCCAAGAGAGACAGTAAAGGCCTGTTCACACTAAGAACGATAACTATATTAGCATCCACACCAGCAGACAATTTTTAAGCATGATGGATTCTGATTGGCTGTTAATGTTTTTATTGTTCATGAGCTGAAAAAAAAAAAAAAATCTGAAAGTGATTCCAACTAAATTGTTTCAATGTCCCTTTATAGTGGTGTGGACTCTGTTATTCTTTTATATTTAGAACCATTTGTACTGTTATTGTTACGCCCCCTTTACACTTCTGTGGAACAGTAAACAATTTCCCTCCCAAAATCAAAATGTTGTCTTGGGACGATTTTTTAATTTTTTATTATGGTTCTGCAACATAAATTTCCACACCAAAGCACCTTCCTATACTTAATGTGGATTTCACAACTTGTAACTCAGCGCAAGTACATTACACTTTCCTTTTCAAAGAAGGATGGCTTTGTGCAATATCCATATTATACAAATGCAAATCTAGCTTTACAATACCTAGACACACATTTGACTGTTTTTGTGTGAAGCCTCAATCATTCTATTAGCACTTTGGAAATTAGATATCTGGAGGCATACAGGACCTCACATTCCAAAGGAATTAAAAACTAACAGCTCTCACACAAAACATTTGGTGTGCTTGACAAGCTGTTCAAATAGAACTTCAAACTTGTCAGAAGCTCAATTTGTTTGACCGTAATGAGTCAAGTTAATGTACAAGAAAAACACTTTTGACAGGTTCAATTAAAATTCTGAATGCTTCTTTAAAGGGATACTTCACTTTTTTTGGAAATAGGCTCATTTTACAACTCCCCCAGAGTTAAACAGTTGGGTTTTACCGTTTTCGAATCCATTCAGCCATTCATCAGTAACCAGACCGTTTCTGGTCTCATTGACTTTGGAAGTCAATGAGACCAGAAACTGTCTGGTTACTGATATTCTTCTAAATATCAGAAAATCGGCTGAATGGATTCGAAAACGGTAAAACTCAACTGTTTAACTCTGGGCGAGTTGTAAAATGAGCCTAATTCCAAAAAAAGTGGAGTATCCCTTTAATAACCTAATTCAATAACACGTTATTTCGCATACAATTTCCATCTTAAGCAACAGTAAATATTATGTAATTTAAAGGACAACATTTAAATACAAACATCACCCCCCCCCCCGCCCCTTCCCCTTCTCATAATTCAAACTGTGATACTTACAATCCCATCATTAGTTTATTTTTTTTACAATTTTAATGGTTACCTTTAATGCAACAGTAATGTTGACATACTAAAATGCTGCAATCTTTCAGTGTTTTAACATTTCGTGTAGTAGTCTTCATCGTTATATTAGGTAGTCGATCTCATCCTCTACATGGCCTGCTTTGATGGAATCAGTCACCCAAGATTCCCGAACAATTTTGAACTTCTTAGTATAAAGTTGCCTAAGTGTCTTTAAGTCCAGAGCCCTTCTCTCACCTTCTACAATGACATGCGAGATTCCTTCTTTCAGTTTTTCCACAACTTTACCACCATGGAATCGGAATTCTAAGGCACGTGTGTCCAAACATGTACCCCGGATAATGGATTTTGGATCTTCTAAGTCAGCCACACCGGTCAAAGTATGCACTGTAAGGCCTAAAAATGCTAGTGGGCAAGTCATCCCAGGCATTCTCTGCTTCTATCTTAGCCACAGAAGGACGTTTAGCTTCTGTGGGGACAATCCTTTCAAAGACTTCCATCAGCTGCTGTTCATCTGTGTCAACGTAATAACTGTCTCCATACTGATCATACTCTTTAGAGAAGTGGTCCCTTGTGGAGGGTGACATATGGATCATGTGACGTGGTTGCCATGGTATAACCTGCTTATTTTCCAGACACTCCAGAAGCCAAGCAGCCCACACCACATCATGCTGGTCTGAAGAGACGAGGTTCTTCACTCTCATGTTCTGCACAGCTGCTATCACACAGTACGTGTCTTTTCCAGGGTTCTGCACAACAATGCCTCCGCAACGGGCCACGCCTTTCTCAAGCTCTGCCTTGGAATGTACATCATCACCATTTATCACACAAAACTCAACATCTTCAAACATATCCGTTTCTTTGGCAACTGCTGATAAATCCTGGGATTTAAAGTGGCTAATGACGCCGATGGTCTTCTTGGGCTTGGCTACGAATTTGCGCTTCTTTTTTTCAGGCTGGTCGTCTTGGATGTGCAGATGTCTAGATGCCAGCTTTCCAGAAGCCCTGGAGCGGAACTGGCTCAGTTCGGTCAAGGTCATGCACTGATGCCACTCTTTGTCTTCTCTGATTCTTTCTATTCTGGGGAAACGCAATGTGCAGTTGGTTTTATACATTTCACTAGAAACGATCTCTGCCGCTTTGACTTGTAGGATCACTGAGTTGCGTGGTTCTATGTAAACCTCTGGTTTTTCTGTTCCACACAAGATGGCCGCTGGAGGATTATTTTTGTTGTAAACTTTCCAATGTTTGGCTAACTTCAGACCAAGATCAAACAGTTCTTTTAAAGTGTAGCCTGATCCAATGCGGCAGAGGGTGTGGAATACTGTGGGCTTCTCCCCAGGACTTGGCACCTCTGCTACCGCACAGAGGAAATGAGAGAGCATCCCGCTTCTCCGGCCTTTACCCCAGTAGCCTCCCACTATCAGCAGATCGAGTTCATCCATCAGACCATCCACATATTCAGGCTTAATTTTCAGCCATCCTTCACCACGTTTATCCGGTTTGTAGATGGACATGGGATCCTTAATCATAATACCCTCTTCCAGATTGTCAATGGCCTCATTGAGGAAATTCACTACTTCTTGCATGGTTTTGCCATCAGATTTACTGACCAGCTGGATACGGCCTTTGATGGGGGTGAAGACAGTCTCAAGAGTTTCGTAGCGCTTCTTGAGAGGTTCATTTCCAAACTTCTGATTGTTCACTAACAAAACATCAAATACACAAAAGCAGGTTTGCAGCTCAGAGTCATCCATCAGCTTTTTAATATCAAACTTACTGCCCTTTTGCATGAAGGTCTCAGTTGTAGGGTTATAAGCCATCATCTCTCCATCCAGTATGCAGTTCACCACATGAGGTTTGAAGACATTGTGTATGTATGGTGTGAGGGAGCCCTCTAGTGGAGAGGCCCCAAACTGTTGTGTGTACTCATAAGAGTTCCTTGTATAGTATTTGTAAACATCTCCAGCTTTGTGCAGCTGAATGCGTTCACCATCGAGCTTTGTCTCAATATAGAAAGGCTGGTTGCCCATTTGCTTCTCTATCTGTCTGATGTTGGCGACAGCAGCCAGCATTGGTTTAAATGCAGAAAACAGCTCAATGGAGACCTCACTGAGGGACACAGATGGATCATGGAGTTGTAGACACACTTTATTCAGATCTGTGGTGACATTGTAGAGTTCTGATGCATCTGGATGGAAAACCTGAAGAATTGTCTCCTTGCTAATGCCAAGTTTCATGTCCTTGAGGATCATTCGAATGAGCCACTTCTGTTCCAAAGCTGAGCTCTGAGTTATCAGATGCAAAAGGCTTTTCTTCACTTGATCCTTCTGTTTGCTGGCATTGTTGACCGCTACAGAATCCAAGAAGTCGTTGACTTCCTTAATGCTTAAATTCCCTTGACTTGTACACCTTTTTTTTAGGACAAAGTAGGCTGTAAGGGCAAAGTCACCTGTTTCTCCTTGAGATGTGGTTGGAGCTCTGTAATTTAGAAGTTTGTTTGCCTCAGGTCCATTTTTAGGTAAGCCTAAAACCTCAATATAAAGTTTGGCAAGCATGTTCTCTTTTATACCGTAAGCCATTCTTTCTCGTTCAAATTGAGGCACAAAGAGACGCATTGCTGCGTAAAATGAATCGGTGGTGTTGGAATTGTCCTTGTGAAGCGCTGCGTGGAAATTCCTCCATGAATCTATAAACTCCTTTAGGATTTTACTTTTGTCTGGTCGGAGTTTGGTCTTTTGAATCTTCTCCAGAACTGTGCAGAGGTGTATGAACGGAACTTGTGCAGCAACAGAGGTCTGTGGTGTGGCATCACTTGAGGCTCCTTCCATTATTGCAGAGGACACCTTTGAGGGGGAAAAAAACAATATCAGTGTTTATCCAAGGGATTTTGATTCATGGGGTTTTTACTAGAGCTAGTAAAAAATATTTGAAGCATATGAAGAGCCTACAAATGTATATAATATTCCTTGAGGAGCAGTAATGTAACATTCTAACACACGGACATGAAGTGAACATTACACTCATTTAATATCGAATATAAATCAAATTAATTTATAAACAATCTCAAATGTGACAATTTACTATACTATAGACATAAAGTAGCCTACAGTTAGTACACACCACTTTTACTGATAGGCTATTGTTTATTTGAATTATTTATTAAAATATATATTATGTCTTGCATTGCGATGTTTATTTTATGTCAAAGCATATTTGTTGTTTAAGTTTTTTGTTTAAGAAAGGAAAATATTAGTTATAATTACAATTTGTGTAACTTAAATGGGAGCTTGTCAGATGTTCTAAAATGTTAAGACTATTAAACGATTTCTTCTACTGTTTGTAAAACGCATTGTTTTGGCAAATAAACATAATATTTACATAGTAGATAACATAATATACAAAAACAAAATTAGTTACCCAGTTAACGAAGACTTGCACTTCTGAAACGAGTCAATTTAAGCCAACTTCCGTGTTATTTACAGGACGTTTAAACCGTGTCCGAGACATCAGTTTATATGATAAACAACCACATTTTAACTTTATAACTTGATTTTTTATTAGCGATTCATTCATGTAAGATTATATTAAGTAAGCAGCGAATCTTACACATTCCAGCTACGGCGACTATCAGGAATTTGTTTGATGTAACACACAAGGAAGTTACTTCTTCTCCTGGTTTGATGGAAACTCACTCCTTTCGGACTTTACCGCCACCTATTGAACATCACCTGAAAAAGCGAGGCATATAACTAGGTCCAGTGATTTGGGTTTAAAAAATAACTGGTATTACTATCTTTGTGGGGACACTTATTGTAGGCTACCTTTTTCTCTTGTTTATAAATTAGACTGTCCACAATTAGACTCTTTTTTTTACATTTTCGTTGCTATAAGTAAATTTGGTTATAAAGTTAGTTTTCGTTTAGTTTAGATCTTGGTCCAACCGTGAAACCAATTTGCTTCATTTTTGTTGACAGTGGTGGTTTTATCTTTCCTAAACAATTTATTTTTGTCTTGTTTTTGTTGCACCCTGACCCCGGATCAGGTCTTGGCATTTTTTGATGAAACACAATTGGAAGACAGACAAGCAGAATTTTGATTTTTTTTAAAAATATATATATTTTCCATCTTGAGATCAGACTTCTCTATAGTATAGGCCTACTGTATCACCTGTGCATTAGATGACTATATCCGTAACCTCCTAGCAGTTAGTCCTGACTAGCTCTAACATCCCTGCAACAGTGTTGAGTAAATTACTCTAAAAAAGTAATTAATTACTAACTGCTTCTTACATCTTTAACAGTGTAATTAGATTAATATACTAATTACTCTCTCTAAAAAGTATTGCATTAGGTGGAACTCGAAAAATTAGAATATCATGCAAAAGTTATCATTTTGATGATTATGGCTTATGAAAACCCCAAATTCAAAATCCCAGAAATTTAGAATATTATATGAAATCAATAATAAAAAAAAAGAATTTTAAATAGAGAAATGTCGGCCCTCTGAAAATCATGTCTATAGTTAGGCCTATATATCACTCTAAAAAATGCTTGGTTGTTTCAACCCAACTTTGGGTCAAATATGGACAAACCCAGTTTTGGGGTTAAATTTTTAAATTACATTTTTAATCCATTGTTTGGGTTTGTCCATATTTGACCCACAAAGGGGGATTAAACCAACCCAGCATTTCTTTAGTGTACTAAATATAGTAGTTTCACCTTTTAATTTGAATTAATGAAATACACGAACTTTAGCACGATACTCTAATATTTCGAGTTTCACCTGTATTGCATTCTAAACCCCACTGACCAGCTCTGTGCACTCAACCATGCAGGCAAAGAGTATAGAAGCAAATATAAAATAAATATACGTTCTTTGCAGGTGAACAATACAAGAATAGCCATGAAACTGCTCTTTTAATACTTTCAAATATATAATAGAAAATTGCATACATTATTCTTGAACTGGCTAAAGAATTTAAGAGGATTAGATGAAAATGTTGATTTCAAATATTGTTTTAAATAGAATTGTTCAGTCTTAACATTATATTTAATGCCATTGCCATTATATCACAACAACTGTAATTTAATTACAGAAACATAAAGAGTATCTCTTTACTTGTTCAAGAGAAAAGTTATTAAATTATTTAGTATGTAATTACATCTAACACTGCCTGCAACCCTACATAGCAGTTTGGAGTGTGGATGGATAGATAACATTTCCACCTCTGAATAAAGAAGCAATAACATAATGCATTCTCAGCAACAAAAACATTCTGTTTTTTTTACCACTCTAGAAGTTGCCTCTTGCCTCGAAACAGTCCCATGTCAAAATATGCTATATGAGGATGCATTCCAGAATGCATCCAGGCACGTCTGAATCCAATAGTTAGCTTCACTTCCTTGTTTGAGACTACTTGTGTGTTACTATGAACATAGTTGCTCTTTTTGTGACAGTGTGGGAGAAGTGACACAGAAGTCAAGTCAAATCAAGTCACCTTTATTTATAGCACTTTATGCAATGATTGTTTCAAAGAAGTTTTACCCTGCCAATTTTTGACTTTGTTTAAAACTTAAGATGAAATTGATTAATACAATAACTAAAACAAATACATGTTTAGTTCCACTGTCAACAGAGGGAACACAAAAAAATACAAAATTACACTTATATAACAACCGCTGTATGTGAAAAAGTAGCACGGGATTGTGTGTTTAAATTGATGTGTGTTTAAATTGATGTTTGATGTTGCTGGGAGGATTCGCAGATGAAGAATTTCATTGTACTGTGTGACGACTGTTTCCTGTGCATATGACAATAAAGTTTGAATTGAATAGTATTTTGATTTAACTGTAATACCCAACCCCATACAGATCCATGGCAGGGAAAGACCCTTATAACACTGCGAACGAGTTTCTGGGTGTTTCTCCCTCATTTCTGCAGTTCTGCTCCGAGGTCTTGATTGTGGCATTTCTTTGAGGTTTAGAAGAATCCAGTAGCCTATTCCTGTAATTATTGTTTCTTTTATGAATTTAATAAAGAACTGTCTCGTATTATGTCCAAACGGTCAGTGTACATTTGTGTCCATTCGTTTTTCCTAATTAACCCGTAATTGCAAAACGAAAAATGAACAGTTCTTGTTTTTTTTTAAACGCAAATTTGAACACCAATTTTTTTTAACTGTACACAAATGCTGCGCAAAAAATAAATATCGACTAAATTTCAGATTTATGTTTATGACTTTTTTCCCCTTTATTAAAACATTTAAAATATTCACAAATTTATATGAAAAAAAAATGTAGATTTTACTGGTTTTCTAAGGCCAAATTAGAACCTGGAAATGATATTTTCCCCCAGTGCTGAATGAGAAGAACCATATTTGTGTCTCTGGAACCACAGCCTACAGAAAGGTGATTTAGGTGAGTTATAGGCTAATGATAATAAATGTGTCTGAAAAAATAACGAGGCATTTTAATTGTTTATTAATTATGTTTTCTAAATCAGTTTCGGCTAAAAACATATCTCCATCTCCGCTGTAAGGCTGATAGAGAGCTTTCATACGGATTACATAATCAGAAGGTATAGCTTTCGATTTGAATTTGTTTGTTTTAAAGTGGACATTTCAAGCTTTAGCCCATAGACATATACACTAGACGTCACCTGGGGGTTCTAAGCATGCGTCAAAACCGCCGCTATCTTGGTCTTGTCATAGGAAGTATCTAGGTAACGCTGCTATCTCCGCTTGTACTTCAAATTCATGGATGATGCCGGACTTTTGTGCTGGTTCACGAACGAAATCTGAACTAGGAAGAATGTTTAAAAAAAAAAAAAAAAATTATAAATTTCTCTGGACTCAATGATAAATACATGTCTGACTGTTGGAACGAACCAAAAAACTAGAAAATCGCATTCATGACGATTTATGGTGATTTTATTTCGGTTAGACCTTTGCCTATACATTGACGCTGATGCATAAAGAGAAGGGGCTCCCCTGTTCCAAGATGGCGGCTCTATTGACGCATTCGTTCCAATGAACTGCTGTAGCCAAGGTGACGTCTAGTGTATATGTCTATGGCTTTAGCCTACATAGGCTATTTGTTTCAGTTCTAGCGCTCCAGTTCAGAGATCATGAAACCGCACCTGATTGTTTTATTTTATTTTACAAAAGCATATATATCTATAAATACAGTACACACACACACACAATATAAATATATATATATATAATATATATATATATATATATATATATATATATATATATATATATATAATACACACACAGTGGTGCTCAGAATTAATGGTACCCCTGGTAAAAATGATAAAAAATGGCTATAAAAAATACATCTGCATCGTTTATTCTTTTGATCTTTCATTCAAAAAATTGGCAAAATCCTAACCTTTCATTGAAGTAAAAGATTTGAAAGTGGGGGGGAAATCACATTATAAAATAAATGTTTTTCTCCAAAAAACGTTGGCCACAATTATTCATACCCTTTTATTAAATACCTTTTGCCAAGATAACAGCTCTGAGTTTTCTCCTATAATGCCTGATGAGTTTGGAGAACACCTGACCTGAGATCAGAGACCATTCCTTCATACAGAATCTCTCCAGATCCTTCAGATTCCCACATCCATATTTATGCTTCTTCTCTTCAGTTCACCCCACTCATTTTCTATATGGTTCAGGTCAGGGAACTGGGACGGTCATGGCAGAAGCTTCATTTTGTGCTCCCTAACACATTTTTGTGTTGATTTTGATGTTTGTTTTGGATCGTTGTCCTGATGGAAGATTCAACCACGGCCCATTATAAGATTTCTAGCAGAAGGCGTCAGGTTTTGATTTTTTATCTGTTGATATTTGATAGAATCCACAATGCCATGTATCTGAATAAGAAGTCCAGGACCTCCAGCAGAAAAATAGGCCCACAACATTAAACCTCTGGGGTTTTTCATTTTTAGACTCACACTCAGGACCTTCGGGTCAAAAATGACCCGGAGGGCGGCATTAAGATACCTTTTATTTGAGTAAAATCAATTAAATTTTTTTTGTTCAATAATATTTTTTCTTTTCTTTTTTGGTGTTTTGAGAATATTTTATGATTTATAATTAATATTTATTCAATAATTAAGACCTATTTTGTCCCATTGAATCTAATAGAATTTTTTATATATATATAATTTTTTTTTTTTTTTTTTTAAAGCTGTATTTCATTTTAGAGTCAAGTCTAGGCCTCATGAAAGTAATGTTTTTAATGAGATTGGAGCCATCTGGTGGACACACTGAGCATTTTATCACGCAATAGCACATTTTTACCACTAGTGGATTTACAGCTCTCTGTAGAAACCTATGGTAGAAACACTCTAGTAATTTTTTCACATATTGTTTAATTTTTTTCAGGTTGTTGAATTGAATATATAATAACAGATTCTCAAAGACTATTTTTGTATTTTTTTTTAATTTTTAAAAAAAAATTTTTTTTTTTTTGGTTGGTTTAAATGGTAATTTGAAGTGGCAGTTTTACTTTATAATACAGTCAAACCTTATAAATAGAACAAATGGAAATAATTTTGTCACCCATTGTTTTAAGAGATTCACCCCTTCACTGTTGTGTGCTTTTTTTCTGCATCCTGGCTGTTTTGTAGATTGTATGCACAAAAAAACTCTGTATTTTCAAATTTTTGCCAATTTCCCATTCATTTCCTATGGGGGTCATTTTTGACCCGAAGGTCCTGAGTGTGACTATTTTGTTTTAAGACCACTTAGACTTTTCAAATCCTGTCCCCAATTTTTTTGGGTGTTCATATACCAAGTACCAAAAAAGTCACCAAGTTTTGGACCATTCCGATGAAGCTACGATTTTTAACATTTTTTTATTTAAACGCTTCGGGACATTTTTGACCCGAAGAACCCCAGAGGGTTAAAGATCCAACGGTATATTAAATTCTACACATGGGGTACTTTTTATCCTTGTGTGCACCAAACCCATCTAGCGTGTTTGCTGCCAAAAAGCTCTTTTTTTAGTTTAATCTGACCACAGAACCCCGTGCCGTTTGAAGATCCAGTCGTGTCTGACACCTGAATAAGCTGGAGTTTGTATTTGGATGAGCGAGGAGCCTTTTAATAGGCTTTCTGACCCCCAAGACTCAACTAATCTCTGCAGTTCTCCATCTGTGATCCTTGAAGAGTCTTTGGCCACTCAAACTTTCCTCCTCACCGTCCATTAAGAAAATATAGACACACGTCCTCTTCCTGGCAGTATCGTAACATCTTTAGATTATAACTTCTTAATTATTGCCCTGATGGTCAAAATGGGATTTTTCAATTCTTTAGCTATTTTCTTACATCCACTTTCTATTTTGTGATGCTCAACAATCTTAAGATGCACATCAGAACTATATTCTTTGGTTTTATTCATTGTAATGGATGATTAAGGGAATTTGGCCTTTGTGCTTCCTCATATTTAAACTCCTGTAACACAAGAAGTCATAGCTGGACAATGTCATGTTCCTAGTCACCCTGGTGTGCTAAAAAAGGTAAATATTAATGGGAATATACTTCATATTTTATTCATAAAAAATTCTAGGGGTATGAATAATTGTGGCCAACGTGTTTTGGAGAAAAATATTTATTTTATAATGTGATTTACCCCCCACTTTCAATTCTTTTACTTCAATGAAAGGTTAGAACTTTAACCAAATTTTTTGAATGAAAGATCAAAAGCATAAACGATGCAGATTTATTTTTTATAGCCATTTTTTATCATTTTTACCAGGGGTACCATTAATTCTGAGCACGAAAGTATATGTACTGTATTTATAGATATAGATATATAGATAGATAAATACAATATACATACTACAGGCTTTGTTTTTTTACTGGCTGAATGTTTTGTGCCCAAGATTTAATTAGATTGTTTTAAAGATTTATGAATACATTTCTCTCTGGTTTTATTTGGCAGTTTGTCTAGTTTTTGTTTTAGTACATGTTTATGATTATTAGAAGAACATTAGAACACAATCTAAAAAAAATCTTTTTAAAGCAGAAGCTAAAATCACATAATCAAAAAATAAATAATTACAAAAGCACAGTATAAATTTTAACTGGTAATATTAATCTGAGCTTATGATTGACAGTATATTAGCCTACATTTGATTTACCCCAAATACACTTTTAAAATTCCAAATAAGGGACATATAATGTCCAACTAACAAATATTTTAGCATATATATATATATATATATATATATATATATATATATATATATATATATATATATATATATATATATATATAATATATATATATATATATATATATATATATATATATATATATAATATATATATATTATGTACTTTATGTCTTTCAATTCAAACACATTTAACACAATTATACAAATGGACAGTTCCTTTAAAGACATCATATTTTCCCCCAATAAATATTCCTTATTTTTCCTTCTACTTTTTTTTTTATTTTGTGATAATACCCACCAACACATACATATAAATAAAACAATAAATAAATAAAAATATAACATTCACATATATCAAAATCTTATAATGACACATAATTCCTAATAGTTATTGAAGTAATATTATTCAAATATCAAATATTAAATATTAAATAAGTAAATAAATAAAATAACAAATAACTAGAAATAAAAGGGAAGGTTACATTAAAATGTAGTTAGCTAATATATATTCCTTTATTTTATGGAATATTCTTTGATTTTAGAGTTGCACATATCTTTTCAAAATGTATACATTTGTTTCTAATTTAATGTTCTCCTCTCCATAATGTACTTTAGAAACCAAATCTAACCACTCATATAAAACTGGGGATTCTTGCTTTCTCAAAAAAAAAAAGAAAAATTGCATTAAAAGCTGTAATTATCAGCATTCTAAATAAGAATACATCATCTTTTTTACGTAGCATAGATCCTATCCCCCAAACCATATTTTGTATCTTTATATATGTTTCTTTAAAAAAAATCTTCCCTGATTTAGGCTACTTCTGTTCAATTTCTTTTTTTATTAGAAGTATAAAATATATGAGTGTAATGAGCTAGAAGTTCACTGCAACTTATCCAACTTCCTAAAGATAAATTATTATAATTAGAAGATAATCCTCGTGTTATAAAATATCACATATGAATTTTTCAAGCAAAATGTATATTTTAGTCAGAATTATTAAAGACCTATTTGGCGCGCATGCGCGCAGCAGCGCTCATTCAATATGAAGATTAGCATTTGCACTACTTTCTCACATTTACAGATGGAGAATATAACTGTATAATGTAAGTTTTGCACTGAGGGGGGGGGAAAACATGTCACAAACGCATAATGGTGGATCGATTTGATCCACGATCGACCTCTAGGGGGCGCGCCTCCCCTGGGGGGCGCCAAAGAGCCACAGGGGAGGCGCGACACGCGAAGAAAAAAATAACTGTATGCAGCTCTATTAATATCGCAGGGCTTAAAGTATTCCGGCAACGTATGCGATACATTTTTGTATATGATCACGCTCTTATTCACGCAAATGTTTTTAAACCATTCATTCGCGACAAGACAAAAGAGAACGGGCTGTCAGTGAATGTCCTCCTGACACACACAGACACACGCACACACACACACACACACACACAGACACACACGCACGCATGACGCACAGAAAGACGCGCCCCAGTAGCTATCGAGTTCTCTTTCGCGCTTGAACGAACAATAACCCACACATTTATGCCAAAATGTCCGTTTTGTCGAGTATCCTCACAAGAACAGTCTTAAATGAGTTAAATAAAATCTTAAATGAAGCAAAGAGTAGTGAGAGAATGAGATGCGGCATATCTTAAAGTGACAGCGACACTCATTCTCTCTGTCTGTAAAGTTAACAAAAGAAGGGAACAGAGAAAATCATTCACTGCTCTTGACTAAAGAACGCTTGTTGCTTTAATAAGGATTAATCTATATTTTATTTATAATTTAGTGCAGACTGTTTTATAACCTTATTCAATTTCTGTATATTTCATAACTGTTAGACAGGAAAGGTACAGGTAAATATGACATTTATTATGGGTTTAAGTGAGGATTGTTTTAAGTTAACTTAAATTAAAAGTTGTTATATTTTTTGAAGCCTAATAAATGTTTAAAATTTTTGGGAAAGTAATTTTCATTGAGACATCAGTAGATATTAATATCAGTGATACTGGCCTTCATTCATAAAAAGATGCCATAAAAAAATTCAGACTCAGGACTTGACTCAATACCCCTGATATTGGTAATTGTGCTTGCGTTTATTAGCTTTAAAATGCATCTTTTCCTTGTCCCAAGTCAAAAAGTCAAAAGTCTGCATTAAGTAAGGAGACAGGGGGACAAAAAACATAGGAAATATTATCCTGAGTAGTTGGGGCCCGAGCTGCGCGCGTGTGTGTGTGTGTGTGTGTGTGTGTGTGTGTGTGTGTGTGTGTGTGTGTGTGTGTGTGTGTGTGTGTGTGTGTGGTGTGTGTGTGTGTGTGTGTGTGTGTGTGTGTGTGTGTGTGTGTGTGTGTATTATGCACAACAAAGCATAATACAGTTGTTTGGCTCTATTAACATGAAGGCGACAGAAGCATCTTATCGTGTCACGTATAGCGAAGGCAGGCAAACCCAATAACATCGGCGAAACACAGCTACTCATTGCATTACACATGTTAAACGTGTTTTGTTGACTTGTGGTTAGGCCTACTGATGTTCAGTGATTTTAAAAGTAGCCTCAATTAGGCCTGCATAAAGTTGTAAATAATTTGCTGTTGCAAAGAATAGTTTATGAATGCACGTTTTAAACAGTTGTGGAAATAAAATGTCTTCAAATACAATATTAAAAAATATTAAAATTATCAGTTTTTATTGAAACTCATCATTGCCTGGAACACACAAAAGATGGCATTTACTGCAGAGGCGTGTGTGTGTGGGTTAGGGCATGCGGACGGGATTTGGGTGGGTGGGGGGTCTCGGCTGTCCTAACCTACTGTAAGGGGGAGGCTCACATTCACCCAATTTGAAAACCCCTGATCTAGACTAGATAAACCTGGTTCAAGTTAGTGAGATTGCGTGAACTTGAATTACCTTTTATGAAACCGCCTTAAAGCTGCAGTAGGGAGTTTTGAGAAAATGTTGACTTCGCCTGAAAATTTAAACAAGCACAACTTACAGGTCCCACCCCCTTGCTCTCTGCTGCGCTACAGCCCTCCCTCCACAGCTCGTCATCGGAGCCTGTCGTGAACGCGCAGGCTAGTAAACACACCGATGACGGCGGATTGAAAGTTATATGGCACATTCACTAATAGGGACTAAACATCAACAATATGCTTTACATTGACTATGGCCTGCCCATACTTTGACTACAAACTTAAGTTTGGTACCAATTGGTCCTAAATCATTATGTATTTTGCAATACATGTAACTTTATAACGTTGCACTCTTTATACTTCACTCTATACGTTATAAATAGCTAGTATGATATTTTTAATATAACGGTAACTAATGTTACAGTATGTAAGTAATTATAGCGATATTTAATGCTAGATAAGGTGTGCTAGTACATTATTTTAGCAACATGACAAGCCAGTGAATTTAGCAGGTTTCAATTGTTGCTTAGCAGAGAGAGTGCGTGACATTTTATCTACGTGTTATGTGGCTAGAGTTTTGAAACCGAGTCAATGGGCTCTGTCTAATTCTTTCTTTTTCGCTTGTTTATCGTCATCGGTCTTTTTCCTTTTACCTCTTTGTTTTATGAGCAGGTGTCACTCGAGAATTGGCAGTTTAGGTTGTTTCTCTCCGTCATAAGCACAGCTGCAGCTCGCCGGCAATCTTGAGTTTGAACGACGGTACGCACTCGCGCTGTGCAAGAGAGGGGTGTGATCAGCGCGTACACGAGCGTGATTGACACTGCTAAGACATTCCTCCTGGCTCTGATTGGTTGTTTCTGACGGGAGCATTGTATTTCTGCAAATGGCAATAGGACCACTGGGAAGAGCCAGATGAGCTTGATTTTTACACAGATTATTTGTCTTATATTCTACTGTCAGGACATAATGACAGTTTTAACAAATGTAAAAAATATTTTTACCTACAGCAGCTTTAAGCCCCAACTGATTTGTTAGGTTAATTCAAGTCGGGTTTTGGAGCTTAATCCCCGCTTTTCTAAGCTTCTTTTATGAAACAACCCCCAGAAATGATAGGTAGCCTATTTTAAGTTCTTTCCAATAGGAAAATGCAAGTGTTCGCGCCCGCGCTTCCCTGCCATGCACACTCCACACTCACACACTTATGCGTCAAAATCTTCTGTTTATTTGTGATAATCTTAGCTCTGTATTATTATTGTCTAACCATTATGACGAATTGCTTTGTTCCTTTTTTGGATAAAAGCGTCTTCTAAATATGTAGCCTAATAAATGTTATAATAATTATAATTAGGCTATTAGCCTATTATGATTTGCATAGGCCTATAGCACGGACCCCAAACACACAGCGTCTTAGTCAGGTGACTGTAAATGTTCCATTGCAGTTTTGCGAAATATTCCTCTTTCGAATTGCCTGAAAAACCTCCTCATGCGAGCGTAAAAACTTTTTTGCATAAATATGGGGGAAAAAAGTCCCCATACCTAGTGCCCACCCATTGAAAATAAATGCCCCCCTGCTGAGCGCAGTTTGGAGCCGGCTCTGGATCCATTAGAGGGATGTATAGCCATTAGTTCACATTTCTTTAAATTTAACTGTAATCCTTAGCCTGATGCTGTAGAGAACCCCTTAAGCTTCTCAATAACGAGCGGGATCTGTTCTGAACTTTTGAGGAAGATAGTAGTGTCATCTGCCAGCTGAGTTATACATAGATAATTACCTAGCACATGTAAAGGCTCTATGTTGTCAGGGCTGTTATTTTTATAAAAATCGCCAATAATTCTACAACTAAAATAAATAATAAAGGGGAGAAAGGACAGCCCTGCCGAATCGTTTAACCTCAAATCTTTCTTGACGTTCCTTGTGGAAGAGAAACTGAGCTATTAATATCTTTATTTATCATATAAACCACCTTAATAAATTCTGACCCAAACCCAAAATGCTCTAAAGTTTTCATTATAAATGGATGTACAACTGAATCAAAGGCTTTGTAAAAATCTAAAAACAATATGAAACCATTGTCCTCGATAAAGTCCTTGTAATCTAAATCAAGAACCAGCCTAATGTTGTTGTGTATAAATCTGTCTTTAAGAAATCCTGACTGAGTTTCACTAATTATCTGTCCTATGCCCTCTTTCAACCGATCAGCACAAATCTGTGTAAATAATTTGTAATCCACATAAAGTTATTGGCCTCAGGTTATCAATATATCTCTTGTCCTTCTGTAAAAAGAATACTGTGAAATTTACAGTAACTTGCTGGCAGCAATTAGCAAGTAAGTTGCTGTAGTTCATTTCACAATATGCTTACTGTACATTGAATCGCAGTAACTTTAAAAATACTGAACAACTTTTTTACAGTAATAATCACAGTACTGTGTTCATTCACAACAAATATTTTACTACTGTAATATGGATTACTGCATTCATTTTGTGTACTGTAAATTGAAGACACCGTTTGTCACAAAAATGCCATTTATTGACAACTTTTCACACTTTAAATTTCTAAAATAATTTAATAGCATAGCATACTTTTTTTTCCAATAGGTAAATATTTTTCTGTGAACATTTCATTTCATTTTGTATACAACAACACTTTTCTGAACATACAAACACAAACATACAAATCCCGTTTAAGATTTATTAAAATGTTCGGTTTAAATTACAAATGTATAAAAGACAAATTAAATGGCCCAACATGCCTGTTCCTCACTTGATCTATGTGCCTGCACACTATCTGGCCATTTCCAAGTGCAACCATACAAGACACCGTTCCCGTCTGTTTCTGAACTGTCCCCCGGGGCCCAGATAGGCCCTGATTTTGTTTCATCTGTTTTGCCTGCACTTGACTTTTAAAATCAGGATGGATGAGATCCAAGGTAGACCTTAGCTTTCTTCCACACAACAGTTCCGCAGGAGATTTCCCAGTAGTCGACTGTGGTGTGATCCTGTAACTGAACAATGCTCTAGCAAGCTTTGTCTCAATGGAATCTCCTGTGCTCTTCTTCATCAGACTTTTGAACGTTTGCACCGCCCGTTCAGCCAGTCCATTAGAAGCTGCGTGATACGGTGCTGTGGTGATGTGTTTGATGCCATTTCGGGTCATAAACTCTTGGAACTCTGCACTTGTGAAACTGCTGCCATTATCCGACACCACCATTTCAGGTATCCCATGTTGGCTAAAACTTTGTCTCAGGCATTGAATGGTTACAGCAGAGGTAGACTTATGTAACGGGTACACATCTAGCCATTTAGAGTAGGCATCCACTAAGATTAAGAACATTCTCCCTAGCCACGGACCAGCATAATCAATGTGGATTCTTCTCCATGGCAGGTTTGGCATCTCCCATGGATGTAAAGGTGCACAGGGGGGACAATTTCTATTCTCTTGACATGTGGCACAAGTTTTTACCATCCCTTCTATTTCCGCGTCCATCTGTGGCTGGCCACCACATGTAACTTCGTGCCAAACCTTTCATTCAGGTTATTCCAGGGTGATTGATGTGTAATTGTTTCAATAGAGCTGCGCGGCCCGGCGGGGGAACCACCACGCGCGCTCGCC
This sequence comes from Chrosomus eos, assembly GCA_036326025.1. Classification (NCBI taxonomy): domain Eukaryota; kingdom Metazoa; phylum Chordata; class Actinopteri; order Cypriniformes; family Leuciscidae; genus Chrosomus; species Chrosomus eos. The sequence continues at coordinate 24,258,563 of CM070819.1, forward strand.
ACAGAACACAACCTCCTTGTACACTGAGTTCATCTCGTTTCTTAGTATATGCTCCAAAAACGGACTCGTCCATTCTCTTTGGCCATCCTCTGAGCTCATACTCTCTCACTCGAGTTAAAACTGCATCTTTGTCTGTCCATTTTCTCACTTGTTCTGCTTTGACAAGGGGCACATCATTTTTTTCAAGCAGAAGTTCTCTTTCTTCCTCCACTTGAGTCTCTATTCCTTTCTCCATTAAAGGCAGTCTGCTTAGTCCATCCGCATTTTGATGTTCCTTGCCAGCTTTGTATACAATGGTGTATTCATATCCACACAGTGTCACAGCCCATCTCTGTATACATGGCGATGCCATTTGTGGCACTTCTCGCAGTTCATTAAATAATGAAATCAACGGTTTGTGATCCGTTACAATGGTGAACTGCCTCCCATACATGTATGTGTGGAATTTCTTTACTCCAAAAATGACAGCTAGACCTTCCTTCTCTAATTGGGAGTAATTCTTCTCAGCTGCATTCAGTGTTCGTGACACAAATCCGATCGGCCGCTCTGTGCCATCCTCCATGCTGTGCGACAACACGGCTCCAACCCCGTATGGGGAAGCGTCACAAGCCAGAATGATCGGTTTCTTTATGTCATAATGCACTAGAATGGCTGACGACTGCAGAAGATTTTTTGACTTCTCGAAGGCTTCTTTTTGTTCAGAGCCCCATGTCCATTTTGTCTCCTTCCTAAACAGTGCATGTAATGGTGCTAACAAGGTGGATAGACTAGGCAGGAACTTATGATAATAGTTCAACAGGCCTAAATAAGCCTTCAGTTCACTCACAGACTGCGGTGTGGGGGCTTCCTGGATCGCTTTGACTTTTTCTGCGACTGGATGCACACCTGCCGCACTGATTTTGTGGCCAAGAAATACCACCTCCTCTCCATAGAACTCACACTTGCTGCGTTTCAATCTCAGCCCACTTCTTTCTAGCCGAGACAATACCTCTTCCAGGTTTCTTAGATGTTCTTCCTCACTAGTCCCTGTGACTAAAATGTCATCCAAATAAACTGTGACGTGTGGCATGTTTTGCAAGATTCCTTCCATAGTGCATTGGAAGATGGCTGGGCTCGACGCTACTCCGAATGGTAGCCTACAGTAAGTGTACAGTCCCTTGTGTGTATTGATAGTGACATATTTCTTGGCACTTTTGTCAAGCATGATCTGCTGATACGCGTGGCTCATGTCCAGCTTTGAGAATTTCTGCCCTCCAGCTAACTGTGCAAACAAATTGTCCACTTTAGGAATAGGATATTGTTCCACACTGGATGCTCCGTTTACTGTGAGTTTATAATCCCCACAAATTCGAAATGAGCCATCTGGCTTCTTCACGGGTACAATGGGTGCTGCCCATTCTGAAAACTGTACAGGTTCTATATTTTTCTCTTCAACCAGTCTTTGAAGCTCTGCCTCCACCAGGGGTTTTACTGCAAAGGGTAAACGTCGAGGCTTATAGAATCGTGGCTGTGCTTCGGGGTTAACATGAATGTTCGCTGTGGTGCCTTTAAGCGGTCCCAGCTCTTCTTTGAACACTTCAGTGAGCCTGTCTAAAACTTTTGACAATTTTAGTGCTGGAGTCATTGTTACTTTATTTACCAGCTGTGGCAGCAGCCCTAAGTCTTTTAGCCAGCCACGGCCCAACAAATTTGGCCCTGCCCCTTCTACTACAACCATTGCCAGTTTTTTTTCTACTTCCTGGCATGTCACTCTTCCTGTGACTTGTCCCAGCACCCCCATCTTCTCACCTGTATATGTCTTCAAGTTCAATTTGCATGATCTCCACTCGGGCATGTCTGTTTTTTTTCCATAGCTTAGAATATTGCTCCTTACTGATGATTGTGACACCACATCCTGTGTCCACTTCAAACTCCAATTCCATGCCATTCACCTTTAACTTTTGTGTGATAGGAGCCACTTTAGGTAGGTTGTGATACACTGTAAATTGTATTTATATCACCTGCATCCTCTTCCTCACTCACTTCCTCCTCTTTGACTAAATGTGACCTCCTACCTTTCTCTTTTTCCTTCCCTCCACTCTTTGGCCTTTGAACGGTGCTTTCTGTAAACTAGCCCCAGCTTGCTTTGATTTGCATGCTCGTTTTATGTGTCCACGCTTCCCACATTTATGACAGAGTTCATTCACAAACCTGCATTCCTCGAGCACATGATTTCCTTTGCATCTATAACACACAAAGTCTCTTTCCGGGCCTTTCCTTTCCGCTGAGTACACTTTATGCACCGGTGTTTGTCCTTTCAGCATCCTCGTTGCTTGCACTGTCTCATCTGTTAGCATTCCTTGTAAATCTTTTACATTTTTGTTTGCCGACTCCATTGCTTGACAGATATTAAATGCTTTCTCAAAGTTTAAGTCCACTTCTGTCAATAGCGTTGCTGCATCCTGTCATCATTCACTCCACACACGAGTCTGTCTCGCAGCATTTGCGAAAGTGTTGCCCCGTACTCACAATGTTGTGATAACTTTTTCAACTCAGCCACAAAGTCAGCAACAGTCTCTCCATTCTTCCGTGTGCGTGAATTAAACTTGTATCTTTGCACAATTTCACTTGGCTTCGGATTATAATGGGCTTTGAGCACGTTTATCAACTCCTCTTATGTTTTCTCCCCTGGAGTCATGGGACACAGTAAACTTCTCAGCAAACTATAAGTGGCTGCCCCTACCCCACTTAATAACACTGCTTTCTTTTAGTCAGCGTCGGTAATCTCATTTGCTTGAAAGAAAAAGTCCAACATTCCACTGTATTCCTCCCATAATTGTGTCTCACCGTCAAAAGGGCTCACCGTTCCTAACAGCGCTGCCATCGTGTTTATTCACAATCTGCTCTTTCTGCACGCGGTCAGTACTCCGTGTACACTTTGCCTTTTCATCCTCGTCGCCATTTATGTGATATCCTTTGGTGCATCATACATGAGGAGACATGTAGATAAATTAATGTGAATCTTTATTAACAGATGCAGAGTGGACAACGTGCCTCTTAACACCGGCTCAGCAGATAACAGACTAACACACCCACTGCTCTCTATGCCCGTGCATCACCAGAGGTAAGTAACCCATATGCAAGCCCATGCCGCCCTCTACTGGACAACCTTCGCTATAGCATTCCATTTACTACAGCAGGTAACCCATTTATGTTAATTTATATATTATTTATTAACTGAATGTTAATATCATTTACTGATATAATTAAAACGGTTTTTCTTTGTTTCTATTTTGATTTTTACAGACCACACATTTGTGAAGTAACATATACAAAACTCCTTTGAATAAATAAGTTCAACTGGGATTACCTCTCGTGTTTCTCTTACTGGAAGCACACACCACCATCTTGACTGCATTAATCCTGAACCCCTTGAGCGTCCCATATGCTCGTATATGGTCCTTCGAGCCGGATTGCCTCAAGATGGATCCCGAAAATCCCAGTGCAACTGAGCCATTCGTCCGACCTCACCCAAGAGAGAGACATCTTCCTGCCCATCTGGCCGATTATGACGTCCAGCTTCCGCCTAACCTACACCCAGACCCACTTACTGCCTGCCTGTCTTCGCAGAGACAATCCAGATCATCAAGACATAAGTCTAGATCCATTTCTTCTGGTACGGTTTACAGTAATTCATCCAGATCTAATCGCAAAGCACAACGCAAATCTTCCAAACGTGGACTCTCCGATCTTCACACTGCCATGTTAGAGGAAAGGCCAAAGACTCTAGACTTGGAAGAAATTAAACAGCAGATCGAAGAGGAAGCCATTGTAGATAAATAGTGTGAGAGACTTGATGCTCAGGCTAGAGAAGTGCAGTATAGACAGGAACAAGCCACTAAGGCTAGAGAGTTGCTAGCTAAGCAGGTAGAGACCCGGCGGCGCCTTATAAAGGTTCGAAATGAGCTTGAGGTTGCTAAATATGTTTGTGGACTTATCAAACAGGAATCTCAAGAGGTTAATGTTTCTGATTAACAGTTCAGCCATGTTGTTGACCCATTGTCAGAGGTAAGCAAACAACACATAGTCGCTGTTACCAATGATCTTGAGTCATCTGTCGAATTAATGCCTCGTCATTCTACCCCTTGCCTTGTTAACTTTATACCTGTGTCATCAGTTATGCCTTACCCTGTTTCACGCACCGTACACATTACTACTTCAGTAACAGAACCCCCATTCAGTTCTGTCACCTCAGCTGCTGAGGTAACCCAGCCCAACATGGTTACAATGTCATCTGCTTCGTTAGTTACAGCACAGCCCACTTTAATGTTTAGGCCAGATAATGATGTTCCCCTAACCTTTAACCCGTCTGCGGTGGCCAGGCCGCACCATTACTCAGATACCTCTGTCACTTATAGTCAGACACCCTCTGTCAGTGTCCTGCCTATAGTCCCATCTACAGTTCCTGTAACATTAGGGGCTCCCTTACATACTCAGACTTATCAAGTCATGAATCATAGCCCTCATTGGACAACACTATCACACCCTGTTCCCCCACCTGACGCTTATCATAGGCGAGCAGTATCGTACCCTTCCCCAGCCCAATCACCAGGGGCCTTATTTATAAACGTTGCGTACGCACAAAAGAAGGCGTACGCCGCTCTCTACGCAATAATTGGTATTTATAAAAAGCAAACTTGACGGGAAAATGTGCGGTCCTTCACGCAAGCTTTGACCCAGGCGTACGCACAAAAACGGGTGAAATGAGAAATGGCGACACCGTCGGCAGAAGGAAGAAACACGTGAAAGTGTAGACCGTTGTGTTAAAGAAATGGCAATACTGTCTCTCATAAATAAAAAGAAAGACTTTACAAAGAAAGTATTACAATTAACAGCCTACTACACGAACACCCGTTTGATCAATCTGCAGTGTAAAACAAACAAAATCAAACAGAAATGCAAATTAATATTTGCAAAAAGAAAAGTGAAATATGTTCTGCAATAATATTGGCATGTTATGCAATTCATCCTCATAACACATCTGTAGCTTGTCAGATGCAATCAAATGGATGGTAATAAAATGCTATGATGCCATCACAATGCGTAATTATGATGGAGCGCTAGACGCTTTTTTGCATCGACTTTGATGTCCGAACATTTCTGTTTTATTTCGGCCACGGTCCGAGGTTGTGAGTCTGCAGCATTAACGGCGTCTGCAAACTTTTGCCACTCAAGTGCCTTTTTGGCATTAGTAATGCCCACACTGTGCCCTCAAAACAACATTTTACTCCTCTTTTCCACGTCGCCAACGATAATTTCTACTTGACATTGAGTGAAGTTACATTCTTGGTTTTTCCTCTCTGTATTTGCCATGATTTTGCAATCGATGAATATTCAATTGTGGGCATTTCACGGACTATTTATGGGCAACTATGGGCGTGACATGAAGCCGCAAAAGCTGCGCTACATTTGAATTGACTCCATAGAATTGGTTGTGATTTATTAAGGGAAATCTGCGTAGGATGTGCATGCGCACGGTTTTATAAATCCGAATATTTCTGTGCGTACGCACGTCCTATGTTTCATCCGTACGCCACTTCTGACGCAAATCCTACGCAAAGTTTTATAAATGAGGCCCCTGGTCTGGAAATATTAGCTTCCTCAGCTTATGGTGTCCCAAAGCCAGCTATCCCATACTTCGACACTGGCTGGGAAAGTGACTTTGCACTACTGAAAATGTCCTTAGACAAAGTAATGAATAACCAACCTCATTTAAGTGAACATTACAAATACCAGGTCCTTTTAAGTCACTTAAAACTCCCCAGTGCTCTTCAGTTGGCCAATGCATACATCCACGACCCCAGGCCATACACAACCTCTTTACAAGCGCTGCAGGACAAATATGGGCAACCACCTCAACTGGTACAGTCCGAATAAGGTGCCATACTGAATGCACCATCAGTCAAGTTCGGTGATGCAGAGGCTTTTGATTCTTTTTCCCTATCTATCCAAACATTAGTAGGGATGCTTAGAACGTTGGAGGGCACAAACGGATACGAGCTGCGCTGTGGTTCTCACGTCGACCGATTGTTAAGCAAGATGCACCCATCATTTTGCGATGGGTTCGTCGAGTACTGTTTCAGCCGAGGTATTCTACAAACTGGCACAGACCGCACTTATACATTACCTGATTTCTCTGCATGGCTGCAGATGAAGTCACAGGCAAACGCATCTCCAATATAGCAGCTACACTGTATCAGACTGATACTGTTAGATCCACCAAGAAAGATCTAAGATTCAACCTTTTTGCCCATATTGTAACTCTAAGGACCACTTGCTTAACGCGTGTCCAAAGTTCAACCCAGGTAACAGGGAACGTTCCCATAACTTTCACTAACGTTATGTAAAAGTCTTGTAAATGTTAGTAAAAAACGTTCCTGAAATAATGTTTCTGGAACGTTCTTATAATGTTTATAGAGTTAAAATACATTCTCGTAACGTTGAGAGAAAAACGTTCTTAGAACAAAGTTTTTAGAACGTGCTTGTGATGTTATTTGTTCCTGACTGATGTTCTCATAATGTTAAGTGAAAACGTTCTTATAACAACGTTCATGAAACGTGCTTGTGATGTTCTCATAATGTTGAGTGAAAACGTTCTTATAACAACGTTTATGAAACGTGCTTGTGATGTTATTTGTTCTTGACTGATGTTCTCATAATGTTGAGTGAAAACGTTCTTATAACAACGTTCATGGAACGTCCTTGTGATGTTATTTGTTCTTCACTGATGTTCTCATAATGTGGAGTGAAAACGTTCGGTAACACTTTATTTGAAGGGGTGTGCATAAGACTGACATGACACTGTCATAAACATGACATAACACCTGTCATAAACATGAAGGAGTCTTTATGAATGTTTATGACTGTTGTCATTAAGTGTCATTCGGTAAATTATGACACTTTCAATGCAAAGTTGACATTGTTTAAAATGTCTTTGTTATGACAACTTGACATTACCCAAGACAAAAATGTCTTGATTATGACAACTTGAAATTAACAAAGACGGAAATGTCTTTGTTATGACAACTTGACATTAACCGAGAAATCATAACCTGTCAACCTGTGACAACTTTGGCCGTCATGACACCATTATAACTGTGTCATGAATATTTTACTTGTCCTCAAGTAAAGTGGAACACATTGTACTAGTTATAAAGATGTCATTAAGGGTTATTACACTGCAAAATGCTTGAAGTTTGATAATTAGACCTGTTATGACATATTTATGACAGGTTGACAGGTTATGATTTCTTGGTTAATATTAAGTTGTCATAACAAAGACATTTCCGTCTTTGTTAATGTCAAGTTGTCATAATCAAGACATTTTTGTCTTGGGTAATGTCAAGTTGTCATAAGAAAGACATTTTTTGTCTTTGTTAATGTCAAGTTGTCATAACAAAGACATTTTAAACAATGTCAACTTTGCATTAAAAGTGTCATAATTTACCGAATGACACTTAATGACAACAGTCATAAACATTCATAAAGACTCCTTCATGTTCATGACAGGTGTTATGTCATGTTTATGACAGTGTCATGTCAGTCTTATGCACACCCCTTCAAATAAAGTGTTACCAAACGTTCTTATAACAACGTTCATGGAGCGTCTTTGTGATGTTATTTGTTCTTGACTGATGTTTTCATAATGTTGAGTGAAAAAATTCTTAGAACAATGTTCATGGAACGTCCTGGTGATGTTCTCATAATGTTGAGTGAAGACGTTCTTAGAACAAAGTTTTTAGAACGTCCTTGTGATGTTATTTGAACTTACTATTGAGAGTTCTTAGAACTTTTGATACTATTGAGAACGTTCTTAGAACAACATTCTCAGATACAAAAGTATGTTCTTAGAATGTTTTTCTAACATTCCCATTAAGTTATGAAAACGTTATCTCTGAATGTTTTCAGAACGTTCCAAGCATCTGTTTTTTTAAAGTATTAAGAACGTTTTATCATTTTGAAAATGTTATGAAAATGTAATTATTTTAATGTTTTCTAAACGTTCAAAAAATCCAGTTTTTAAAAAAATGTTTTAAGAACGTTTTGTCTAAACAGTTATACATAACTTTTAAAGAATGTTAGGGAACGCTCTCTTAAAGAGATACTCCACCCAAAAATGAAAATTCTGTCATCATTTACTCACCCTCAAGTTTTTGCAAGCCTGTATGAGCTTCTTTCTTCTGCACAAAGGAAGATATTTTGAAGCTCTGTGGACCTCCCCTCCGCTAACGCTTCCCGCCAACCCTCTGGGAAGAGAGCTGGCATTGAGGTTGAGCTGATACGTCTGCTCACCCAGGCCGTGGAAAGCATCGGCCTCGATTGGGAGGCGCCCACGCTGCCGCTGTGCAACAGGCTGGGCGGACGCTTTCTCGGGAAAGACAAAGCTTTGTCACAGTCGAGACCCGCGCCCTTCCTCCCTGGACGGTGAGAGACATTCGTGGCTAACGCTATCCGAGATGACGGAAGCTGAGCACTCCGTGTTCCTCGACGCACCGCGCTCTCGCTCTGCTGGACGCCGCCCCTCTCAGCGCGGGCCCCGGCCGAGGATTGAGATAAAGCCCGAGGTCTCAAGGCCTTCCTAGTCTCTCTAGCAGCCGGTGTCTCAGCCCGCTTGCCTGCGCACAAAAGCCGTTTCTATGGCTACCCAGATAAATCCAATAAAGAGTGTATTTTCTGGTGTTCCGGCTACAGCCGATGGTGTTATGAGTGTTGTAAGAATGCCCACGCCCCAGTGCCCATTCCCACTACCAGACACAGCCCGCCACGGTGCAGGGCTAGCACACATAAAATCGACTCAGGTCGATTGTGCAGACTATGTAGTGAACGCGCCCATACAATGCCCGCTTACACTACACACTGCGTGTCCCTTGGTTTCTGTAAAAACGAAACCAACACACATTCAGTCGGCTCCGGCCGAAAGTGTTCTCAGTGCAGTAAATGTGCCCGCTGTCCCGCGCCCGCATCCTCTCACTGACACGCCGAATCCCACGAGATTCACCCCCGCTCGCTTCCTCTGCGCAACCCGTCATAGAGAAGCTGAGCGCGGCCAGGATGCCCGCTGTAATCAGCGCGCGCCTTGCACGCTGTAAACACAGCAGCGTTGATTCAGTCAGCGCGAGCTGACAGTGTTCTCAGTACAGTTAATGTGCCCGCAGTCTCGCGCCCACATTCTGGCACACACGCCGAATCCCACGGGATTCACCCCCGCTCGCTTCCTCTGCACAACCTGTCACAGAGAAGCTGAGCGCGGCCAGGCTGCCAGCTGTGATCAGCGCGCGCCTCGCACGCTGTAAACACAGCATTGATTCAGTCGGCGCGAGCTGACAGTATTCTCAGTGTAGTAAATGTGCCCACATTCTCTAACACACGCCGAATCCCACGGGATCTCTGCGCGTCCCGCCATAGAGAAGCTGAGCGCGCCCCCCCCGCCTCGAACGCTGTAAACAAGGTGTTGTGTTCCCAGTACACAGGGGCTCTCGAGCCGCCGTTCTGCCGCGGCCAGAGCCCAGATTTCATTCTACCCTTAGCTATTCACGCAGATGCGTGGTCAAGGCTTCCCGGGGTATCAGAATGGGTGTTGAACACTATAACGAGAGGCTATTCGCTACAATTCGCTCAACGCCCTCGCCGTTACACGGCGCGCGTCGAAACTACGGTGAAAAGCGAAGTATCTCATCTACTTCGAGCCGAGATAGCGAATCTACTGAGGAAAGGGGTTATAGAACCTTTATCTCAGGCTCAGAGCGAAGGGGGCTTATACAGCAGATATTTTCTGGTACCGAAAAAAGATGGTGGGCTCAGACCCATTCTAGATCTGCGACTGCTGAACAGAACGCTCGTGAAGCGCCAGTTCAGAATGCTTACGGCCAGGAAAATCCTCGCGCAAGTGCGCCAAGGAGACTGGTTCATGTCAATAGATCTTAAAGACGCCTATTTTCAAATACAAATAGCGTCCCATCACAGCCGATTCTTGAGATTCGCCTTCGAGGGCCAGGCATATCAATACACAGTCCTGCCGTTCGGCCTGTCCCTAGCACCCCGTACGTTCACGAAGTGCATGGACGCGGCACTCGCCCCCCTGAGACTTCGGGGCATGCGAGTTTTGAACTACTTGGACGATTGGCTGATTCTAGCTCGTTCACGAACGGAGCTCATAGAACACAGGGCCGCATTACTCGAGCACCTCGAGGAGCTGGGCCTTACAGTCAATTGGGCGAAAAGCTCACTGCTCCCCAGTCGGAGAATTTCCTTTCTGGGAACAGTGTTGGACTCGCTATCCATGACGGCACGCCTGTCACCGGAGCGCGGATTGAATATTCAGCACGTCGCGAAATCCTTCCGCCACGGTTCTATAGTCCCGCTTAGAAGGTTTCAGAAAATGCTGGGTCTGATGGCCTCAGCAGCCTCCGTACTCCAGTTTGGCCTGCTCCGCATGCGCCCACTGCAGCTATGGCTAAAAGCACGAGTTCCCCCCAGGGCGTGGACCGCAGGTCTATTTCGCCTCAGGGTCGACCTTCAGTGCATTTCGGCTCTGAAACCATGGAAAGTAACCGACTGGTATCAGTCAGGTGTGAGTCTGGGGATCCCCTCGAGTGTGAGGGTGGTGTCTACGGACGCCTCCACATCGGGGTGGGGAGCGCTGCTCGAGGGCAGACCGCTAGCTGGCCTATGGTCAGTACGGGAGAAGCTCCTTCACATAAACTGCTTGGAATTAATAGCAGTCGACAAAGCGCTTCGGCGCTTCTGTCCCCAGATAAAAGGCCACCACGTATTGGTCCGGTCGGACAACATGTCAGTGGTGGCGTACATAAATCGCCAGGGCGGCGTCAGGTCCCGAAACCTTTACAGGCTGACGGAGCGCCTCCTGGTCTGGGCTCAGCACAACCTGCTCTCGCTGAGAGCGGCGCATGTGCCTGGTCACCTAAATGTGGGACCAGACAGGCTGTCCAGAAACAACGTCCCAGCAGGAGAATGGTCTCTGCACCCGCAGACTATCCAGCTGCTGTGGGAAACGTTTGGCAAAGCGCAGGTGGACCTGTTCGCGTCCCAAGAAAACGCTCACTGCCCGAGATTCTTCTCGAAAAGCCGGGACGCGCTGGCCCATGTTTGGCCCTGCCGCCCCCAATATGCTTTTCCCCCTGTCTCACTCCTGCCTCAGGTGTTGGAGCGAATCAGGAGGGAGGGATGCCCAGTGCTACTCATAGCTCCGCTCTGGACAAACCAGTCGTGGTTCCCTGTCCTGATGCAGCTGACCAGCGCTGCCCCATGGCCTTTACCGTTGAGGAGAGACCTCCTCTCTCAGGCGGAAGGCTCGATTTGGCATCCTCGCCCGGATTTGTGGTCCCTGCACGCATGGGCCATCAACGGGTACCCGCTGACCTCCCAGAGGGAGTGTTAAACACGATCGCGCAGGCTAGAGCCCCGTCTACCAGACGGCTCTACTCCTCGAAGTGGTCTGTGTTCTCTGCTTGGTGTAAAGCGCAGGGCTTTTCACCTGTAGACTGCGGGGTTACGGAAGTGCTTTCCTTCCTTCAGGAGCTACTGGATAAGGGCAGGTCCCCTTCCACGCTCAAAGTATACGTGGCAGCCATAGCAACGTTTGCAAAACCGGTGTCTGGCCAGTCACTAGGAAAGAACGACTTAGTCGTGCGTTTCCTTAGAGGAGCTCGGAGGCTAAACCCTCCCAGGCCCCCTTCAGTCCCGACATGGGACCTTTCCACGGTCTTGGAGGCCATGAAAGGTGCCCCATTCGAGCCAATCCAGTCGTCAGACATGAAACACTTGTCTTTCAAGACAGCGTTTCTTATGGCTCTCGCTTCAGTGAAGCGCGTAGGGGACTTGCAAGCGCTTTCAGTGAGCGCGTCATGCATGGAGTTTGGACCTAATGACTCAAAGGTCATACTCAAACCGAAGCACGGCTACGTGCCAAAATCCCTCAACACACCGTTCAGGGCCCAGGTGATTTCCCTGTCTGCCCTTCCGGTTCTCAATGAGGAGAAGGACGCGAGTCTCTTTTGCCCTGTCAGGGCACTAAGGGCTTATGTGTCCCGCTCGTCTGGTTTCAGACAGACTGAGCAGCTTTTCGTTTCGTTTGGCGGCCGTGCTAAGGGACTTGCCGCTTCGAAACAGAGCCTATCCAGATGGATAGTCGGTGCCATAGCGCTGGCTTACACTTCTAAGGGCCTACAGTGCCCTTTGGGTGTTAGAGCGCACTCCACAAGAGGCATGGCCTCCTCGTGGGCATGGTCTAGCGGGGTTACCCTGCAAGATATTTGTATGGCCGCGGGCTGGGCCTCGCCGTCTACATTTATAAAATACTATAACCTGGAGGTTCCCGCCTTACAAGCTAAGCTTTTGGCGGTATAAAATTCAGTGCTATCTGCCCGCTGTGCGGCTCGGATACTGAGTTTGACCTGCGTATTGCTCACTGACCGGTACAGCAGCTCATTAAAAATGTTGGGCTGCTGCTGTTGCCGCAGGGCAGCCAATAGGCGCGCGAGCTGTCTCGCCTATGTCTGCTTGCTGCCGCAAAGCGTTTTACATTAATAAAAAATTAAGGATAATTTTTGGCTTCAATATCTCGTGGAAAAGAGTTTTCCCCATAGCGTAAGATATTACGCAGTACTCGTTCCCTCTCTAGAGAGAACCGAGGTTACGTTAGTAACTGAGTACGTTTTCACTCAACATTCTCAGACATCTCAACATTCAACATTCAAGAACGTTCTCAATAGTATCAAAAGTTCTAAGAACTCTCAATAGTATGAGAACATCAGTCAAGTTCAAATAACATCACAAGGACGTTCTAAAAACTTTGTTCTAAGAACGTTTTCACTCAACATTATGAGAACATCACAAGGACGTTCCATGAACATTGTTCTAAGAATGTTTTCACTCAACATTATGAGAACATCAGTCAAGAACAAATAACATCACAAGCACGTTTCATGAACATTGGTATAAGAACGTTTTCACTCCACATTATGAGAACATCAGTAAAGAACAAATAACATCACAAGGACGTTCTAAAAACTTTGTTCTAAGAACGTTTTCACTCAACATTATGAGAACATCACAAGGACGTTCCATGAATGTTCTAAGAACGTTTTCAACTCCACTATGAGAACATCAGTCAAGAACAAATAACATCACAATCACGTTTCATGAACGTTGTTATAAGAACGTTTTCACTCAACATTATGAGAACATCAGTCAACGTTACAAGAATGGAACATTTTAACTCTAACATAAGAACGTTCCAGAAACATTATTTCAGGAAAGTTTTTTACTAACATTTACATAACATTAGTTACAAAGTTATGGGAACGTTCCCTGTTAGCTGGGTTTATATTGTGTTGTTTTCCACATGTCTTGTTAGATTTGATTTGTCTAGTTGTATGTTTGAGTTTGTGTTCTTTTTTCCTTTGTGGTGGGATTGTGTTTTTGGTTTAGAAAATGTAATTTTTCCTCTTTATGATTCCATTGTTTGGACTGTGTACTACCCAGAGACTCGTACAAAATGTTGTGTACTGCACAGTAAAATGTGAATCTTGAAGTAAAGTCTTTTCTGTTATTCAAATATTTAATTCACTTAGAAACGTTATACTCTGGAAAAATGTAAACACTCTTGACAAATGTGTCAACAGGTTTATAGGTTCTTATAAATCCTTTCCCTTTTAAATCCAGACCTGTAGCTGTAAGAAATTAATTGCTTATGTAGTGTAGGAAATATAAGCTGACTACGCCACCTCCTTATTCAAGGCAGGAGGAGCCCTCTAAAAGGTCACAATACGGATTATGGACAACAATTGTAATTTGTAAAAAAGTAACAAATGTATTGTTCCAATAGAACCATCAACTGTTAAAAACGTGTCAATAATAAAATTCACAGAAGTTGAGATTAGCTCTCCTCAAGACTGCAAGAGGGTCGGGCCTGCCCTTTCCTACCACCTGTAAGAGACAGAAGAAAACAGAAGAAACCCCACAGCATACACCGCAAATAAGTAGTCACCTTTAAGTCACTATTTCAGTGCCAACCTCCAATACACACCACACAGCTGTGTCACACCACCCAAATCACCTACACCAAAGGAGGTTTTGGTTTAGATGCAGGCCCGGCCCTGTACAAAGTCTCTGAGCACTGGAACACAAAAGAGGAGAGCAGTACCAAAGAAACAAAGCAATATGAAAACAACATTTAAGCTCAAAGTCAATATAAATTAACAATAACAATAAACCACAATATTAATCTAATATATACAAGAAACAGTGGCTGGTCTGCCCCTTTAACAATAAAGGAAACATGCATATTAATACACATCAATGCAGCCCACAATACAAAACAACCAAACAAAACACAGCCTACTTTAGCGGAAGTACAGCTGTAACACAGTTACCCAATCTCAGCTCTCAATCCCCAAACACAGCGCCAACGCTCCCACCACGCGCTGTGCATAGGGCACCAAGTGCTGAGGGGGCACCAAAAATAGCCTAATGAAAAATCAATCATCAAACTTCTTGTTATAATCAGATTCAGCGCGTTCTTCATCTTCAATCCGCACTGGCGCCGAGCAGAGAGCACGTCAGAAACAGAGGACAGGGTGTGTGTTTTGTGTGTGTGTGTGTGTGTGTGTTTTCATCTGAGCCTCATTGGTCTGTCACTGCTCGTCAATGTCAGAATATTTGAGATGACCAATCAAATCAAAGTAGGCGGGCTTTATGGTCACAGACGCTGAGCGTGAATTTTAACAGTGTAACTCGATGCTTCAGTGTACGATCAAATGCGAGATAAAATGTAATTTGCTAAACTTAACTTTATATATTTGACAGTTTTTTTAGGTCATAAATGTTAAACGAATGACAAAAAATAATTAGGCAAACTAATATAGTTTTGTCTATTTTGAACTGAACATTTTTTGAACCATTTTGAACTGAAAATAGGCCTATGTAACATAGCCTAGTGTAATAGTTTAGGCTACTGTCATTGTGAGGGGACAAGAAACATGAACAAAGCCGTTTTCATCATGTTAGGCACAGGATTAATAAGAATGTGTACATATTGAGAATAAAATACAAATTGTAGCCTTTAGTAAATTAAAAAAGCCAACTTTAGGAGGGGAAGAGACAGGGCAAGATAAAAACAAAGAGAAAAAGAGTGTGATGCTGAGGAGAGAAAAATAATCAGGTGCCGACTGACATGGTTTTAAAGCTGTTGTTAACGAAAATTTTCTCGGGGAAACCCCGAACCCCCCTAGCTGGCCTGCCTCAAATTCGGGACCACAGTGATTATAAAACCATGCCATTGCATGGTAATGAAACTAGTTAATAGTAAGCATTAGACCCTAAACTAAAGTGTTACTTTTTAATTTTTTATTTTTTTTTAATAAATCATACCCTCATTGGGGGCTTAGCCCCCCTAAATGAAAATCCTAAATGAAAAAAAAAATCATAAAGTATCATAAAGTAATTATGCTTAGGGCACCAAAATGGCTAGCAGCGGCACTGCCCAAACATGATTGGTAAAAGATACTATAAAACAAGAGAAGAGATTACCACATCAAATGCATTTGTATATTAATTGCATCAAACTCATAAATGGATTGGTCTTAGTGTATACTGCGTTTACCAATGTTCAGCATTCCAACACGGCCGTCAGCCCATTGAAGGTTCCGCAGCAATAAATGTTTGTCTGCCTCGCTTCCCAGACAGAGAATAAAACCTCTCAAATAATCAGCCTAAAAAGAAAGAAATAACATAAAAATGGAATTGCGCCATCAAGGCGCAGTCACGCCACGCAAACAAACCACTAGTGATGTGACATTTGAACCGAGGCATCGGAGCTTGTGTCGATAAATATTGGGCGTGCCAGATGAAGCCGCGATTCGAGGCTTGTGTTGTTAACGTGAAAATCACGTGACTGATGACAAACGAGGCCTCGTTTGTGTGAATACGTCATCGGTTCGGTCTGAGTGTCGCTTCCGGAAAAAAGGGGGTTCGAAACTCGCGCCACCTTCTGGGTGTTGCAGGAGTAGCAGAAGCATGAGTAGAAGCAGTTGTAGTGTCAGAGTCAGAGATCTCTCATTGTCGTTATTGTGTCATATATGTGTTAGGGCTGTATATTATTACATGATATCAGGTTAGAATAGTTATTAATAATAATAATTGTTATTATATAGTAGCTATATTATAGTCTTGTTATATTAATTAGATAAGATTATTTGGATTGCTGTGGATTTTTGGTAGCTTAGATTTTTGGATCTGGACTGCTTTTAAATTTGGATTGCCCTTTTGGATTTGTTTGCTTTTAATGACATCTTCCTTTTTCCTGGTAATGGAGCCAGCAAGAAAGAGGAGATCCTCCCTGTCTGGGCTCAACAGAAGCATCAGTATCTTCATTTATACCCACTGACATTTTATGTTCCCCTACATCCTCTGTTCTTTGTGAAAGGATATTATTCCAAGGCTGGAGAGGTTTTGTCCAAGAAGAGGAATTGTCTAAACCCCAACACACTTCAAAAAATTCATTTTCTCAATAAAAATCTATTATAATCCTTCCTTCATCCACCCCAAACTGCAGTGTTTACTTGAGTTTACTTTATTACACTCCCTCGCGTCCCTCTACCATAAGCACTGCACTCAACACAGTCACTTTTGTTGTTCATACTGTCTGTCACTATCCAATTTTTTTTAATAATTAATTAACTGTGTGTGTGACAGTTGTCTCTGTAAGTAAATGCAGACAGAGAAAGATACACATTTTATTTCATACCCAGGCAATGGACACATGTCTGCACAGATCTCTTTATTATTGCAAATGAAAGGTTACAGAGAGATTAACAGTGAGAAGAAGATAAATAAATAAAACAGCGGGAGGGGGGCGGTGGTTCAGGTCATTGGTTCAGAATGAATTAATTTGCCTGCTATTTCTTTGCACAGTAGCTAGGTGTCACTAGTGAGCAATGCTGAATGAAGCTTCGAGTAATGAATCTTTGGGCGAAGCAATGGGCTGCGAGGTCTCAGTGGTTCAGGAAGCCTCATCTTGCCATCACTACAAACCACACAACTAAAAACATACCTATATGAAAGGGTACAGAGGCTGCACGTTGAGCACAACAAAACACACGCCTGAACTGCAGAACAACCAACACCTGGAGCTGTAAGAAACCTTTATGCGGTCTTAATGATAGAACTAACCGCCTGCACCTGAAACTGATTGCTGGCCAGTCTCCTCCCACACATACATTTTATGAATTCATAGAAATAAAAATAGAAATGGGGCAGAACCACAGCTCTATCACCTCGCAGCAAGAAGGTCCCTGGTTCGAGTCCCGGCTGAACCAGGAGTTAGCAGGTTCTCTGTCACTTCCTTCAGGTAAGCTACAACAGTTTCCACCACAGTTCAAACCCATGCAGTATAGGTGAATTAGTGATACACAAGTGTCTGTGTGTAAGCTTGTTGATGGATGGGCCAACCACATCAGGGTGATGTGAACATCCAAAAAACATTCTGAAATAACATTTTAATAACATTTTTAAAATGAGTGAAAGGAACTTTCCTGTAACGTTCACATTAACCAAGAAAAAACGTTCTTAATACATTAAAAAAACTGGATGTTATTAATGTTTAAAAAACATTCTGAAATAACGTTTTCCTAACCTAATGGGAATGTTAGCAAAATGTTCTGACAACTTATTTTTGTTAGCTGGGAAGACACTGACCACAGATCAAATAGTACAGTGGATCTCCAAAGAGAAGTGCTGTTGGAAATGTGGGTGAAATCATACTCCAGACAGTTGTAATCTAAAAAGAACCTGTACAAACTGTAAAAAGTTACATCTGACTATCTTGCATGATGCAGCCTTACAGATCCAAAAGAGTGTGCTAATGGTCAATGTTCCTACCCCTCAGGTATATTTATACCAGCCCAACCGATCTCAAAAAGTAATATTGAAGATAGTCAAGGTTCTACCGCACAATCGTTGTTTTGTCACAGGCTGTAGACCAGTTGAATCTCCCGACGGAACCTGAAACACTCACTCTACGCACTGTTCATCAGGATGTAGTTAATCTGCATGGATCCGCCGTTTCTCTTCATGTGTCACCCATGCACAGACCATACAGAAAATTCCTGATTCCTCATGCTTTCACCGCAGATAACCTGACACTTTCCGAACATTCTTACTCTGTGTCAGCTCTTCAGCGCAAGTATGAGCATATCAGGTCCTTGATGGACCGAGCCCAACCTCTACTGCTCATTGGGTCTGATATGCCTCACCTGATTACTCCTGTTCAGCCAGTGTGCATAGGACCTGCAAATGGACATATTGCCGTCTTTACCAGACTTGGTTGGACCCTCCAAGGTCCCATTGGGCTCAGTCAAACCACTCTTTCCACTTCATGGTGTTTTCACATAACCACAACCATACCGAATAGAGTTATTCAAGAATGTGAAACGCCTCTGGCAAATTGATACTCTGCCCTACGTAAACGATGGCAAGACTCGCAACAAGAGCTCCAAAGTTTGAATCAGATCGCAATCCCAAACTGTTACAATCCATTTGAGGGCCATGGGGAAATCCTCAATCGGGATTTATATATATTCTGCGACGCATCTGAGAGGGCTTATGGCTCAGTGGCATACATGCGCACAGAAACCACTGAAGGACATGTATATGTCTCATTTGTGTTAGCCCGTTCTCAAGTGGCACTTTGGAAGCAAATGACGATCCCTCGGCTGGAACTGAGTGCGGCACTTACCGGAGCGCAGGTGGCTAATATCCTTCAAGCAGAACTAACTGTGGACATCAATAATGTCATTCTCTGGTCAGACTCATCCACTGTCCTCCAATGGCTTAAATCTGAATCATGCAGATACAAAATCTTCGTGGAAACATGGGTGGCCAAAATTCAGTCCCTCACCGATATTGATTCATGGAGGTATGTTGATTCAGCGAACAACCCTGCTGATGTCATCACAAGAGGCCAGGCGTTGAAGGATTTAGCCCCACCTTGCCGCTGGATTAATGGTCCACATTTCCTGCATTAGCCAGAGTCATGTTGGCCCACTTTGCCATCATAGGAACCTGAACCAGAGGCAGAGTTGAAAAATAAGCAATTTGCCTGCATGCGTGCACTAGTTTGGATATTTCCCTTCCTGATGTCAACCAATTTAGTACTTAAAGCTGAATTGCTCAAAGCTACAGTGACATCCCTTAATGGGGCGGCTACATCTTCCACTCATTCAACAGATAATTCAGAGGGTTACATATCAGCAGATAAGCTACTTCTACAACAGGCTCAGAAAGATTCCTTTCCTGAGGATTTCAAGGCTCTCGCATCTGAGCAACCATTACTATCCAACAGCAGATTAGCATCCTTATCACCTGAGTATGATAAAGCCAGTTGACTTATCAGGGTTGGAGGGAGACTCTAACATGCTAATCATATAGAATTGGATGCAATACATCCCGTTGTGCTTGATCCACAACACCACCTATCCAAGCTTCTGTTCAAGGACTATGATGCCTCTCTTTTACATCCTGGGCCAGATATAGTCTTTGCCAAACTGAGAAGACGAAGTTATCAAGAAGTATGTGTATGGATTGCCAGAAATGGCGTGGCAAGCCTAATATACCCAAAATGGCGACCTCCCACCACCACATCTACGTCTATACAAAACCCATTCTATTCCACTGGAATTGACTGCTTTGGTCCATTCGCAGTGAAGATAGGCCAACGAACAGAGAAAAGATGGGGAACTATTGCATGACCACCCGTTGTCTCCATCTTGATCACTTAGAGAGCCTTGACACAGATACCTTTCTGATGTCTCTCCACAGATTCACAGCTTGAAGAGGTAAACCATTCAACCTCCTTTCCGACAATGATACCAACTTTGTTGGAGGAAACAAAGAAATGAGATCAGCAAATGAAGCCATGGTGCCTCAACTAAGGGAACAACTTGCAGAACAACAGATTTCATTCAGATTTAATCCCCAGACATGTCGGATTTGGACCCAGTTAGGCCTAGCATCCTCCTAATGGGCCGCCACGATTCTTCACCCCCTCAAGTGCTCTATGATTCAAGTAATCTTTTGGGAACCAGAAGATGGAAACATAGTCAAGTACTTGCTGAACATTTCTGGTCTAGATTCATCCATTACAATCTGCAGGAAAGACAGAAGTGGCGAAAGGATGGAAGATAAATTGGTCTAGACCAGGTGGTACTGATAGTGGACCCACAACTTCCACAAGCATGTTGGCCAGTAGGAAAAGTGACTAATAATGTTCCTGTCTTGATGGCCGTATCAGAACAGTTGAAGTTAAGGTACACAATCGCACATATGTGAGACCTGCATCCCGTATAGTCCCACTCCCTAAACTCTCTGATGATGACATTACTGAGCCTACCAATTAGGCAGGGTTCCACACTGTTTCAAATGTCCTTACACACATTTGGGGGCGGCTGTGTGAGAAAGCCCTAACCACGCCCCTGAGTGATTCGTATTATACAGCGCTCAGCCAGGTGTGGATTTAAAATCAGCAGCTGAGTTACAAATCAGGCCGGCTGGTCTGTTATTTAGCGATGTATACGTTTTCAGTGCGTAAATGATTATGGGTGAATTTTCAGTCATATATTTCGTCTTGGTATTGATATTATTGTTCTGAATGTCGAGATTTGCTCGTAGATTGAATGCAGTTTGAACTGTGTCACAAAGTCAAACCAAACCGTTTTCATATTAGACTTTGAGCTTGAAACTCATTGTAATTGTATTAGGTTATAAGATATTATATTCACTTGCTAGTTACAGATCACCCGGCTTGTTCAATATTGCTTGAAAATGTCGAATTTGATGACATGTTGTATGTTTACTGCTGCTGTAATATTGTAATACAAGCAATCATTGTTTACTTTATTATTTTATCATAATCAGCACACAGGTAACCCATTTATGTTAATTTATATATTATTTAATAACTGAATGTTTATATAATTTACTGATATAATTAAAACGGTATTCTTTGTTTCTATTTTGTTTATTACAGACCACACATTTGTGAGGTAACATATACAAAACTCCTTTGAATAAATAAGTTCAACTGGGATTCCCTCTCGTGTTTCTCTTATACAGGAAACACACCACCATCTTGACTGCATTAATCCTGAACGCAATAATCACTAAGCATCAGTAAAGAGTACGGCGTTGGGGATAATTTAATCATTTGACAAAATACAAATAAAGAAAGTGATTTTAAAAAGCATGGTTGCTTTGGGCATTTAATGATATAGCCTACAAAAACAATTACAATGCCAAATACCATAAAACATAACATTAACTTTCTTAATCTTTCACGTAGTAGCGACTACGGCAAATCAGCTGTTCTCCCGTAGTAAACTGTCGTCGTGAAGTAGCAGTTAAAGTTTATAGTATCCAGCTGCAGACCCGCAGCACCACCAGTTTCAGAACACCAGCGCCAGAACCGGAAGTAAGGGGCGGAGCTTACGTTCTAACACCAGCGCCAGAACCGGAAGTGAGGGGCGGAGCTTACGTTTTAAACTGAGTAACGCCACCTAACGTTTTGGAGCATAATTTGCTTAGACACGAAACGGCATGCTTTTATTACACACGAAACATACTTTATATGTGTTATAATGTTAAGGTACAGCAATAAGCATTTTAAAACATTGATTTTGTGTAATATAATTGTAGTTATCCGTTTCATTGTATTATGAGAGTTACTTCCTGATCATAATGGTGAAAAATAATGCTTGAAACTTATGGGCATTTTAATGCATAACAGTTTAATTGTTTTAGCTAAGCAGTTTATACATAAGTATAGATTTATGAAGGTAAGACCTTTGTTTTTGGTTTTTATGAAGGAGTTAACTCTGTATAAGAAAGCTTTGAAAGATATAAAAACAAGACAAGCCTTGGATGTTTTTTAAAATCATACAATTTGATAACTAATTAGACCTCTGTGATATTTTATGTTCTATTTATTTATTTATTGTGTTTACAAAATCTTAAATTGTTTTGATATTGAAGGTAGGCTATGTGTTGTTAATATGAATTTGTAATGCCTGATATTGATTGTTTAATATTTTTTTTTATATAAAATATACTTTATTTCACGAGAACATGTGCAGCATGCATTTTTCTTTATGTAAAAAAATAATGTCAAAAATTTAAAGAGAGAGAAAATTCGGCATTGTTTTAAAAGAAACAATATATGTGTAACCCTTATTTCTCGATGCCGCATCGGCGATTACTCCAGTCTCTTCATCGTGGGTAACATAAATAAAACACGGGTTACAATGGTGATAATTCACGTTTCTTCTTTAATCAGAAGCATCGGCATAACAGCATGAACAGCCACCTAACTCGTCTCGCATACAACTCACTTCAACTCTCTCTTTTTTTTTTTCCCAGCGTGCTCTGCCTTAAAGAGGCAGGAGCACAAAATAACCTTTACACCAATATATATAAAACTTTGCATAAGACAAATAAAAATATATAAAACATTTCTTCAATTATTATTGTTTGACATCTGTTTCTTTTTTCCCCAAATAAAATAATCAACAAGTGAAATAAAATAAAATAACGAACTAGCAAATTTAAAGGTTACAGTCTTCCCCTACTTATTAAAGAAACGTCCTCGTTTCTCTCTACAACATCACAACAACTTATTAACATGACAACACCAACAGTGTATGCAATAGTGCATCAAAATGTATATTACCAACACCTCTAGAATAATACACATTCCTTATCCTGTAAGAAAAATCAAATTATGTGTTATACAGTAAAGTAAAAGTACAGTGCACATACAACTAATTTGTGCATAACACATCAACAAACAAAATCTTTCAATTTCTCAGGTTTCTTAACCATGCGGCCACTTCGAGTCAGTTGAGGTGGGTCCACTGATGGCAATAGGACCCCCCCAGAGGCCTGAGAGGCTGTAGGGCAAACACTAGGCTGTGGCACAGATTCTGGCTGAGACAAAACAGTTTGAGCTGAACATTCAGTCCTTGCTCCAAGTGCAATCTGCTTTTCAGGTGGATGAGGCACATAAGGTGGGGTAGTGGGTCGGAAAGGCAAAGCTCCTGACAATGCAGTGAGTGGAACAGAGTGAGGGGCCACAGCACTATCCACCACATGAGGCACAGATACTGGAAAGGAACTGGCAGGCAAATTCCCTATGGAACCCCTGTAAGGCTTAAGGCGATTGTGATGTACCACCCACCGTCTTGACTGGGGATTTCTTGGATCTGTAATCTCATAAGTTACCCCAGGGCTGTCATCCTTGTCCATTCTCCTCAGAATTTTATACGGCCCTTTCCATTTTGGAGCCAGCTTATTCTGCTTCTGAGCTGGGTCATCCAAAAACACTAAGTCCCCTGGCTTATGTGGGTGGAAAAATGTCTTTTTGTCATACTGCCATTTCTGATTCAGCTTAGCTGCAGTGGACTGCGCAGTAGCATCTCGGAAAGCATAGGACAAACGTGTGGTCACATCTCGGGCATAGTCCGCAGGGGTACCTGGTGTACAGGAAGTGACAGCAGGACTACAGTTCAAAAGGATATCGGCAGGTAGTCGTGGTTCTCTGCCATGTGCAAGAAAGAAAGGAGAGAACCCGGTGCTGGAATGAACACTGGAGTTATAAGCCAGTTCCACTTGTGGCAGATACACATCCCACTCACCCCCACTTTCACAAATGTATTTAGCGAGTTGGTCTTTCAATGTTCGATTCAGTCTTTCGACCATGCCATCGCATTGGGCGTGGTAGGGAGAGGTACGGGTTTTCTCAATGCCAAGTTTACTGCACAAATGTTTAACCAAATCGGACTCAAACTGTCTACCTTGGTCTGTATGGAATATCTCAGGGACCCCATGCTGTTTAATGTAATCCTCAAAGATACACTGTGCTACGGTTGTAGCACGCTGGTCTTTCAGGGGGTACAGATTGACAAAGCGGGTAAAATAGTCCATTACAACTAAAACATACCTATTCCCCAGTGAAGTAACAGGTAGCTCAGTGATGTCAGCAGCAATTCTTTGGAATGGTCTTTCCGCATTAATCGACTGTAACGGGGCTCTTTCATGAGGGGTGGTAGAAGCACAGGACTGACAAGATAAACATTCAGCGCAGAATTTATGGATATCACGAGACATGTACGGCCAATAGCACATTTTCCTGGCTCTCAACAAAGTACGCTCAGCACTCAAATGTCCACTGAACTTTTCTCCATGAAAACACTTAAGAGCTGTTTGAATGAGTACCTCAGGCAAAACTACTTGGTAAGCAGGAGGGCTATGAGGAGATGATTTTACTCTGCGACACAATATATTCTCCTGGACTGATAATTTGGGGAATTCATGCCAGAGTTTCCTCATTGTGGCAGGGGATCTTTTGAGTCTGCCTAATGGAGGCCTTTGATTACCATTCTCTTTCCAGTCGATTACAGCACTAAGACAAATGTCAGCTTTTTGCTGAGCTTGTAATTCAGCCAAATCAACTGACAATGTCGGACTCATGTCAGGAAGAACTCCACAAACATTTGGCTCTTCAGCAGAAGAGGAGACTCTTTCAGCAGTGGTATGGCCTAGAATGACACACTGCACTGCTTTTGTTTCTGTCACAGGCGAGCTAGGACGCCGCGACAAGGAATCAGCGTTACTATGCTGCTTTCCTTCTCTGTGTAGAATGGTAAAGTCATACACGTCCATTTCAAGTATCCAACGTGCTCTTCTACCTGTCGGATCATTATCAACCGCTGCCTTTTTCAGATACAACAAGGGTTTGTGGTCGGTAATAATTTTGAATGGGGCCCCTGACAAGAAATGTCTGAAATGTCGGACAGACCACACCACAGCCCAAAGCTCACGGTCATAAGTTGACCATTTCTTTTCAGAAGGAGTCAGAGTGTGACTCGCATACGCAATTACTCGTTCCTTCCCATCCTGCATCTGAGCAAGCACCGAACCTACACAATCATGAGAAGCATCAGTGTATAGCAGAAAAGGCTGTGTGAATATAGGGTGAGCTACAATGGGAGGATTAGTGAGGGCATGTTTCAGTGATCTAAAAGCATCCTCACATTCACTCGACCACTTAAAGACAGCACCTTTTTGGGTTAGAGCATGAAGGGGTGTAGCTATTATAGAAAAATTCCTGACAAACCTCCTATAATATGAGCACAGACCAACAAACGCTCTCACCTCTGTGACAGTCCTGGGGGTAGGCCATGACCGGACCTTGTCCAGGTTCTTTTCATCTGGCTGGAGACCCTGACTAGATACAACATGACCCAAGTAGGACACTTCACTGCGAGCAAAATGGCATTTACTACCCTTCAATTTTAGACCTGCCGAACGAAATCGACTGAAAACCTCCTCAAGACTGTTAAGATGTTCACTGAAAGTCCGACTGAACACCAATACATCGTCAAGGTACACAAGACAAACTTTCCAATTAAGTCCACGAAGCACCAGCTCCATCAGTCGTTGGAAAGTCGGAGGGGCATTCGTAAGACCCATCGGCATAACCTTGAATTGATATAAAGCACTGCCTGTATTGAATGCAGTTTTCTCCCTATCATTAGAGTCTAGCTCAACTTGCCAGTATCCACTTGACAGATCCATTGTACTAAACCAACATGCACCTGACAAGCTGTCTAGAGCGTCTGATGGTCGGGGTAAGGGGTACGAGTCTTTTACAGTGGCTGCATTAAGCTTCCTGAAATCAATGCAGAACCTGTAACTGCCATCTTTCTTTTTTACTAAGACGACAGGGGAAGCCCAAGGACTACAACTTTCTTCGATGACATCATGAGAAAGGAGCTGTTGAACTTGCCTATCTATCTCAGCTCGCATGTGTGGTGATGTTCTATAAGCCCTCTGCTTGATGGGCTGCGCATCCCCAGTACGGATGGTATGCTTGACCAAATCTGTACGACCATAGTCATAATCATTTGCACTGAAGATATCTGCATATTTGAAAATCATGGTCTCTAGCTGAGTCTGCTGTTCTCTGTCCAATGCAGATTGACCGAGGTCTACCTTGGGTTTTGGGCAGGGCTCAATTTGAGTCTGTATTTGAGCTACTGTGGGTTCCAACATTGTGTATTCTTCACCTGGTTGAGAGACTAAAGAATGGAAATCGCCTAGCCTCGTGCCACAGGGAACATGAAAATCCTCACTAGTCGGATTCATAGCTCGAACACAAGTCACGCCTGCTCTTACAGAGGTTACGGTACGTGCTACAAAAAGACCAGGTACTGTCTGAATTTCGGGGTCTAAAATTCCAACATAATTGCATGTGAACTCTTTTTCCCCAATATTGGGCTGAATTTTTGCCAAAACGTTCATCTGTGACCTGGCTGGGATCAAAATGGGCTCTAAAGTCACAGCACTACTCCTAAGAGGGACTATATGCTGTGAACACAAGAAAGGAACAGTCCAGTTCCACAATTTTAAATGATTCTCCCTGAGGTCAATTTCAGCGTGATGTTTGCTAAGAAAATCCCAACCAAGGATAACAGGCTGTGTAGCATTTCTAACCACCTGGACATTATGGGAGAACACTTCCTCACCCAGCCTAATAGTAATAGGCAACATACCAAGAGTGTCAAGATAGTCACCCGTCACTGATTTTGCTAGCAGAAAGGATTTCTGAATAGGCTTTTTCATGAGAGAGGGTATCGACATTCTCAGTGTTTCACTGATCAAAGATATTCCTGAGCCTGTGTCTACAAATGCTTGTACAGCAATGTTCTCAATGATGGCAAAAACATAAGGTGTGGGAGTGACAGAAGTTACCAGTTCAGTTTGTTTGGGCCCACTCATAGACTCAGCAGATACTTGGCCCATAGTACCTGCTACCAGACGTTTCCCTGCTGTTCAACATCCTCATCGTCGAAACTGACATGATGATCACCAGACGAGGGTAGATGGTCACTAGAAGAACGTGGGCCATATCTCTCACCAGAAAACTTGTTGGAGGGCATTTCGGTCACATGACGATCATGATGATGAGAGGCGTGATGCAAGCGATCATCAGATGTCGGTCTGAAATAATCACGATGATGTAGAGTCGGGCCGACATGTTGGCTATGACGATGAGAAGTAGGGCTGGCATGTTGAGCACCATAATGTGGAGGCAGGCTGGCGTGACGATCTCGATGATGTGGTGATGGGCTGACGTAACGATCACGGTGATGTGGCGACGGGCTGACATGGCGTTCCCGCTGATGTGGCGATGGGCTGATGTAACGATCACGGTGATGTGGCGACGGGCTGACGTGGCGTTCCCGATGATGTGGCGATGGGCTGAGGTAACGATCACGGTGATGTGGAGACGGGCTAACGTGGCGTTCCCGATGATGTGGCGATGGATTGTCATGATGGTCTCTATAGCCTCGATGTCTGTCACCGTCTCGGTGGATGGAGGAGTAAGGCTCCTCTTGACGATATGGAGATGATGCAGGTGACGATTGGTATCTCCTTGGAGATGAGAGCGGAGAGTAACGATGTTTATCTCTACCACGTTCAGGTGAGTAACCTCTCTGTCTGGAGGAAGCATGTTGAAAACTGGGCTCCTGCTGTCTTTTTAACTGACCGACTTCCATCCTGAGAGTCTTAACATCAGCAGTTAGTTGCTTTACGGCAGTCATGATTTCTGATGAAATGTCGGATGATGCAGTCTTTGTGGATACCATAGCAGAAAGCGAATCACCACTAGGTGAAGTTGGTGATGAATTTAGCGTCAGGCTCGTCATTTGACTGAGATGGGAAATGGGTGCTAGCCTGAGAACTTCCTGTGCTCGTTCCCACTTACAAGCAATAGCTAACGCTTCTTCTAGGCTAGTAGCGCCATGCTCATGACATTTTGCCTGGAGAACAGGGTCAAGACCGGCTATGAACCGTCTAAATCTTTCCATAGTAATGGCGGACTCACCATAATTTGGAAATGCTTCCAAAACCAGTCTTGTAATCTCAGCTGCAAATACTTCCAAAGGCTCTTTGGGCATACGCGGTCTGGCATTCACAAAAGTCTGAAAATGCAACAAAAATTGCTTCCGTCCAAAAACGTCATTTAATGCAGCAACACACTGTTCATAGTCTCGTTGTATATCAGGAGACAGGGAGAGCCAATAAGCTAAAGCATCTCCACTCAACCGCGTAGGCAAAATGGCGGCCAAATCCTGTGTCTGTGCATCAGCACAAGCTTTCACAGCAAGCTCTAATCGGGCTTTCCATAAGGAAAAACTGTCTTTGTCCTTACCGTCCCCATGGAAACATGGTGGAAGATCGACTTTGAAGTGCAGCACCTTTGTTGTATGATTAGACGAACGGTGAGTCGTACTGTCCAATTCGTCGTCATCATCGCTCCCATTGAGAGACGAGGCGCGTGCGGGAAGCGCGCGAGAATCAATAGACATTTTCCCGTCGATTAGGTACTGTTAAACTTCGACCGGAGCGAGTGATGAATAGTCCCTTAAACAGACCAAATGTCACTTCAAAGTTCACTCACCACTACGCTCCGCGGTGCATTAGAAATGCGCCGTCGTAGTTAAATGCTACTGCCGTGAAACTTCCAGAAACTCTTGAACTTGAAACCGCTGCCACCAGTCTGTAACCCTTATTTCTCGATGCCGCATCGGCGATTACTCCAGTCTCTTCATCGTGGGTAACATAAATAAAACACGGGTTACAATGGTGATAATTCACGTTTCTTCTTTAATCAGAAGCATCGGCATAACAGCATGAACAGCCACCTAACTCGTCTCGCATACAACTCACTTCAACTCTCTCTTTTTTTTTTTCCCAGCGTGCTCTGCCTTAAAGAGGCAGGAGCACAAAATAACCTTTACACCAATATATATAAAACTTTGCATAAGACAAATAAAAATATATAAAACATTTCTTCAATTATTATTGTTTGACATCTGTTTCTTTTTTCCCCAAATAAAATAATCAACAAGTGAAATAAAATAAAATAACGAACTAGCAAATTTAAAGGTTACATATGTATAAAACAAATGACCAATTCACCCCTATTTTATCACAACAATCCTGTATAAATTTAACTTACAATGTATCAAATGAGGAACTCACTCTCAGGCCCATTTTGTCCTTACATTCTTGCAAAAATAACTATAATGCAAAAATAATAATTCCGCCCCTCCCTCACTTCCGGTTCTGGCGCTGGGGTTCTGAAACTGGTGGTGCTGCGGGTCTGCAGCTGGATATATCTCGTTAAAGTCGCACTTGCGCAATAGAACGCCAGAATGCCACTGCTGTTCCACCCATTGACAGTAAAAGAAAGTGTCCTACCACAAATAACGTTGATAACACATCTGTTATATCACCTTTACTTCCTATTTCGTTTCAGTTCCCCTTTAAGTCCCTGGCCGTTTCTCAATACCAAGTACGCAAACTTCGGACTTGCGTCCTTGGTAGTTCGGACTTGCAAGTTCGACTCGGGAGAACGAACTCCCGAGGACGGGAGGACGCGAGTCCGGTTATTCTGCTAATGGAACAGTGCGTTCTTGCTCGCGTCAGTCAGCTCGCTCTGGCTACTCCAGTTATCTCTCTATGTATATTTGAGGCAACAATAAAACTAAATATGTTATAAAACACCACTCTGCCTCTTTTCATTTAAAAAATATTTAACATATTAATGGCCACACAAATCTGGTTCAGGCAACGTGTAGGCTACATTGATTATCTTCACTGCATTTATAACACGAAATATAAAACACAACCCTTCTTTTTTGTTTTCATTAAAAAAAATAATCATTAAAACGGACATTTTAAAAAAACAGACAGGGTTGTTTCTTTTTATTATACATGTTCATACAGTGAAGACAATGTAAAATAAATATTAAAAATATTCGAATTATTTTAAAATATATTAAATAAAATTACACAACCCTGTTTCTTTTTGTTAAATGTCAGTTTTAATGATCAATCCAGTATAAAGGTAGCCCAAATGGTATAAGAAGCTATATAACGAGAAATAAAGCAAACGATTCAGTCAAACATAAGTCAGCTCTCTAATAGTGCTACAAAGTTAAATATAAATTGCCTAAATATATAAAGTTATAAACTTCACTTTGCCCTCAGCCCAAACAAATTGCCATGGAACAAACTATAGATTACAAACTATATATTGATATATATAGATGAATTGTTTAACCAGTATGAATAGAGACATCAGAGCCAGCGCAAACATCAGAAGCACAAACCGAGGAAAAGCTCTTCCAGTCGGGTTAATCAGCGCTGAACGCCCGCGGATTGCCTGGATCTCACAACTCCGAAAACGTCAGATAGATTTTTCAAATAGGCGTTCTCTTTATAAATAAACCACATATTTGAGCTTTAAACAACTACATTCTCGACTGAAACACTCTTAAAATTGCATTTCGTGACACAATAACAGTAGTATTTTGATATTACGCGGGTTTTCTCCTCTGCTATTGACGCTTGCTGGTTGGTGCGAGATGCATTCTGGGATACCTGGCTATCTCGAGTCCACACAAGTCACCTCTCGATGCATCCTCGGTAAACGGGGTGGATCAAGAACACATCCGGGGATTTGAACTGTTCTTGGCTAGATGTGAACTTTGAATTGACCTTTCGCCGGCCCCTCCCCCAAAACGGCCATTGTCCAATCACACATCATAGCAACCGTTACTATGTTAGCAGGTCCGTCAAGCATTCCAAGCAAGCTGGTGAAGCGGTGCGCCCACGGCGTTTGTAAACCGGACACTGGATAAGTTACCCCGAGAGATTGTCTGGAGGAGTTGTGTTCTTTCCATTCCCAAAGTCGAAAACAACGTGAGCGGTGCCTACAGTGGATAAAACAGTGTGGACGGCCCCACTCCCAGTTAACTTACATGTGTCGAACATGGTTAACTCGCATGCAGCGTGCGTGAGACTGAGACACTGAGATTAACGTTATTCAAAGCAACATGGAGAAAGCAGATCAAGAGGATCCACAAAGGAAGTATGTTTTCTAAAGGGTTGTTGTTAACATTATATTTTCGGGGGGAAATGAGCAGCAGTCACTAGCAGTGCAGACTACACTAGCAGCACTAGCAGACACCCGTAGACTACAGTTTAGAGGAGTGCACAATCGCAATGGGGAACGCATGAAGCTTAACGTTACTTGACAACATCAGTTCATATCAATATCGTAACGAATAGAAAGATCTTTAAATAATGTATGGTTATCTGCATCTTTCCGTCTCTTATGTATAGTTACTTTTTAAACACGAAAATCGCATTCAGCATGACACGCAACGCAAGCGGTTGCCGTGGTAATGAACAAGCTTGTTAAACGAATGTATAATCCTGTATCTGAGGCAAAATTACTAAATATGCAGCGCGAGTTATATATTTATAACTCCAAACAATTAGCAACTGAACCAGCTCATAAAATCTTCTTGAAGGCTGTGCTGGTTGCATTTGAGGTAACTTAACTTACAGGTCATGGGGTTTCTCAGACTTCGCTTGAGACCGGTAAGCATTAGCCTCGATATAGTCGTGTCTCCTTCATTGCGTATTTTTATAAACTTGAATTGAATATATCCCTCCACTGCATACTGTAACCATTTTTGCCTCGATCTAGAGGATATCGCGGAGGTATTGCTCAAAAAAAGTTCACTGACACGCACGGGTATACCTCTTCCCGTCATGGCAATCTGTTGCGCTGGTCGTGTTCGACCATTTGTTTGACGGACGTAGCAACAGTAACTAAGGGGGGCGGGGCTCGGCGAAAGGCTAATTGGAACAGTACTTGGGCAGCGACTGATGACGTTTCACAAGTCCACAAGAACACAAGTACAGACAAGAACGCATATTGAGAAACGGCCCCTTTTATGTCTATGGACGACACAGCTGAACGTGATGGCAAATCATATGATTAACCATGACAACAAAGGAGTGGGAAAACTGAACAAAGGGAAACAGGAATTGATGAATGCAAACTAAAAGTCTATGAAAACGAAACTAAAGACACACATAACAGAAAATTGTTTATTGTTTATTGTTTCAATTGTATACACTACCGGTCAAAAGTTTTAGATCGGTAAGATTTTTTATGTTTTTAAAAGAAGTCTCTTCTGCTCACCAAGGCTGCAATTATTTGATAAAAAAAAAAAAAGTAATATTGTGAAATATTATTACAATTTAAAATGACTGTTTTCTATTTTAATATATTTTAAAATGTAATTTGAAAGCTGAATTTTCAACATCATTACTGTTGCTGATTACACATCAGTTTTCAGTGTCACATGATCCTTCAGAAATCACTCTAATATGCTGATTTTATGCTCAAAAAACATAAATTAGCCTATTATTTTCAATGTTGAAAACAGTTGTGTACCATTTTCCCCCCAAAATTCTATGATAAATAGAAAGTTCAAAAGAACAGCATTTTATTTAAAATATAAACTTTTCTAACATTATAAACGTCTTTACTGTAACTTTTGATCAATTTAACTCATCCTTGATGAATAAAAGTATTTTCTAATTTCTTTCCCCCAAAAATAAAAAATAAATTCTTACTGACCCCAAACTTTTGAATGGTAGTGATTAATGTTACAAAAGCTTTCCATTTCAGATCAATTCTGTTCTTTTGAACTTTCTATTCATCAAAGAATCCTGAAATAAAAATGTAAAAAACTGTTTTCAACATGGATAATAATCATAAATGTTTATTGAGCATCATATTATAATAATTTCTGTAGGATCATCTGACACTGAAGACTGGAGTAATGATGCTGTAAATTCAGCTTTGATCACAGGAATAAATTACACTTTACTATATATTCACATAGAAAACCGCTGTTTTAAATTGTAATAATATTTCACAATATTACTGTTTTTTTTGTTTGTTTGTTCCCTTTATCGAAAAAGGGAACTTCGAGATGCGTCGAACGACACGGTGGGAACGCCTCTTGCGTGATTGCGTCTGAAGCATCTATGCCAACTAGTCCAATGGAATGAGAGAATGAGCGTCACGGGCGGGTGACGTCATGAACCAGGAAAGGATAAGAGCACTTCCGCTGCTCGCCGGCATTTAGCTTCTGTTGCCTCAGCAAGCGATCTGTGTCAAACTGTCTCTGTCTATTTATTGTTGTCTGTTACAATATTGTTGGAAACGTTATGGCGAAACAAGTTTACAAGCAGTGTGTTCCTCCCTGCCCGCGTTATTTAACGGGTGGGGACACACACGAGCTTTGTGTGATTTGTTTGGGATTTGAGCATGCAGCCTCAGCCTTCGAGGGGGCTGAGTGCCCAACGCTATCTCACGACCAATTCGTACGAATTTGTACGAGTGATTAAAATGTGGCTAATTCGTAACAATTCATACGAACTCAATCGTACGGATTCGTACGATTTGTCTAAACCCACGTGATGGGTAGGTTTAGGGGCGGGGGTCAGGGGTAGGTCATTCGTATGAATTCATACGAATTTGGAATTCGTAAAATATGTACGATTTAGCAAAAATCCTACAAATTCGTACAAATTCGTACGAGTCAGGTCGTATGAATTGTTACGAATTAGCCACTCGTACAAATTCGTACGAATTGGTCGTGAGATCGGGTTGGAGTGCCAGCATTGTGAGAAGCTACCGCTTCGCATGCTCAGATCCCGCCTGTCACTCTTTGACAAACAGAGTGGGCAGGCTCGCGATCCACAAGGATCAGGACCCGCGTCTGCCGAGGCAACGCGGAGAATGCATTCTTGGGGATCGCAGTTAGTTTCTCTCGGAGGGGTTGGAGACGGGTCCGCGGACCTTTTCTCCTTCCCTACCTGGGAGATCTAGCTCTCCTCTCCCGGTGTCGGAAGCACGCTCTGCGGTTTCTCCCGCCCGGGAAGAGAGCTCTCCCTTTCTGCATTGTTCTTCTTCTGAGGAAGTTGATGTTATGAGTGTTGAAAGTGAGAATGCACACACGGGGGAAAGGGATACACAATTTATTTCCCCGGCGTATGATGAGCTGGTGGATGTCATGTCACGAGCTGTAGAGAAGTTAAATATTGAATGGCCATCTGAGAATAAAAACACTCGCCCTAAAAGCAAGTTAGATGAGCGATTTCTCTCTTCAGCCACATTATGTCCACCACGAGGGCTCCCATTTTTTCCTGATTTACATAGCGAAATATCTAGATCTTGGAATAAGCCATATTCATCTCGTGTTTTTAGCCCTCAAACCACCACTTATTCAAGAATTAGAGGGCTAAAAGAATATGGTTATGAATCGATGCCCAGGCTGAGCAAAATTTAGCGAGTTATCTCGCGCCTGGTCCAGCATCGACTATGAGA
Source organism: Chrosomus eos (assembly GCA_036326025.1). Taxonomy (NCBI): domain Eukaryota; kingdom Metazoa; phylum Chordata; class Actinopteri; order Cypriniformes; family Leuciscidae; genus Chrosomus; species Chrosomus eos. The sequence goes on from CM070819.1 coordinate 24,292,938, forward strand.
GCCCCAGTTTTGCCCACTAGACCGCTCAAAACTACATCCACTTTAGTGGGCAAAGCTTATGCGGCGGCAGGTCAAGCTGGAGCGTGTTTACACACCATGGCGCTGCTCCAGGCTTATCAGGCTGACCTGCTGGGGGATTTGGATAACAGTGAGGGTGTTAGTCATGACGATGTTCGAGAACTTCGTAGGGCTACCGATCTTTCTCTCAGGGCTACTAAAGAGACCGCTAGAGCTATTGGGCGGTCTATGGCAGCTTTGGTAGCCACTGAGAGGCACTTATGGTTAAATCTTTCTGAGATTAAAGATAAAGATCGAACTTTTTTATTAGACGCTCCTCTTGAACCCTCTGGTCTCTTCGGTGACGCAGTCCACGCTGCAGTGGAAAGGTTCCAGAAGACTAAAAAACAGTCTGATGTATTTAAAAAGTGTATCCCTCGCCGTGTCCAGCCCCCTGGGGATGCTGGGCGTGAGCAGCCCCAGCCGCATAGCTCATCATATCGTGTGCAACAAAAAGAGAGTGTTGCGTCTCGTGCACCTCCACGTAGATATTGGAGACAGACGCAACCCTCTCAACCGAAGTCGACTAAGCCTAAGCCGGATCTGAGGACCGTTCTTCAGGCGAAGAAGGCTTCGGCTCAAAAAAAAAAAAAGGTCCTGATGCTTAGGCACCAGGCCTGTGGGGACAGCCCCGACCGAAGTGGAGTGGTGTTCACCTCATCACACGGTGCCCGTTCCACTTCGGGGTCCTCACGAGGCCCTCCTGCCAACCCTGCCACCTCCGGTGCTTCAGGGCGCAGTGGTCTCCAGCGAGTCGATGATGCTGTGTTGCGGCACAGCATCGGGTTCGCGCCCTCTGAGGGGGGCTTTAGAGCAGTCAGGTCAGGTAGTTCCTGCCATTATGTTTCAGGCTCCAGATTTGGCTCTCTCAGTAACACCAGAGACCAGCCTCGAGAGGCTGGTTCCCTTAGTAAATTTTCTGGCAGCGTGGAAACTTCTGCCGAATATTTCTCCTTGGGTCCTGCAGATTGTAGAGATAGGATACAGAATCCAGTTCGGTTCTCGTCCCCCTCGTTACAGCGGGGTGCTGCCCACAGTGGTGCGTCCCGAGCAGGCTCTGGTAATGGAACAGGAAGTAAAGGCCCTGTTAGCAAAAGAAGCTATAGAACAGGTGTACTCTCCCGACAGAGAATCGGGTTTTTACAGCCGTTATTTCATTGTTCCAAAGAAGGATGGGGGGTTGCGTCCCATTTTTGATCTTCGCCTGTTGAATCGGTCAGTTCAGAAACTCAAGTTCAAGATGTTGACCATCAAACAGATCGTGACCCAAATCAGATCCGAGGACTGGTTCGTCACGATAGATCTAAAGGATGCATACTTCCATATCTCCATCCTCCCTCAGCACAGGAAGTTCCTAAGGTTTTCTTTCAGGGGCAAAGAATACCAGTATCGGGTTCTTCCTTTCGGCCTAGCTCTGTCACCCCGCACATTCACGAAATGCATGGATGCAGCTTTAGCCCCTCTCAGGCTTCAGGGCATACGCATTTTGAATTATATCGACGACTGGCTGATTCTAGCGGAATCAGAACAGTTGGCGGTTCGACACCGAGGTGTCGTTCTCGCTCATATACGAATGTTGGGGTTGAGGCTCAATGCCAAGAAGAGTGTACTTTCTCCAGTACAGAGAACCACTTTCCTTGGTGTGGTATGGGATTCAGTGACGATGAGGGCCAGCCTGTCGCCCGTACGTGTAGCTGCTATCCTGTCAGCCATCAAAGAGCTAAAGCTAGGTCAGTCACGCACTGTAAAACAGTTCGAGAGACTGTTGGGTCTACTGGCAGCAGCGTCCAACGTGATACCTTTTGGCCTGCTGTACATGAGGCCTTTACAGTGGTGGCTCAGAACCAGAGGGTTCTCCCCGAGGGGAAACCCGTTTCGTATGATCAAGGTTACGCGGCGATGCCTTCGTGCCTTAGAGATATGGAAAAAACACTGGTTCTTAACCCAGGGTCCGGTGTTGGGAGCTCTTTGCCATCGAGTAGTGATCTCGACAGATGCTTCTCTCACCGGCTGGGGAGCGGTAATGGAAGGCCGCTCGGTTCAGGGTCTGTGGAAAAGCCATCATCTTTCTTGGCACATAAATTGCCTGGAGATGATGGCCGTCTTCAATGGGTTGAGACATTTCCTTCCGGACCTAAGAGGCCATCATGTGCTCGTTCGAACAGACAACACATCAGTGGTCTCTTATCTGAACCGCCAGGGGGGTCTGCGCTCGCGTCCGCTTTGCAAACTGGCGCACCAGATCCTCCTGTGGTCTCTGGGGAAGGTACTCTCCCTGAGGGCAGTGTATATTCCTGGGGACCAGAATATAGTAGCAGACATCCTGTCGAGGCAGGAGCTGAGGCCAGGGGATTGGAGACTCCACCCCGAGGCGGTGGAGAAAATCTGGGAGGCATATGGTCAGGCAGAGGTGGATCTGTTCGCGTCTCAGAACACGACGCACTGTCCTCTCTGGTATTCTCTGACGCACCCAGCCCCCCTGGGGCTGGACGCCATGGTGCAGACGTGGCCGAGGCTACGTCTGTACGCCTTTCCCCCTGTTGCTCTGCTCCCAGGAGTTCTGGAGAGGGTCCGTCGGTATGGAATAAGCCTACTGCTAGTAGCACCACGCTGGCCAAGTCGGATCTGGTTTGCGGACCTGATCCTTCTTCTAGACGGGCCTCCATTGGAGATCCCTTTGAGGAGGGACCTTCTGTCTCAGGCCGGGGGCACAATATTTCACCCTCGACCAGACATTTGGAATCTTTGGGTTTGGCCTCTGAGGGGGCCCAACTTATAGATAGTGGTCTTTCAGCTGAGGCTGCTGAGACCATCCTAAGCTCCAGAGCTCCGGCTACGAGGAAACTTTATGCGCTTAAATGGAGAGTTTTCTCCTTATGGTGTCACCGACACCAGTGGGATCCAGTTAACTGTTCTGTCAACACAGTACTCGAGTTCCTGCAGGAGCGCTTTGTGTCAGGTCTTTGTCCTTCCACACTAAAAGTTTACGTGGCAGCCATTGCGGCTTACCATACTATGGTGGGAGGTATATCTTTGGGTCGAGACCCCCTGATTACACGTTTCCTTCGTGGCACTTTGAGGCTGAGGCCTGCAATCCGCACTAAGGTGCCAGCTTGGGATTTGACTATAGTTCTAGAAGGCCTGTCTAGGGCCCCATTCGAGCCCTTAGATTCGGTCTCAGAAAAGTTCCTGACTTTCAAGACTATCTTTCTGCTAGCTATTTCGTCCCTAAAGAGAGTTGGCGACCTTCAGGCTCTTTCGGTCTCCCCCACCTGCCTTGAATTTGCACCGGGGATGGTCAAGGCGTTCCTATACCCAAAACAGGGATACGTCCCTAAGGTTCCAACCTTGACTCCGAGGCCTATTGTGCTGCAGGCTTTCTGTCCTCCTCCATTTGCAACTGCGGACCAGGAAAGACTGCACCTGTTGTGTCCAGTGCGAGCACTGGACACTTATGTACGGCGGACTTCCTCAATCAGAAAGTCCGACCAATTACTGATTTGCTTTGGATCACCTAAGAAAGGTCTTCCTGCTTCAAAACAGACAGTCAGTAAGTGGATAGTCGAGGCTATTTCACTGGCATACGAGTACTCGGGCCAGCCTTGTCCTTTGGTGGTCCGAGCTCACTCGACCAGGAGTATGGCGGCTTCTAAAGCCATATTGCAGGGGGTATCTCTTCAAGATGTTTGTGATGCGGCGGGCTGGTCCTCTCCGCTCACATTCGTGAGATTTTACAGTTTGGACCTGGATGCTGCCCCAGGTTCTCAGGTGCTGAGTGCTTAGATCAACAAGAAAGAAAGACTGACACTCAGGTACTTGTAATTATGGCGGGTTGGGTATTCTCGTTCCCACCGTGTCGTTCGACGCATCTCGAAGTTCCCTTTTTCGATAAAGGGAACGTCTCAGGTTACTATTGTAACCATAGTTCCCTGAGAAACAGGGAACGAGACGATGCGTCCCTCTGCCATACTTCCTGCGTCCCTGCGATCGGCTTGCTTCGGCAACTGTCGAAGCTAAATGCCGGCGAGCAGCGGAAGTGCTCTTATCCTTTCCTGGTTCATGACGTCACCCGCCCGTGACGCTCATTCTCTCATTCCATTGGACTAGTTGGCATAGATGCTTCAGACGCAATCACGCAAGAGGCGTTCCCACCGTGTCGTTCGACGCATCGTCTCGTTCCCTGTTTCTCAGGGAACTATGGTTACAATAGTAACCTGAGACGTTTTTTTATTAAATAATTGCAGCCTTGGTGAGCAGAATAGACTTCTTTTAAAAACATTAAAAAATCCTACCGATCTAAAACTTTTAGTACTTTTAGACCGGTAGTGTATATTCCAATAAATCATATGTTTTAGTCGTATATTGTTTTTCCTTTACATCATTAATGTGTTAAAAATAGAAATATGCAAGAAAAAACAATGATTCTCCCCAAAACACTGCTTGCATACAATTGACCTACTTACACTCAACCCTGCAAGACCATGCTGGTAAACAGCTTCACCAGCTCTGGTTTGTTTGAGAACAGCATGACTATGATGATCCACCAGTCAGAGGTACGTTTCCCAAAAGCTTAGTTTGCTAACTAAGTTAGCAACTTTGTTGGTTGCAATGCAATTTCCCAATGCAACCAACTAAGTAACAGGCTAGCAACTATGCTTTTGGGAAATACACCCCAGACCAGCACTGTACCAGCATAAACCAGCCTGGACCAGCATGTAATTCATGCTGATTTGTGCTGTTCTTTTCAGCAGGGACATTGATAAACAGGAAAATAACAATTCAATGATGCAAACCCAATTCAATTCTGCTGTAAAGCAGCTCTAAAAAGACAATGGTAAGCAGTCATTACTCAACAGGAATCAGTTGAGTGTTGATTCAGTTCGATTCAAAAACTGTGTTAAAGTTGATCAATTATGGAATGAGTTAAATTAATTTATAAAGCAGCTCTGGAGAAAACAGTGATGTTATCATCCATCTAAGTTCATCCATGATGGATGCTCCATCCAATAGTGTCAGTGCATAGTATTACAGATGATTATGAAGTACAGCAGTGGGCACAATGATTGTGTAAGATTCAGAACAAAATCCAACAAAATTGCCCATGCTGCTACTAAAACATACTTATACTAACATATACTAACAACTACCATAATAAGACAGGTGATAAAATCCACATGAAGAATCAAAGTTCAACACAAGTAGCTGGTCCACAAGCTGATTTATATATAGAAGGTGCACAGTGCCATGCGTACAATAGTTAGTTGGAATGGATCCTCAGAAGCTTCAACACCCACAGATGTACGAGACTGGACTACCTTTAGCAGTCACTTCGCCAGCTCGCCTGATGGCCATCTCTCTCTTGCCCTGTTATCATGAGAAAGCACTGTTGCACTGATGACAAACTGTCTAGGCTTAAAACAACCAGCTCAGTGGAGAACCTGTGGGGTTTGTGTCAGCTGTCACACTGGGTTTAAAGGCATCTAGACAAGTGCACAGCTGCACTCAAATCCAAAAAGGAAGGGGGAGTCCTTTGTTGTTAGGTGTGGTGTGTTGCAAAATGTCAACAATAATGTTTCAAGCAGTCTCTGAAGAGTAAATTAACCCCTAGAGGTCTTCATTGTTTATATCAATGTCTGAACAACCCTTTTAGCCTGCCCTTTGGTCGCTGGGTGATGTGGAGCTGAACTGATGTGTTTCATGTCACTGCACCTCTGGGCACTTTGAATGTGCGTCAACCATAAACCAGGTACATATGGCCCTCACATGTCCCAGAAAAATGAACATTTATACGCTCCCATGGTTTGCTTGGCCAATTCAATGGGTGGATACAGGGGGTGCAGAGCTAATGGCCCCCACAATTTCTACAGAGGGGACCCCTAACCGACACAACAGAGCTGTAGTTGTTGAAAATTACGTGATTTTTGTTACTACTTTGAATCATTTTTTTAATGACCGCTATAAATTATAAAATGATTAAGAATGGGCAATTGTAAATTTAATATAATATACATTAGGAATAGGACCACATATATACCCATTTATATACCCGAATGTACATAAACTGCTCTATCGTCTGGATTCAGTTGTGTCTGGAACTTGCATCAAGCCTCACAGATGTTTTTCAAACAATGTTTGCTCTATTATTATATAAATATTAATGGTTATAGCACATGATTGTGTTGATCAATATATTTACAGAGCCTTTTTACTGTCCTGAATTAAGTGCCACGTGCCACCAGAGTTGTGCGGCATTTAAAGTTGAATTAAGAGTGTCTTACAAATTTCAATTCAATTCCTATATTGAATTCAACTGGGGTAAAAAAAAAAATGCAGAATTGCAAAATGAATCCAGGGATATAGCAATAAAATGAATAAAGTACATTTATTTTTCAGTGTATATATTCAATTACATTCATTTTTTAAATGCAATGGCAAGGTTAGTCAAGACAAACTTTACAGGATGGCAATAAAAACCTTTAAGTTCGAAGGTTTATAGGCATTTTAGATATAGATAATAAGTAGTGTTTTACTATAGCGAAAAATCAAAAAGAGAAATTGCTCATGTTCTTCACTTTAAGCACTGTTTAAGCACTCCATAATTTTAGGAATCCTTCTTTGCTCAGGGAATATCTTTTGAGAAAAAAAAATCCAGAGCACTTAAAATAAACTAGGCATAATGGCATGTGTGAAAATAAACCCATGACCTCAAAAACTGGAATAGGGGCTGAGGTAGGCAGAATGCAAATATATCATCAACAGGCCAGCAGTGTGGAAATTTACATTTGCAATTTATTTATTCGCCACTAGAGGGGAGTACTTTCCCTAATAAACACAGTGATGAAACGTCTCAGGTTACTATTGTAACCATAGTTCCCTGAGAAACAGGGAACGAGACGATGCGTCGAACGACACGGTGGGAACGCCTCTTGCGTGATTGCGTCTGAAGCATCTATGCCAACTAGTCCAATGGAATGAGAGAATGAGCGTCACGGGCGGGGTGACGTCATGAACCAGGAAAGGACAAGAGCACTTCCGCTGCTCGCCGGCATTTAGCTTCGACAGTTGCCGAAGCAAGCCGATAGCAGGGACGCAGGAAGTATGGCAGGGGGACGCATCGTCTCGTTCCCTGTTTCTCAGGGAACTATGGTTACAATAGTAACCTGAGACGTTCCCTTTATCGAAAAAGGGAACTTCGAGATGCGTCGAACGACACGGTGGGAACGAGAATACCCAACCCGCCATAATTACAAGTACCTGAGTGTCAGTCTGTTGATCTAAGCACTCAGCACCTGAGAACCTGGGGTATTCAGGTCCAAACTGTAAAATCTCACGAATGTGAGCGGAGAGGACCAGCCCGCCGCATCACAAACATCTTGAAGAGATACCCCTGCAATATGGCTTAGAAGCCGCCATACTCCTGGTCGAGTGGGCTCGGACCACCAAAGGACAAGGCTGGCCCGAGTACTCGTATGCCAGTGAAATAGCCTCGACTATCCACTTACTGACTGTCTGTTTTGAAGCAGGAAGACCTTTCTTAGGTGATCCAAAGCAAATCAGTAATTGGTCGGACTTTCTGATTGAGGATGTCCGATGTACATATGTGTCCAATGCTCGCACTGGACACAACAGGTGCAGTCTTTCCTGGTCCGCAAATGGAGGAGGACAGAAAGCCTGCAGCACAATAGGCCTCGGAGTCAAGGTTGGAACCTTAGGGACGTATCCCTGTTTTGGGTATAGGAACGCCTTGACCACCCCCGGTGCAAATTCAAGGCAGGTGGGGGAGACCGAAAGAGCCTGAAGGTCGCCAACTCTCTTTAGGGACGAAATAGCTAGCAGAAAGATAGTCTTGAAAGTCAGGAACTTTTCTGAGACCGAATCTAAGGGCTCGAATGGGGCCCTAGACAGGCCTTCTAGAACTATAGTCAAATCCCAAGCTGGCACCTTAGTGCGGATTGCAGGCCTCAGCCTCAAAGTGCCACGAAGGAAACGTGTAATCAGGGGGTCTCGACCCAAAGATATACCTCCCACCATAGTATGGTAAGCCGCAATGGCTGCCACGTAAACTTTTAGTGTGGAAGGACAAAGACCTGACACAAAGCGCTCCTGCAGGAACTCGAGTACTGTGTTGACAGAACAGTTAACTGGATCCCACTGGTGTCGGTGACACCATAAGGAGAAACTCTCCATTTAAGCGCATAAAGTTTCCTCGTAGCTGGAGCTCTGGAGCTTAGGATGGTCTCAACAGCCTCAGCTGAAAGACCACTATCTATAAGTTGGGCCCCCTCAGAGGCCAAACCCAAAGATTCCACATGTCTGGTCGAGGGTGAAATATTGTGCCCCCGGCCTGAGACAGAAGGTCCCTCCTCAAAGGGATCTCCAATGGAGGCCCGTCTAGCAGAAGGATCAGGTCCGCAAACCAGATCCGACTTGGCCAGCGTGGTGCTACTAGCAGTAGGCTTATTCCATACCGACGGACCCGCTCCAGAACTCCTGGGAGCAGAGCAACAGGGGGAAAGGCGTACAGACGTAGCCTCGGCCACGTCTGCACCATGGCGTCCAGCCCCAGGGGGGCTGGGTGCGTCAGAGAATACCAGAGAGGACAGTGCGTCGTGTTCTGAGACGCGAACAGATCCACCTCTGCCTGACCATATGCCTCCCAGATTTTCTCCACCGCCTCGGGGTGGAGTCTCCAATCCCCTGGCCTCAGCTCCTGCCTCGACAGGATGTCTGCTCCTATATTCTGGTCCCCAGGAATATACACTGCCCTCAGGGAGAGTACCTTCCCCAGAAACCACAGGAGGATCTGGTGCGCCAGTTTGCAAAGCGGACGCGAGCGCAGACCCCCCTGGCGGTTCAGATAAGAGACCACTGATGTGTTGTCTGTTCGAACGAGCACATGATGGCCTCTTAGGTCCGGAAGGAAATGTCTCAACGCATTGAAGACGGCCATCATCTCCAGGCAATTTATGTGCCACGAAAGATGATGGCTTTTCCACAGACCCTGAACCGAGCGGCCTTCCATTACCGCTCCCCAGCCGGTGAGGGAAGCATCTGTCGAGATCACAACTCGATGGCAAAGAGCTCCCAACACCGGACCCTGGGTTAAGAACCAGTGTTTACTACATATAACTAAGGCACGAAAGCATCGCCGCGTGACCTTGATATGCAAGTGGGTTTCCCCTCGGGGAGAACCCTCTGGTCCTGAGCCAGCACTGTAAAGGTCTCATATACAGCATGCCAAAAGGAATTCCGTTGGACACTGCTGCCAGTAGACCCAACAGTCTCTCGAACTGTTTACAATGCGTGACTGGTTTTGGGTTAAGAACCAGTGTTTACTACATATAACTAAGGCACGAAAGCATCGCCGCGTGACCTTGATATGCAAAGTGGGTTTCCCCTCGGGGAGAACCCTCTGGTCCTGAGCCAGCGCTGTAAAGGTCTCATGTACAGCATGCCAAAAGGAATTCCGTTGGACGCTGCTGCAACAAGACCCGACAGTCTCCTGAACTGTTTTACAGTGCGTGACTGGCCTAGCCTCAGCTCTTCTGTAGCTGTTAGGATACTAAATCCCGTACCACACCAAGGAAAGTGGTTCTCAATACTGGAGAAAACACACTCTTCTTGGTATTGAGCCTCAACCCCAACATCTGCATATGAGCGAGAACGACACCTCGGTGCCGAACCGCCAACTGCTCTGATTCCGCTAGAATCAGCCAGTCGTCGATATAATTCAGAATGCGAACGGGTGACAAAGCTAGGCCGAAAGGAAGAACCCGATATTGGTATTCTTTGCCCCTGAAAGAAAACCATAGGAACTTCCTGTGCTGAGGGAGGATGGAGATATGGAAGTATGCATCCTTTAGATCTATCGTGACAAACCAGTCCTCGGATCTGATTTGGGTCACGATCTGTTTGAGGGTCAGCTATCTTGAACTTTAGTTTCCGAACTGACCGAATTAACAGGCGAAGATCTAAAAAAGGAACGCAACCCTCCATCCTTTTTTGGAACAATAAAATAATGGCTGTAAAAACCCGACTCTCTGACGGGTGAGTACACCTGTTCTATAGCTTCTTTTGCTAACAGGGCCTTTACTTCTTGTTCCATTACCAGAGCCTGCTCGGGATGCACCACTGTGGGCAGCACCCCGCTGTAATGAGGAGGACGAGAGCCAAACTGGATTCTGTATCCTCTCTCTACAATCTGCAGGACCCAATGAGAAATATTCGGCAGAAGCTTCCACGCTGCCAAAAAATTTACTAAGGGAACCAGCCTCTCGAGGCTGGCCTCTGGTGTTACTGAGAGAGCCAAATCTGGAGCCTGAAACATAATGGCAGGAACTACCTGACCTGACTACTCAAAAGCCCCCCTCAGAGGGCGCGAAACCAATGCTGTGCCGCAGCATAGCATCAGCGACTCGCTGGAGACCGCTGCGCCCTGAAGCACCGGAGGTGGCAGGGTTGGCAGGAGGGTCTCGTGAGGACCCCGAAATGGAACGGGCACCGTGTAATGAGGTGTACACCACTCCACTTCGGTCGGGGCTGTCCTCACTTTCTGTGCACATAATATGATGAACTAGACGGCTGGAGCTGCTCACGCCCAGCAGCCCCAGGGGGATGGACACAGCGAGGGAGAAACCTTATTATATATATTTTTTATATATATATATATATATATATAATGCATCACCTAACAACGAACGCATGGAATGCGTCGCCGAAGAGACGCGAAGGCTCAAATTTCACTATATCCAGAACCCCAGCAGATCGGCCTGATAAGCCTGGAGCATTATACTATAGTTTTCTATAAACATTCTCCAGCTGACCTGCTGCCGTATAAGCTTTACCCATAAAACCAAAGTAGCTATAATTAAACCTACGCGCTGCCTCGGCAAACGCGAGATCCCAGCCACAGAATCTTATTTTGCAAAGTACACTCGAAATCTAAGCGGTGCCTCGGCAAACGCGAGATCCGAGCTAGATTCTGATTACAACATTGAACCTACGCGCTGCCTCGGCAAACGCGAGATTCTTTAGTGATAGGTTTATTGAGCAAAGCAGAGGCTTTAAATGACGATGCTGGACCAGGTGAAAACAGCATTTTTCTATATATTTTTTTTTTTCAGCCTGGGGCATTATATCATAACCGTAATCTTTCAACCCTTGAATAAATCTTTAACACGAGGGCTGAAAGTAGTAATAAAATACGGTTTATCCCACAATTTAAATATTCTTTTAGTGTGTAAATCAGGGAAAAGGGAAGCCTCGTGGTGGAGATAATGTGATAGATGTAGGAAACGCTCGATAAGTTTTTAGGAGCGTCCCTAATCTCAGCTGGCCATTAAATATTTAATTTATTAACAGCACGGGACAAAACCTCCACCAGTTCATCATATACTGGGGAAATAGATGGCGAATCTAATTCAACAGTGTGTGTGCTTGCTTTCACTTTCAATATTCTAAAACATTTAACCTCCTCGGAGGAGAATATGAAGGAAAAAGGGCTCTCTCTCCCCGAGCGGAGAAACCGCAGAGCGTGCTTCCGACACCGGGGAGATAGAGCTGGATCTTCCGGGTAAGGAAGGAAAAAAGGCCCACGGACCCGTTTCAAACCCCTCCAAAAGATCCATCTGCGATCCCCAGGAATGCATTCCCCACGCTGCCTCGGCAAACGCGGGTCCTGGGAATCGCAAGCCTGTCACTATCATACAGAGTGACAGGCGAGAGCAGAGCATACTATTTCACAGAGTTGGAACTCAGCCCCCACCTTTTTTTCTTTCAAGGGCTGAGAAGTATGCTCTACCCCAAACAAATTAAACAAAACTCGTGTGTGTCCCCACCCGTTTAAATAAACGCGGGCAGGGAGAAACACACTGTTTGTAATTTGTTTCGCCATAAACGTTTCCATACAATATTGCAACAGACAACAATAAATAGACAGAGACAGTTTTGACACAGATCGCTTGCTGAGGCAACAGAAGCTAAATGCCGGCGAGCAGCGGAAGTGCTCTTGTCCTTTCCTGGTTCATGACGTCACCCGCCCGTGACGCTCATTCTCTCATTCCATTGGACTAGTTGGCATAGATGCTTCAGACGCAATCACGCAAGAGGCGTTCCCACCGTGTCGTTCGACGCATCTCGAAGTTCCCTTTTTCGATAAAGGGAACTGCACTTCTGGAACTGTGCCATAGCCACCCTGGCTTGTTTACATCAGTCCTGCACGACCTGCAGCAGTAGAAAATCCATTGAAGGGACAGTGCCTCCCCCGCCAACCCTCCCATTCTACAGATCTCTTTTATTCCATCCCTCAGAAACGACAACATCAGTGCTACCAATGGCTAGATACTACATATCAAACACAATTACATGCAAGACAATGAAAAAGTTCATTGCATAACACTCCACATGTGTGATTGTGCAGATATCTACTTTAGTGTGCTAGAGGTAACAGAGCAAGAGAGTGTGCTGAGCTGGAAAATGGTAAACAAGTGACGTCAGCATTTGTGGTGAGGAGTCCATTTTCAAGTCGAACCCAAACAAGCAGTGTGTGTGTGTGTGTGTGTGTGTGTGTGTGTGTGTGTGTGTGTGTGTGTGTGTGTGTGTGTGTGTGTGTGTGTGTGTGTGTGTGTGTGTGTGTGTGCGTGCGTGCGTGCGTGCGTGTGTGTGTGCGTGTGTGTGTGCGTGCGTGTGTGTGTGTGTGTGTGTGTGTGTGTGTGTGTGTGTGTGTGTGTGTGTGTGTGTGTTGTGTAGAGGGTTTAGAGGAGGTTTAGTGCATGGACAATGCTCTGTTGTCAGGGATACTTTAGGTCAGCTGATGTGACAAAATCATCCTCTCTCTCTCTCTCTCTCTCTCTCTCTCTCTCTCTCTCTCTCTCTCTCTCTCTCTCTCTCCTCTCTCTCTCTCTCTCTCTCTCTCTCTCTCTCTCTCTCCCCTCTCTCTCTCTATTGTATGTGAGGCTATTGTTGTTTTAATCTCCATAGGATTACTCAATGCATTACACCTCAGATGACTTCAGCAGTACTTCTTCATAGTCATAATCAGTTAGAGGCCAGGGACCACCATGACAAAGCAAGTAAGAGGCTATTTAGAAATTGCTATTGTGAAGTCTCAAACCTGCCTTAAGGGAGCAAAGTATACTTGACATACATATTTTAAGTTATTTTCTTAATATCTGTATTCTTCTGTGTCTTTCTCCCTCCCACTAATCCCGTGGGATTGTGCACAATGATGTTGTTGTTGAATTCGCTTCTATTTGTGCACAATCACACAATATAATAGTGTAGGGCATGCAACCCAACTCCAGCTATCTCTCTTTCTCCAACTATGACTATTTATAAAGATACATTTATAAAACTGGAATATAAACACTTCTACTTTCTTGTGGCTTAGTAGAGGAAGAACTGAAGGGCCTGGCTGCTCAAAAATGAAAATTATCTGATCATTTCCTCAACCCCATGTCGTCTTAGACCTGTATGCATTTGTTTCTTATCAAAATAATATATTTTGAAAAATGTCTCATTTTGTCCAAACAGTGAAAGTCACTGGCTTTCATTGTATATACAAAAGCTGTTGAAACAGTCTTCAAAATATATTCTGTGTTCCAAGGAACATATATCCCTTTAAAGGTTGGGCATTGCAGCAATTTATATGATGACCTCTTTCTGCCTCTAAACCGAGACTGAAATATGTTCCATGTAAACAGAGTATCATTGCACAGCCAGAGGGTTTATGCTGAGCACCATACATGCACACATATATCTCTATGTGTTAGCCTTATTCCAACATCTGCTAAGTTGCTTGACCTTCTTCCCCAAATTTAGAATGACCCTCACCTGTTAGGAACGTTTCAGGCTAGTTAGCTAGTTAATATATATATATATATAAAAGAAATGTAGATCAAACAAACATTTTTCTTAATCTGCACTACTGCATACAGTTTCTGAAGAAAGCATTCAATATCTCCTTTGCCTCCTTAAATCTCATTGTATTTTCATTGAGCTTCTAAACCAGGGCCGGACAACTTTGGCTCTCATGATCCCTTTTTAGATTCAACCCTAATAAAACTCACATTGTAGCTTTAGAAAAGACCGTAAATATCTTGTTTGTGTGTTTGATTATGGTTGGAGCTATAATTCCACTTTGATTGGCCGAATACTCTGTCAATGTGATAATGCCCACCTGTCATGTCAGTAAATAGTCCGAAAATTAAGTCAAACTGGTGAAAATAATAGGATTAACTATAACAACTCACCCGCTTAGGCATCACTACTTTTCATATCTGAATCAAAATAAAATGTAAAAAATGAATAAAACTGATCTGTGAGTGAGACCTCTCTGCTTGGTTAAATTTAAGGTGAACTCCTTACAGGGCACCATTATTTTACTTGCATACAGTTTACAGAGCAATTGTTAAATAGTCATTCAAAATAAGCTATACAAATATCCAAACAACACATTTCTCTTGAATATCTGTGTACACTAAAGCAAGAGAAGGAATAGCACACAATGTTATAATGATTCAGGCTGCATCACAATATCTGTAGCATTCAAATATTCATCCAATAAACAAAAGCATATGTGATCTCCTTGTGTCAATATCCAATAAAATTGTCCATGCTGCTACTAAAACATACTTGTACCTTTAACATACTAACAACTCTAACAACTACCATAATAACACAGGTGATAAAATCCGCATGAAGAATCAAAGTTCAACACAAGTAGCTGTTCCACAAGCTGAGTTAAAAATTAATATATAGAAGGTGCACAGTGTCATGCATACACATACAAACACCACCATGGTAGCACACACTGTAAAACCCTAATGTACATAACTGATATGAAAAATTTTAAATAATTAGAAATACTATTTAAATGAAATACAATCAAATGGGAAGTGTCACACAGGGAATTCTGGAAATGTCATTTTGTTTTTAATTGCCTTAATTGTCACCACGATGGGACATTTGCCATATAAGTTTACTTTTCATATTTGAAGACTGATTTTCAATGCAAATTGCAGGAGAATAGTGTTTTTATTAATTTGCAATAAGAATATTTTCAGGCTCAGTAGGTGTGTTCAGACCTTTATTTTGAAATAGTGATGAACATTAAAAAGCATGAAAGATTGGTAGAAACTTTTTTGTTTTGGGTTTGTTTAATTGTTTTTCTTCTTTTTCATTTGTTTTCATGCCAAGAGTTCAAAATATAACATCTATTCATTTCTTTGTTAGAGCTTTTATGTATTTGTTAGAGGTCGAATTCAAATCAGATACGGTCAAACTGCCCATACTACTTCTGAAAAGGATGTCTACTTCATAAATTGTATGCTAACTATGGAAATATATGGTTCAGATAACTCAAACCATGTATTGTACATTTTGTACCTAACCAATGTAGAAATGTAGATTGGATGTCCCTATGGAAACATAGGGATGTTAATTTTAATGTTAATTTTTGTAATGCTGATCATATATTTCCGGGATCATTGCTTATATGAGTCAGGTGTACACATGAGTGGGAGAAAGGGTAAAATAGCACTACAGTGACAAGGAGATAAAAATCACATTTCATCTCAGATTGTCTAAGTGTCCATCTCCTCCACCTCTCAGTCTATTACTGAAATCAGGTCGGTGCACAGATTTGAACAAATGCTTCTGCACAAACCTCAGGCTGCAGCGAAGGTCACAGTAATAGCTAGAATTTTTGCATCTACACAATCCAACCTACCAGCCATGTTCCTCAGATATACAGAGCAGATATAAAGAAATGTATTACATAACATTGCAATCAACATAGAAAGCTAATCTACTACAAGGTCATTCAGAGCTGTGTAAGGCTTATAAACAATAGCAGTTTGCCTTGTACTGCATGTTTTAGTAGAAACCTCATAAACAGAGATCAGCAGAATCCTTCTATTGAGGCCCCCACCAAAATAATAACCACAACAAAACAATAAAGAACAACACTACAGTCATAAATAACTTCACACATGTGGACGAGTATGGAACTTTAGACAATTGCTAAATATCTGAGTATATGTGTGTGAAGTGTCAAGTCAAGTTAAGTCACCTTTTTTTTGACGTCACTACCAGTGTGACTGTTTAGTATGCCAACAATTTATTTTGTCTTCAGGATCCGTTCCCTTATCGAAAAGGGAACTTCGAGATGCGTCGAAAACGCTACTGGAACGCCTTCTGCGTGATTGCGTCTGAAGCATCTATGCCAACTAGTCCAATGGAAAAAGAGAATGAGCGTCACGGGCGGGTGACGTCATGACCAGGAAATGATAAAAGCACTTCCGCTGCGAAACGCCAGTTAGCTTTTGTGCCTCAGCAAGCGATCTGTGTCAAAACTGTCTCTGTCTATTTATTGTTGTCTGTTGCAATATTGTTGGTAACGTTATGGCGAAACAAGTCTACAAACAGTGTGTTCCTCCCTGCCCGCGTTATTTAACGGGTGGGGACACACACAAGCTTTGTGTGATTTGTTTGGGTGATTTGTCCGATCCCGCCTGTCACTCTTTGACAAACAGAGTGGACAGGCTCGCGATCCTCAGGGATCAGGACCCGCGTCTGCCGAGGCAACGCGGAGAATGCATTCCTGGGGATCGCAATTGGATCTTTCAGAGGGGATGGAGACGGGTTCGAGGGCCCTTTCTTCTTCCTTACCCGGGAGATCCAGCTCTCCTCCCCCGGTGTCGGAAGCACGCTTTGCGGTTTCTTCCGCCCGGGGAGAGAGCCCCTTACTACAATGCTCATCTTCTGAGGAAGTTGACGTTGTAAGTTTGGACAGTGATAATGCACACACGGGGGAAAGGGATTTACAATTTATTTCCCCGGCATATGATGAGCTGGTGGATGTCATGTCACGAGCTGTAGAAAGATTAAATGTTGACTGGCCATCTGAAACTAAAAACACTCGCCCCAAAAGCAAGTTAGATGAGCGTTTTCTTTCTTCAGCCACATTATCTCCACTACGAGGGCTTCCTTTCTTTCCAGATTTGCATGACGAGCTATCTAAATCATGGAAAAAAACGTTTTCATCTCGTGTTTTTAACCCTCAGTCAAATATATATTCAAAGATTAGAGGGTCTAAGGATTACGATTATGGTTCGATGCCCCAGGTTGAACAAAATTTAGCGAGTTATCTTGCGCCTGGTCCTGCATCTTCCATGAAAGCCCCAGTTTTGCCCACTAGACCATTAAAAAATACATCTTCTTTAGTGGGCAAAGCTTATTCGGCAGCAGGTCAAGCCGGAGCGTGCTTGCACACTATGGCATTGCTTCAGGCTTATCAAGCTGATCTGCTGGGGGATCTGGATAATAGCGAGGGAATTAGTCATGACGATGTTCGAGAACTTCGTAGGGCTACAGATCTTTCTCTCAGGGCTACTAAAGAGACCGCCAGAGCAATTGGGCGGTCTATGGCAGCTTTGGTAGCCACTGAGAGGCATTTATGGCTCAATCTTTCTGAAATTAAAGAAAAAGATCAAACTTTTTTGTTAGACGCTCCGCTTGAACCCTCTGGTCTCTTTGGTGACGCAGTTCATGCAGTAGTGGAAAGGTTCCAGGAGTCTAAAAACAGTCTGATGCTTTTAAAAAGTTAATCCCTCGCCGTGTCCAGCCCCCTGGGGCTGCTGGGCGTGAGCAGCCCCAGCCGTCTAGCTCATCATATCGCGTGCAACAGAAAGAGAGTGTTGCGTCTCGTGCTCCTCCACGTAGATACTGGAGACAGACGCAACCCTCTCAACCGAAGTCGCCTAAGCCTAAGCCGGATCTGAGGACCGTTCTTTAGACGAAGAAAGCTTCGGTTAAAAAAAAAAAAAGTCCTGATGCTTAGGCATCAGGCCTGTGAGGACAGCCCAGACCGGAGTGGAACGGTGTTCACCTCATTACACGGTGCCCGTTCCATTTCGGGGTCCTCACGAGACCCTCCTGCCAACCCTGCCACCTCTGGTGCTTCAGGGTGCAGCGGTCTCCAGCGAGTCGCTGATGCTATGCTGCGGCACAGCATTGGTTTCGCGCCCTCTGAGGGGGGCTTTAGAGCAGTCAGGTCAGGTAGTTCCTGCCGTTATGTTTCAGGCTCCAGATTTGGCTCTCTCAGTAACACCAGAGACCAGCCTCGAGAGGTGCCGACCTTGACTCCGAGGTCTATTGTGCTGCAGGCTTTCTGTCCTCCTCCCTTTACATCTGCGGACCAGGAAAGACTGCACCTCTTGTGTCCAGTGCGAGCATTGGACACGTATGTACATCGGACATCCTCAATCAGGAAGTCCGACCAATTATTGATTTGCTTTGGATCACCTAAAAAAGGTCTTCCTGCTTCCAAACAGACAGTCAGTAAGTGGATAGTCGAGGCTATTTCACTTGCTTACGAGTACTCGGGCCAGCCTTGTCCTTTGGTGGTCCGAGCTCACTCGACCAGGAGTATGGCGGCTTCTAAAGCCTTACTGCATGGGGTTTCTCTCCAAGATGTTTGTGATGCGGCGGGCTGGTCCTCTCCGCTCACATTCGTGAGGTTTTACAGCCTATACCTGGATGCTGCCCCAGGTTCTCAGGTGCTTAGTGCTTAGTTGAACAGACTGACACTCAGGTACTTGAATTATGGCGCATTGGGTATTCTCGTTCCCGTAGCGTTTTCGACGCATCTCGAAGTTCCCTTTTCGATAAGGGAACGTCTCAGGTTACTATTGTAACCATAGTTCCCTGAGAACAGGGAACGAGACGATGCGTCCCTCTGCCATACTTCTGGCGTCCCTGCGATCGGCTTGCTTCGGCAATTTCGAAGCTAACTGGCGTTTCGCAGCGGAAGTGCTTTTATCATTTCCTGGTCATGACGTCACCCGCCCGTGACGCTCATTCTCTTTTTCCATTGGACTAGTTGGCATAGATGCTTCAGACGCAATCACGCAGAAGGCTTCCCGTAGCGTTTTCGACGCATCGTCTCGTTCCCTGTTCTAAAGAGAAGGAGTTACTAAAGGGGAGTTACTAAAAGTTCCCAATGCTTTGGAAAAAGCTGCATTTCAGGAGTTTTGAATTAATTACCATGACAAACAATTAGCCAATTGGTCATGTGCAGTGCAGAATCTGCAAACATATCTTTGCACATGACAGCAAAAAAACAGGGACATTTCATTTACAACGATATATTGAGCGCAGTTGCACTTCAGCTAACTCTGCTGCTAGCACAAGCAGACAGTTATCAATGTCCTTTTTCTCGAAGCCAGTGCCACCGAATTCAAGATCCCAAGTCACCGATAAGTATGGGGATTTCTGCTGCGAAGACATATGGCAATTCCAAATGGTGGCTGGAGAAGGATTTATGAAGTTAGCCCAGGAAGTGATAAACATCGGAGCAGCCTATGGTCGCCTGTCTGCTGAAAAGTTGCTGCCTGACCCCACGACTATCTCTCGCAGATGCCAAGAAATGGCAACAACAAAAAGAGAAGCTGTTGTTGCTGAGATAAAAGAGGTCATGTGTTTAGTTAAAGTAACACTATGTAGTTTTTCAACCTTCATAATATATTTCCAAGACCCTTGTGATGGTGCATCGACTTAAAATAAGTTAAATGACACGTCTGCCATAGCCTGACGTGGTCTGTATCGCTTTTACTGGCACTATGTAACTTCGGGGTTCGGGTAGGAACCCGTGCACAAAAAGAATTACAAAATTTGACTGCTTTACGTCAAGCGCTACAATAGTCATTATTTCGATTTTCTTCGTTTCTGATGTCGCAATACATCATCCTTTCATGAAATCATGTTACGTACTCTACCTTGTCTGTGGACATCGTTCATTCTAAAGCCGGTGCTGGATAAACAGCGAGCGTGCGTGCAACGGTAGGCTAAATTATTTACGACAGCGGCAATGGACAATTTCGTTTCCAACCAGTAGGGCGACCGAAGAGGAAAAGTTACTTGGTGTTACTTTAATGTTGGGATGACCACAGACATGTGGACTGATGATTACCGCAAGGTCAGTTACATGCCGATCACATGTCACTTCATAACGTCAAATTTCATGTTTCACTGCCATGTTCCCTCAAGAATGCCAAAACAGGTGAAAATATCTGCAAGGAATTGCAGAAGCAGCTTGTGTCAGTTCTCAAGTTTGATCCCTCTGTAATGAATAAGCTGGTCTGGGTAACAGACCAAGGTTCGAATAGTGTGGCTGCATTACGACCTTACCGGCGCTTGGACTGTCAGGACCACATATACATCACGGTCCTCCAACATGCCTTGGACATCACCGAGCTGTCAGTAACAGTCCCAGAGGTTAGTGGAACGTTGCTGGCTGTCAAGAAAGTAGTCCGGTTCGAAACAAAGCGGTCTTGCAAGCCAGTTATCCAAGACTGTTCTGCAGATGAGAGAAACATGTTACAGCACTGTAAGGATGTGTATGCTGAACTACCCGAAAAGCTGGAGAGCTGTGGAGAGGGCCAAAGAATGGCTGATGTGTCCCCAGATGTTCTGGATTTTTTGGTCGGTTTTCTCCACTCCTTCTACGAAGCCCAAAAGGAATTGGAAGGTGATCAATATCCAACCTTGAACCTTGTTGTGTTGTGGCACGAGAGGCTGAAGCGTCATTGCCTGCCAGTAAGCGCTGACATGCCTTATCAAGCCACCATCCGCCAGCGCCACTTGGAATGGATTGGTAAGGTCCAGATTCAGCCACTCCATAAACTGGCAATATTCCTGTGGCCAAAATTCAACCAGTTGTGGATGTTCTGTGAAACTGAGAGAGATGCCATCCTGCAAGATGCAAAGAGTTGGATCACAAGCTATCGAGAAACAGATGGAAATGCGACTGAGGAGGAAGAGTCAGCTGGAGAGGTGACGTTAGATACTCCGCCCCCCGCAGCAAAAAAGAGAGCCTTGTCAAACTTTGAATTGGAGTGAGAGAATTTCGCCCAGGCTGATGACACAGCTGTGGATGAGGTCCACATGTACCTCAACCTTAACCCCAGCTTCAAGGAATATGACGATCGAGATTTGCTGGGTTGATGGAGTCAACATTGTCATGATTCTGCCATCATGTCTTCTAATTTCTCTGGTCTTGCGGCAGAATCATGACAGACCCATGTTTTGTGTGCAAGCACATGGCCTTGTGTTTGGGCCATGTGCTTGCGTTGTCTCGTCACCTAACCCCACCCCCTTGTTACCCTTGTTTAGTCATCATTAATTAATCTGTGTCACCTGTTATGTTAGCATTAGTCTCCCTATTTAATCCCCTTGTGTGTGCTGTCCTGCGCCGGTTCATTGTTTCTCATTGCGTGTTTCTCATACTGTGATTTCTACCTTTGTGAGTACCTTGTGAGAGTTTAGTCTGGAGAATTACTGATCAGTCAGTCCTAGTCTAGTCTAGTCTGGTTATTTCTTTTGCTGTTCATGTTTTGCCCCCTCGTGGGTTTTGTTTTCTCTGTTTTCTGTCAATAAATTAACGTTGAGTGTTACATACTTTCTGCGCTTGGGTTTCATCTCCACCGTCATAACAAACATGAGAAGACCATTCCTTTGTTGTCAAAACTTGTCCGTCAGGTGTTGAGCATACCTGCAAGCAGTAGTAGCAGTGAACGCATTTTCAGCACAGCAGGGAAGATGCTGGAAGAGAGGACATCGCTGAAGCCTTCAACAGTGGATGCTATTCTTTTTCTTCACAACGCGTTCATAACGCTCATGTTACAGGGCTGACAAGGAGACTTTCACGACCTCCAAAGGAATGTTCAGAGAGTGCTGACTCTCTCTTAATTCTAACTGAAGAGGAGAGATGAATCTTGTTAATCAGATATATTCTATCATCCACTTGAGAATTGTATAAACATGTATCTAATTTCCCAATCTCATGATTTTCCTTTATGTTGTTTGGTCTATGTTTCCTTGTAAACTCTAATGGGTTAATGTTTCAAACTTTGCATACTATGGTTAACCAAAATCATATGTGTGGCATATTTGGTATCTATAACTTGGTACTTTGAAGATCGAAATGACTGTGTACATGATAGGTCGATAACAACAACATATTAGTATTACAGCTCGGTATTCGGATACCACCCCTCCAGGGTGCACATGCAATGAGCACCCTTAGAACAAAGAGCAATAAACCAAATTCCCGCCAAATAGAACCAAATGGAACTTCCACCCTTCTTATTGGTCGAGCCAATGTAAATTGCATCCTCATCAGCTCTTGTTCTCTTTTCTCGTCCTCTCTTGCTTTCTGGTCCTCTTAGCCATCTCTTAGCTCTCTGAGCCTCATGCTCTCTTACTCTCCTGGTCCTTCCTGAGAAGTCCAAATGTGAAGATGATGTTGAACTAAAAATCCCTCAAGGACTCCCAAGCTTGCGCCAGGCTGCGGCCTTGTCTTTCCATTCACCAAAGATCCTCGGACTCCCACTGGTTCTCTCTCATCAAAACCACATCATCAAAGATCAACTGGAGCCTCAACAAATTGCATCAGGGCAGTTTAATTCAAATGGGTGAGACATGCAAGTATCAAACTTAGTCTCATTATTTGATATATTAAGTATCCTTACCCCTTTTTAAGAAGGGCATGTTAAGAACTGATGGTTTGCTCAGGCTGTTGATCTGCTGAACTTCAAAGAATGCTATAACTTCTTGCTGTCCTGTATCTGTATTCTGCTTCAGCTCTCCCTTGGCAAACTGTGTGCATGTATGTTAGAGTAGTTTAAATGTTAAGTTGCTCTTAGTAGTAGTACATAGTAAGAAAGCCATTTACCATGCCCCGGAAATGTACATTTCTATTAATTAATTAATAACCAATATTGAGTGTTCACGGGATGAACCGAGTAATTGGTTGTACTGTAATGTTAACATAGCGGTAACACTTTACTTGAAGGGGTGTGCATAAGACTAACATGACACTTTCATAATCATGACATGACACATGTTTTATGAATATGAAGGAAGTTTTATGCAGGTTTATGACAACTGTCATTAAGTGTCATTCGCTCAATTATGACATTTTTAATGCAAATATGACATTGTTTGAGATGTCTTTGTTATGACACCTTGACATAAACCAATACATCATAACCTGTCAGTGTCTTTGTCATGACAAATTGACATTACTAAGACAACACAACCTGTCATAAACATGACATAGCAGATTAATTATCAAACTTAAGAAACCACTTAGCTTTATTGGTTAACATTACATTAAACTGTCAGGTGGTTGGTTTTGACATTGGCTATCATGAAGCCATTATAACTTTTTAATGACAAATTCAATTTGTACCACTGTAGTTGAGGTCACGAAAAATATTAATGACACAGTTATAATGGCCTCATGACAGACAATGTCAAAACCAACCAAAGGACAGTTTAATTTAATTTAATGTCAAGTTATCATGACAAAGACACTGACAGGTTATGATGTTATCGTTTATGTCAAGATGTAATAACAAAGACATCTTAAACAATGTTATATTTGCATTCAAAATGTCATTATTGAGCGAAAGACACTTAATGACAGTTGTCATAAACATGCATAAACCCTACTTCATATTCATGACATATGTCATGTCATGGTTATGAAGTTGTCATGTCAGTCTTATGCACACCCCTTCAAGTAAAGTGTTACCCATAAATTAATTACAGCTATAATTACATGCAGATAATTTCAAAATATAAGTACAATGTAAAAACATGTGTACACAATAAGCCCATTATATCAAATTA
Source organism: Chrosomus eos (assembly GCA_036326025.1). Classification (NCBI taxonomy): domain Eukaryota; kingdom Metazoa; phylum Chordata; class Actinopteri; order Cypriniformes; family Leuciscidae; genus Chrosomus; species Chrosomus eos. The sequence goes on from CM070819.1 coordinate 24,316,689, forward strand.
TTAATTTCAATGTAAGTACATAGTACTTAAAGTCCCTTAATATAAAGTGGGACCAGATATACTGGTAGCAATTTGGGGCAGTTGATGTGGACCCATCTAAATACCCAACGAGGTACCGTTGTATGAGGTACCCCAGCCGGTGGAGGAGGCATCTGTTGTGACAAAAGCCAAAATTGCCTATCTCGGGACTCGGCCATGAAGCCAGTGCTGAAGTGACCTCATATGAAGCAATCCGAGTGGCATTACTATGTCTACGGATGCCATGTGCCCCAGGAACCTCTGAAAAAGTTTGAGTGGGGCTGCCATCCTGTCTGGTTGACCGAGTCCAACTCCCTACAGATAAAAAAGATCCTCTGCACAGGGGATAGTTAGCTCTTTTCCTAGTTGACCCGAAGCCCCAACTGGCTGAGGTGTGCACAGCTGTTCTCATGACTGGGCCAGTATGAGCCAGTCGTCAAAATAGACCATCGTGGAGATGGGAGGTGACAGCGACAGTCCGAAGGGGAGGACTTTGTACTCATATGCCCGCTCTTCGAACGCAAAGCGTGGAAACATTCTGTGTCAAGGGAGAATCGAGACATGAAATGACGCATTCTACAGGTTGATCGCTGCCATCCAATCACGGAAGGATGTATCCGAAGATTAGTTTCTGTGTTAGCATTTTGAACAGGAGCCTGTGAAGATTCAATACTCACAGGTCCAAGCTTGGCCATAACCCACCACCTTTCTTGGGTACAATGAAGTAGGGGCTGTAAAACCCTGTCTGGAGGGACCAGCTCTATAGCGTCCTTCGCCAGTAGGACTGCGATCTCTGCTCATAAGACAGGACCACTCTCGTCCTGCACAGGGGTGAGCTAAATGCCCCTGAACTTGGAGGGACGCCGGGTCCTCAAGAGCTGTTCCCTCCATCTCTGGGTCACCTATCTCAGGGCCGCTTGCTCTTGAACTTACCGTCTGGTTTGGCAGGGGCGTAGACAGGATGGGCAGCCTTCCTACGACAGGGGGACGCCCTCAGCGACGAGCAGGCAGAGGGGCTGCAGCTGGCAGCAGGGTGGAAGCAGCAGTTGACCACAGGGGCAGGATGTGTCTGATCGCCTCCGTCTGGCTCTGTGCGGCTGAGAACTGCTGGGCGAAGTTCTCAACCATGTCGCCGAAGAGGCCGGCCTTGGAGATAGGGGAATCAAGGAACCGACACTTGTCTTCCTCCCGCATATCTGCCGTGGTTCAGCCAGAGATGCCATTCTTGGATCACTAGTTTGGACATTGTCTGACCCAGGGAGCGAGGAGTGACTTTTGTTGCACGTAGGACGAGGTCCGTCGCTGTGCACAGCTTCTGCAAAAGCCCTGGGTCAGCACTACCCTCATGCAACTCCTTAAGAACCTTGGCCTGATAGACCTGCAATAGAGCCATGGCATGTCCACTGGCTCTGTAAGCAATGCCAGTGAGAACGGACGAGAACTTGTAGGCCTTGGATGGGAGACGTGGATTACCCCTCCAAGTGTCAGCGCTATTTGGACACAATTGCATCGTCCAGAAGAGCCCCAAATAAAATGACTGGTCCCCCATGAGAAGGACCAGCACTCTCAGCCGGAAGCTCCTTAGCTTGTTGTGTGCAAGAGGAGTGGGGGGCCCATGGAAGCTGACTCGGCGGGTTAGCCCCGCACTGTTATCCTCAGGTCTCATCTAAGATAATTGAGTATCGACCGCAACACTGAGATGGTCATATTCCCACAGTGAATAATGTAGGCCTATATGACTCATCCATGAACGCAACCTCATCATGACTGTAAGTGGGCGCCAGGTAATGACCACATCAAGAATTAACTATTGCAATGCGTTATATAAGGGAAGTAATCAGTCATCTATATTTTTCACCTGCAAAAAGTTAAAAACTCTGCTGCTAGACTTAATGGGGATAAACAGGAGTAACATATTACTCCTACCCTGGTCTCCATGCATTGGCTTCCAGTCTATTATATAATTGATTTTATACTTCTGTTATTGGTGCAAAAATCCTTGCATACATTAGCACCGGCCTCTCTCTATCAGATCTCCTTGAATATCAGAATGGACGGACTTTAGATCAGCGACTCAGAAGTTACTCAAAAATCCTAGGACACATCTGAGTCAAAAAGGAGATTGTGCCTTTGCTGTATCAGCGCCTAAACTTTGGAACAGTTTGCCTAAACATATTAGAGCTGCTGCTACTGTAAAGGATTTTAAAGTAAAACTCAAACACATATGTTTCAGTGACAATTAACTATATATCCTGCCTGAGTGATGCTTGTCTTTTTGTTTTTTGCTGTGTGACAATTGTAAAGCACATTGGTGAAGCACAACAGGAGACAACAGAAATCCACAAGAACATACAATCACATCACACGTAAACTATCAACATGAACAAATAAACTCAAAATGTGACACAGTGCAGTAATATTATTGATTAATGTCCACATATCAACTAATATAATAAACTAAAGCCACTAAGAGGCTTTTAACAATGAAATCATGCAGGAAAAAAAACAGCTGAATATCAACATGCAGTCGGGTTGAACAGTGAACATAGTAATTGCAGGATAAGATGTACAAACAATGATTTGTGAGCATTCAAGAAAACAAGGCAGGCTTGTTTACAGATTGGAGATACAGAGAGTCAGAGAGAGAGCTGCAGGTGATCAGAGGGGGACTCAAGGGGGTGATCTCATATAGACTGATGAATAAGAAGATTGGTTTTAAATTATTAATTTAAATTGACTGTTAATTTAACAAATGACAAATATCCCGTGTGTGTGTGATGGCACAAACCTTGAAAATGTAACATTTATATAAACATTTCATAATATAATGAAACAATATTTAACAATTTAGTTGTGGTAATGATGAACAGTGTATTTCACTGAAAAAAAAAAGTTTATATAAAAGTGACAAAAGTTACTGCTGGAAAACCATGTGTCATTTTTTTTTTTTTTTTTTTTTTTTTTTTTAAATGGAAGCTAATATGTTACTGATTCGGTGTTGTCTAATCAGCTTTGATAATCAAACTTATCCATAATCTAGACCCGCTAATGACCATAAATAACCAGCATGTTCCAGAAATTCCACTTTATCAAACATGTTAAGGTAAAATAGGACAGCCTACTTAAAACCCTCACAAAGAATTAATTTGGGCATTTACTTAAATATTGAATGTATTATTTTTTAATTAACGAAACAATTGTTATTTAGAAGCCAGAATAATAATTTGTATATCAACGATTTAGAAGTGTTTATTTTCCCATTAACTTGCTGTAATCAGTTACATACTAAAGACATGCAGGATGGTGTCAGGTGAATATAAACATTTTCAGGGTAACAAAGACCAATATGGCAATTATAGTAACACTTTACAATAAGGTTTCATTAGTTAACATTAGTTAACTACTTTAGTCAACATGAACTAAGAATGAACAATACTTCGACAAGATTTATTAATCTTAGATAATGTTAATTTCAACATTTACTAATAAAGTTGTATTTGTTAAAATTAACTGTGAACAACTGTATTTTTATTGACTAACATTAACAAAGATTAATATATACTGAGTATTAACCTGTATTGTTCACTCAACTGCGCATAATAGCAGAGAATTAATAAAAAACACAATATTGACCCGCGTTCTGTTTTCTATCATGCGCCGTGCACGTTTGCGATGACGTAATATGCACGCAAACCCACCAGGGTTCGATAGAATCAAGTTGAGTGTGAAACCAGACCAACGCTGCGGGAGGCGCCGTGAACAAACGCGCTTTACAAAAATTTACAAATACACCCAAGGCTGCGAGGCTGAAAGCAATGGATATATACTTAATGAGTAAGGATCTAAGGTGGCTTTTACACTGGGCTCGTTTGCTGCGGTCCGAGCCCGAGCGTTTGTTCCTGCAGCGTTGGTCTGGTTACACACTCAACTTGATTCTAATGAACCCTGGTGCGTTTGCGTGCATATTACGCCATCGCAAACGTGCACGGCGCATGATAGAATAGAACAAAGCATTAAGAGTCAGAAACATGACTGGAATCTTCTCAATAGGCTTTGAGCGAGCCAGGGACAGGCCTTATAAAACAATGGCCAAATCCCAGACTGAATTGCAGGCCTCAGCCCCAAGGTACCATGGAGGAAACGGGTTACAAATGTGTCTCTCCCTAAAGACATACCACCCAAAGGAATGTGGTAAGCAGCTATAGCCGCAACATACCTTTAAGGTGGACGGGATAACCCTGCAGCGAATTGCTCTTGCAAAAACTTCAGCACTGTACCAACTGGGTCCAGCTGATGACCCCTTACAGTCTATTGAAGTGAACGCTTTCCACTTTGGGCATACAGTTCTCGTGGAGGGAGCTCTCGAGTGAAGTATGGTCTCAACAACATCGGTTGGGAGACCAGAAGAGAGTGCACGACACGTCACACCTCTTCTCATAAAATTACACTGTTTGCCATCATTTTTTTTTAATGATCTTGAAGAAAGAATAATTACAACGCAGGAGTGGTATTTGTATTGTTTTAAAATAATAGCACCATACTGTCTTTAGTATCTTGCCTTTAGGGAATAATATCTCAAATATGTGGTGTTTCACCAACTACATCTGGGAAGAGGGTGCACCTCAAGTTCATGAACAAGACAAGCTGGCACTAACTTTACAGTTCACATTGCATTAGAAATAAAGTGTAAATGTTTTTTCAGAGCAAACAGATACGTTTTTTTAAAAGAAAAACTATGAAAATGGATCTTTCTCTTTTTGAAACAAACACATCTAAACAAAAAATGCTATAATATAATCAGTTATTTGATAGTTGTACAGTTGTGTCGTCTTACAGTTATAAACCTGGGCATTATGTTTGATAGCAATCTATCCTTAGATAGTGACATTGACAGACTGTTTATGACAGCCTTCTTTTACCTTAACTTTTTTATCTTGCTATAATCCATCCCAGTCACCACAGTTACAAAATTCCAGTCTGTTGATAGTACCAAAAATTCCACAAAAGGAGGTAGATGCTTTTCCTGAATTGCTCCTGAACTTTGGAATAGTCTTCCTAGGATTCAGATAAACACTGTCAAGGTGATGATACACAGGGCAACTTTTTGAGTAATGTTGCTGGGCAATGTTGCCGTCAACGGGCAACCAGATGAGAGAGCCCACGTCTGATCTAAATTATCCAGATAGAAATGTATTGCCCATTTTCAATGGGAAAGTGCTCAAGAAACAATTGCTCAGCAAGATTGCCCAGCAACATTTCTCAAAAAGTTGCCCTGTGTATCATCACCTTCAGTGTAAGTATAGTTTTAATACTCATATTTTTAGCCAAGCATACACTTTGTATTCTTCAATTCATAGTCATTCTGTATTAGTCAGGTCTGACAGAACTGAAAACAATTTACATGTGAATGGCATCTGCAGTAATGTGATCGCGTTTCCCTATTTTCAACCATCCCATTATATCCACAGGGTTCCAGGGCCTTCAGATCCAACTCTGGCCTAGAAGGATGTACCATTCCCTCCATTCTGTGTTTATGCCCAATGATTGCAATTCGCAAACTGTGCCAAGTGTCATTAAGGCATTAGACACAACAGTATGACTTTAAAACTTTGACTTTAAAGCACTATACAGATACATTTGACTTTTACCTTTTGGCCCACATGTGCAGGCTCTAAGCTGACGGGAAATCAAAGAGATGATGCTCATTTTTGAGGGATTTGACTTTCATTTCCTTTAGACTTTCTGTCATATGACTGAAAGCCGTTTTGACTTTCTGTCAAAATGACCTCAACATGAACTTAAATTAGCCTTTCAATATGTTGTTCTATGTTACAGTTCCTGTACAGTTACAGAGATATTTAAGCCTTTTTGAAGGGACAGTGCAAATCACAATACTTACAGTAAATAAATAAATCCACATTAATCTGGATACGAACAATGTTTTCATTTCAAAACACTCCCCAAACATTTCTCAAACATTGCTAATCCACTGTAAACACTTAAATCACCGTATTGTGGATGTATTAAAAGTCATACAAGCTCACTGAGATGATAATGAGAGACCAAACATAAAGTTCTCAAGTCAGTCTTCAGGCATAATCATTTTATTAGCAAAATACCCCATCTATGTGTCCAGATTGCATACAAAATGGCCATTTCATGTCCAGTATGTTCTATATTCTTTAAAAATCTTTTACATAATCTTTTACATAATCTGTTAAAAAATCGTTTACAGCAGGCACAACATTTATGGTAAAACTTGGGTTGCATCTTGATTGTTTTGGGTTGACTACTGTGTCGCATTCCTAAAATTGCATCATCCTTTTCAAATACCACTGTTTTCATAGTCCATACTACAATGGGAAATCAGGATTTTCAAGCGTATACACTTGGTAAATGGTTTTCAAAAAAACTCCATCTCAATGTGTGTGTTTTTTTTTTTTTAAATGTATCCAGATGATTGTGGATTTAGCCTGAGGCAGACCAATGAGCTGAAATAGTCGGGAGCTTGAAGAGGCAAAACAGGGCAGTCAAAACACAAAAATAAAAAAAAATGCTTTTTTTTTCAAAATGCTAGACCAGCATTTTGAAATGTTATACATTTAAAAAAAAAATAGTTCTTTACCCTTGTGTTGCAAAACACTGATCCTCACTTTTCTGTCTTCATAAGACATTCTACTTCCTTAGTACATCAAACATCATCAACAGCCATAGACTAGTTTGTGTGCCAAATACAGTACCAGATATAAGCCTGTCAGACAGATAGAAGGGTGACTGGGATTGCCTTTATTAAGGGACACTCATAGGCCATATAACTAAATTCAGTTCAATTCACATTTATTTGTTTAGCGCTTCTCACAATACATATCGTTTCAAAGCAGCTTTACAGAAAATGCATGTGCCTATTACAATTGAGTGATCTGTTATCAGAGGTGACTGTGTCCAAGTAATGTATACAGAAATGTACATACAAATTATGCAACTAGCTTACAGTTTATTAATTTAAGGCAGACACAAGGATCTCATTGAAGTAATGAATACATGTTGATAACAAAATTATTAGAATATAGAAAATTTAGCACAGCTGGATTTTGATTCACACTTCATCTGAAGTCCTTCCAGGAGTTGGAGTCCTCTCAAGTCATCTTCTCACAGTGGTGGGGCATCTGAAATATTCATAAGAGGCTGGATTGAAACTGGAGCTGACATTCTATCTAGTTATCTCAGGATGGGCATCCCGAGTGTCAGGGTGTGTGCAGGATGCCGAAGACGAGGACACAGGAATATCAGTATAGTTGATATTTATTTTACAAACTTAAACTTCCAAAAACAAACAGAAACAAAAGAACAAAACTCCAGGACTTCAGAATACACAACCATACGAGGACGACGACCAACCAACACTGAGGGAAAACACAGGGCTTAAATGAACTGAACCAAACGAGATAATTAACTGAAAACAGGTGCAGAGAATCTGAACAAACGAGGAGCGGGAAAAACTAACAGGACTAAACCAAAATCACAAAGACAGGGGAAAACGATCTCAAAACATAACTAAACACATAGAATCGTGACAGTACCTCCCCCCTCCCCGAAGGCGCGTCCTCGTGCCGTATAACATCCAAAGGGGTGGGAGGGTGGGCGCCCTGGAGGCTGACGAGGGCATGGTGCAGGTCCAGGAAGCCTCCAGGGCGGAGCAGGCTGTGGGCGTGGCCACGACGGTGCAGGCTGTGGGCGTGGCCACGACGGTGCAGGCTGTGGGCGTGGCCACGACGGTGCAGGCTGTGGGCGTGGCCACGACGGTGCAGGCTGTGGGCGTGGCCACGGCGGAGCAGGCTGTGGGCGTGGCCACGGCGGAGCAGGCTGTGGGCGTGGCCAGGGCGGAGCAGGCTGTGGGCGTGGCCAGGGCGGAGCAGGCTGTGGGCGTGGCCAGGGCGGAGCAGGATGTGGGCGTGGCCAGGGCGGAGCAGGCTGTGGGCGTGGCCACACAGTGGGACCCTCGGGCATCCAGGGCGGAGCTGTGGGACCCTCGGCCGTCCAGGGCGGAGCTGTGGGACCCTCGGGCGTCCAGGGCGGAGCTGTGGGACCCTCGGGCGTCCAGGGCGGAGCTGTGGGACCCTCGGGCATCCAGGGCGGAGCTGTGGGACCCTCGGGCGTCCAGGGCGGAGCTGTGGGACCCTCGGGCATCCAGGGCAGAGCTGTGGGACCCTCGGGCGTCCAGGGCGGAGCTGTCGGACCCTCGGGCGTCCAGGGCGGAGCTGTCGGACCCTCGGGCGTCCAGGGCGGAGCTGTCGGACCCTCGGGCGTCCATGGCGGTGAGGACCCTTTGGGTGGCCATGGCGGTGAGGACCCTTCGGGTGGCCATGGCGGTGCAGGCTCTTCAGGTGGCCACGGCGGGGAAGACCCTTCAGGTGGCCACGGCGGTGAAGACCCTTCAGGTGGCCACGGCGGTGAAGACCCTTCAGGTGGCCGTGCTGGTGAGGACCCTTCAGGTGGCCACGGCGGTGAGGACCCTTCGGGCGGCCATGGTGGTGTTATTCTTTCAGGCCCCCATGGGTCCTTGGCCGGCCACGGCGAAGGCGTATAGCCCCCCCCCCCCAAAATTTTCTTGGGGAGAAGGACAGGCTCAGGAACGGGAACAGACTTGATGTCAACGGGCTCTGGCGCTGGGTCAACGGGCTCTGGCGCTGGGTCAACGGGCTCTGGCGCTGGCGCTGGGTCAACGGGCTCTGGCTCTGGCTCTGGCGCTGGGTCAACGGGCGCTGGGTCAACGGGCTCTGGCGCTGGGTCAACGGGCTCTGGCGCTGGCTCTGGCGCTGGGTCAACGGGCTCTGGCTCGGGCTCTGGCGCTGGGTCAACGGGCTCTGGCTCTTCATGGGACTCGGAACTGGACGGGGCCAGCACATCAGGGGACTCGGAACTGGACGGGGCCAGCACATCAGGGGACTCGGAACTGGACGGAATCAGCATTTCAGGGGCTTGGGGCTGGACTCATGCTCTGGCTGGACGGTCTCTGGCTGGACGGTCTCTGGCTGGACGGTCTCTGGCTGGACGGTCTCTGGCTGGACGGTCTCTGGCGGGAGAAGCTCAGGAAGGTCGTCAAAAGGGTCAAATTCAGGCTCTGGCGGGCATGCAATGGGCTCAGGCTCTGGCGGGCAGGCGACGGGCTCAGGCTCTGGCGGGCAGGCGACGGGCTCTGGCTGGACGGTCTCCGGGGGAAGAAGCTCAGGAAGGTCGTCCCAAGGCTCAGGACATACTGGACTCAGGACCACCAGAACTCGATCGCCTCCCCTACTACGACCTCCACGGGTCCCCGTAAACCTTGCCATCCGGGTTCCCACATAACGCAGGCTCATCCTTCAGCTCCTTTAAAGGTTTTTGGTTGGTCGTTCTGTCAGGGTGTGTGCAGGATGCCGAAGATGAGGACACAGGAATATCAGTATAGTTGATATTTATTTTACAAACTTAAACTTCCAAAAACAAACAGAAACAAAAGAACAAAACTCCAGGACTTCAGAATACACAACCATACGAGGACGACGACCAACCAACACTGAGGGAAAACACAGGGCTTAAATGAACTGAACCAAACGAGATAATTAACTGAAAACAGGTGCAGAGAATCTGAACAAACGAGGAGCGGGAAAAACTAACAGGACTAAACCAAAATCACAAAGACAGGGGAAAACGATCTCAAAACATAACTAAACACATAGAATCGTGACACCGAGATAAAACAGAAAAGCAAATGAGTAATTAGCGTAGCTATTGTTCATAACATCAAGCAAAGATAATCATGTGCATTTGATCTGATATAGCTGGAGTACAAGTTTATGAGATGCATTATGTGAATGCTTGGCTAAAGAGATGTGTCTTTAATCTAGATTTAAACTGGGAGACTGAGTCTGAGCCCCGAACATAATCAGGAAAACTATTCCAGAGTTTAGGAGCCAAATGTGAAAATGCTCTCCCTCTTTTAGTGGACTTATAGATATGTACAAGTAAATGTCCAGAGTTTTGGGACCTTAATGATGAACACCTGCTGTTTACAAGCAGAATCACTGAATGAAACACAAGAACTACAACTGACTTCCAGCCACAGCCTTAAATGAATCAACTGAAAATAAAAGACAATTAATCTCTCAAGATTTCAGCAGAGGAGGATTAAACTCAAACAGCATTACCATCTTAACTTATTAAGAACCAAGTCGACTTTATTTATGTAATTTCTGTTTTAATGAAAATAATAGTTTTATTTAAGTCACCATGATGGTGGTCAGTGTTTGTGTTTATAAAGCACATTTGTTGTGGGGAAGAAGAAAAAAAGCCAAGAGAAAATGTGATCAGGTGATGAGCTGTTTATTGATGAGGACGTAATCATCATGTTGTGGCCGGAATCACTTATTCAGTGTCTAATGCTTTGATTATTTGGGTAATGTGTTTTTAATTTAACAAATAATATAAAGGATTTTAAAAACATTTAGTGCATTCAACTATTTCATCTATCTACATTTTTACTTAAACATCAAGAATCAGCGTATGACTCTCAACAATGGTGACAATCAATTAAATGCTTCATGCTACAGTCCATGCTGGGTACCACCAATCAAAACTCACTCATTTCTCCCAGCATGCATTGCGGCATTAATAAATTATGTAGCTGGATTTTTAGGCCCTGTCCACACGGAGATGCATTTAGCTGTATACGTACACATTTTGTTACCGTTTCGGTCAGACGGATCCGGCGTTTTGGGAAACTGAAACCGCTATTTTCTGAAACCGGGTCCCATGGTGGATAAATCTGAAAACGACACCCGGTAACGCTTTAGATTATAGCCTGGAAAGTACTGCGAGTACTTAAAGCGATTTTAAAGTGTAACGTTCTGTAATTAAAGTGTACCTATAAAGTACTTACATGTAAGTATAAGGGAACAATATGTAACGTTTGGGAATAAAGGGGTATCAACCAGGAGAATAAAACAAAAAAATGTATACTGTAAGTATTATAGAACTAAGGGGTACTTATTCTACTATTATGAAACCAAATCTAACTTTTGGGACCAATTTAGCAAGAACATACACTGGTTACCTTTTTGTAATAATGGTGTACCAATACATACTGTATAGGAGGGAAAAAAAGGATCGCCGGTGCAGCACAGATGTCTTCTTAATAATACATTTATTTGAGGTGCATTGTAATGACTAACGTTTCGATGTAAAGTTTCATCTTCATCAGAGTCCTTGACTCCAAGGACTCCAAGGACTCTGATGAAGATGTAACTTTACATCGAAACATTATTCATTGTTATGCACCTCAAATAAATTCATTATTAAGAAAACATCTGTGCTGCACCAGCGATCCTTTTTTTTTCTGCCGTATTTTGTCCTGCCCTGGTAGCACCAGATTGTTTTGGATTACAGAAGCACAGAGAACCCTTCTCTTCATTTACATACTGTATAGGCTTTTTTTTTTTTTAAAAAGACAGGGTACATATTTATGCATTTATACAGTAATCGTTTTAACAAAAGTGCACTGAAAACTAAAACAATTGCAACTTTTACTTAAATATTGGGGAAATATACTCTTGTTTCATGTAGTGGTGCTTGTTACCCTCTTGTTCCATGTAGTTACAGGGAAAGTACAATTAAAATACATACATAAAATCTTATATAACTAACTCGGAAACCTTAATTTGAAAAACAACTTAATTTAAAACAAATTTACAACACTTCTTTTTCATTTAAAACTGTTTTTTTTTTAAGGGGTCATAAAATGCCATTTTTGTACAAGTTAATATGAATCTTTAGGGTCTAAATGAAAACTTTGTAATATACTTTTATTAAAAATTCTCATTAGTATTTTAAGAAAACACTAATTTTACCTGCTCAAAAACAGCTCTGTTTTCAGCACGCTGTTTAAAGGGGGGGTGAAACACGTGATCACCATGCCCCCAGAGCTGCCGTTTTAGCTGAGGGGGAGCTCTGGGCATTCGCGGTCGCAGCTCCGCGTCGCAAGCACCGATCCGGTTCGTTTTTTTTTTCTATAGACAGTACTCACAAAGGTCTAACGATCAAGATTAACTTAAAAATTGCCCGGAGTTCTCCTTTAACACAAATGAAGGTTTTGAGAAATATAAAAAATACATCTCTTGGAATACATATAATGCAAGCTCATGTGTTCCTAAAAGTTGGAGCATCAATCAGCACATACTGCAATAACTGTAGTAATCCATACGACCCCAATGGATAGATCAATATCTTCTGAAGTGAAACGATAGGTCTTTGTAAGAAAAATTACAATATTTTAAAAAGTAGATTATCGCTTTAGACCAACTATAATAAGTTGTTTTTCAAATAAAGGTTTCCGAGTCAGTGATATTAAATTGTGTGTGGATTTTTATTGTACTTACCCTGTAACTACATGGAACAAGAGGGTCACAAGCACCACTTTAATTTACGGCCTGCAATGTCACACTTACCCTGTAACTACATGGAACAAGAGGTCACAAGCACCACTTACCCTATAACTACATGCACTGTAAAAAATAATCCTGTAAAAAAACGGTAAACTACTGGCAGCTGTGGTTGCCAGCATCATACTGTAAAAATATGATGTGTTACCGTTTTTAAAATGAACAGCTAAATACCGTTTTGTCAGCTACAGCTCTATGCTGTTAATTTACAGTTATATACTGTAAATTAACAGCATATAGCTGTAGCTGACAAAACGGTATTTAGCTGTTCATTTTAAAAACGGTAACACACCATATTTTTACGGAATGATGCTGGCAACCACAGCTGCCAGTAGTTTACCGTTTTTTTACAGGATTATTTTTTTACAGTGTAAATACCTAAGGTATTCCGCCATGTTTCTCACTGACATGCCCCCAACTCATAAACATCAGTGCCCGGTTGCATAAAGCACCTTAGGTTTTTCCCTTAAGGGGCGATTTCCCCTTACCTAAGAGAATAACTTAAGGGTGTTGCATATAATCTCTTAAACGGTTATCTTAGGTAAGGGAAACATTTAAGTGTTTCACGACAGCGATCCTGGATTCACGTTATAAAAGTCTGTTGTTGCCATAGATACGCAAAACACTAACACTAGCAATTTTGCAGTTTCATCAAATAAAGTAACGTTAGGCTAGTAGCCTATGGAATGACATTCCGGACATTATTCAAAAGGAATTGCAAATTGAATTTGTATACAATTTGTATTTGTATTGTATCTTATACACCGAGTCGGTTCATTTAGGCTATGAGACGCGCAGTTCACGCGCAACCCGGCATCTACTATACTTGTTTCTTATTTATTAATCAGGCACATTTGTTGATGAAACATTGATTAAAACGAATATACAATTTATACAAAACGAAATTCACTTTAAAGAAAGTTTTAACGTTCTCTACAAAACAAAACTTAAGTGGTCAAAATCATGTCTGACCCATTCCAAATGTTTTCCGATATATTGGTCATCTATCTTACTCATCTCATGCGGTTCCCTTTTCATATAATCAACATATGAAATAAAAAAATAACATTATATTATTTAAACATAAATATGAAACGTAGACTATGTTTAAGTTTTTTTTAAACTTATTTAAGCGTCACACCGCTCCACTTTGCTCACATGTGTGTGGCCTATACATGCATGTGTGCGTGCATGTGGTGGTATCTATCTATTTTACGGAAAATTGCTACCATCATTATGTTGGAAAACACTTATCAGAATAATTTATCTTAAGCTTGTGTATATTTTTAGTTAAAGCTGACAAGTTATTAAGCAATGTCTCATGTAGGTTCCTGTGTTTTAAATGACCACTATGAGGTGCTCTAGACATTTTTTTCTTGATTGGTTTTCCCTGAAGTGATATACTTTGTTGATAAAAACAAAAGTAGAACAAAAGTTCGTTGCGTTTTACTGTGAAATGAGAGTTCCGTGTCTTTATAAAGATTCACACATTAACGATTCATCTCTCATCCATCCAACCACCCGCAATTTTTTAAATGTTCATTTTTTTATTTCCTGACCCGCCCGCCCCACAGATTATCCGCAGCGTCCATGGATATAACATCCCTTGTACTGAAGCCTGATTTGCTTAATGCCATTGCCCCGCAATGACTAATGGGGCTCAAGCGCGCAAAATTGAGGCTGGAACGCAGTCAGCGCTGAGCAAAACTCAGAATATTTCGACTGAATAAGCACATTTTAAAAGGGGCTAAAGCAAGAAATACGGCATTGTGGTCTCTCACATTTTGAAAATCTGATAAAATTGTAAAAATCGTTAAGTGTGTGCCAGCCTTTACAATAGGCAACATAAACACGTCATCGGTATCCTGAAACAGGTCAGGCTCAACTCAACCTATGAGTCCACGTGCACCATCAATTCAAAACTGAAGACTTCTGATAAACATTTAAACTGAAACAATCAAACCTACCATACAAGGATTTGATCTCAATAACATAACATCTGCTACGCTTTTAAAATTTATCTTGCTCTCATGCATGAGCAAAAATCTTTCATTGAAGTTTATGTTCTGTAAACAACCCAGATGAGATGTCATTTCCATTACACTTCATTCAGGTTAATATTTGCTTACAGAGGATCGTGGCACTATCCAAGACTTGTGCTCACATGAACAACCAGTAAGAGAGCCAGGCAATATTGTGTATGTACTGTAACAGGTAAAGACAGTTTATAGGCACAAAAATAAGGTAATAACCCACCGAATCAGTTTTAGTTAGAGTTTATTTACAAGCAGTCCTTAATTCTGTGTTTTATTAGTGCTAGTGGTAAACATTTTCTCAAGCCTCCTGTGTCTGTTCTTGTGTCTGGGAGGTGGGGGTGGAGCATCCATGTGATCTTTGTGGCAAAGATCGTAATATTGGCATTGTCTTCATAAATCCACAATACCTCACAGTATAATAAAGATTTCTTTAGATCTGTTGCCAAACAACATCATTATATATCAGTGAGAGTGAGAGAGAGAGAAGATACATGGATGAATGAAAGGTGTGTGTAGGTGGATAATATTTTATCTACGTAGTGTGGACATTTGGGTTAGGAACATGGTTTACTAAACATAATAAAAAAAACATTGTTTGTAATAGTAAAAAATATTTGTGTGACGGTTAGGTTTAACATATATGAGATAAAAAGTACCTTTAGATCATTATAATAGAAGTCAATGGAAAGTCCCCATCATCATAAAAAAAACAAGTGCGTGTGTGCGTTGTGCTTACACGGTACACTGTGTTCCCCTGTCTTGTTCTGGTTTTCTCCAGGCTCAGAATAGACAGATAGACAGGAGGGAAGGGCAAGAGGGGAAGGGGAGAGAGTTGAGGGGGGAGAGAAGAGTGTAAATTATGGATGACAGGGTTCAGCTCACAGCAGAACATCAGTGAAAATCTCTTGTATCGCTCACAAAAATGCCCACCATTTTCCTGACCTCTGTAACAAAGTGTTGGCTTATATCTGCTCATATCATATACACACAAAACCCACAAGGATGATGCTAGTGTATTTTTATTTGTTATGAGAAAGAAATATGTGACTAATAATTTGCAGTGCCACTCCAGCAGTAATAAACAAGTATGGTGGATTATTGTGCCCCAACCAGCATCCACATTAATAAATATGTCTCTGGAAAACCCCTTCTGTTTGACGTCTGCCTGTCTGTTGACTGGAATCTTTCTAACATCCTAAATGAATTTTCAAGACTTGCAGCACAATGAGCAGAGGAAAGCTTGTATCATTTGAAATCAAATGAAGAGTTCAGATGCAAAAGCCTCTAAATGCCATCTGAAATGTTATTCTAAAATGATCATTTTTATCAAGCTCGTATATTTAAGTTCAATAATCTCACTTAAATGGCAAGAAAAATTACCCATTAATTGTCATTTAAGTGAAATTACTGAATTTAAATATACAAGCTTGATAAAAATGATCATTTTAGAAGAAAATTTCAGATGGCATTTAGAGGCTTTTGCATCTGAACTCTTCAAATCCTTTTGATTTGAGTAAAATCCTTCCATATTCTGAATGAGAGTAATAAAAGTTTTTAGCTATTTTTCTATGTGAAAAATAATGTTTGGAAAAAAATAAGGTGAACAGCTGGAGAGCATATTGTTTGTGTTGATTTAGGTTGGCATGTTGCTAGGCTCTGCATTATGTCTCAGCCTCATTGCATTACTGTTCCCTGCTTAGCCAAAGCAAGGGACTCGCTAACTCTGTCTGGGAAGACGATCAATGTAACATATCCTCTTGTTCTTTGTATTTGTCTTTTTCTCATTATTTCCATCTTTCTGTAGGTTTGTGGAAGATTGAATGCATGGCTTGAATACCATAATTTACAAAGGGATTCCATGTCACATTTCAGAAAGTCTCTCACACCTTGAGTAAAAGGTTTCCTGTAATATTTTCTCATAAAACACACACATTGTTTGGGGTGGATGAGTTGCATTCATATTTTACAAATTACATAAATGTGCTACTCCATCAATGTTTTTTGTTTTGTTTGTTTTTTTCACATAGGATTATGAAATTCATGTGATTGGGATTGAAACTGGGTTTTGGAGTGAGTCAGAATCGTATGCTATGAGAACCTTTCACTGTCATCCTTTGGCATATTTGATTCTCATTGTGGGTGTCCCATAATTTTGAATAATTTGTCCAAAACAAAAGAGGTGTTGTCACGGGTGGTTGCAGGAAGGCAGACGAGGATATAATTCCAAAATGACGATTTACTTTAGCAGAACAGGTACAGTAAATATCAGACAAAGACTGACTGAACAGACGGAACATAAATACAATCACAGATGACACTGATTAACAGAACACAGGTGATACAGATGATGATGATGATTAACTAAACACAGGTGATACTGATGAACTGATAATGACAGAGAAGATGACACATGACGTGATGACAGGCAATGAAAACGAGAGTTACGTATGTAACTGCGGTTCTATGAGTTCTGGATGACCGCCAGAGGCAGTGCTTCACACTGGATACTATCTCTCGTTGCAATGCATAGGTCGAGTCTAATACAAACAATGTCCCTCGTGACCAGGATGACTCGGGGTGCTTCCCTATTTAACCCGTGACGGAATCTTCTCGCCAGACTCCGAGTGACAGAAAGCTCTGGCGGTCATCCAGAACTCATAGAACCGCAGTTACATACGTAACTCTCGTTCTATTTCGTTCTTCCTGACCGCCAGAGGCAGTGCTTCACACTGGATGACTTATAACAACAAAGTCACGAGGAGGTCCTACTCACCGTTAAGAGGAAGTTGAGGGCCCGGAGAGGACAGCTGTTCCGATATTACCAGAATCAGCCACATTTAACCTGTAGTATCTGGCAAATGTATTTGTTGATGACCACGTAGCTGCTGCACAGATGTCACTTAGAAGGACCCCTTTTAATGCAGCCCAAGACGTTGATATTCCTCTTGTCGAATGGCATCTCACCCCCAAAGGCACTGGATATTTATTAGATGTGTAAGCGTGGGTGATTACCTCAACTACCCAGTGTGACAATCTCTGCTTTGAGAGGGCTGACCTCTTTTCGGGCCCCCGTAACAGAGAAAAAGTTGGTCTGATATTCGAAAAACTTCTGTGGCCCTCAGATAGCCTCGGAGAGTTCTTACTGGGCACAGCAGTGTGCTTCCACTTTCTTCCAGCATGTTTGACATCGGAGGATTAAACACTGCCAGCTCAATAGCCTGGTTTCTAAAAAGGGCAGAAAGCCGCTTGGGGAGAAATGCTGGGTTGGGCCATAATGTCACGCCTGAGCCATCTGCGTTCCAACGCATACAGGATGCGTTAACTGACAACGCGTGGAGTTCACTCACCCGCTTAGTGGAAGCAATGGCCAAGAGAAACGCTGCCTTCAATGAGATCCACTTCAGATCGCTCTGCTCTAAAGGTTCAAATGGGGGCAATGTAAGAGACTTCAAGACTAGGCCCAGGTCCCATAAAGAAACCCTGATGGACTGAGGGGGGCGCAGTCGCTGAGCACCTCTAAGAAACTGAGTAACCAAAGCATGAGAACCCAATTGCTGACCATCTATTCGTACGTGATGTGCTGAAATTGCAGCCACATAAACTCTTAAAGTAGCAGCCGCTCTATTATTTTCTAATAGTGACTGCAGAAAACGTAAAACCAGAGGAACAGGGCAGTGCTCTGGGACCACTGCTTGCTCCGAACACCACTCAGAGAAAAGCTTCCATCGATAGGCATAAGCACTCCTGGTAGAAGGTGCTCTAGAGTTCAATATGGTGTTCTGGACCCTTTGATCGCAGGCTCCAAAGAGTGGTTCCGGCCCCTCAGAGGCCACACACAGAGCTTCAGGCGGTCTGGGTTCGGGTGCCAAATCTGACCCTCCAACTGCTGGAGGAGATCCTTTCTCCTGGGAAGGGTCCAAGGATCCCCGTCTAGGAGCCTGTACATCACTGGAAACCACAGTCTCCCCGGCCAGTTTGGCGCAACTAGCAGCAGCCTGTGGTGCTCTTGAAGAACCCTGTGAACAGTAGGGGTTGTGTTTAAATCCCTACCACTAGATGGCTCTCAGATGAGTCACTTTTGCCCTTTACTCTGTAGATAATGTATTTTAATGGGATAGGCATTTTATATAAAATAATTTTTTATATATATAAAATAAATAAAAGGCATTTCAGTTCATGAAAACCCACATATTTGATTTAGAATATTTATATAATAATATTTAGGGGAAAAAAAACTCTATTGACAAAATATCTTTAAAGATGTAATTTTATTTGTAGATGACTTTAATAAAGCCATGTCACTCATGTAGACTCAGTTCTATAACAAATCAGAATTGATAATGCAAAAACATATTACACTGCAATACACACTGACCTTACATTCTCATTATTGCTGACTCTTTTTTTTTTTTTTTTTTTTTTACCACCAGTAAACTATAAGATAACCCTAACATAATACAAACATCACAGCAAGAAATAAAACCTCAAGTATCTCTGATTAAGAAAACCTACAATGGGTCAATCAGTATCGACAGTTTTCACAAAAGTGTTAAATTCAAGGTTGTAATTCCACATTGTAATATAACATATTCATCCGCATACAAATGTTTATATAACATTTGACTAAACAGACAGATAATGAGATAAGCATTTACTTAATTGAGACAAAGCCATAAAAAATCCAGTTGTAGTGAATTTTTTCAGATGCATCTCACGCTGATTCTTATATAATTTTATTATGCAGTAATTTGGATTAATCTTTTCAACATGTTCAGGCATATTCACCTATGTTTTTCTGGTTCAATTTCCTTTTTTTTTTTTTTTACTGTGCCTCAATATGCCCTGTGTTTTGCTTAGTCCATTTGTCTGTTCTCGGTGCTTTTACACAATTGTTCTTTTCATGTGTTCTAGTTCTGAGCATGACTAGTATTTTGTTTTGAGTTCGCGTTTAATGAAATTTTTTTTTTTTCATCTTTGTTGCAACCAACACTGACAGAAGAACTGACCATACACATGGATCTTGTGGCATTTCAAATAGTCTTCCTCTATCAGGGGGATCACTCCCTCGAGACACACTGAGGAACTTTAGGCCTTGTTCATTTTTTACACCACACTATGATGAAGTTAGCCTCTATGTGTTTTTCCGGGCAGGCCTCAATCCTGAGATGAGAGCGTGCCTGCCTGAAGACGGGCGTCGAGGCAGCTTCGAGGAAGTTTGTGGACTGGGTCCTATTTCACTT
Organism: Chrosomus eos; assembly: GCA_036326025.1. Lineage (NCBI taxonomy): Eukaryota > Metazoa > Chordata > Actinopteri > Cypriniformes > Leuciscidae > Chrosomus > Chrosomus eos. Next base: position 24,336,456 of record CM070819.1, read on the forward strand.
TCGACCCCCCTTTAACACCACATTACCACAATGCCAGCACCAGAGCCAAAACCTGAGCCTAATGTCATCCTAGAGCCCAAGAACAAAAAATTGTCTTACCAGGTACGTGAGCCGGCAACATTGTGCATTTCTGAGAGTATACTGGTGGAATGTGAGAGGATGGTGTGGAGCCCTGTCCCTTCGACTAAAGCCTGTTTTATGCTTCTGCATCGAGTCGACGGCGTACCCGCGCAGACACCTCAGCGTCGCCGCGAACCTCTCTCCGACCCCTACGCCGTAGCTCGACGTGCACCTCCAAAAAATTGTAACTACGCGTCGAGGCGACGCAGACCGCAAGGGCTGTGATTGGTCAGATGCACCGCGATGCAACGCAACTTGACGCAGAACCATAAAACGGCAACATCGCAACGGATGGATGCACTGGATGCACTGAGGAGATGGAGAATGATTGCCCCATACCTGTTTTGTCACCCAGCACAATGCCTGTTTCGTCAACCTGCACTGAAGTCATTGAAGTCTCCCTCCCACTCCCACCTCCACTGCTTGTTCCGTGTTGGCCAGAGAGAATGTTCCAGTGTTGTCTGTTTGTTTCAGTCTTTTCTGCCTGTACCACGTCAGCCTAGAGGGCCGTTCCAGACAAATCTGCCTGTTATGTATCGGCCAAGGAGGCCGTTTTTAGACTGTGTGTCCAGTATCGACCAGGGGCCCGTTCTTCGTACGTCGCTAACTCACTTATACTGGATTTGATTGTTGGCGATTTGGCATGATCTTGGATTGTTTGGTTCTTAGGACTCATCCTGGACTTGCTGTCATAGCAACAGGTGCGTAAGCTTGAACCTGCTCGCGAGCATGCTTATTTCATGTTAACAGGATTAGATCCCGGCTTTATAAGCAGAGCTGATACGGGAAGTTTTTCGCAGCCATGTCTTGTCCGTTTTTACGAGAAGAACCTGTTGCTGAAGGTGGCAGAATAATTCGACGAGCTTTTCGAATTAATCGCGTATTGTGAGATAGACAGGATCCTTTAGTGCAGCGCGATAATACATTTATTGAGAGATATCGTTTTTATTAATTTGTCATCGTTAATTTGTTGGAACCACACGTTAAAAGTTTGACTCATTGGAGTCGGGCTTTAACAGCGGCACAAACTGTGTGCATTGCCCTGAGATTCTTTGCGAGTGGCACGTTCCTTTACACTATTGGAGATGCGGAAAACTTGGGGAAAAGTGCTGTCTGTCGTGCCATTTGCAAAGTGTATCTTGCACTCAAGCAGTTTTTAGGGGGTTTTGTGGTATTTCCAAGACACTTCAGACCACAGGTTGTGAAGCTGATTTTTTTTTTTTTGCCATTGCAGGTACATTAAATTTGTTAATGAAGATCATTCAACCATGATCATGCCAAAAAGTAGGACTTACAGTGTTTGTTCCTCAGGCTTCCCTAACGTGATTGGTGCCATTGACTGCACACACACGTCCCCATCAAGGCCCCACCAGGCCCCAATGAAGGGGATTTTGTGAACAGAAAGGGATTTCACAGTGTAAATGTGCAGGTAAATTACTATTACGATTCTTAATATTCCAGATTAGTAATATATCAAATAATAAAAAAAGGTAATCAAAGTATGCAGTTGACTGATTAAAAATATCTTTCTAGATGCTGTGTGACTCAATGTCATACATCACAAATGTGGAAGCAAAATGGCCTGGTTCTGTGCATGACTCCAGGATTTTCAGAGGGTCACATTTATGCATATTATTTGAACGTGGTAAGGAACATTTTTATATCAAGCTCACTGTATGACATACATTTATTCTGAGCCTAACAAAACTGCATTTTTTCCAGGTGCTTACGACGGGATCCTGCTTGGAGACAGGGGCTATGCCTGCAGGCAGTATTTTCTGACGCCATTCCCCGACCCAAATCCCGGACCACAAACCCGTTACAATGCAGCTCTAGCCAGGACAAGGGCACGCATTGAAATGACCTTTGGGCAACTAAAGGAAAGATTTCAGTATCTGAAGGGTCTGAGGGTTGCACCTGACAGGGCCTGTGACAGTATTGTTGCATGTGCCATTCTCCACAACATTGCCACCATCAGAAAGGAGAGGACCCCTGTGGTGGAGGTGCAGCATGATGATGACCTCCAGCCAGTGCACTTGGACCAACCTAGTGGCAGAGCTGCACAGGACAGAATTGTGGAACACCATTTTTGATTTGATTTTTTTTTTTTTTTTACAAACAAAAACATTCATTAAATGAATAGAAGACAAGACAACATGCTTAGTTCCTTGATTTTTTATTTCAATCATTCTTTGTCAAGAAAAGCCAGTAATGGTCATATTTTGCGTGCAATAAGAGATATTGTTATCCAAGGTCAGCAATAGTATTCTGTGTGAAATAGTGTATTAGCACTTACTCTGAACTTCCTTTTGAAGCAACTCAATCTCTAGTGCCAGTTTTTTCTTCTTTAAGGTGTCAAGTTCTATTTCTCCCCTTAATATTTGTTTTTTTTTTTTCAGGTCAAAATACTCAATTTTCTGTTGTAGATTCCGTTTATATAGGGTACGGATATCACCCTGTGCCATTTTTGGATAAAAAGAATTACCAAAAAAAAAAAAAAAAAAAAAAGCCTCATGCAAAAGAAATAAAAAGGAAATATACTACACTGCCCACCTCTGTATCACTTTGTGCTGTAGGCCTGTCTGTAGGCCTGTCTGGTCTTTCCTCCTGCAACTCATATTGCAGTCAGAAATGATATGTACACAACTATAAATTAAGTAGTTATTTATGCACTTACAAGTACTTCCTCTAAAGGACAGTCATCTGAGAGGGTTTCTGCACTGTCCTGTGGAAAAGAAACAAATGGGTATTACAAAATGTTGCACTTTCTTTCCTTTTGATGTAAAGTTAGAAAAAGTCCACTTACTGCACATGCTTCAGCCACCGCTTGGGAACAGGTAAAAGTGTTGGTGTATTATGAAAAACTGCACAAAAGAGGAGAACACAATGGCATTACAATGAACTACTCTAGGAAAAAATGTGATCAAAAACATATTGCAAAATATTTTTACATTAAGTTATGCCGTTTTCACCTTCACAAGTCAAAGCAATTCATCACACTCAATAGTCGATATGACTGTACCAGCCATTTGGATTATAGGCCAATTTAATGCAGCAACAAATTATTTACAGTGTAGCAAGATCATTTAAAACTCATTTACCAGTAATGAAGGTGTTGCTACTGGTCCCTGACTTTTGGTTTAAAGGTGTAGTGTGTAACTTTTGGCGACATCTAGCGGTTCGGTTGCGAGTTTGCACTAAGGGCTCAGCCCACTGCTCACCCCTCCTTTTCGAAGAAGCTACGGTGGCTAAAACGGGACAAACATCGTCGTCTGATACAGCAGAGAATAGCCAGAGTAAACCTTGTTTCTGTACCACAGTCCACTATACACCACATCATGGATAAAAGTTTACAAAGCCATAGTCAGGTGAGGATCAAGGGTCTTAATACATAATAATAGTAATCAGCTGATTGTCTCACGAACGTAACCAGCACATTCTCCCCACATAGCAAACCCATAATACAGCAAGGGAGAAGAACCACATGAAACTATGCAACTATATATTTTTTTAACAGGGCAGTAAAAGTTTAGCTGTTACTGTGGCTGAGCTGGGGCCCGTTCTTCGTATGTCGCTAACTCACTTAGCTGGATTTGATTGTTGGCGATTTGGCATGATCTTGGATTGTTTGGTTCTTCGACGCTCATCCTGGACTTGCTGTCATAGCAACAGGTGCGCTAGCTTGAACCTGCTCGCGAGCAGGCTTATTTCATGTTAACAGGATTAGATCGCGGCTTTATAAGCAGAGCTGATACGGGAAGTCTTTTAGCGCAGCGCGATAGTGTACTTTTTGAGAGATATCGTTTTTCTCATGACTCGTGAGGATGTCGTTTACATCATTAATTTGTTGGAAACACATAAATGTCGGGCTTTAATAACAGTGCAGGCAAGGCAAGTTATTATTGCGATTTTTATCCAGATTAGTAATATTACATCAAATATTAAAAAGGTAGTTGACTGACTAAAATCTCTTAATTGGTGTGTGACTATGTTCCATATAACAAATATGGCCAGGATCTGTGCATGACTTTTCAGAGATTTATGCACATTATTTGAACGTGGTAAGGAAAAAATATAAATATTAAGCTCACTGTATTACATACACTTATGCTTATCCTAACAGAACTGTATTTTTTCCATTATACAGGTGATTACAACAGGATCCTGTTTGGAGACAGGTGTTTTATGACCCCATTCCCTGACCCAAACCAGTTACAATGCAGCTCTAGCCAGGACAAGGGCACACAATGAAGTGAACTTTAGCCAACTAAAGTATCTGAAAAGTCTGAGTGTTGCACTGACAGGGCCTGTGAGATGGCATGGGCCATATTACACAACATTGCACCATCAGAAAAAAATATAAAACATTTCATTAATGTTTGATAAAAGACAAGACACATATACTTAGTTCTTTTAGTTTTATTTTAATTGTTGTTTGTAAAAAAAGGCCAGTGATCTTTTCAGTCATCTTTTGCCTGCAAATAATATACACTACCGTTCAAAAGTTTGGGGTCAATACGATTCTTTCTTTTTTTTAAAGAAATTAATACTTTTCTTCAGAAAGGCCTCATTAAATTGATCAAAAGTGACAGTAAAGACATTTATAATAATGCAAAATATTTGTTTAATTGAATGCTTTTCTCTTGAACTTTCAGATAATCCTGAAAAAAATGAATCAAGGTTTGCACAAAAATATGAAGCAGCAAAACTGTTTTCAACTGTGATAATAATCATAAATGTTTCTTGATCATCATATTATAGTGATTTCTGAAGGATCATGTGTCACTGAAGACTGGAGTAAGGATGCTGAAAATTCAGCTTTGATCACAGGAATAAATTACACTTTACTATATATTCACATAAAAAACAGCTGATTTACATTAGAATAATATTTCACAATATTACTGTTTTTTCTGTATTTTTAATCAAATAAACACAGCCTTGGTGAGCAGAAGAGACTTCTTTTAAACACATTAAAACTCTTACCGACCCCAAACTTTTGAACGGTAGTGTATATTGTACTCTGTGTGAAATAATATAGTAGCACTTACTCTGAAGTTCCTATGAAGCAACTCTATCTCTAGTGCCAGTTTTTTTTTCTTTAAGTTGTCAAGTATTTTCAAATACTCTTTTATAGGGGTAGGGGTACTGTAAACCTGTCAAACACATGCCTTATGCATCAAAAATTAAAAGGAAAAGTACAACACTGCCCACCTCTGCATCACTGCTTTGTGCAGACTCATCTGTAGATGTGGACTTCTGCAACTCATATTGCATTCAGAAATAATAGGTAGGGCCCACTCAAGTGTAAATTAAGTAAAGTTATTTATGCACTTAAATATACCTGAGAGGGCTTCTTCACTGTCCTGTGCATTGGGGGGGGGAAATGGGCATTACAAAGTATTGTACTTTCTTCCCTTTTGATGTAACATTAGAAAAAGTCTTACTGCACATGCTTCAGCCACTTGTTTGGGAACAGATAAAAGTGTTGGTGTATTGTTTAAAACTGTGTAAAGACTTTAGGCGGGTCTAATCCATGGGGAATTTGCATATCATAATTAATAATTGGTAATTAATAATTATTCATACATGTTTGGATTAGATCAGTCTTACATGTTAATAAATCTCCCTCTAAAGGAGAATGTCATTTTACCTGGATGTATACATGCAATCCTTTCATTTTAACAAGTTGATTGCAGTCAATTACACAGATCACGTCTTACAAATCAGGCAAAATTAATTTAGCTCAATTGTCAGAAGAATATTGAGGGGTTTTCCCCAATATCATCTTACTTTATAGGATTGCAGGAAACGCAATTCTCTGGCCAGAAGAATTGGGCTTCCTGCCCCATAATAAGTACTCTTTAAATTATTAATTATTGAAATAATTAATTAATTCGTAAAGCTTGTAGCATAAAAGATCTTCTTGGCACTTAAGAGCCTCGAAATTGAGCAAAGAGGAAGTCCATCAGTCAAGTGAATATAATGATTTAATAAAGGCATGTCTACTTATATATATTTACTACGTTACAGGAATACATGTATTTACAAACATTAACACGAACGAAACATAATATGACATCAATGAATGAGAAATGCGTAAAGTTTGGGCAATGGATAACTTACACGCGAAAGCGTGTAAGAGAGGGAGAGAGAGAGAGAGAGGGAGAGAACATTGGCATACTTCCTCCTAAGACATTCACCTTTCTGATTACAACACGAAACATCATCTTAATGCTCCTTAGAAGCGTTATAAAGAGATACTTGCACAAGTTATGGGTCTCGCTGTGTTGTCGCATTCCTGAAGGCCTGTCCCGGCCGCGTGCGTGAGCGGAGTCCTTTGTGTGTGTAAGCGTCATGTGTTGTCTCTGAGCGCTCGGGTTGCGCGGCGGTTTAAAGTCTTTGAGTAGCATTACCAATGAAGGTAGCTCGGCTACGTTTGTTTCACTCCGTGGAAGTAAACAGAGTCGACTATGGAAAACAAAACTTTGCCTTACAAAGGAAAGATATAAAGATCGGATCGGGTCTCCGAAGGAGACCACGGATCGGGTTACATGATGCAGCAGTAACGACGGGCGAAGCAAGAGGGTGTTTAAACTGGTGTTCAGTCCTTTTGAAGCCCTGACTTTTCCGCCTTCTTTTGGAAGAGGGTCCAATCAGGAGCTTTCTCTTTGGGGGAGGTTTTATGGCCCATGGTGTTCTAACCAGGCATTTGACTCCCTAATTTCATTGGGTGTTTAAGGGAAGAATCTTCACAATTTTTATAATACTAGTGTGTCACCAAGTTTAGCAAAATGTAATGTCAATTAACAAATGGGGAACGAAGATTGGAGTTTATCAAGACCAAACTTGCCAAAAACGGATTTGGTTAAACAGTTTGCAAAGTTTAAGACCTTATACCATTAGTTTCCCAACACATAGATCAAACCCCTAAAAGACAAATCGTAAGATGAGATTAGATACATTGTTCGTATAATTCAAAAGGGGAAGTATAATAGAATATATATGACTGCAAAATTCAGTTCTCCTTCGTTAGAATTCTAGGGAATACGCAGTTACATGTAAAAATACATAATGGTAAACTCAGTTATTTCAATGTAACATGAACAAACAAACACATAAAACACATTGACTATTTCTGTTTACAATGTCTTTTAAAAAGAGAAGTTTCTTTTCTCTGTAACATTAACTTCCTGTGGCACATTCCACATTCCTGGTGGGGGATGTGTGGTGGAATGTGTGTGTGTGTGTGTGTGTTAATTTTGAGTCCTGGGGGTGGGGAACGCTGGTTTGGAAGCTTCCCGGCCTTTGAAGGCTCTTAGGATTTTAGTTATCCAGAATATATTTAATTATTCAGATTCACCCTAAATACGCTACATATTTCCCCCCTTTCGTCGGATGATGTCTCCGTGTGTTGGACATCATATGACGACAAATCATCACCATTGGCGGATGGCAGGTGAATCATGATGATTGGGTAGGAGGTGCTGTTAGGCTGAGGCTGAGGGCTCAGCTTGATAAAGTTCGACGCAGCCTCCAGCGTGGTACCCTCTTCCTGAGGGTCCCGTGGGCTTGGCTGTAGATGTTCGCATCTCGTTGAGCCTCCTGTGCAGGATGACTGTCGAGTGTCAGGGTGTAGTTGATAGATGTAATGTCAATTAGCTGGGATCTCCTTTTGCAAACCACAGTTCCCTTTCTGGAGTTAGGGTGAGAGTGTGGTTCTTGAAGAAGGATGGGGCCTTTTGGTACTTGGATGCGCTGCTCTGGCTGAGCAAGGTGACAGATCACTTACAATCTCTGCTTGGGTCTCGGTGACTTGAGTGCGAGGCTTGGCTTTAGCAGGGCAGCTTGTGCCACTGATCTGCAGCCCGCAGGTTCCGTCAGGGTTGTCTCTGAGGAAAGATTTGTTAGGGCAGGGATAGTAAATGTCTTTGGTCAATGTGCACATGTGTGGATTCGGAGCTGGGGACAGCTTGGTGTCGCTGTCATGCAAGGCAATCACGTACGGCATGCGGATCTTGATGTGAGTGCTGCCTCTCAAAATCTGACATGGACAATGTTCTTGAGCCGGTGGATTCGGCTTGACTATGATGGGTAAGTTCAGGGGAACGTCCCATTTTCTCTGCTTGTGGTGATGCAGAGTGGGATGGCACTACCCATGAGAGTAGGCAAGGTGTATTTTTAAAGAGTCAGTTGGCGTGGTGATGGCGGACGCCAGCACGGTTTGCATGAGGCCTAAGGGTATCAGGTGCGGTGGGATTCTACCCATGGCGAGGCTGTCGATGGAGGAGTTCACCCCCCCCCTTAGCAGGTTTGTCATCAGGGCTGTTACCAGCTGATTTTGAGCAAAGTCATTATGGAAGGCAGTAAGCAGCTGTTTCATGGAGTTCACTGTCGGGGTAGGCAGAACGCTGTGAGTGTTGAAAGTTACCACAGTTCCCTATTGTCTTGTCGATGGGCTGCAGGGATGCACTCTGTTGTGAGTGGCTCTGTTCTCTGTGGAATCTCAGTCTGAATTTTGGCTGCATGCCGTCCGACGTTGGCGAGGTTTACTGCATTCATGCCGGACATACAAGTGTTAAACAGAGTTCTGACGGCAGTACGGCGGCGGTTGTGGCCACCTGGCTCCGCTAGCGTGACAGTCATTTTCTCAAGTTGGTCGAGCATGTGTTCGACATCGGCCTCAGTGTGCGTGAGGGCCTCCTCTGTCCGTTGGCACCTACCCAGCTGTATTGTGTCGTTACGCCGGGGTAGTGCGTTCTGTAGGCGTTGTGAGGATCAGGTGGCACAGGCACTTTCTGAGTGCGGGTCCGGCAGAAAAGGAGTCTTGGTTGTTCCCTTAGGATGGTGCTTGGTGCCGGACCTGGTGAGATGTCCGATTGCGGCTGCCCTCTGGTTGGCTGGAAGCACAGCAGCATCCTGGTAAAAGTGACAGGGAGAGAGAAAGAGAGAAAGGGAGGAAAAATTTCAGCGAACATCGTCCTTGGTTGGCTAGGACAGTCTTTTCGCTTTGAGGGCGCCAGTATGCCACTTGCTTCGGTGTCTTGCAAGTGTCTCTGGTGCTGCGGGTTGCAGCACATGGTGCGTCATGGGCATAGGGCATACATTGTGGCATTACCCCCCTTTTGCACTGTGGCAGAACAAGCTGTGGCGCGGTGATGGCATCAGGTGCAGAACGCTGAATGTTGTCCAGTGCACGCAGCATGTGCTTGTTGACGTAGGTTGTGTGGGGCACCGGTTGTCGGTGGGTGCACACGACTTTCGTGGGTGGTTGGAGGGGTATGAGAGGTGGTTTCTCATAGTGTCCATAGTTTTGTGATAGTCTTTGGTAAGCTGGAAGGTTAAGGTCAGGTGAAGCAGGGGCTCTGTGACATGTTGTCATACTTGTAGTGAGAGCCTAATGCATGACCCTAAAAGTTCAGAACCATGGTTTAACTGGTTCGCTAGGTATGTAGCTTAAAGCTAGGTGTTTCACATGTAGCTAGCTAGTGAAGTGTGTCTTGCATCTTATCTTAGCTGTGGATGTTAGGAGGCTAAGAGGTGTGGTTCCGAGATTATTCCATGGAAAGGGCATAGCCGAGATGAAATAAATGCCTTAAGATGGTTCTTATGACTAAATTATTTCTCTGGACTTAACTAGTGGTTCACTACGGCTTGACGAAGTGAATGATGGGGAAAAAGGACAGCTTTCCTATTCAAATTATGCTTATTATCAATCCTCTGGACTATAGTTGTGCCCTAGTAAATTGTTGAAGTTACTTGTGTTGCAGGGTCACAAAAATGAGTACACTTGTTGAAAATAAAACAAAATCACAAATAAAGGTGTCTCTGTTTCCTTTCTGGGCCCTATGGGAAATGGAACCACATTTGAACAAGAGAGGAAATAAAATAAATTTTAAATCATATAGATGACCGAAAAGTAAAGGGGATAGCTGAGTGCTATTAATATCCAGGTCAAAGAATAAAATAAATTTTAAATCATAGAGATGACCGAAAAGTAAGGGGAATAGCTGAGTGCTATTAATATCAAGGTCAAATAAAATAAAATGGGGAAAAAAAAATTAAAGAAGAGCCAAAAGAAAACAAAAATTAAAATTAAAAGCAAAAAGAAACAAAGTGATCAAAACAACGGGAATGATCTGAAGGCGAGAATAATCAGTGGCATTAGTGACTAAACTTTTGATTTGCCTGGGCCAACACTTCCTAGTGGGTTACAACGGTTGCGTGTTCGAGGCCACATCGTGTGTGTCCCATCAAAGGATTAGTCACCTGCCGATGAAGATGGCTATTGCTATATGAATTCTTCTCTAGCTACACAGTTTACATGTAGTTAACTTAAGTTTAATTAACAGGGTATCTTCAAAGTTAGCCTTCGACGGTTAGCAAGGGCTATGCCTCAACTAGTAAAGGTGAACTTTAGCTAAGAAGAATTGCAAACACGGAATGTGAATAATTAGGAACCCTAAATGGTGTTAAGGAAAGTATTTTAGAATACTGTGCACTGTGTAAACACAAGCGGTGATTAAGGGTTCAAGTAAATTATGCTAACTGCTAATTGTAGAAGTTATTATTTAGCTTAGCCTAAGCTGGATGGATGTTAGGTTAGGTTAGCGTAGCGTAAGCTGGAAGGATGCTAGGTTAGCTTAGCGTAGCGTAAGCTAGCTGGATGCCATGTTAGTTTAGCTTAGCGTGAGCTGGAAGGATGCTAGGTTAGCTTAGTGTAGCGTAAGCTAGCTGGATGCTATGTTAGTTTAGCTTAGCGTGAGCTGGAAGGATGCTAGGTTAGCGTAGCCACCTAGGCTGGTTTGTTTACAAGGTGACATCACAAGTTAGCACTTCCTGTGACAAGTCGTTGTCATGGAAACTAGAGCATGTCAGACAATTCAAACAGTCCCTAAAGGCTGTCTGTACATTTTACATGAATTATGCATGTTTAAACGGGTTAACCGGGGTGCAACTTTATTTTAAGTCTTTCTAGGACTCGGTGTTACATGAAGTAAAATGCAGATGTGTTTTGGCATTAGCTAATTTTACTCATGGAACTCTTCTCTTTATTTTAAGCAACTTATTCTATTTGTTTACAGAGTAAGGAAATAGATTTGCTGGGAGTCAAAGCTTGTCTAAGCATATATAGTTACGTCCCTCTTGTGCACTACTGCTGACTTTTCAGCGATTACAGCAGTTTTGATCACTAGGTAGCTCTCTGTTTGCAGATGCAGCTAAAGTTTAGGTGAATTACATCAATCAAACAATAATTTGTAAGGCCTTTACATTTGTAGAAAGGGGAGCGTCGCCCAGGTCTACCTAGATATAACTTTGTCCTGAGCTTTCTTTGTTAAGACACAGGTTTAGTCATACTGCAATTTGGATTTCTTTAAGCAAAGCAGAATAAACATCGGTACAGTTTACAGGCTGCTGAGATGAGGTTTCTTCATCAAACAGACTTACGCTTTACTGCTTAACATGCTAATTTTAGTTGGAAATCTAAGGCTATTTTACTTAAAGTAGAGATGTCAATTTCAGCAATCGTTTATCTGCATTTAGACAAGCCAGCGATCAAAAATGCGTGCTGCACATTGTGTTTTAGTTGGATCGTAACGATTAAATGCACGCCCATAGGTTAACTGTAGTTTAAAGCTCAGGTGGTTTCACTCAACTCTGACGTCGCAGTGACGTATGCCCTATTTGGAGCTAGCGTTTCCTGTAACCCTTCATTGTCATAGAAACTAATGTTTAGCAGTGTCATTTCAACCAGCATGTTGCAAATGCTTGGTTCGAAAGAGTCGTGCATAGTCTGTTGGCAGGTGAGGCTTACACGTCCATTCAAGATTTTCTTTAAGTCAGTAAAATTCTAATTTTACGAATGCAGAGTCTTGCAACTCTTTGAGCAGACATTTTCATCTACTTTTAAAAGTTCTATGTTCTATGCTGATCAGGGACCCTTTTAGCAGAGTCTTGCACTGTGTTCGTGCAGTGTCTTCTGGTTTTGCAGTTCAAAGTCAGTGGGGTTTTAGGAATTCTTTCTGAGGAGGCCTTCTGTGTTAGAGGCCTTCTGCATTAGGTCACGCATCGTTGAGTGGGCATTGCGTGGTCTTTGGCGAGCTGGAAGGTGCAGGGTAGCGAACTGGAACTTTGACTTGGTGCTGAGGCTGTGTACCCCTAGATGGCTGCTGGAGTTCTTGGGAACTCTGACCTTGGAGTCTGGCTCTGGTGACCAGTGTGACTGGAGGGCCCAGACGGTCAGGTGTTTGAAGTCTAATGAAGCTTAGAGCGTTCTAGCAGGTCTTTGCCAATCAGAAAGGGGTGCGTGCTCATTTGTGAGATGTACACTGGGTGGGTAGGCCTCAAAAGGACCAATTGTCAGGTAAATGGGAGCTCTCTGTTCTAGCCGGTTGTACGTTCTGGTTGTACGACTGCACGTTCAGCTCACACATGTGGGGTATAAGAGTTCGATCTTCGCTCTTAGCTATAGCACTGAGTCTTTCAAAGAGTTGAGCTGACATTAAAGTGAGGTCTGAGCCGGTGACTTTCCCGTGTTTCAAGGCTCACCTCATTGTCTAGAGTGATGGGTAGGTAGAGTTTCCGGGCCCACCCCCTTTTGATCAGTTCTTTTGGGGTTTCGGTCCCAGCTGTGGGAAACTGTGCGGTCTCACTCAGGCTGTGCAGCTGTCAGCTGTGGTGGCTGTGTGCTGCTGTCACTTTGTGATGTGACCGTTTGCTCTGTGTCTGTGGCTGACGAGCAGTGTTCTGTGTACCTGTAGGTCTTACGCTCAGGTATAGGATGTAAAGCTTGTACCTCTTGAATTTTTGGAAAGTCTTTTGTGACGAAGCTTTTCAGCGACTTCAGGGTCTCGGCTGTCTAAGACGTGGCGGCATTGTGTTTGTCTGATGCGTGCTCAGGCTTGGGCTTACCAGTGGCCTGGAACGGACTCGACTCTCTGTGAACAGGGCTATGGTGTTATGGGGCGCCCTCTGGAGGCATCTCTGAGTAGTGTTCAGAGACAGTAGATCGTGGGGTTTTTCAAAGTCTTTTCGGATTCTGGATCAGAGAATTCTTTAATGAAGGCCTGCCGCAGCGGCTGGTAGTCTATAAGAGTGTTTCAACTCTGTGGAACAATGTCAAGTTCGGCTTTGAGATCGTGTCTCTGTTGAGTAAGTTCATGGATTTCAGCTCGGCCCGTGTGTAAGTGGTTTCAAGAGCCGTGGCTTTAGTGTCTCTTTCTTTGGGTTCAGTCTCTGCTGAACGAGCTTGTGGCTGGTAGCACGGGCCTCTTGCAAGTTTTTTCTTTTTCAGGCCGTGGCTTTCGAGTCTCTTTAAGTTCGGCCTCTGCTCTTTGCAAAGGGGCTTCACTTTTGTCGGAGTTTCTCGTTGGGTTCCTCTCTGGCTCTTTTCTCTGACTGTTCTCTGCGGTCTGTGTGTAGAAGATCAGACAGGGCGGGTTGAAGTCTTTTCACTTCCTTCTGTAGCTCGGGGTCGTTGTCATCCTTGGCTTGCATCCTTAGCGTTGCAACTTCATGGAGACGTGCTGGTGCGATGAGCTGGCAAGCGAGGTTTTGGACGTGTCTGGCCGGTCTTTGTCGTGGGAGCTTTGGCTTGGTTTGTGCGCCATCAGCTTGTCCACGTCGCTCTTGGCTTTGAAGCTCTGAGTCACTGGCGACCTTGGGCAGGAATGGAGGTGTCATGAATCTCAGCCATGTGTCCAGATTGTCCCAGCGGTTCTGGGACTGTAGGACCGGAACATACTGGTTTCGACTGTGGGCGAGAGGAACACAACACACACAGAGAGACCAAGCAAGTTGTTCTACGTTTAACGAGCTATAATACGGGCTATGCCGCGTATGCAAATTGTGGTTAACTGATGCAGACAGTTAAATCATTCTGTGGGACAATTTGGTTAGGTCATCATGGGCCTGAATAAAATTTTAACAGGGCGGTAGCTTAGGGGGTCACCTGTTGATGCTAGCGGCTTGTTGTCTAATTATTATTCAGCGTTCCTTGTTGTCTCAGATAGGTTCTGTCTTCTAGGTGAACTGAAAAGAACAGAGCACGACAGAAAAGAGCAGTGGCAAGATAGCAGAGTTTGAAGTAACATGCAACCATCCAAGATGGGAAGGTCTGTAATGAAATGGCGTTAAGAGTACACAGGAAGTGTTACAGGGGAAGAGGAGGCCTAAGCCTGCGGTTTGTGGCTCGGAGAGGAGGAGGGAGCCAAACACTTCAATAACCGGGGGAATCTCTAGATTCTGTAGCAAATATTAAGTGGATGGGTTTAATACCTTTGTTTAGTTTGCCTGGGGTGGAATGAGGTCATTTGGGTTGGAGTCAGCATCGTGGTTGGTCTTTCTGTCGTCCCAAACGCTTGACAGCAGTGTCCCGGGCCTTTCGTGTATCTGTACCGGTGTGCTCCCTCTCACGCAACCTGACTTTGAATCACAACCGGCCGTGCCAAATTGGTTATGTCGTTGTTGCGGGCCGCACTAACGGAGAGATACAGGAAAGTCCGGGACTCGCGCTCAGTCAGTGCTGGTGACGCAGGTGAGATGAACCAGCGTGCTGGACTCCAAGCAGAGATGACTGTCAAATCACCACAGCTCTTTAGTGGTTTCTACATGTAAATACAGAACAGTGTGAACAAGTAGCTTAACAGTGAATGAAAGCTTTCTTGTTTAAACTGAATTGAGCAATTATGTATGTAGAAAATAGAAGCAAAGGTTTTCCTAAATAATGGTAAAAGGAAATTATGAAAATGATGTTATTTATCAAAATAACTTAACCCAAAAATAAATTCCTAAAAAAAATTTTTTTTTTTTTTATTAAATTCCTTTTATTATTATTACTTTTACTATTAATGGAAATTAATAATCAAAAGTAATAAAGTAGGGTGGACCCCGGGAGAAGACAGGCAGTAGTGGCGCGTTTGGGCCACAAAGGGGTTTGGGTCACTTCCTCCTAGTGGTCAACCTGGCTGACCGAGAACTTGATTTGAATTGCATTCAAACTGGTTTAAATACACTTCAAATCGAGCGTATGCATAGATGTTAAGTAACTTCTAGAATTGTTGTCATAACATATCAAATCAAAATTATTAAAAATAATTTGAGACCGGAAATATAGACGTAAAGCCATAAAACTCTTGCCCACAGGGAAGGAGACTTAATTCACATTAATCTTGAAATTTGTTTGTTTCAAATCAAATTTGAATAAGTGTAGGAAATTTAAGGTTGGCATTATGTATGATGAGGATAATATCCAACATAAAATCAACTGTGAGAAGGCCACTTCAAAACAGAATAAGAGTAGGAGATAGGAGATGAGCTGACTTAGCAGGGGAAGGCCACAAGGGGGCCGCACTACTAAGTGTTCATCAGGGACTGTTAATACTTACTTTTGAATATATTTTTTTTTTTTTTAAATTCAAATGTGGTTTGAACTAAATTCAAAATAAGTGTACACAGTCAGGAGTGAAAAATCATGTTAGTAACACTGGAACTTGCACATGCATTGAAAGTTGGAAGCACAATATCAGGAATTCACTGGAAAAATCTGAAATTGTGATGGGAGAGAAAATGTTTAGGAAAGGATGACCTTGTTACTAGTGTCCACATGATGGCGACATTTCGCTCATGCAGGATGAAGCAAGGGGGCGGTACGTAATTCGAGAACTGTCAATCACTTAGGCTAAGGGTTGCCCTCTAGTGTTTGTCAGCGGAACAACAACCGGCCTGCTTCCATGTGTGATTCAAATTTGAGCGTGCAGACGCTTTGCTTTCTGTAGCGATCACACTTATCAAAACTAAATCTCAGCGGATTTTTTGATGCTATGTTTTAACAAACACGACTTGCAGAATTTTTTTCCTGCGCTATGTAGGAGAAAACAGGAATTATACGTCTGTCGGTTGGATCCAAATACATTATCAAATAGCATTTAATGATTAAAATGTTTTGGAGGTTTTGGTGCTATATTTCACTAAACAGCGTGGCAAGATTTTTTTTCTACACACACACAGGGTTCACAGGAATTAGGCATCTGTTTTTCGCTACCCACAAATAATTAGCACTATGATTCATACGTGTTCGCTTATAAATTTCAAACCTCGGCGGGTTTTTCCTTTTTCGACACGTGTGCACGGAAGGATTTCTTCGCTTCCCCACATTAATATAGATAACAGGAATTATACGTCTGTCATTCGAATCCAAATAACATTTATCAAATAGCATTTACTGATTAAAATGTTTTAAGGTTTTGGATTTTTCTGTGCTATATTCTAACAAACACGTCTGGCAGGGCTTCTGCGCTGCGCATAAATAACAGGAATTATTCGTCTGTTTTTTCGACTCCCATAACATATTATCAAATAGCACTTATGATTAGATATGCTTTAGGTTTTACAATTGAGTAGCTACGTCAATTTTTAACCAGGAGTTTACCGTTAATCTAACGATTTAATATAAGGCCTTTTTAAGAATAGTGAAAGAGCATCGTTTCACTAAATCTTGTCTTCACCCTGACAGAAGAACATCGTTCGGACAGGGGAGTTTAATATTAAAAATGTCGTCGTTCAAAAGAGGTTTCTTCGTCTTTTATAGGACAAATTTAATACTGTGAAACTATGAAAACTGCAGTTTACTTCTTAGTTTCGCTGGACTGAAATGGCTTTTTGCCTTTAATCAGTCACGGTGAGTTCGCAGTGCGTTCGCTCAACCGAGGTGCACGTACACTATTAAATCACAATATAGACAAGATTGAACTGATCTCTTTTGCTCAAAAACAAGTTTAAAGTGTGCCCGCATTCTCCACCAAACTGTAAAGACTTTAGGCGGGTCTAATCCATGGGGAATTTGCATATCATAATTAATAATTGGTAATTAATAATTATTCATACATGTTTGGATTAGATCAGTCTTACATGTTAATAAATCTCCCTCTAAAGGAGAATGTCATTTTACCTGGATGTATACATGCAATCCTTTCATTTTAACAAGTTGATTGCAGTCAATTACACAGATCACGTCTTACAAATCAGGCAAAATTAATTTAGTTCAATTGTCAGAAGAATATTGAGGGGTTTTCCCCAATATCATCTTACTTTATAGGATTGCAGGAAACGCAATTCTCTGGCCAGAAGAATTGGGCTTCCTGCCCCATAATAAGTACTCTTTAAATTATTAATTATTGAAATAATTAATTAATTCGTAAAGCTTGTAGCATAAAAGATCTTCTTGGCACTTAAGAGCCTCGAAATTGAGCAAAGAGGAAGTCCATCAGTCAAGTGAATATAATGATTTAATAAAGGCATGTCTACTTATATATATTTACTACGTTACAGGAATACATGTATTTACAAACATTAACACGAACGAAACATAATATGACATCAATGAATGAGAAATGCGTAAAGTTTGGGCAATGGATAACTTACACGCGAAAGCGTGTAAGAGAGGGAGAGAGAGAGAGAGGGAGAGAACATTGGCATACTTCCTCCTAAGACATTCACCTTTCTGATTACAACACGAAACATCATCTTAATGCTCCTTAGAAGCGTTATAAAGAGATACTTGCACAAGTTATGGGTCTCGCTGTGTTGTCGCATTCCTGAAGGCCTGTCCCGGCCGCGTGCGTGAGCGGAGTCCTTTGTGTGTGTAAGCGTCACGTGTTGTCTCTGAGCGCTCGGGTTGCGCGGCGGTTTAAAGTCTTTGAGTAGCATTACCAATGAAGGTAGCTCGGCTACGTTTGTTTCACTCCGTGGAAGTAAACAGAGTCGACTATGGAAAACAAAACTTTGCCTTACAAAGGAAAGATATAAAGATCGGATCCGGTCTCCGAAGGAGACCACGGATCGGGTTACATGATGCAGCAGTAACGACGGGCGAAGCAAGAGGGTGTTTAAACTGGTGTTCAGTCCTTTTGAAGCCCTGACTTTTCCGCCTTCTTTTGGAAGAGGGTCCAATCAGGAGCTTTCTCTTTGGGGGGAGGTTTTATGGCCCATGGTGTTCTAACCAGGCATTTGACTCCCTAATTTCATTGGGTGTTTAAGGAAAGAATCTTCACAATTTTTATAATACTAGTGTGTCACCAAGTTTAGCAAAATGTAATGTCAATTAACAAATGGGGAACGAAGATTGGAGTTTATCAAGACCAAACTTGCCAAAAACGGATTTGGTTAAACAGTTTGCAAAGTTTAAGACCTTATACCATTAGTTTCCCAACACATAGATCAAACCCCTAAAAGACAAATCGTAAGATGAGATTAGATACATTGTTCGTATAATTCAAAAGGGGAAGTATAATAGAATATATATGACTGCAAAATTCAGTTCTCCTTCGTTAGAATTCTAGGGAATACGCAGTTACATGTAAAAATACATAATGGTAAACTCAGTTATTTCAATGTAACATGAACAAACAAACACATAAAACACATTGACTATTTCTGTTTACAATGTCTTTTAAAAAGAGAAGTTTCTTTTCTCTGTAACATTAACTTCCTGTGGCACATTCCACATTCCTGGTGGGGGATGTGTGGTGGAATGTGTGTGTGTGTGTGTGTGTTTTAATTTTGAGTCCTGGGGTGGGGAACGCTGGTTTGGAAGCTTCCCGGCCTTTGAAGGCTCTTAGGATTTTAGTTATCCAGAATATATTTAATTATTCAGATTCACCCTAAATACGCTACAACTGCACAAAAGAGGAAAACACAATTGCATTACAATGAAGTACACTGGGGGGAAATGTGATCAATAACTCATGGCTACATTTTTTTTTACATGAACTATGTAGTTTCACAGTCACACATGTTGACTTTCACAAGTCAAAGCAATTCATTACTAGGTTTAACAACTGATATGACTGGACAGCCATTTGGATTATAGGCTTACTTAATTTAATGCAGCAACAAATTATTTTACAGTGTACTAAGATCATTTAAAGTTAATTTACCAGCAGTGAAGGTGTTGCTGCTCCTGGCTGTGGGTCTGAGGAAGAGCTGAACCCAGGGATGCCCTCTAAAAGGTTCACATTTAACTCAAGGGCCAGCTCTTCTGCCTGGGTATAATGTGGGGGTGCAGGACCACCACCTCCTTGTTTTTCTTTTTATTTCTCAGCCTTTTTCTTGGTTGCTTTTATAAACAGGCAAACATTTATTAACAGTGCCTTTTTAAAAGAGACTAGTATAAGTAGTACAAGTTACTATTATGTAGAATATTCTAGAACTTCACTTTTACTTGTTCCTATGTTCTAGTAGTGGGTGGTGACTCTGACATTACAATGAACAAAGTTATATACAAAATATATACTGTAATAAGTGATAAAAACATCTAACTACAAACTTAATTTGTCTGCTACTATTTGCCAGCCCTCTCTCCTGGCTTTTGCACACTTTGAGGTGTTCCCTGGTGTTTTAATTAAGTTTTCAAATTCAGCATATCCTTCAAGCAATAACTTTTGCTCTTCTGTGGAGAAAAACTGAGCGCGCTCTTTGGCCACGGTGATCAGCCAATAGCAGCGTTGCTGATAAGGGAAAAGTCACTACTCAGGGTGTTTATGACTAGCTTCTTCTAGCTTTCTGCGGCTTCTCTTTCAAGGTATGACGAAACGCGCTCTGTAACGCTGTTTGTTCGCTGTCGGCTACGGTAGAAACATGACATCACAATATGGCGACCTTCATAGAAGGGGATTCCCATACCTATGTAGATATAAATGTCTCATTCTAAGGTAATAAAAACATTACGGTTTATTAAGTAAGTTCTTTATACACCACTGAACACATAGTTATGGATGTCATATTGCATTTCTGTTAATAGATCCTCAAAATGTTTACACACTGCACCTTTAAGGAAGAGCTGCCCCCAGGGATGCCCTCCACAATGGTCGGTTCACATTTAAACCAGCTCTTCTGCCGGGGTATAACGTGGGGTGTATAACCACCCACCTGATTTTTCTGCTCTGCCTTTTTCTGGTTGCTGTTATAAACAGACAAACAAATAATTTAACATTTATTTTGGTAAAAGAGACTAAACAGTAGAAGTAGAAAAGATTACCATTTTGAAGAAAATTATTGTATTTTACTTGTTCCCATGTTCTAGTGGGTCCTGAGGTGGCTCTGACATTAAGTAATTATGAAATTATTAAAATAAAAGAATATATACTGTAATAAGAGATAGAACCATAACATGGAGCACTTACGCATTTAATTTGTCTGCAACTTTTTGCCAGCCCTCTCTCCTGGCTTTAGCACACTTTGAGGTGTTCCCTGGCGTTTTAATTAAGCTTTCAAATTCTGCATATCCTTCTAGCAATAACTCTTGCTCTGCTGCAGTGAAAAACTGAGCGTGCTCTTTGGCCATGGTGAACAGCCAATAGCAGCGTTGCTGATCAATGTTTCTACTATCGATACATATCCCCTTTTAAACCAGCGCATGAACGCGCAATTATCTCCGATAACTCAATCCAGCTATACTAATCATAACCGCAGGTGTGTTCAATTAGCCAGATCATGATTAGGCCGATGATATCATCTTGGATGTCTTATTTGATCTCGGATGTTTTATAGCAACATACGAAGAACAGGCCCCTGATCTCTATCATTAAAAGACATTTTGCCTATAAAGAACGGCATTGGGTGAACACCAGTGAGGACTCTTTTCTCAAAATGTAAAGTGTACTCTGACAATCCTTCAATATTTTAATATTTTTTTATTTTACAAAGAAAATAATAATTGGCAACATATGTTTCAATTAGGGAAAATGACCTACATAATGAAGAAAGCATTTTTTTTAATTAACCTCTTTAAGTCAGTTAATGCTCTAAATCTTTTCTCTTATTTAACAGTTGAGCTGAGTTTGTTCTCATCATAGGCAAATAGGTCATGGCTTATAGCCTTGTGCTTGAGGCAAATATTTAACAGGCAACATATTAAAAGAGAAATCAAATCAGAATTACCTCTATTCTATATAATACACATATTGAATTCCCAATGTGTTTTGATTTTACTCAATTTTTAAGGCAAGTGGTTACATAAAATGTATTAATCTTCATTTAATTTTTTTTGTTGATTTCCATTACACGAGAGTAGATGTTAAAACTTCATGCTGATTTGCACTCGGCTTTCGCCAAGATAAGCACCAACTAAGACGTAGCTTTACAGTAACCTATACGTCTCCATCCATATACGCATCCTTCCATATGGTGATCTTAATATCCTTCTGTCTGGTGTTAATGGCTGAAGTATATTTCCTGGAGTGTCAGCACACACAATGGCTGCGATGCTGGCTCCGGGGTTCAACCACAGTGCAGTCTCCCCAGATCCACATGACAACCGTCTGGATTGAGCTGAGTAGGGTACACCTCTGGGGTCTTCACGTGGGCACCTTCTGTCCTCAATGTTTCGTCGACTAGCCCACGACACCTCAAGAGGGCTAGACAGTGATTCTGAGGTTGCTCCTTTCTCGTAGTTCAGTGGCATAAACCTTTATTGTGACCTAACCACAATCTCTAACGCCACAATCTCTAACGCCACAATCTCACCGCAACCCCACCATACGCACCAACTCGTTTGACTAATTAGGCTGTCGAAGCCCCACTGTCGTCATTAAAGAAGTTTCAGTGGCAACGGTTCCGTATGGCATACTACTTACCGCAAAACAACAATATCTGTCCAACACAAATCCTCATTCACGCAAAATACAGTACACGGGATTGTAATAACTATGATAACAATTGTGGTAGATTTTTTCCTAAATCTAACTACATATAATATTTATACTCTAGCGCGTCTACACATCGACAGCAGCTGAGCCTATACTCCAGTGTGTCTACACATCGACGACGGCTGAGCCTAATAACCCTAGCTTGCTGCGCAGCTATAATAACCGACAGACTTCAGACAATGCCTACGAACATGCTTTAATCACGGCCGGAGGATCTCAGACAAATTCCATTGAGAATCCCACCAGTAAACACGAATACAACAGTTTTTATAGGATGGGATATGGCAAAATTAGATGACACATTACATAATTTCCCCACAGTTTGATTGGTTCTTCATAGACAAGCTCTCTTGTTACTAGGTAACCAAAAGGTTTCAAGTTTAGACATATGTCTAGTTTCATTTTCCGTATTTGTTATTTTTACACTCACACAACCAAAGTCATGAGTTCTCACTAGTACATTTAACAGTAACAGTACATGGTTCAAATGTTAGGATGCCTAAAAGGGGAAGTCAGGTAAGAGTTAGTCATAATATTACATCCAAAGGGGAAGTCAGGTAAAAGTTTATCATAAGGTTAGATAATTCAAAGGTCAGATTTTTAGAGTCAGAAACATGATTAGTTCTAAAAGACAGTTTACTATCTTATCTTTAAAAATCCATCACACTATGCAAACTATACAAATAATCCAACAAACTCTTCAAGTTTTTCAAGAAATCGAAACCGTAGTGTGGTGGCCTGTACACATAGACTGTAAAAAATATGGACAAAGCGTCTGTGACGTCACCCATAGACTTTCTGAATAACGGTTTTGAAGCCGTTTATGGGGATATGGGCGGCGCCATCTTTAAAATTCTTGGGAAAGCCTAGCCTAATTCTTAGCCTACCTAACGAGCGTGAGAGCGTGCGCACCAAGAACGAGCATGAGACTGGCTGCAGTTTCTCTAAAGGCCACTGGTGTCAGTAACGGTTAGAAATTTCAGAACTTCCGCAATGCTCCTTTAACGTATAACCATAGGTAAAGTACCTTGGACGCTAACTTATCTGAGGCGATTTAATGCTAACTGTTGCAGTGCCACTGCCCACAAACATTGATGCTAAATAGTGCTAACTAACATTACGTGAAATAGTACTCAGTGGAATGTCACTTACCGGAAAACATGGAGCGAAGTACTCCTACAGTGTCGGTTAGTGCAGTTTATAGCAGAGCAACCCATTTTATGTACGATATTTCAATAGAAATGTTCAGAAAGGATACAGAGGTGGTATGATATGTTGTGTCAGATCATGGCCGACACGTCAAATTTCAGGAATTCCACTCGGCGCAGCCCGTTATCAGCTGTCAATCAAAGTTAACCACGCCCTTATTTGTCATACATTTTATATCCAAATACGATCTTAACTAACGAGTTAGAAAAAAATTCACCCCCCTCACAGTTGTCAGGCACTCGGAACCTATCAAAAAAATACAATTAAAGTCCATGGGACCAACCTGTAAAAACATGAATTTAACATTTTAACATGGGGTCTATGGACATTTGCTCCCTTTTGGGACCTGCTCCTAGCGGATTGTTCATGTATTGCAGTTTTTTCGCACTTACGGGTAGGCTTCATTTATCGGATTAGAATGTTGCCGCTTGGCTGTACACAGCCAACCAGAATCTTTCCGTCTCAAACACAGCCAGTTGCTGCTTCTCTCTTCTGCTTCAGATAAGTGCTTCACTGTGTGACGCAACTCTTGGCCACTGAATCCATAAAACCATAATGTGAATCCATAAAACATAACATATTGTTTAATAAGCTGGTCCAATACTCACTCTACAACAATAAAACCATTAGAAACATTATACAAACAAGCATTAAAAATACTGGATAAAAAACCATACCACTACCACCACTGTAGTATTCTGAGGAAATCTCATTACATTTAAAAATATCTGTTTAATTTATAAAATCAAACATGGTTTAGCACCTCCTCCACTACGTGACTTTACACATTTTAGATCCAGTGAGTTTAGGGTAACCAGGGGGGCAGTGAGGGAAGACTGCATCATCCCCCGGAGAAAAACAGCTTTTGGTCAGGCTGTCTTCTCCGTAAGAGCAGCTCAGCAATGGAACACAGTGCCAGAAACCATCAGAGAGTCTTTGTCATTCTTTTCTTTCAAAAAGAATGCAAAAATATGGCTTGTAGAGAGCCAAACTTGTGGGCACTAATGCTTTCTGTATGTATGTATTTGAACATTATATAATTATTTTACATGAATTTTATTTCTTAACCATAATGTGATGTATGTAAATTTTATCTTGTGATTATATACCTGTGTTTATTTTTAAGGCTGCCTTTTTACATCTGGCTGGGGGACTGCCGATGAAAATTAGCATTGTTAGCTAACTCGGGTACATTTACATTGTTTCAATGTTGATTAATGTACACTGTCCCCTTCTAAATAAATAAATAAAAAAATAATAAATCCGACGTCTCTGAGAATCCGGGTTGTAGAGTGTGCCACAAATCCTCTACAAACCTAAGTATCTTAATCAATGTTTTTTTGTTATTTCAGTACAAATATATTGATTCATATTTTCAAGTCTGTGATTTTGAGTAAATGGAAAACAACAGTTTGTATTTGGCTTTCAGTTTTATAATTAAAAGACTGTCTGCAACTAGCACAGCACAAGTAGAAAATATATTTGTTACTGCACTGGCTTTAGCACAGCTATTGCTCATTGAATCAAGAAACATGCATCATCTTTGTATGCAGCAATTTACAACCTAACCATGCCATGTAAGGTATTTGATTTGAGGATTTGGGAAAAAATCCCCCTAATTCAAACCTTTATCTGTTGCCTTCTTAATCAAATTAACTATTAAAGTAACACCAAGTAACTTTTCCTCTTCGGTCGCCCTACTGGTTGGAAACGAAATTGTCCATTGCCGCTGTCGCAAATAATTTAGACTACCGTCGGACGCACACTCGCTGTTTATCCAGCACCGGCTTTAGAATGAAAGATGTCCACAGACAAGGTATACATCATCCTTTCATGAAATCATGTAACATACTCTATGTTACATGATTTCATGAAAGGATGATGTGTTGCGACATCAGAAACGAAGAAAACGAAATGACTATTGTAGCGCTTGACGTAAAGCAGTCGAATTTTGTAGTTCTTTTTGTGGTCGGGTTCCTACCCGAACCCCGAAGTTACATAGTGCCAGTAAAAGTGATACAAACCCCGTCACGCTATGGCAGAAGTGCCTTTCACCCTGTTACGACTTGATGAACCACTGATAAGATTTTGGAAACATTATTTTAAGGTAAACAATGTTACATAGTGTTGCATTTAAGACCGACGGGAGCGTCGGCGCTCCCGTTTCCCTGTTTAAAAGCCTATAGAAACTGAAACCAAATGGCTAGCTCAATCATTCTTTTTGCATACAAAACCAGAGATGTAACATGTTCAGATCAAGCCTCCAACATGCCCATGTTGCGTTGTTTTCACCCTCTAATCAATCTGTACAAACTGCGTAATATGCGTTTACAAAAAAACAAAAACACAAAAATGAATTGCACGTCTTTGCACACATGTTCTGTAGATCTGCGATTGATATTTACGTCTTCCGATGACTCATTGACGTATCACGTTCTGTGCACTATGACCCCCGGCTGTCACATGTTGTGACGTCACACGCTGCGTCATTTGACCATGCGTTTGACTCCCGTTTGACTCCCATTTGCTATATGTTCCTTATATCGTTATTGTCTTTTTACCATTGCTTTATGTTATCATTTCTTTCTCCTTTAGACATTCACAAATACAAGGACATTCACACACACACACACACACACCCGCGCGCGAGCGCGGGCGCACACACGCACACAGCGTTAGGTCTAAACGAAAGTACACGCCTTTTTTTTTGAATGAGTATAAAAATGAGTGTATCTTAAAAACTAATTTATGTAAACAGTTCAAATAAATTCTGTATAGTTTTAAATTGTTTTATGCATGTTTTTCTCATTGACAAGTTTGAGGTTGACATTTATCCATTTTTTGTATTGAATAAAATATGTAAAAAAAAAATATTTTTTTTTTCTTTTTGTTGTTTGCACTTTTGAGATATTTATATAGTACTATTGATTTATTACAAACATAGCCTTCAAATTGGGAGTGTAAGGATTATTTTGATGTATGGCATATGAAAATGCTCAAAAGAATGACAGCACAGCATGTAAAAAACAAAGATATGCTCTGGTGGAATTGTTCTATGGCAGGTCATAAAGGGTTAACTAAGTCATTTCAACTTTTTTTTTTTTTTAAATCTTGCCTAGTTGAATCTTACTTAATCTAACTTAAAAACGAAGTTGAAATTGGTTAAATTATTTTGATATGTTCAAGTAATGGGGGAAAGAAACATATGTTGTCATTTTTTGCAGTGTTGATTCAACTTGATTCTAGGATAACTGAAGACAAAAATAATCTTAAGGTGCTCTAATGACGCTTTTCCACTGCATGGTTCGGCTCGGCATGGCAAGGTTCGGCTCGCTTCGCTTTTCCACTGCGTGGTACGACTCGGCACGGCACGGCTCAGCTTGCTTTAGCTCGGTTTGCTTTTCCACTGCAGTTAGTACCGCTTCAAAGTGGGTGGGATTGACTGATCGTTATAGTTTATCCGCTCCTCGGCAACCAATGAGATGAACGTCTGAACTTCGTCCACTGAACATGATTCAGCCATTTCCTTTATGGAAGTTTTTTTTTCTTTCTTTTTTCTTCAAGCAAGTAAACAGGTGCTACAAACAGGTTTAAAACAGGTGCTACAGCGGTGACTGTTACTGGTTATTTAAATCTAGTGGGTTTGATGTCTTGCAAATACAATGACTCTGACCAATCAGTGATCTGCAGTGTTTTCACGTCACATTTTAGTATCGGTACGGTACGCTTGGAACCTCAACAGAGGTGGTACCATTTAAAGCGAGCCAAAGCGAGACGTACCGTACCATGCAGTGGAAAAGCGCCACAAGTGAGCCGTACCGAACCGAACCGTGCCTTACCATGCAGTGGAAAAGCGCCATAAGCGATGTTGGATGACATCACTTCTTGTTGACGTTTAAAGTATTGTCAAACAAAATGGAGACTACCTAGACCCTCCCTCCTCCTCATCCGCGCACTAACCCCCCAAACCCACCCCCAAATCATTCTTGTCGGTTATTGGCTGGAACAGTTTGTTATGTTTCGTGGTGCGGGTTGCTACAGTATATTTTTGTTGCCGTTTGTGGAGCCTGGGGTGTCTGCATAGACCACATCTTTTTACAGTGTGTTCAGGGGAGAGACAGCTAGCGGATAGTGAGGAGATGTTTGCTGTATGTGACAAAAAATGTTTTGGCCTAAAAAACGCGTGACATCGCTTAGAGCACCTTTAACCTTAAAAACTAATTTCTCAGATTTTTGGTAGGGTAAAATAGGATAAATTGTCAAAATTCATACATTTAAATGAATATTTAATAATAATAATAATAATTCATCACATTTATATAGCGCTTTTCTGGACACTCAAAGCGCTTCACATAGAAGGGGGGATCTCCTCAACCACCACCAATGTGCAGCATCCACCTGGATGATGCGACGGCAGCCATATTGCGCCAGTACGCCCACCACACACCAGCTTACTGGTGGAGAGGAGACAGTGATGAAGCCAATTGGTATATATACATGGGGATGATTAGGAGGCCATGATGGACAGAGGCCAATTGAATTAGAATTGTATTTATTCTACAACAAATCTGATTTAACTTCCGCTATATATTTTAATTCACTAAAGAAAAATAAATTAATTAATAAATGGCAAATGAGTTAAATATTTAGCCCATTAAGGAATGTTATAGAGCTAGTTTTATAGTTTATAAAGCAAGGGAATTGAAGTACGGAGTGGGATGATCATGTTACACGCCATCAGCAGCGGTCCCTGACACTGCACACGTGAGCTACTGTTTGTGTACAAGATCTTTATGTGTCAGTTTAAGGGACTCCCAGAGTGCTATGTCCCCCCCCCCCCCCCCCCTCCCCCACCCCTATTCTTCTTTACACTGATAATGCCAACATCTTCGCTTTCCTGTTGAATCAGGTTTTATTGGTAATTTTATAATACAATAAACCAAATTCTTAACCAAAGTCCTTACACATATTATACGCGGCCCATCGAGAGTCCCTATGGAAAAGAGGGTAAATGCATGTGTGATGAAGCCATTAATAGATCCTTCCAAATGCATTTTAAAATTCTAAATGTCCTGCAGTCACTGGAACAACTCTTGGTATTATCAGCAATTAGATGAACATGCTGTCGAACACTATTATCTGTTCTCACCCATTTCCTCTGTTCTGTTTGTGTCAAGACTTGTATAATCACCCTGCTGTAATAGCTCTATAAATGCACCATGCCAAAGCATCACAACTGAAACGTATATATTCACATGTAAAACTGCCATGAGAAATGTCGTTGAAAATTGCAAGTAACTACAGTTTAAAGTTTCATACTCTGGCTGTGCAACAGGTAATTAAAAACATTAACAATTAGGCAATGCATACTGTATATCTCCAATAAAATAAATTACAGTCAACTTTGCAATATCTACAATGTTATTAAACTGAATTGAATCAACATTAACCTGACTTGAGCTGAATAATGACATGTCTTCTGTATAGCTGTTTATAGCAGAAATTGAATTAGTCTCATATTTAATTAAGTTTGCATCAGACCATTATTTTCCTTTTTATTAAGCTGCTTCGATATAATCTGTATTGTATAAAGCACTGTAATAAATGTGACTTGCCTCGACTACAGTCAATATTGGTGTTGGCACACACACAAACGCAGGCACTATAAGCATTGTAATCTGGTCATATTATTGTACTTGTTGTTTTCAATAGGTAAGTAAATCAGTCCTGATGAATAAATAAAAAATAATGGCTGTTATTTGTTGTTTTCTTGGCTTTCTTGTCATTTGTTCAGTGCTCATTCGTTCAGCAAATATTGAATGTTATTGGACTTTAATATCTAAGATGCTAATGCTGAGTTGTATGTCAGAAAACTGAAGCTAAAGAAGTTTCCCTGAGGTCAGAGGATAAGCCATGTTGTCTGGAAATAATGTGTGTTTGCATAATGGATAGATGTGTGTGCGTATTTGCCACCATGACTACTAATAGTCCTTCATAAACAGGGCAATGTTCTAATGGTTAGGCTACTCTTTTGATTGCTGTGGTGTTTGTGTTTGGTTGCACAAATGCACATGTTCAATCTGGACACATTGTGCACTCACAACCATGTTTGATGTTCAGGATGGAAGATATGAATAATAAAACATGTTGTTAAAGGGTTAGTTCACCCAAAAATGAAAATTCTGTCAGTATTCACTCTCCCTCATGTTGTTCCAAACCTCTATGTGTTTATTTGTTCTGCTGAACACAAAGGAAGATATTTGGAAGAATGTTTTAATCAAACAGATCTCATTCCCCATTGACTACCATAGTATGTATTTTTCCTACTATGGTAGTCAACGGGGAATGAGATCTGTTTGATTAAAACATTCTTCCAAATATCTTCCTTTGTGTTCAGCAGAACAAATAAACACATAGAGGTTTGGAACAACATGAGGGAGAGTGAATACTGACAGAATTTTCATTTTTGGGTGAACTAACCCTTTAAGTTTGTAGATATGTTGTTTGTAATGAAGATACATAGCTTTTATTTGAGTAAAGCCGGACCAAGACTGTGCATGTGAGAATATCTAAGGAGGTGATTGATGGGTCCTTTTCCAGAATTAACAGCAACATCATCCGATTCACAGACAACTTTACTTTGTTGTAGACTAAACACAAGATACATACGTATGTTTATACCCAACACAGTCTCATGAAAGTGAGTATCTATACCACAAATGTTATTTCTCGTGCCATTTATACGCCAAAAATGGTTTTTGCGTGCATATGCTACGGACTGAAAACCCCTTGGATTAGGGGGGGGGGGGGGGGGGGGGGGGGGGGGGGGGGCGTGCGTATCATATACACGCAAAAACTATTTTTGGCTTATAAATGGCGCGAGAAATAACTTCACTTTATTATCCTCACTAACATATCTTCCTATTCATAGATGCCACTATGTCACACCATATAGAACGCCGCCATATTTACGACCGATCTCGCCCGTTATGGGCGCCCAAACTGCCCGTTTGAATGAGAGAGAGACAGAGATAATTGGAGAATTTTTTTATTTTAGGCAACGATCCTTATTTGTTACCCCCAGTTTTCTTTTGTCCATTATTATCTGCCCCATACTTGACCCAATTTGTTTGTTTGTTTATATTATTGTGCATAACCCGTCCCCTCCCCATACAGTATCGCTTTAAAGGCTTTCAAGATTAACGTTAACGATGCATATCAATATGCTGTGGCTAAAAGTGCGGCACCTGGCCACCAAGGATTTATATTTAATCATGTGAAATAGGTATTATTTAAAAAAAAAATCAAATGTATAATTTTGGTGGTAGTTTGCTCTGACTAGCGAGTTGTTAACTTAACAGAGTGACTTAACAGGTATCTTATAGCCACGGCTCACGGCTAGCTGTCATTAATCTGGATTAGGCCTGTCGCGATAGTCATAATTAATTAATCGCACGATTTAAAAAAAAATGAGCTCGATATTTTTTCCGGTCGCAATAATTTCCATTTGCATGCTTGTTTGTTTTCCTCGTCTCTCTCTCTCTCTACCAAAGAGACTGGATGACAACTCTGTGTAAGACATAACCGACATATTTTAAGTGAATATACTCTCCAAAACAGACATTTAAACATAATGTTGTGCGTATTTGTCCATTCAACACGAAACAGCGCTGCATAGGGGTCTATGGCCGCACGCTTTGGGTCAGGTGTGTGCGCGACTGCACGCACAGAAATATGAGACATTATACACAATATGAGACATGATGCTGCGCATGCCAACTCGTGTCCCTCTAGGTAGATCAGCATGCTACAGTACAAATGTAACAATACCAGTTCGGGGTTCCTCTTTCGGCTGCACAACTGTATAACATATTGCAGGCATTGCGACCGTCGGTCATAAAGATGGCGGAGCAAAGCTACAGTGACGTCATGTGACCCGAATGAATTCTGAATATTAAATTATTTTAACCAATTTTCTTTACAATATGATGTCATTCAGACACTGGGACTTTCTTTGGCCTCACACCATGTTTTTTTGTTTTTTTTTAACTGTAGTAGTCCAACCCTACTCTCTTTTCCATCCCACTTTATTCAGGCAGTGTAGGCTATGCTGCACCACTGGCTTATTGTCCTGGAAAGGTGATAGCCTGTCTGACATCTGGGGAATCCCAATAATTTTCAATTGCTGCCAGCCATGTCCCAGAGAAAAATATGTTCTTTGAAAACAAGTGCTCTTATCTTAGTGTAACGATCACCAGTGAGAGTGCTCGGGATTACCATCAGAGGGCACTCCAACCCAGACAATCACCACACATCCAGACTCCATTCCCCATAATCCTTTGCCCAGACCATCATCCATTATTACATTCACCTGTGTCTCATTTTGTTTACTCACCCTATATAAACCTGGTTCTTTCTGTCATTCCCTGCAAAGTCTTGTTTAGTGTTTCTTCTGCAATTCCAAGCGTGTTTGTATCCTGTTTCTCCCGTGTCCTGGTTCTGTTGATTCTCTGACTGCATGTTCCCTCGGATTTTCCTTTTTGCCTGTGCCCCTGTGACTAGGGATGGGAATTGATAAGATTTTATCAATATCAATGCCACTAACGATTCTGCTTATCGATCCGATTCTTTAACGATTCTCTTATCGATTCCTTATAGCACTGTGTGGAAAAAAGTAGTCATTCTTTTTCGGGGGGAAAAACCAAGTGGTTTTATTTGTTTTAAAGCTTACACTTGAGTAAGCAAACTGTACTTTTTATGTAATAAATTGAACCTTTTTGTAAAGTGTTACCGATTAGTTATACACCGATTAAACGTACCGTGAGTTCAGTGTTGGAAAGATCAGTTGTTTTAACCATTCATTAAAACGAATCGGTTCAAATGAGTCATTAGTTCGCGAATTGGATGTGTCATTATCGGACGTGTGCCGGCGGTTGGACCTTTTACAGTCTATGGGTTGGACGGACATGACATCCCACAAGATGTGTCGTCACAGAAAACATTTCATCACTGGATAGTTTTTTTTCGTTTATTTAAAGTGTGGTTTATGTCAGCTGAATGTGCGGAACGCTTTTCAGAGAAGATAAGGTATTTTAGCACAATTCACACCCACCCAGCCTAATTCAGGAAAAACAAATCTCCGAATGTTCCACATGAAACTTTAGTCTGCCGACCTTACCATTGTGTCGTTTATTTTGATTAATATGTGCGAGGGAGAGAGAGCAAGACAGCGCTTAGTTTTGAGACGGTGAAGCCGCCTTGCTCCGAAGACGAGAGAGAGTGCGCGCGCGCGACTCTCTTTCTGCTCGTTCAGTTAAACATGTGCCCTGTCACAAGCGCAGCAGTTCATCTACATTACTCAACGATCAAATAAGACTTTGGCTGTACAAAAATTCGATTTGGACGCCGTGCTATGGTGCTTTATAAAGGACAAAAGGGACAGTTGTGAGTTTACGGTCTGTAGCCTATACTATGGCTGACTCGGAACAGGAGCATTGATAAGAGGACTCGTTAACGTCAAGGTCATACAATATCGATGAATCGTTAAACTTAGAACCGGTTCTCGAGTGGAACCGGTTCTCGATTCCCATCCCTACCTGTGACCCTGTTATTGTTTGGACTGATCACCTGGTGCCTATACCATGAAGCTGGTTTAGGTCGCTAGCCAGATATGTTTTAGCTTAGTTTGCGCCAACCCTGGGTTTTAGCCACCATGATAGTGGTTTGGCTTTTAGCAGTGTATATCGCCATAGTAACCAACGCTCTACAGCTAACCTGGTCCGGGGCAGATTATGTTCCAGGGGCCCGTTCTTCGTACGTTGCTTAAAACATCCGAGATCAAACGAGACATCCAAGATAATATCATCGTGCTCAACATGATCCGGCTAATTCAGTTCTTCAAACACTCCTGCCGGTTATGATTAGTATAGCTGGATTGGGTTATCTGAGATAATTGCGCGTTCATGCGCTGGGTTAAAAGGGGATATGTATCGATAGTAGAAACATTGATCAGAAACGCTGCTATTGGCTGATCACCGTGGCCAAAGAGCGCGCTCAGTTTTTATCCACAGAAGAGCAAGAGTTATTGCTTGAAGGATATGCTGAATTTGAAAACATAATTAAAACGCCAGGGAACACCTTAAAGTGTGCAAAAGCCAGGGGAGAGGGCTGGCAAATAGTAGCAGACAAATTAAGTTTGTAGTTAGATGTTTTTATCACTTATTACAGTATATATTTTTATATTTTATTGATTTCTAAATAATTAATAACTTTGTTCATTGTAATGTCAGAGTCCCCACCCACTACTAGAACATAGGAACAAGTAAAAGTGAAGTACTAGAATAATATTAATAGTAATTTGTACTACTTATACTAGTCTCTTTTAAAAAGGCACTGTTAATAAATGTTTGCCTGTTTATAAAAGCAACCAAGAAAAAGGCTGAGAAAAAAAAGAAAAGAAAAACAAACAGGTGGTGGTCCTGCACCCCCACATTATACCCAGGCAGAAGAGCTGGCCCTTGAGTTAAATGTGAACCTTGTAGAGGGCATCCCTGGGTTCAGCTCTTCCTCAGACCCACAGCCAGGAGCAGCAACACCTTCACTGCTGGTAAATTAACTTTGATCTTAGTACACTGTAAAATAATTTGTTGCTGCATTAAATTAAGTAAGCCTATAATCCAAATGGCTGTCCAGTCATATCAGCTGTTAAACCTAGTAATGAATTGCTTTGACTTGTGAAAGTCTACATGTGTGACTGTGAAACTACATAGTTAATGTAAAAAAAAAATATGTAGCCATGAGTTATTGATCACATTTCCCCCCAGTGTACTTCATTGTAATGCAATTGTGTTTTCTTCTTTTGTGCAGTTTTAAACAATACACCAACACTTTTATCTGTTCCCAAGCAAGTGGCTGAAGCATGTGCAGTAAGACTTTTTCTAGAGGGAAGAAAGTACAACACTTTGTAATGCCCATTTTCCCCCCAATGCACAGGACAGTGAAAAAACCCTCTCAAGTATATTTAAGTGCATAAATAACTTTACCTAATTTAACTTGAGTAGGCCCTACCTATTATTTCTGAATGCAATATGAGTAGCAGAAGTCCACATCTACAGATGAGTCTGCACAAAGCAGTGATGCAGAGGTGGGCAGTGTTGTACTTTTCCTTTTAATTTTTGATGCATAAGCCATGTGTTTGACAGGTTTCCTAACCCTAGAAAACAGAGTATTTTTGAAAATACTTGACAACTTAAAGAAAAAAAAAAAGTAAGTGCTAATATATTATTTCACACACAGTACAATATATATTATTTGCAGGCAAAATATGACTTGATCACAGGCTTTTCTTTACAAAGAATAATTAAAATAAAACTAAAAGAACTAAGTATATGTGTCTTGTCTTTTATTAAACATTTAATGAAATGTTTTATATTTTTTCTGATGGTGCAATGTTGTGTAATATGGCCCATGCCATCTCACAGGCCCTGTCAGGTGCAACCCTCAGACTTATCAGATACTTTAGTTGGCTAAAGTTCACTTCATTGTGTGCCCTTGTCCTGTCTAAAGCTGCATTGTAACTGGTCTGGGGTTTGGGTCATAAAACACCTGTCTCCAAGCAGGATCCTGCTGTAATCACCTGTTTAATGGAAAAATTCAGTTCTGTTAGGATAAGCATGTGTATGTAACAGTGAGCTTGATATTTATATTTTTCCACGTTCAAATAATGTGCATAAATCTCTGAAAATTATTGAGTCATACACAGATCCTGGACATATTTGTGATATGGAACATAGTCACACATGGTATGTGACTAAGAGATTTTAGTCAGTCAACTGCCTTTTTAAAATTT
Organism: Chrosomus eos; assembly: GCA_036326025.1. Taxonomy (NCBI): domain Eukaryota; kingdom Metazoa; phylum Chordata; class Actinopteri; order Cypriniformes; family Leuciscidae; genus Chrosomus; species Chrosomus eos. The sequence continues at coordinate 24,371,337 of CM070819.1, forward strand.
GATATAATATTACTAATCTGAATAAGAATCCCAATAGTAACTTGTCTGCACTGTTATTAAAGCCCGACTCTGACGAGTCGAACATTTATGCGTTTCCAATAAATTAATGAAGTAAACGACATCCTGACGAGTCATGAGAAAAACGATATCTCTCAAAAAATACACTATCACGCTGCGCTAAAAGACTTCCCGTATCAGCTCCGCTTATGAAGCCGCAATCTAATCCTATTAACATGAAATAAGCCTGCTGGCGAGCAGGTTCAAGCTAGCGCACCTGTTGCTATGACAGCAAGTCCAAGATGAGCGTCGAAGAACCAAACAATCCAAGATCATGCCAAATCGCCAACAATCAAATCCAGCTAAGTGAGTTAGCGATGGGCCTACGAAGAACGGGCCCCAGGTAAGAGATCTTAAACTGAACATGGATCAGCTGTGAGCAAAGTGATATGTTAAATAGGATAAAGTCACTGCACCTGTTTCTACTCCAAATTAAGGTCACTACATGGCAAATGATTTTTGAATACAAAATTCTCTGGCTTTTACTAGTACTTATTTAGGATTTAAATATTGTATGATTTAGATATTATTTATGTAATAATTCTAAGCTTAATCGCTCACACATGTACAATTTTAGTTAAACAATTTTTATTGTGCACAGTTTAAATTAATAAATATATAACGTAATATAAATATGCTTTAGAATCAATAGATAAACTATACAATTACATGTGAGCTTAAATGTTCAATTCTCTCTATACCTTTATCAACTAAACTAACTTTACAACTTTTACTTGCACTGATATAGCAAGACTTTTTAGTTATCCTCTTTCATAGATGGCTATTTTCTTCTTGCTGTGTAAATTTGTTTAAATTCTTAATATTTTTCAATCTTGTAATATACTTGCAAAAGAGAGAAGTGAATCTCACTGCTTCTCTTGCGAGAAATGAATCGCGGTTTCACTATTTCTCGGCATGTGATTGGCTGTTCGCTACTGATGTCACTCCTAAACTCAGGATCAAAGCCTGAGTTGACAGAGAAAGTTGATGATCAGCATCATGGTACCAACAAAGCCTGGTTAGATTGGTTTGGTTTTGTCAACTCGAAACTAATCCTGCAAGCCGGAGTTTGTTCAACTATCATCATGGTACAGGCCCCTGGTGTTTTTGACCTCTTGCCTGTTTTACCCTCTGTTCAATAAAATTGCATTTGGATCCTCAATCTTCTTGTCTCAGAGCAGTACGGGACACTTACACAAATTAGCTTCTCATCGAGACTTTACTTTTTATTGGAAAGCAAGATGAAAATACTCAAATAAAATTACATGTTACATGGTACATGAGACAGTGATTTGGTAACAGCATTTTCAGATCCACTTTACTGGAAACATATTAAATATTAAACATTGTCTCAAAATATAACTTGCTGTTGTTTGCAAAACGGGGTTTTTCCCCTCAAATCAGTTGATCCTAAAGACTTCAGTGGTTAATGTTGATTGCCAACACTGAAATGAATACTTAACCCTAACTGTACCAGTCAAGTTATCTTCATATAGTACTTTTAACAATATGGACTGTTTCAAAGCAGCTTTAAAGGGATAGTTCACTTTGAAATTAATTTTTGGTATGTTTTAGCTTACATCAAGGGCATCCAAGAATTAGGTGTCTTTGTTTCAGCAATAGTTTCAATTTTGATATTTTTAGGTCAAACCGTTCTTGTCTGTCAGTCATATAATGCAGGTCTATGGTCACCACCTCAAAGAGCATGCACAGAGAAGTCCAAATTAAACATGATTTAATGACTCGTACATGTAAGTACACATTGATGGCCTAAGATACGAAACGAGTGGTTTGTGTGAGAAAATAAACAGTATTTATATCGTTTTTACCTCTTGTAAACACAGCCACGTCCAAGTGATCTGAGGGCGCGGGCGCTTTGGTCTGGGCAACTGCCGGAAGTGATCTCTCGTGGGTGTACGTCACTCACTGTTTTATCAACACTAAGTAGAGCTACATGAACATGAATACACACTGTGTATTATTATTATTATTAGTAGTAGTAGTATATCATTGACTGCACCCTTATGAGTAGTACACATAGTTTTACATTGGTTTGACTACATTATCTCTCTCATGTAAAACCATTCTTATCAAATATATGCCCATATAAAAAAGTAGTAGTTATAGAAATGCAATTAAAAATTGGTTTTATTAACCTCCTGAGACCTGAGAGTTTGCCTGGTGTGCATTTTATAATTTTTCTTGCTATTTGGGATAAGTAGGACCTAATAAGTGTAATAACTAAAATTTGTTTTTGTACAGGAAGTAGTTTTTGCATAAAATGATGTCCTCATGCGAGGACAGTGGGTCTATCTTAACTTTATCCTCCTGAGACCTGAGTTTTGGTTTGGCGGTGGATTGAACTCACTCCCCAGCCAGAGTGCACTCTCTCAGGCTTGGGTCAATGCCTTGAAGGCCCTGGAGCTTTGAGACCACCGCAACTTTTTGGACTTTGTCATTATTAAGAGCTTGGCTTCAGAGTCAACATCACCATGGGCTTTATTTGTAACCAGGAGAAGTGCGCCATGCCTGGGATGCACTTTTCAGAAAAATCAACCCGTCTTTTCCTGGAGGTTTCATGTTTTTCAGAGCTCCACCACGGTGGAGATTGAACTCACTCCCCAGCCAGAGTGCACTCTCTCCGGCCTGGGTCACAGCCATTGAGGCCCTGGAGGTTTGAACCTGTGTAACAGAGCATGTGTGTGTGTGTGGGCGCGCGATCGAGAGTGAGCAAGTGTGTGTGTGTGTGTGTGTGTGTGTGTGTGTGTGTGTGTGTGTGTGTGTGTGATCGCGATCGAGCAAGAGAGAGACAGTGTGTGTGTGTGTGTGTGTGTGTGTGTGTGTGCGCGCGCGCACGCGCGATCGCGAGTGAGCGAGAGAGAGAGAGAGAGAGAGAGAGAGAGAGAGAGAGAGAAGAGAGAGAGCGTGTGAGTGAGTGAGCAAAGTGTGTGTGTGTGTGTGTGTGTGTGTGTGTGTGTGTGTGTGTGTGTGTGTGTGTGTGTGTGTGTGTGTGTGTGTGTGTGTAAGCGATCGCGACGAGCAAGAGAGAGACAGTGTGTGTGTGTGTGTGTGTGTGTGTGTGTGTGTGTGTGTGTGTGTGTGTGTGTGTGTGTGTGGTGAGCGATCGCGACGAGCAAGAGAGAGACAGTGTGTGTGTGTGTGTGTGTGTGTGTGTGTGTGTGTGTGTGTGTGTGTGTGTGTGTGTGTGTGTGCGCGCGCGCACGCGCGATCGTGAGTGAAGCCCCGTTGAGTGTGTGTGTGTGTGCGCGCTCGAGTGAGTGAGCCAGTGTGCGTCACGAAGCTCAATGCAACTACAATTTTTTTTTTTTTTTTGCTAACATCTTATACAGTTTCAACGAAGCTAAGTCCCATTGTCCTCATATGTGGACATCAACTTTAGCAGCATAGTAAATCTTAATTGTTACAAAAGTTTGTCAAATGTGCATGCCATTGTAATCATACTATGCATAACTTAACAAGAATCAACAATGAAATGTTTTTAGATTTTTTATCTTGTGGACGTTTCGGTCTGGAGTGGCTGCATGACATGTGACCTGTTTTCTCCGCCATATTTAAATTATTTATGTTAATTTTTTTTCTCTTCTGACCCCACCAGATGGCAGTGTAAGTGTCCTCGTTTGTGAAAAAACATGTTTCAGTTACACAGAATTAAGTATTATGCTGCACACAACCCAAAATGTGATGTCCTCATATGAGGTCGCAGGGTCTCAGGAGGTTAAAGGGTACCTATTATGGCATTTAAAATGTTCCTAATAATGTTCTGGGAGTCCCCAACAACAGTTTTACATGCATGCAATGACAAAAAACACTTTTGTTGTCTTATAATATGCATTTATTTTTACCTGATTTGCTCACCGACTCCCTAATGATTCGTTTGACGACTCATTTGTCCAAACCCCTCCTTTGCGTGACGCTAATCGGCGGTGATTGGTCAGATGACCCAGTCAGTTATATTTTGCGTTAGCCCAAAGCTTAAACATATTGATAAAGAACTGCAGTACTACAATACGCTTCACATAATTTCACATATTTCAAAAAACAAAAAAAAATGACATTGGAGACCTAGAAGCTGCTGACCGTAACTCTCACTCTCACGCACACACACGCACGCGCACACACACACACACACACACACATATAAAAGCAACAATTATTAATAGTACTTACAGGTTGTGATTCGGAGGAGGAAGCTGATCTAAATAAACTTGGTATTGAACCTTCCTATATCAGCCGACTCGCGAATCCACACTTGAAAGCATTTGTGTTTGTGAAGTGATCGTCATTAAAATAACGCGAACACAGCTCAAGGTGGCTATACTTGTGTGGTGTAGTTGTAAATATAAACTCTAGCCACTGAGTCTTCACATGCTTGTCTCTGGGCAGTGAAAAAAAAAGTTTGCTTTTGATCTTTTGATTCGCACTTCAGAACAGTGTGACGAGTCTCTACTCATCTTGCTATGGCGGCCTAGTGGGTGTGGCTAGAAGACTCATCAAGGGAACGATGTCCACCTGTTGATCCCTCTATAAAAGTTAGGCTGGCTAGTGTAGAGGGGGGTCTGTTCTCTGGGTTATTTTGTGTTTGGTTTGGGCTCGACTTTTGTTATTTGGTTTAGATGTTTGTTTTCTGTTACTGATACTTGTACATCCATGCACCTGACAAACATTACAGATGACCATGTTTTCTTATTTTTTATGTTTTAACATTTATGTTAATAAATGTTTATTTTTTGCAACCCAATCACTGTGTCCTCCATTTCATTTGCCACGGCTTTGAGCCGGTCGTGACAAATGTGGGGGCTCGTCCATAACTTTGTTTGTTTGGTTAAATAATTGATTTTGTTAATCTAATGATTAGTTTGTTAAATGTGTTTTTTTTTCTTAATAATGTTTAATGAATATTGAAATTTCGTGGAGGATTATAGTGATTGGTTTGTTTGTTTGTTTTTGGCCGATTTCACGGGAGGTGGGTTTCGGTAAGTACTGACTCTATTGGTATGTTTGAGGAGAGGTTTCTTGTTGGATATGCTTTTCCCTGTTTAGGGTTAGCAGGGTATCCTTAACTGAATGCTCTGATTTTTTTTATTTTAGTTTGTTTTGTTTGTGCGGTGAAAGCAGCTAGAGCAGTGGTCTTGGGAACACGTCCGTGTTTTGTAATGGTGACTTGTTAATCGGTTGCCATTTCAAACACTGGTTTACAGTGTATAAAAACCCGCTGCAAGTAACTGTACGAAGATTAGGGATAAGTTTAGATAGTTTCTGGGTTTAGTTAGAGGGAACTGTTTATCCAATTTTTACCCCCTCAGATATATATATATATATTTCTGTCTGGATTAAGTAGTCGTACGCTTGTATTTCACCATGGTTTTAAAGGTTGAGGAATTTATTAGTGCTCCGTCTGAAGATTTGTTGGATGTTTTTACTAAAGACCAACTAGTAGAACTTGCAACTCATTACAAAATTAGCTTGTCAAGTCAAAATAAACGTACAAAAGATAGTATTAAAGCTATGATTAAGATCGGGCTATCTGAACACGGAGTTTTGGAGTCTAAACCCGTGGAAGGCGCTTCCGTTTTTGTAAGTGCTGCATCAATGTCTCAACTAACATTTGACCAACAAAAACAATTGTTGTTAATTCAAACGGATATGAAAAAAGAAATGTTAGAAGCACAAAATCGCATTGAGATATCTAAGCTAGAGTTGCAACAACAAAAGCTTGATCTTGAACGTTACCGGTTAGATCTGATAAGAGACGGTAAACTTAATTTAGTGGAAGGAGTAGAACATGGTTTGGCTTCGTGTAAATTTGATGTAGCGACTAATATGAGATTGATCCCAAGATTTGACGAGAAAGATGTTGAACGGTTCTTTTTGTTGTTTGAACGCGTGGCAAAGGCACGAAATTGGCCGGATGAGGAATGTACGCTTATGCTACAGTCGGTTTTTACAGGGAAGGCTCAAGAAGCATATTTGTCTCTTAGTGTAGAGGACGCTAAGGACTATTTGACTGTTAAGAATGCAGTATTAAGGGCACATGAGTTGGTCCCAGAGGCCTATAGACAAAAATTTAGGTCCTGGAGGAAATCCGATAGTCAAACGTATGTTGAGATTGTGCATGATATTTCAGTTCATTTCAATCGTTGGTGTACAGCTTCTGACGTGAAAACGTTAGATGATTTGAAGGAGCTGATCTTGCTTGAACAGTTTAAAAACTGTTTCGCAACGTGTAGCAATATACATTAGTGAGCGTAAACCCGACACCGCATATGAGGGTGCTGTTATGGCCGATGAATTTTCTCTGATTAATAAAACCTCTTTTGGCTACAAAAATGCTGGAGAATACTTTAAGAGAGAATTGGGGCATGATTTTAATAGAGCTCAAAAAAATGTGGGTAGTATACCTGATAAACAGCGTTTTGGCTTTGTTGGAGGAAATGAAAGAGAAAACATCTGCAATTATTGTCATGAGTTTGGTCACTGGAAGAATGAGTGTCCGTTGTTGAAATCTAAGTCATCTTCAGTGAAACCCGTTGTTTTGGCGGTGACTACCTCAGAAATAAATAATGTGCAAAAGAGTTCTTCGTCACGTATCTCAACATTTTCTCCATTTGTTACTGATGGTTTTGTCAGATTGGTAGGTTCTACGGAAGATATACCGGTCAAAATTCTCCGTGACACGGGTTCATCAGAAACATTTGTCCTAGAGTCCATCTTATCTTTTTCAAACGACTCTTACACTGGGAACAATGTGTTGGTTAGGGGAATTGGTCTGAATGTGATCTCTGTTCCTTTACATAAAATTGTTTTGCATTCTGACTTGATCCAGGGAGAAGTGGAAGTTGCTGTACGTTCCTGCTTGCCTGTGGACGGAGTACAGGTAATCCTGGGAAATGATTTGGCTGGTGAGCGGGTTTGGCAGAATGTTTCACCGCGTTTGGTCGTCACACCATCTGGGTCGACTTTTGACACGAGGGATGAAATGTTTACCTGTTCTTTGAATGGGTTTCCGTCATGCGTGATAACCAGGTCTATGAGTAAAATACCTACTGATGTTACAGCTGAAACTAAAGAGATGTTGAGGGCACCTCTAGAAATTCCTTTCTTCTTGTCTGTGTCACGCGATGACCTAATTAAAGGACAGGAGACTGACGTTACGCTTGTTGAATTGTTTGATCGAGTTGTCCCTTATGACACAATCGTAAACCTTCCTTCTGGGTATTATCTAGAGGAAGGTGTATTGGTTAGAAAGTGGGTGCCGCAAGGAGAATTTGTAATTGGTGATCCAGTTGTACAAATTGTAGTCCCTCAGTCTCTCCGTCAACTTGTTTTAAAAACGGCACATGATAAATCTGGACATTTGGGAGTGAAAAAGACGTACAAATTGCTCTTGAGGCATTTTTTTTGGCCAAAATTGAAGCGTGACATATCGAAATATATTAAATTATGTCGAACATGTCAGCTTACTGGAAAACTGAATCAGTCTATGAAACCTGCCCCTCTCTATCCAATTCCTGCTATTAGTCAACCCTTTGAGCATCTTATTGTGGATTGTGTTGGGCCATTACCTCGGTCAAAGGCAGGGAATGAATATTTGCTTACGGTCATGTGCCAAGTGACTAGATATCCAGCTGTGTACCCGTTACGTTCGCTAACCACAAGGTTAGTTGTAAAAGCACTGACTCAGTTTATATCGGTGTTCGGAATACCACGAATTATTCAGTCTGATCAGGGGAGTAATTTTACTTCCAAATTGTTTGGTCAAGTTTTGAAACAGCTCCATATTCAACATAATCTTTCCAGTGCTTATCATGCTCAAAGTCAGGGGGCACTGGAAAGATTTCACCAAACATTAAAGTCTTTACTAAGGTCTTATTGTGTTCAGATGAATAGGGATTGGGAAGCTGGGTTACCTTGGCTCATGATGTCAGCTCGAGAAGCCGCTCAGGAGAGTACTGGATTTAGTCCGAATGACCTTGTTTTTGGTCATGAGGTGCGTGGTCCTTTGTCTATTTTGGCTGCTGATTGGGAAAAGGTTGATCCACCAAAAAATATTTTAGCATATGTGAGTGATTTTCGCAGACGAATTTTTGAAGCCTGTCAATTGGCAAAAGCATCCTTGAGTAAAGCACAAGATCGAATGAAACGACTTTTTGATCGTCGTTCCGAACTGCGTTCATTTCAATCGGGTGATCAAGTTCTTGCTCTTTTGCCTATTGTGGGATCACCGTTTCAGGCTAAGTTTGTAGGTCCATACACTGTTGCTCAACAAATTTCTGACCTTAACTATTTGATTAATACTCCAGATAGGAAAAAGAAGACCAGAGTGTGTCATGTAAATTTGTTAAAGCCTTTTTATGGTTCTGGAGATTTTGCTGACACTAATATAAGTCAAGATAACATCGACATACCTAATTCTGGTATCAAATCTGTGCTGCTTACAGGTTCTTTGAGCTGTGATGCTGAATTAACAACAACTTCAATTCTAATAGGTGGGGATCAGGATGAGATTGATCCTGGAGATTCTATTCTTCAGGGTCGTTTACATAATTCAGACGCACTAAGCTCTTTGCCTGATCGTTTTAGTCATTTAACGGAGGTGCAGCGTACCGATTTGATTGATTTGATTTTTGAGTATATTACACTGTTACTTTGAGTATATTCACCATACTCCGTCACGTACAAGTCTTATTGAACACGACATTGACGTGGGAGATTCGGCTCCAATTCATCAGCGCTACTATCGAGTATCTGCGAATAAAAAACAATTAGAGAAGGAAGTTGACTATATGTTAGCAAATGGTATCGCTGAACCTTCTTTTTCTAGTTGGGCTTCTCCGTCATTGCTGGTGAATAAATCTGATGGATCATTTAGATTTTGTACTGATTACCGAAAGGTAAATGCCGTAACAAAACCTGATTCATTTCCCTTGCCTCGAATTGAGGATTGCATTGATCAGGTGGGAAATGCAAAATTTGTTAGCAAGTTTGATCTACTAAAAGGTTATTGGCAAGTGCCTTTAACTGAAAGAGCTCGTGAGATTTCTGCTTTCATTTTACCGTCAGGATTATTTTCGTACAACGTTATGAGTTTCGGGTTGAGAAATGCTCCTGCAACTTTCCAGCGTTTAATAAATCGGGTTATTTCAGGTTTGAGGGGATGCGCTGTGTACTTAGATGACGTCGTCGTGTATAGTCAAACTTGGGAAGAACACCTCATTCAAATTAGAGCACTATTTGATCGATTTGTGGAGGCAAATTTGACCGTTAATTTGTTGAAATGTGAGTTTGCCAAGGCCACAGTGGTTTACTTGGGGAAAGTGGTTGGGCAGGGCCAAGTGCGCCCTGTCCGTGCAAAAGTAGAAACAATTGACAATTACAATTTTATCGTTGTTTTTGTAGAAATTTTTCTACAGTGGTGGCCCCCCTGACAAACTTATTGCAGAATGGAGTAGATTTCTGTTGGACGCCAGGTTGTCAACAAGCCTTTGAAAAGGTAAAAATGCTTCTTGAGCATCTGAGGTTGAGGAGATTCCCCCCTTCTATGTAAAGCGCTTTGAGTGTCCAGAAAAGCGCTATATAAATGTAATGAATTATTATTATTATTATTATTATTACCAAATGGTCAAATTAAATGCTTAATTTGACCAAGCATTTCAGTTGCAAGTGGATGCCAGCAATGTGGGTACTGGTGCCGTTCTCTTACAGACTAATGAAGATGGAATTGATCATCCCGTTGGATTCTTTTCTAAAAAGTTTAATTCTTATCAACTTAATTACTCTGTGATTGAAAAGGAGGCGCTTGCGTTGATTTGGGCTTTACAACACTTTGAAGTGTATGTGGGTTCATCTGAGGGACCTCTGGTGGTTTTTACTGATCACAACCCTTTAGTTTTTCTTCACTCGTTGCAGAACCCAAACCAGAGGTTAATGAGGTGGTGCTTGTTTTTACAGGGATACCTGTTAGATATTCGCCACATTAAAGGTTCAGAGAACATAACTGCTGATGCCTTGTCCCGTATTCATATAGTCTAGTGTCAAAGGATTTGTTACATTTTTTCCTGTCTTTTCTCTTTGTTCTTTTCTTGATTTGCTTCCCAGGTGCAGAGGTTGCTGGAAGGACGGGAGACGTGAAAAGACTGGGGAAAATTTAGAGTTGGACTTACTGGACTGTTCGCTTAAGTTCGCTTACTGGACTGTTTGAATTTTGTAGTGGTGGGTTCTTGTTTGGGTTTTGGGGCGTGTTTTAAGTTCCTATGCTCTTCTTTTTAGGGGGAGAGTGTGACGAGTCTCTACTCATCTTGCTATGGCGGCCTAGTGGGTGTGGCTAGAAGACTCATCAAGGGAACGATGTCCACCTGTTGATCCCTCTATAAAATTTAGGCTGGCTAGTGTAGAGGGGGGTCTGTTCTCTGGGTTATTTTGTGTTTGGTTTGGGCTCGACATTTGTTATTTGGTTTAGATGTTTGTTTTCTGTTACTGATACTTGTACATCCATGCACCTGACAAACATTACAGATGACCATGTTTTCTTATTTTTTATGTTTTAACATTTATGTTAATAAATGTTTATTTTTTGCAACCCAATCACTGTGTCCTCCATTTCATTTGCCACGGCTTTGAGCCGGTCGTGACAACAGAGTCTCGTCGACATGATGTTGTCAGGTTTCTCTGTCTGGTCGGTGCGAGCACTGAGTGGGCGTGTCGAATTCAAACAACTTGTACAAGTGACGTACGAAAGCTAGAGAGAAAGCATCGTTTGTCTATCGATTCATATCAGCGACTCAAGAGTCGACTCTTACTTTTAAGGGTGTATTCACACCAGGAAAGTCCGATAGTTCACTTGCTTTGGTCCGGACCAAATAAATTATTATTATTTTTTTTGGTACGGTTCGCTTTCACACTGCTCTTTTTGCAAGTGAACCAAAATTTGTAAACAAAACCACACACGTGCTAAGGTCGTCCATTCATTGGACAAGGATTCTCAAGTAGGGAAATCAGGAAGTGCAAAAAAGGCTCAGCATGGAGATATTTCATACTGCAACATTCCATTAAATGGGGAAAAATCGAAGATAACATCAGTAGACTATGGAGTGCCGCAAGGATCGGTGTTAGGCCCTCTGCTATTCTCAATATATATGCTGCCACTTGGTAATATTATAAGAAAACATGGAATTAATATTCACTGTTATGCTGATGACACTCAATTATATATCTCATCACGACCAGATGAAAACACTAACTTATCTAACTTGACAGAGTGTCTAAAAGATATAAAATGCTGGACGTGTAATTTCCTGCTATTAAATTCAGATAAAACGGAGGTATTACTTATTGGTCCAAAAAACTACCCACAAAATCCCTTACAATACAACTTTAATTTAGAAGGATGTCCTGTTACTTTATCCACTACAGTAAAAGACCTGGGTGTTATACTAGACCGCAACTTGACTTTCGAAAATCATATTTCATATGTTACAAGAACAGCCTTTTTCCACCTTAGAAACATTGCTAAGCTACGTAACATGCTATCTGTTTCAGATGCAGAAAAGTTAGTTCATGCATTCATGACCTCGAGACTAGATTACTGTAATGCTTTATTAGCTGGTTGTCCTGCATCCTCAATAAACAAGCTACAGTTAGTGCAAAATGCAGCCGCTAGAGTTCTTACTAGATCAAGAAAATATGATCATATAACACCAATTTTATCATCTCTACACTGGTTACCTATTAAGTTCCGTATCAACTAGAAAGTATTACTATTGACTTATAAAGCTCTAAATGGTTTAGCTCCTGTGTATTTAACAGACCTTCTATCGCCCTACAATCCATCGCGCTCTTTAAGATCACTAAATTCGAGGCTTCTGGTCGTTCCTAGGATATCTAAGTCTACTAAAGGAGGGAGGGCGTTCTCACATTTATCTCCTAAACTCTGGAATAGCCTTCCTGATATTGTTCGAGACTCAGACTCGCTGTCCCAGTTTAAAACTAGATTAAAGACGCATCTCTTTAACCAAGCATTCACTTAATGCTTACCTTTTATACTACTTCTGAATCAGTTCGAATGCATTAATATTATGAACATCAGCTATGCTAATTATTTCCCATCTGTCTTTCTGCTGTTATCTCGGGACGCTAGTCCCGAGGTAAATAGCGTTCGTCAGCTACAGTTTGTATCCAGCCTCTCACGGAGACTTCAGATGCCCCAACACCTGTGATGAGACGACTAAACGCCTGTGGAGAGACGACTCGACGCCTGTGAAGAGACGACTAAACACCGGCGACATGTTATGCCTAAATTTATACATGATTAACTAACTGTATTTTTCTTTGTACATTTCTGAAATGCACTTTCTGTAAAGCTGCTTTGAGACAATGTGTATTGTGAAAAGCGCTATACAAATAAACTTGAATTGAATTGAATTGAATTGAATTGAATTGAACATTTGAGGAGCTCTTTTCCAAAACGCGATAAATCCATTTCAATAGTTTTCAGGAAAATTACATTTTTTACCTAGACCCACACATCTTGTGAATATTCAATTTATCTTGTTACATTTTTTTCCCCTCAGTCTGAACATGTTGAACAATGATTATTAAATCAAACAACAATATTGTTAATATTGTTGATACCTGATAAATTCAAAGTTAATTATTTTTTTCTTCAAAATGCTATAAATCCACACAAAAAAATGGATGATTTTGCCCACTTAATTAAGTTTTGTTTTGTAGAAAGCCTTTCTTTAAAGTGAATTTTGTTTTGTATAAATTGTATCTTAATTTTAATGTTTTCATTAACCAATTGCCTGGATTTAATAAATAAGAAGCAAATAGACAATATAATCATGACATGGAGGCGCCGCCGCCGTCACTTGCATTGCACGCGAGCTGGAGCTCATCTCATCATAAATTAACCGAAATTCAGCGTAGCCTATGCTTCACAGCAGACATGAGAAATATATCCATAATGGAAAGCTTGAACTGCTTTAAACGAAACAATTAAAAACGAAAATAAATAGCCTACTCTCTGATTATGTAATCCATTACACGCATTTCTCTAGGTGCGTTCACTACAGAGATGCTGATCGTCAATTTCATATTTGCAGACACTGACACACAGAAAACAGTTGATTAATAAAAAAATAAAATAAAAAATTCGATTTTTGAACGATATTCGACTTTTGCTCCTAGATCGTCGAATGCCATTTTTGGCAGAAATTATAATATAGACAGAAACCTTTGGCAGCAGCATCTACCCCCATGTGTAGGTCTCACTGGCTCATCAAGGCCATCAAAAGTATTATCACCGTTTAAAGCACTCATTTTGAGGAATGAATGAAAATAAACAAACCTCTGTTTAGCGCGCCGATGTTGGATTGCGTAGAACGCTCACTGAAGTCTGATTTGTTGAGAGATTTATCGCGTTTAGGCTAAAAATAGGTTTGGCACTTATCGCGGTTTGGAAAAGAACTGCATATCTTGCAGTACATTTTAAACAAGGAAAATCGATTTGGCATGAAACATTGATGGAGCAGTGAATAGGTTCAGAACACAGCAAAATGACATGACAAACTCAATTTTTTTTTTAAATGCCGTTTATCGCGTTTTGGAAAAGAGCTCCTCATTTGTTCTTTTACTAATATTGTGTTATTCTGTACAAACGCAATATGAAGAAACTAATGAGTATCATATGATACAATGTCATCTATACAATGTTGTAATTCGGATTTTGAGAAGACGACGATGTGCTGCAAGACGGTTCCGGCGGAGAGAACATGCTCTCATGTGCCCCTTGCTGACAGTGGCACTGCGCAGAAGACGGATAAGGTATAAAGTTTTCATTCATGGAGAGGGGCTATGTTCACAGATTCAAATATGAGATTCTTATTGTATATATTGCTAACAAGTGCTGTCAATGTTGTTAACGCTTACGATACAGTTTGTCCAGTTTAACGCAGCATCATCCTTGTATTGTAAATATCGTTACATTATATGAACTGCAAAAGCTTTGTTTGCATCTATGCACGATTAGACTAAAGAGAACGCTCTGTATGTGAATGTCCTGATGCACACTCATTCCATTCCAATGATGCACACACGACGCGCAGAAAGACGCGCAACAGTATCGTGTGGCCAGACAGCACGCTGGAATGGAATGTAGTAGGCTACAACAGATCTTTCTTGCAATTGGGTCGGTTCATGTTCACACCGTAAACGAACCGTACCAGAGTTCGTTTGGAACCGTACCGAGACCACCTTTTCAGCTGGGTCTCGGTTCGGTTGTTTGGTCCGCACCAGAGTTCGATTGCTGTATTCACACCTGCCCAAAAGGTCCGCACCAAGGGGGTAAAAGAACTAGAGTTCGATTCAATCGAACCAAACAAGGCAGGTGTGAATACCCCCTAAGGGTGTTTTCACACCTGTAGTTCGGTTCATTTGGTCCGGACTAAGGGCAAAAAATTATACTTTGTATCATTTTCAGGCGTTTTGGTTCCTTTTCTCACCACACTGATTGCTCTGGTCCGAATCAGTTGATGAGTTGATGAAACGGACCAAAATACAGTCACGTGACAACATCCACATCACTCATTGGCCAGATGTGTCTTGAACATGTTTCCACAACTGCATTTCGATTGGTCAGAATTCACGTGCGGGAAAATTCCAACAGAATTCCCGGAAGTAAACAAAGAGGATGAAAATCCGGCAGACATGCGGAGAATTCGCTCACAATGTATGTTCAGAATCAGCACGAGCTTTATCCTTTCGCAAATCCCCTCATAAACAACAAAGTCTAGACGCGATATAAATGAGAGATTCACTGTGCAGTGCGGACAACTCCAGTGTTTATGAGGAGAGTTTTAGTGAGAGTGCAGAACGCGGTAAGCATGTCATAGCTTAAAGGGAGCGATATTGACAATCTAAATAATAGTTTTGTTTGACTACGGCAGCTGATTTAGTCCAAAAATGCGCAGTTATTTGGCAGTTGGGTCGGTTTGAGGTCGGATCATGTTCTCACCACAAACGAACCGCTCCAGAGTTCGTTTGAAAGCGTACCGAGACCACCTCTTCGAGGAGGTCTCGGTACGCTAGTTTGGTCCGCTTTTGGTGCGCACCCGAGTGCGATTGCTGCTTTCTCACCTGCCCAAACGAACCGCACCAAAGGGGAAAACGAACTCTAGTGCGATTCAACCGAACTAAATGAGGCAGGTGTGAAAGCACCCTAAGAGACAATAACTTTGTATACGGTGAACTTTCATATTTAAAACTTTGCAGGATGTTTTTGTTCATTTAGATCTATGTTACACACTACATGAAAGGTAATTTTCAAAATTCCATGATAGGAACCCTTTAACTTCACATAACATTTCATGTAATGCCAGCTTTACAAATAGAAAAGACACATACAGAGACATTGTTCACATACCTCCGTTGGATGCGAAAACATCATAGGCACAGCTGATGATGTCAGTACTATGCGATCCACTCCTTGGTTTGTAAAATCATCAGGGGAAAAATGATCGCTGCAGACCCTCCTCAACTTTAGTAAGTTTATGGGTGTGTTGATATCCAGCCGAAGTGCGATCAACCATAACTTCAAGAGAGAAGGCTCATAAATTGGGAATTTGTGAAAACTCACCTCTCCCGGATGAGTTTGCGTGAGCATACGTAGTTGTTTTCTTTTACGAGGGTTTAAACATCCCAGATAAGTGCAAATTAGTACCATTTTAATTAGCCGTCTTACCTACAATCTCTGTTCTGTGTAAACAATGAGTGACGTACACGCGCGAGAGATCACTTCCGGCGCTTTCCGGTGCTTGCGCAGATCGAAGCGCCCGCGCCCACGGATCACTTGGACGTGGCTGTGTTTACAAGAGGTAAAAACGATATAAATACTGTTCGTTTTCTCTCACAAACCGCTCGTTTCGTGTCTTAGGCCATCAATGTGTACTTACATTTACGAGTCATTAAATAGTGTTTAATTTGGACTTCTCTGTGCATGCTCTTTGAGGTGGTGACCATAGACCTGCATTATATGACTAACAGACAAAAACGGTTTGACCTAAAAACATCAAAATTGAAACTACTGCGGAAACAAAGACACCTACATCTTGGATGCCCTTGAGCTAAGCTAAAACATACAAAAAATTAATTTCAAAGTGAACTATCCCTTTAAAGTGATAATAGTAAATTAAAGTAACAGAGATTGTTTTGGCTTTAAGATATTGTCCAGCTAAAGTTAGTTTTGATTGATTCCGTCGCAACGATCATTAGTTATTAACTTAGGGGCCACCAACACGGCACTGTTCTAACAGAAAACCTTTAATGCAATCTGGCCGCTCATTTGCATAAAACTTGTATAGACTTTTTTATCACTTCCACGTAGCCACGTGAATCGGAATTATCCCGACAACGTTTTATCAGTACAGAGGTAAAGGGAAGGAGGCCTTCACAGGGGAGAGACTAGTTGACACTTCAGGACTTGGGTCGTCGTTGTGTCCAGACGATGGTCGTTCATCAGATCTGGATCCGGCGGACTGCAGTAAACCTCGGGATAAAAAGAGAGACTAATATTAGCGTAGATGCCATCCTTCTTATGCAAAGTACATCAGGATTTATGGGAAGTGTTCCCGGTTCCGGCTGATCTAAACTATGCAGCCTAACATTGAATTATAGAAGTCTATAATGTGTTATGTGTATGCTAAGCCAAAGAGATGTGTTTTTAGTCTAGATTTGAACTGACAGACTGTGTCTGCTTCCCGGACAATGTTAGGGAGATTGTTCCAAAGTTTTTGTGCTAAATAGGAAAAAGATCAACTGGCCAGAACTTTGAGATCGCAATAGACGTGAAGGACTATAGAGCTCACTCAAGTACTGGGGAGCAAAACCATTTAGTGCTTTGTAAGTAATCAGCAATATTTAAAAATGTATACAATGTTTAATAGGGAGCCAATGCAGTGTTGACAGAACCAGGCTGATATGGTCATACTTCTGGTTCTGGTAAGAACTCTAGCTGTTACGTTTTGGACCAGCTGTAATTTGTTTATTTATGCCCCGTTTCCACTGAGCGGTACGGTACGGTACAGTTCGGTACGGTACGCAATTATTTGCGTTTCCACTGTCAAAAGTTGTGAATGGTACCAAAAAGCCGAACCGTACCGTTCCACTTTTTGGGTACCCTTCCGTTGGGGTACCTAGCACAGTGGTACGGTACTAAAGGGTGGAGCTAGACTCACTGCAGAACGTTGATTGGTTGACAGAGTATCGTCACTTGCGCGTGCTACAAGGGGAATGACAACATAAGAAGCCCATTTTTTAATATACAGTTGGAATAAAATACTACGGTTATTCTTTCACGAAATCTAGTTTTAAGAGTTTTTCAGGCGAGAATGTAGTTGTTTAAAGCTCAATTCTGTGGTTTATTTATAATGATTTATGATAATTTGATCCATTCCCGGCGATCACCGGACGCTCGGCGATCATGTTCCCCGCCCGGAACAGCCTTTCCTCGGCTGGTCGTTCTGAGGTATGCCGCTGGCTCTGTAGCAGCTAGTGGTAATTCGTCTTGTGTATATCTAAAAGGGTGATCTTTGGTCTCGTGAATCGATAATTCGTTCCCTGGTCAATCGTTTTGGCTGAGGACTAAGTTAAGTTTCATATAATTTAGGCTATTTAACTTTTCCGTTGTAACGTTAACGTTAGGCTAGCGCTGAATTTGTATTTTGACTGAATTGTTTGCTTTATATCTTATTGTACAGCTTCTTGTAACGTTACCTTCTACTTATACTTTTATAATGGCTATTATTAATAAAACTGAAATTTAACACAAAGAGATAGGTTTGAATTTTGTCATTATTTATTTTATTACAAGATTATCACTGTAATGTTGTTTATTGCAGCATTTGTACGAATGCATATTGTCTGGAATATGTTTAATATTTTTTGAAATTTAAACGAAAAGATGCAGGGTTGTGTTTTATATTTCGTTTTGTTATAAATAGGCTAACGTTATACATGCAGTGAATAATATAATCAGGTCTATACATTGCCGAACCACACTTGTGTGCCTATAATGTTTAAAATGTATTTAAATGAAAACGAAAAGAGGCAGAGTGGTGTTTTATAACATATTTCGTTTTATTGTTGCCTAAAATAACATGCAGAGCGAGCTGAGTGACGCTTTCAGAACGCGCGGTTCAATTTAGAGAATTACCGGACTCGTGTCCTCGGGACTCCTTCTGCTGAGAACTTTGCGTACTTGGTATTGAGAAATGCCTAATGTCGGCAACTTCTTATGATAAACATGCCGAGAAGCAGGGACAAGTTCTGCTGTATGCCATCCATTTGTGTTTACTTTCTTGGTGTCGCTTTCTTCTTCGCGCGAAAATGACGTTGATCGCTTATTTCCAGCAAACGCCACGCCTATCAAGTAGGGTACTGTTGGCAGTGGAAACGCTAGCCGGATCATGGTTTACTGACCCGACCCGATCCGAACCGTACTGTACCGTACCGTACTGCTCAGTGGAAACGAGCCATAAGTGTGCAGGGCAACCACCCAGTAGAGTATTACAATAATCTAGCTTTGATGTCATGAACGCATGAACTAATTGTTCTGCATTTGTCATTGAGAGCATATGACGTAATTAGATTTTTTAGATGGAAAATGCGGTTTTACATACTATTCACGTGACTTTCAAATGAAAGATTGCTATCAAAGAGCACACCCAGGTTCCTAACCGACGACAAGGACTTGACCGAGCAGCCATCAAGTGTTAGACAGTATTCTAGGTTATTACGTGAGGAAGTTTTTTGTCGAATAATTAGAATCTCTGTTTTTTCAGAATTAGTAGGAACTACTACTTAACTAGTTACTACTCATCCAATTTTTTATCTCAGCTATGCATTCCATTAATTTTGTAAATTGGTAAGTTTCGACAGGGCTTGAAAAAATATAGAGCTGAGTATCATCAGCATAACAGTGAAAATTAAAGCTGCAAGCAGCATTGAAAGGGCCCTCGCACCCGTGCCATCGCCACCCGGTGGCTTTGGGAAGACAGAGCACGGTGGGCTATGTGCATTTAAGTAGATAAATATAGTGGGAGTATGTCAAAGTCAGTTACAAAAATGTCATTTATTATGGGGATAATAGCATGCTGTTAAACATGTCACTTCCTGTTGCCAGCAGGTGGCGCTATGACTGTAACTGAATATGAGCATGCACATGTGTTCAGGGCAGGACTCTTATCAAACGTGTGAAGTTTGGGGCAGATTGGACATTGCCTTCTTAAGTAACAACAACTTCCTGTTTCATTTCATTAGCATGCTTTAGCACTTAGCTAAGAATTGCTAGCATGTTTTAACATGTTTGTAACGTTTATAATTCAATGGCATATTTAATATGTTGCTAGTACTGCATCACAGTGTTAAACATGTCACTTCCTGTTGCCAGTAGATGGCGCTATTACTATAACTGAATATTGTCATGTAGATGTGTTCAGGGCAGGACTCTTATCAAATGTGTGAAGTTTGGGGCAGATTGGACATTGCCTTCTTAAGTAACAACAACTTCCTGTTTCATTTCATTAGCATGCTTTAGCACTTAGCTAAGAATTGCTAGCATGTTTTAACATGTTTATAACATGTTTATAACTCAATGGCATATTTACTATGTTGTCAGTACTGCATCACAATGTTAAACATGTCACTTCCTGTTGCCAGTACTGCCCTACAAAGGCAAAAGACCTTAACTCACCAGAGTGTGAAACTGAGAAAAATGACTTTAAAGTTTTTTTGTTGTCCAGCCAATTGTATGATAGGTAGGACACTGAAAATTTGCAAAGTAGTTGTCATAATGAATATATTTATGTACATAAAAAAAATTTGAGGTCAAACTTGACCTTTGACCCTTATTCGGAAGTTACTGTATTCTGCCTTTGCATTATCTGCAAAACAATAATGGGTCATACAAAGGCAAAATACCTTAACTTCTAATTTAATGACCATTTTGACTTTTATCACTCTATACAAACATTTCTATGATAACAATGATAGCCTTAAAATAACATTTAGTGAGTTCTGTCTAGTAAGGCTTAATATTACATCAATAGAATATTACAAAATAAAAAATAATGAGAAGGCTATTATCTGTACTGGATCATTTTAAAACGTTATCGCTGTACTTAATTTAAGTAAAATAACTCAAGAGGTACTGTTAAAGTAACCTTCCACAAATATTTCTTACATTTGAGATTTGGCTATGCCAGTAATATGTAGACGCTCTTTCTCAAATACCATTCACCCTTTTCTGACAAAACATATAGGAATATGCTTATATCTAATGACATTGTGAGTATGTTTTCCAGAATCAATGAAAAAACTTTTCCTGGACAGAATTGATATAGTCAGTTTATGACAGTTTACAAAGAAGGGAGTCTAACAACAAACTAATTACATATAGGCATAACACCGTAACTTCAGCGCGGCAAACACATCGCTGGTGGGTAAAACAAAGGCATAGTGCCTTAACTCCACTGTAACTTAGGCATTCTAGAGTGCAGCGGAACAAAGCTAAAAGACTCTAACTGATGTTAAGGGCTTCTGCCTTTGCTTTCCCTCTGATTTTGGAAGTTATGGCAAAAACAACATCTTATTTTTAGCAGAAAAGAACAAAATTGACACAAGATATTTTTCCACATGATAAAACTGATGTCCATTGTTCCAAATATGGCAAAAACTCATTTTGACCAAAATTGAAGTTAAGGTCTTTTGCCTTTGCACGGCAGAGTAGGTGGCGCTATTACTATAGGTGAAAATTGTCATGTAGATGTGTTCAGGGCAGGACTCTTATCAAATGTGTGAAGTTTGGGGCAGATTGGACATTGCCTTCTTAAGTAACAACAACTTCCTGTTTCATTGCATTAGCATGCTTTAGCACTTAGCTAAGTGTTTGCTAGTATGTTTTAGCATGTTTCTAGTATGTTGCTAGCATGTTTAGCACTTGCTGGCACTTTTTTATATGTTATTAGTAGTCCACAACAGTGTTAAACATGTCACTTCCTGTTGCCAGCAGGTGGCGCTATGACTGTAACTGAATTTGAGGATGGATATGTGTTCGGGACAGGACTCTTATCAAACGTGTGAAGTTTGGGGCAG
This sequence comes from Chrosomus eos, assembly GCA_036326025.1. Lineage (NCBI taxonomy): Eukaryota > Metazoa > Chordata > Actinopteri > Cypriniformes > Leuciscidae > Chrosomus > Chrosomus eos. The sequence goes on from CM070819.1 coordinate 24,392,559, forward strand.
ATTGGACATTGTTTGCCTGAGTTACAGCAACTTCCTGTTTCATGGCGAAACATCGAAATTTGTCAGGCCGCCGAGGACACGCCCTTCGACGAAAACTCAAGATCTTCGCAATTTAATGTCGCAAAGGCCTTAAGATTACACTCACCAAATTTAAAGATGATCAGATTAAAACTGTAGGAGGAGTTCGTTAAAGTACGAGGCCTGAAAATGGCAAAAACTGCACAAAAATCTGAGAGGAAGTTCAAAATGGCTGACTTCCTGTTGTGTTTAGGGCTACGCTCCAAGAGACTTTTTTGTAGGTATTGGGCCATTACATGTATGTACCGAATTTCGTACACGTACGAGAAACGTAACGCGAGGCGCACTCCGTTGAACCTTTATAGGTGGCGCTATCGAGCCATTTTGCCCCGCCCAATTTTGAAACGCATATCAGATGTAAATTTTCGCCAGTTCTGACGCGTGTGCAAATTTTCGTGAGTTTTCGTGCATGTTTAGGCCCTCAAAAATGCGATTCATTGCGGAGAAGAAGAATAATAATAATAATTAAAGCTGCAAGCAGCGATGAAAGGGCCCTCGCACCCGTGCCACTGCCACCCAGTGGCTTTAGGAAGACAGAGCACGGAGGGGAATGTGCATTTATGTAGGTAAATATAGGAGGAGTATGTCAATGACATTTACAAAAATGTCCTTTATTATGGGGATTATACAATGTGTTTTCACTCAGATAAGTGTTGCTAGCATGTTTTAGCATGTTTCTAGCATGCTTGGAACTCAATGGTATATCTAAATTTGTTGCTAGTACTGCATCACATTGTAGATGTCACTTCCTGTTGCCAGTAGGTGGCGCTATTACTATAACTGAAAATTGTCATGTAGATGTGTTCAGGGCAGGACTTTTATCAAAAGTGTGACGTTTGGGGCAGATTGGACATTCCTTGCCTGAGTTAAAACAACTTCCTGTTTCATGGCATTAATAGCATGATTTAACACTTAACTAAGTATTGCTAGCATGCTTTAGCATGTTTCTAACATGTTTAACACCCAATGGCATATTTTACTATGTTGCTAGTACTGCATCACAGTGTAAAACATGTCACTTCCTGTTGACAGTAGGTGGCGCTAATACTATAACAGAAAATTAACAGAAAATGATCATGTAGATGTGTTCAGGCCATGACTCTTATCAAACATGTGAAGTTTAGGGCAGATTGGACATTGCCTTCTTGAGTAACAACAACTTCCTCTTTCATTGCATTAGCATGCCTTAGCACTTAGCTAAGAATTGTTAGCATGTTTTAACATGTTTCTAACATGTTGAACACTCAATGGCATATTTTACTATGTTGCTAGTACTGCATCACAGTGTAAAACATGCCACTTCCTGTTGACAGTAGGTGGCGCTATTACTATAACAGAAAATTAACAGAAAATTATCATGTAGATGTGTTCAGGCCATGACTCTTATCAAACGTGTGAAGTTTGGGGCAGATTGGACATTGCCTTCTTGAGTAACAACAACTTCCTGTTTCATTTCATTAGCATGCTTTAGCACTTAGCCAAGAATTGCTAGCACGTTTTAACATGTTTATAACATGTTTATAACTCAATGGCATATTTACTATGTTGCCAGTACTGCATCACACTGTTAAACATGTCACTTCCTGTTGCCAGTAGGTGGCGCTATTACTATAACTGAATATTGTCATGTAGATGTGTTCAGGGCAGGACTCTTATCAAATGTGTGAAGTTTGGGGCAGATTGGACATTGCCTTCTTAAGTAACAACAACTTCCTGTTCCATTTCATTAGCATGCTTTAGCACTTAGCTAAGAATTGTTAGCATGTTTTAACATGTTTATAACATGTTTATAACTCAATGGCATATTTACTATGTTGCCAGTACTGCATCACACTGTTAAACATGTCACTTCCTGTTGCCAGTAGGTGGCGCTATTACTATAGCTGATAATTGTCATGTAGATGTGTTTAGGGCAGGACTCTTATCAAATGTATGAAGTTTGGGGCAGTTTGGACATTGTCTTCTTAAGTAACAACAACTTCCTGTTTCATTTCATTAACATGCTTTAGCACTTAGCTAAGAATTGCTAGCATGTTTTAACATGTTTGTAACGTTTATAATTCAATGGCATATTTAATATGTTGCTAGTACTGCATCACAGTGTTAAACATGTCACTTCCTGTTGCCAGTAGGTGGCGCTATTACTATAACTGAATATTGTCATGTAGATGTGTTCAGGGCAGGACTCTTATCAAATGTGTGAAGTTTGGGGCAGATTGGACATTGCCTTCTTAAGTAACAACAACTTCCTGTTTCATTTCATTAGCATGCTTTAGCACTTAGCTAAGAATTGCTAGCATGTTTTAACATGTTTATAACATGTTTATAACTCAATGGCATATTTACTATGTTGCCAGTACTGCATCACACTGTTAAACATGTCACTTCCTGTTGCCAGTAGGTGGCGCTATTACTATAGCTGATAATTGTCATGTAGATGTGTTTAGGGCAGGACTCTTATCAAATGTGTGAAGTTTGGGGCAGTTTGGACATTGTCTTCTTAAGTAACAACAACTTCCTGTTTCATTTCATTAGCATGCTTTAGCACTTAGCTAAGAATTGCTAGCATGTTTTAGCATGTTTCTAGTATGTTGCTAGCATGTTTAGCACTTGCTGGCACTTTTTTATATGTTATTAGTAGTCCACAACAGTGTTAAACATGTCACTTCCTGTTGCCAGCAGGTGGCGCTATTACTATAACTGAATATTGTCATGTAGATGTGTTCAGGGCAGGACTCTTATCAAATGTGTGAAGTTTGGGGCAGATTGGACATTGCCTTCTTAAGTAACAACAACTTCCTGTTTCATTGCATTAGCATGCTTTAGCACTTAGCTAAGTGTTTGCTAGCATGTTTTAGCATGTTTCTAGTATGTTGCTAGCATGTTTAGCACTTGCTGGCACTTTTTTATATGTTATTAGTAGTCCACAACAGTGTTAAACATGTCACTTCCTGTTGCCAGCAGGTGGCGCTATGACTGTAACTGAATTTGAGGATGGATATGTGTTCGGGACAGGACTCTTATCAAACGTGTGAAGTTTGGGGCAGATTGGACATTGTTTGCCTGAGTTACAGCAACTTCCTGTTTCATGGCGAAACATCGAAATTTGTCAGGCCGCCGAGGACACGCCCTTCGACGAAAACTCAAGATCTTCGCAATTTAACGTCGCAAAGGCCTTAAGATTACACTCACCAAATTTGAAGATGATCAGATTAAAACTGTAGGAGGAGTTCGTTAAAGTACGAGGCCTGAAAATGGCAAAAACTGCACAAAAATCTGAGAGGAAGTTCAAAATGGCTGACTTCCTGTTGTGTTTAGGGCTACGCTCCAAGAGACTTTTTTGTAGGTATTGGGCCATTACATGTATGTACCGAATTTCGTACACGTACGTGAAACGTAACGCGAGGCGCACTCCGTTGAACCTTTATAGGTGGCGCTATCGAGCCATTTTGCCCCGCCCAATTTTGAAACGCATATCAGATGTAAATTTTCGCCAGTTCTGACGCGTGTGCAAATTTTCGTGAGTTTTCGTGCATGTTTAGGCCCTCAAAAATGCGATTCATTGCGGAGAAGAATAATAATAATTAAAGCTGCAAGCAGCATTGAAAGGGCCCTCGCACCCGTGCCATCGCCACCCGGTGGCTTTAGGAAGACAGACCACGGTGGGCAATGTGCATTTAAGTAGGTAAATATAGTGGAAGTATGTCAAAGTCAGTTACAAAAATGTCCTTTATTATGGGTATAGTAGCATGCTGTTAAACATGTCACTTCCTGTTGCCAGCAGGTGGCGCTATGACTGTAACTGAATATGAGCATGCACATGTGTTCAGGACAGAACTCTTATCAAACATGTGAAGTTTGGGGCAGATTGAACTTTGCCTTCTTAAGTAAAAACAACTTCCTGTTTCATAGCATTAGCATGCCATGCTTTAGCACTTAGCTAAGAATTGCTAGCATGTTTAACATGTTTATAACATGTTTATAACTCAATGGCATATTTACTATGTTGCCAGTACTGCATCACACTGTTAAACATGTCACTTCCTGTTGCCAGTAGGTGGCGCTATTACTATAGCTGAAAATTGTAATGTAGATGTGTTCAGGGCAGGACTCTTATCAAATGTGTGAAGTTTGGGGCAGATTGGACATTGTCTTCTTAAGTAACAACAACTTCTTGTTTCATTTCATTAGCATGCTTTAGCACTTAGCTAAGAATTGCTAGCATGTTTTAACATGTTTATAACATGTTTATAACTCAATGGCATATTTACTATGTTGCCAGTACTGCATCACACTGTTAAACATGTCACTTCCTGTTGCCAGTAGGTGGCGCTATTACTATAGCTGAAAATTGTAATGTAGATGTGTTCAGGGCAGGACTCTTATCAAATGTGTGAAGTTTGGGGCAGTTTGGACATTGTCTTCTTAAGTAACAACAACTTCCTGTTTCATTTCATTAGCATGCTTTAGCACTTAGCTAAGAATTACTAGCATGTTTTAACATGATTATAACATGTTTATAATTCAATGGCATATTTAATATGTTGCTAGTACTGCATCACAGTGTTAAACATGTCACTTCCTGTTGCCAGTAGGTGGCGCTATTACTATAACTGAATATTCTCATGTAGATGTGTTCAGGGCAGGACTCTTATCAAATGTGTGAAGTTTCGGGGTTTCAAGGTTCGAAGTTACAGCAAATTACTATTTAATTGCAGTAATAGCATGCTTTAGCACTTAGCTAAGTGTTTGCTAGCATGTTTTAGCATGTTTCAAGTATGTTGTTAGCATGTTTAGCACTTGCTGGCACTTTTTTATATGTTATTAGGAGTCCACAAAAGTGTTAAACATGTCACTTCCTGTTGCCAGCAGGTGGCGCTATGACTGTAACTGAATATGAGCATGGACATGTGTTCAGGACAGAACTCTTATCAAACGTGTGAAGTTTGGGGCAGATTGGACATTCCATACCTGAGTTACAGCAAATTCCTATTGAATTGCAGTAATAGCATGCTTTAGCACTTAGCTAAGTGCTTGCTAGCATGTTTTAGCATGTTTCAAGTATGTTGTTAGCATGTTTAACACTTGCTGGCACTTTTTTATATGTTATCAGGAGTCCACAACAGTGTTAAACATGTCACTTCCTGTTGCCAGCAGGTGGCGCTGTGACTGTAACTGAATATGAGCATGGACATGTGTTCAGGACAGAACTCTTATCAAACGTGTGAAGTTTGGGGCAGATTGGACATTGTTTGCCTGAGTTACAGCAACTTCCTGTTTCATGGCGAAACATCAAAATTTGTCAGGCCGCCGAGGACACGCCCTTCGACGAAAACTCAAGATCTTCGCAATTTAACGTCGCAAAGGCCTTAAGATTACACTCACCAAATTTGAAGATGATCAGATTAAAACTGTAGGAGGAGTTCGTTAAAGTACGAGGCCTGAAAATGGCAAAAACTGCACAAAAATCTGAGAGGAAGTTCAAAATGGCTGACTTCCTGTTGTGTTTAGGGCTACGCTCCAAGAGACTTTTTTGTAGGTATTGGGCCATTACATGTATGTACCGAATTTCGTACACGTACGTGAAACGTAACGCGAGGCGCACTCCGTTGAACCTTTATAGGTGGCGCTATCGAGCCATTTTGGCCCGCCCAATTTTGAAACGCATATCAGATGTAAATTTTCGCCAGTTCTGACGCGTGTGCAAATTTTCGTGAGTTTTCGTGCATGTTTAGGCTCTCAAAAATGCGATTCATTGCGGAGAAGAAGAAGAAGAATAATAATAATAATAATAATAATAATAAACAGAGCAATTCCAAGAGGGTCCTCACACCATCGGTGCTCGGGCCCTAAATATAGCTGCGAGCAGCGATTACGGGCCCAAGCCGGTGGCACCGCAACCCTGGTGCACCAGGGTGGCGGTACCGTCGGCTTTGGCCCTTCATCGCTGCTCGCAGCTATATTTATATATATATATATATATATATATATATATAAAGCCAGTGGCACCGCCAGCCTGGTGCCTTTAGCGTTATTGTGCACGACGTGACACAAAATATCTGCTCGCTATCTGCCGAACCGCTCTGGTAGTTCCGCTTCAGCACTGATGATGTTGTAGAATTAGTGCGCTCTGGTTGGTCTGGATTATTGGGGATTTTTTAATTTATGCAGAAATAAGTTATTTATAATACAGATAGAGAATAAAGTTAGTGTTGATTAAAATGAAAGAAAACAATTATATTGATCTGAAATATAGCACATTAATTGTAAATTTATTTAGGTTCAATTACCAAACATACAATCTTAATTTAATTTAAAGCAAACAATACATTTAAAATATATGGGTTGTATGCACATAAAAAAAAAAGAAGATATATCCAAAAAAGACAAGGCCTTAAAGCAGTGGTTCTCAATCTTGGTCCTATGGGTGCCACTGCTCTGCACATTTTATATGTCTCCTTTATCTGACACACCCACTTCAGTTAATAAAGCTCTTTCCTAACGAGCTGATGATCTGAATCAGGTGTGTTAAATGAGGGAGACATACAAACTATGCAGAGCAGTGGCTCCCTAGGACCAGGATTGAGATCCACTGCCTTAAAGGGTTAAACTCTTTTCACTGTAACAGACACACTCTCTCTCACACACACACACACACACACACACACACACACACACACGTCAAGTCACTTACATTTTAGATGCAATATTGACGGTTTTTCTGTTTCAGCAGCGAAAATAGTTAAACAAAGATCACAGCAGAACCATTGCTCATCTCACAGCAACATGTTTTCGCATTACTGAATGATTCAGCATTTTGGACAAATTGGTTTACTCAAAGATTCAATTAGGGTTGTGCCGATAGACGATATCATAGTTAAGCCAGCATCGCGACCCCCCCCCCCCCCCCCCATGTTTCCATGGTGACGCGTCATGCTTGGCACGTGATTCACCACAGCCAAAATAGCGCTGTATGACATGTAACGTTAGCGCTTTTATTTATAAATATTAACAAACCTGGTTACCATGTCATCAACTATCTTCTATTCTGATTCTCAAATGTGTGTAAGTGAGTTTGTTTTGTCGTTTAAAAAACAGTTTCTCCCGAAATACATGGCCGGTGAACTGGGAGAAGAATAGAGTTAACTTTATAGTTCCTTACACTGTGTGTCTGATATGAATAAAATCCGTCGGCAAATATATTTGAATGGGTTGTTATTGCTGCTTCCATAGACACCATTGTGTATTTTACAAACTATAAATGTATTGTTTTGCTATAAATTATATGCATTTAAATGTCTGAAACCTAAAATAAACATTATGTGGTTAAAAACACTGAATAGTTGTGATATAATATGACAAGCACTGAACGCGTCTGTCTCTGGCTCAGCGCCAGCCACAGCGCGAAAGCACAGTCTGGATCTGGCTGCTCTGTCACGTGTACATTGTACATCATGTACATTCGCTCCTAGTGGTCAGCTGCTGCAGACTCAGAGCGTGCCGAAATCAAAATGGCTGATGAGATGTAGAGGAAAATATCTCCGCGTTGTGCCTATGCCCCTTAGCTGTTCTAAATCCACTGTAAAACACAGCTTTGCGGGGCTTATTGCTTAAGTGAAAAATTAAAACGTTAGCCCCGCCCCTCCTCCCGATATCATCGTCCATCGCGATGTTTCACTGTACACATCGTCTGATGCCAAATTGGTAGACATCGCAAACCCTAGATTCAATGACCAATCCATACCTGTCTCATTCATGAATGACTCAGTCGTTCGAACGAATCGTTTGAACGAATGAATCAATGACTCGCTCATTAAGACGGTAGCCTGGCGACACCTAGTGACGGTTCAGTGTTATGTTTAAAAGTATCATTCTTTCCAACGATTTTTAATTGACTCATATTTAAAACAATCTCATAACATCTTTTAATGCATTGTTATTTTTCAATGTAAATGATGTAATTTGATCAGCCCTACCTAGGGTAACAGCCATATAGTATCTTATTATTCTAAATAATTGAATTTATTGATCAAATTTACAAATTAAAATGAAAGATGAAGCATACATTTAATAAGACTGGACTAGGGGTGCCTTGCAGATATTACAATTATGCACTTTTAAATATACCATTGCCACCCACCGTCAATTTGGTGTGTGTGTGTGTGTGTGTGTGTGTGTGTGTGTGTGTGTGTGTGTGTGTGTGTATGTGTGTGGGTTGGTTTGTGTGGGTTGGTTTATGTGATTTATGAGGACACAAATTTGTATAATGACGTGTATTACACTGGTATTACAACTTATGGGTGGTTTATGAGGACATTTCAAAAGTCCTCATAAATCAAATGGCTTGAAAAACATAAAAAACAATGTTTTATTAAAAAAATTTAAATGCAGCATGTCTGTTATATGCCTTTACTTTATTAAAAAAACGTATTTAAAAAATACAAGGCTTAAGACATTTATTTCCTTTTTTAATGAAGGCCAAACCCCACTCCCCCTCCCCTCCCCACACTCACAGACACACACACACAGAGAGCAGGCACATAGCCCCACTCCCCCTCCCCCTCCCCACACTCACAGACACACACACACAGAGAGCAGTCACAGAGAGTAGGCTCAGAGAGAAATGACCATATTCAAACCAAAATATCTGACTTCCTCTTGGTTATTGCTAATGACTGTAAATTAGAAAGTTGTCTGGCTGGAGGAGAACTATATAAATACAGATTTTTGTAACTCTAGATGAAACTAACCCGCCCACTTTTGTCAAAAGGTGGCGCTACTGAGTCCCTGCACCACGCCCATTTCTGAAACTATGCACATGTCACCTGGCTAATAAATATGATCTGTCTGTCGAGTTTCATGCAATTTTAAGCAATTTCAGGCATGCTAAGAGTCTCAAAAGCATCCAAAAAGAATATTAAAGTTTGATGGATTGCCACAGCAACAGTTTCAAAGATATCAAGAATCCATTCACAGGTCTTCATCTGCCGTGTATTTACATTATACAGATGAAGTTTGAAGCAAATCGGGTAAAAATAAGAGGGTGATTTCAAAGCATTTTGAAAGTGACACACTTCCTGCTGCCAGTTGGTGGCGCTATAACTTTGACTCACAATAGTCACATCCATGTGATCGGGCTCTTACAACGAACACACTGCTGAAGTTTCATCAAGATTAGTTAATGTATGCCGTAGTTATGACACACTTCCCGTTTCACGTTTCTCGCCATAATTTCGTTTCCTCGCCACGCCCAAACCGTTCGAGATATCAAAAATCCCCTCGCAAACTTTCATCCTCAATGTCTTGACTTCACGCTGACCGAGTTTCGTGCCGTGTGTTTGAATTCTCTAGGAGGAGTGTTTCACATTCCTTTGCATGCGTTTTCCAAACAAGCCTAAATAGCCGACTTCCTGTTGGGCTGGGGTAAAAAGTTAGAGTGCGAAGTATATATGAAACGATGAGATCTACATGTGTACCGAGTTTCATATTATTACATGCAAGCGTGTTTGATTTATGGACCATGTTTTCCGACCCCGTTCCAGGGGGCGCTGTCGAGCCCCCCTGCCACGCCCGGGTACCATCTTCAGCCCGGCCCTGATGGCCGCAGGTTCTGACATGTGTGCAAAGTTTCAGGAGTTTTTGAGCATGTTAAGGCCTCCAAAAGTGTCCAAAAGGTAGTAAAAAAAGAATTAGAAGAAGAAGAAGAAGAAGAAGAAGAATTATAAATAATCCTTAGGAAAACAATAGGGCCTTCGCCCTTTGGGCTTGGGCCCTAATAAACAGAGCAATTCCAAGAGGGTCCTCACACCATCGGTGCTCGGGCCCTAACTAATGTCATGCTTCCTAATGATATCTCCTAAGGGTAGAATGTACAGAGTGAACAGCAACGGTCCTAGTACTGAGCCTTGTGGTACACCATTCTGCACTTTTGATCGATATGACATCTCTTCATCTACTACTGCAAACTGATAACGGTCAGATATGTATGATTTAAACCATGCTAATGCAATTCCACTAATGCCAACATCACTTTCGAGTCTATTTAAAATAATGTTGTGGTCAATAGTATCAAATGCAGCACTAAGATCGAATAACACTAATAGCGAGATACAACCACGATCGGATGATAAGAGCAAGTCATTTGTGACTCAAATGAGAGCTGTCTCAGTACTATGGTATGGTCTAAATCCTGACTGAAAATCCTTGCAGATACCATTTCTTTCTAAAAAGTAACATAGTTGTGAGGATACTGCCTTTTCTAGTATATTTGACAGAAAAGGTAGATTTGAGATCAGCCTGTAATTGACTAATTCTGTACGATCAAGTTGCATTTTTTTAACAAGTGGTATAATCATAGTCTGTTCCCCGAATTAGGAAATACAAAAAACTTCCAAACCCGTCCAAGGTTAAAAATTGAATTGATGTAGAGAGACTTCTGCTTCAATCTCACTCTAAATTATATGAACTCTCAGATAAATCTGGGAAAATTCTTGCACAACAAATAAGGCAATATTCAACTACAAACATTATAACATCTATTCGCAGAGATTATGGCAGGGTCACAAAGGATGAATTAGAAGTCAATTTGGCCTTTGAACAATCCTATACAGCCTTATATTCATCCGAAATTGATTATAACCCTTCTGAACGTAATTCTTTTTTTAATTCCATTAGAATGCCACAAATTCCCTCTAACGATTATGCAGATTTGGAGAAAATTCTAAATTTAGAAGAACTTAATGTAGCTCTCTCAAACATGCAAAACTCAAAAGCTCCAGGGCCAGATGGTTTCACGGTATAATTTTTTTAAAACATTTAAAGGGAAACTAATGCTCCTGCTACTTGCTGTATTTGAGGAATCATTCTCTATAGGCCGTCTCCCGCAAACGTTTTATCAAGCGACAATTTCGGTTTTACCTAAGAAAGGAAAATACCCTCTGAGCTGTTGCTCATTTAGGCCTATATCTATGCTCAATGTGGATTGTAAAATATTGGCAAAGACTCTAGCCCTAAGAATGGAGAACATCCTCCCTACTATCGTGGCTCTTGATCAGACTGGCTTCGTTAAAAAACGCTTTTCTTTCTTTAATATACGCAGAGTACTAGATATTATTTATTATCCTGACTCAAATAAGCATATACCTGAATTTTTTATATCTTTAGATGCTGAAAAAGCATTTGATAAAGTGGAGTGGAGCTATCTTTTCAGCTGTCTAGAGAGATGTTTTGTCCTGGATACAACTTTTGTATGCTTCTCCCTTTTCTTCCGTTATTACAAATAATAATAGCTCACAATATTTTCCATTGTGTAGGGGAACTAGACAGGGTTGCCCTCTGCCCCCCTTATTATTTGCAGTGGCAATTGAACCCTTAGCCATCTTGCTAAGGTCAACTTGCAGATGATCTGCTACTATTTATTGCAGATCCACATAATTCTCTCCCTCATGTCATGATGGCACTTGAGAGTTTCAGTTGTATTTCGGGGTATAAACTCAATCTTTCTAAGAGTGAACTATTCCCTATAAATTGTGCAGCGAAAAAAAAAAATATTTTTCTGCTTATCCATTTACAGTAGCTCCTGATAAATTTACATATTTAGGTGTGGTTGTTTCGAGGAATATTTCTGAGCTGTTTAAGCTCAACTTTACTCCTTGGAATTAACTAGGATATCTCTTGAGAAATGGTCTAAGCTTCCCATCTTTCTGATTGGTAGGATCAACGCAATTAAAATGAACACACTCCCTAAATTCTTATATTTGTTCCAAACTATTCCTATTTATATTAAGAAATCTTTTTTTTACTTATTTAAATAAAATAATCTCTTCCTTTCTTTGGAACAAGAAACCTCCTAGAATATGTTTGTGTTTTCTGCAAAAACCTAAGAGCTCTGACTTACTGGCAATGTTCAAATCCCATAAACCACTTACCAGACTGGGCCCGGATAGAATCCTCAGCCTGCCTTCGTTCCTCACTTCCAGCTCTCCTCTTTTCACCCTTACCACTTGGTCTAGATTCTCGCTTGTTGCACCCTGTATTTGGAACTCCGTCCAGATTTGAGCAAAATTCGTACATTTTTTGGATGGCAGAGAGGTTCAATTTGTGCCCCAGTTGCCAGAAACCATCGATTCATTCAACCTCTAAATTACCAGGCATTCTTGCTATGGCAAGAAAATGGAATCTTAACATTCAAAGATCTTTTCACTGAGCGTTCCTTCCCATCTTTTGTGCAATTAGAATCTCGTTTTAAATTATCAAAACCCATTTTTTTTATATCTACAGGCACGCGACTTCACAAGCAAGAATTTTATATCTTTTCCTTCCCTTCCCGATCCAAATCCTATTCACACACTCTTCCCTGATGACCCAGAGCAAAAAGGCACAATTTCTAGCTGATATATAAAACTTGTATCCTCATTATCCACTTCTGTTAATACACAAAGACATTCCTGGCAGCTGGACCTCAATATTTGTCTGACAGATGAGGAATGGAATGAGGCTATATATAGAATCCACGGCTCTTCTATCTGTGCTAGACACAGCCTTGTTCAATTCAAAGTGGTCCATAGACTTCATTTATCCAAGGCCAAGCTGGCAAGGATGTACTCCTCTGTTGATCCTACCTGTGCAAGATGTAAGCAGTCCCCTGCTACCTTAGCTCATATGTTCTGGTTATGTCCTAGACTGTCTGTTTTCTGGTCGCAGATTTTTGTATCTTATTCTAGAATATTCAGTAAAGATGTCTGTGCAAATCCTATAACTGTCATCTTTGGTATTGTGTGTGAAAAAAAACAACACTTTTTTTAAAAAGTGAATTGGACTGTATAGCCTTTACTTCTTTGCTGGCAAGGCGCTTAATTTTGATAAATTGGAAGCAATCCTTCCCGCCTTCTTTTAAACAGTGGGCCAGAGATGTGTTACAATTCTTGAGTTTGGAAAAAAAAAAGACTTAACTTAACGGGCTCCGGGCCTAAGTTCAGTGTCATGTGGCGTCCTTTTATAACATATCTCCAAAAACAATTATAACAGTAACTGGACGAAGTGATGCTGTCGTCAGGTTTTGCCTATGATCTACTGATGTTATTATTAGGGCCCGAGCACCGATGGTGTGAGGACCCTCTTGGAATTGCTCTGTTTATTAGGGCCCGAGCACCGATGGTGTGAGGACCCTCTTGGAATTGCTCTGTTTATTAGGGCCCAAGCCCAAAGGGCGAAGGCCCTATTGTTTTCCTAAGGATTATTAGGGCCCAAGCCCAAAGGGCGAAGGCCCTATTGTTTTCCTAAGGATTATTTATTATTATTAGGGCCCAAGCCCAAAGGGCGAAGGCCCTATTGTTTTCCTAAGGATTATTTATTATTATTATTATTATTATTATTATTTTTTTACTACCTTTTGGACACTTTTGGAGGCCTTAACATGCTCAAAAACTCCTGAAACTTTGCACACATGTCAGAACCCGCGGCCATCAGGGCCGGGCTGAAGATGGTACCCGGGCGTGGCAGGGGGGCTCGACAGCGCCCCCTGGAACGGGGTCCGAAAACATGGTCCATAAATCAAACACGCTTGCATGTAATAATATGAAACTCGGTACACATGTAGATCTCATCGTTTCATATATACTTCACACTCTTACTTTTTACCCCAGCCCAACAGGAAGTGGGCTATTTAGGGTTGTTGGTAAAACACACGCAAAGGAATTTGAAGTACTCCTCCTAGAGAATTCAAACACACGGCACGAAACTCGGTCAGCGTGAAGTCAAGACATTGAGGATGAAAGTTTGCGAGGGGATTTTTGATATCTCGAACGGTTTGGCCGTGGCGAGGAAACAAAATTATGGCGAGAAACGTGAAACAGGAAGTGTGTCATAACTTCAGCATACATTAACTGATCTTGATGAAACTTCAGCAGTGTGTTCGTTCTAAGAGCCCGATCATATGGATGTGACTATTGTGAGTCAAAGTTATAGCGCCACCAACTGGCAGCAGGAAGTGTGTCACTTTCAAAATGCTTTGAAATCACCCTCTTATTTTTACCCGATTTGCTTCAAACTTCATTTGTATAATGTAAATACACGGCAGATGAAGACCTGTGAATGGATTCTTGATATCTTTGAAACTGTTGCTGTGGCAATCCATCAAACTTTAATATTCTTTTTGGATGCTTTTGAGACTCTTAGCATGCCTGAAATTGCTTAAAATTGCATGAAACTCGACAGACAGATCACATTTATTAGCCAGGTGACATGTGCATAGTTTCAGAAACGGGCGTGGTGCAGGGACTCAGTAGCGCCACCTTTTGACAAAAGTGGGGGGGTTAGTTTCATCTAGAGTTACAAAAATCTGTATTTATATAGTTCTCCTCCAGCCAGACAACTTTCTATTTTACAGTCATTAGTAACAACCAAGAGGAAGTCAGATATTTTGGTTTGAATATGGTCATTTCTCTCTGAGCCTACGTCTCTGTGACTGCTGTCTGTGTGTGTGTGTCTGTGAGTGTGGGAAGGGGGAGGGGGAGTGGGGCTATGTGCCTGCTCTCTGTGTGTGTGTCTGTGAGTGTGGGAAGGGGGAGGGGGAGTGGGGCTAGATTAACCATTTCACTGCTGTGTGGTTTGGCCTTCATTAAAAAAGAAAATAAATGTCTTAAGCCTTGTATTTTTTAAATACGTTTTTTTAATAAAGGCATATAACAGACATGCTGCATTTAAATTTTTTTAATAAAACATTGTTTTTTATGTTTTTCAAGCCATTTGATTTATGAGGACTTTTGAAATGTCCTCATAAACCACCCATAAGTTGTAATACCAGTGTAATACACGTCATTATACAAATTTGTGTCCTCATAAATCACATAAACCAACCCACACAAACCAACCCACACACACACACACACACACACACACACACACACACACACACACACACACACCAAATTGACGGTGGGTGGCAATGGTATATTTAAAAGTGCATAATTGTAATATCTGCAAGGCACCCCTAGTCCAATCTTATTAAATGTATGCTTCATCTTTCATTTTAATTTGTAAATTTGATCAATAAATTCAATTATTTAGAATAATAAGATACTATATGGCTGTTACCCTAGGTAGGGCTGATCAAATTACATCATTTACATTGAAAAATAACAATGCATTAAATGATGTTATGAGATTGTTTTAAATATGAGTCAATTAAAAATCGTTGGAAAGAATGATACTTTTAAACATAACACTGAACCGTCACTAGGTGTCGCCAGGCTACCGTCTTAATGAGCGAGTCATTGATTCATTCGTTCAAACGATTCGTTCGAACGACTGAGTCATTCATGAATGAGACAGGTATGGATTGGTCATTGAATCTAGGGTTTGCGATGTCTACCAAGTTGGCATCAGACGATGTGTACAGTGAAAAATCGCGATGGACGATGATATCGGAGGAGGGGCGGGGCTAACGTTTTAATTTTTCACTTAAGCAATAAGCCCCGCAAAGCCGTGTTTTACAGTGGATTTAGAACAGCTAAGGGGCGTAGGCACAACGCGGAGATATTTTCCTCTACATCTCATCAGCCATTTTGATTTCGGCACGCTCTGAGTCTGCAGCAGCTGACCACTAGGAGCGAATGTACATGATGTACAATGTACACGTGACAGAGCAGCCAGATCCAGACTGTGCTTTCGCGCTGTGGCTGGCGCTGAGCCAGAGACAGACGCGTTCAGTGCTTGTCATATTATATCACAACTATTCAGTGTTTTTAACCACATAATGTTTATTTTAGGTTTCAGACATTTAAATGCATATAACTTATAGCAAAACAATACATTTATAGTTTGTAAAATACACAATGGTGTCTATGGAAGCAGCCATAACAACCCATTCAAATATATTTGCCGACGGATTTTATTCATATCAGACACACAGTGTAAGTAACTATAAAGTTAACTCTATTCTTCTACCAGTTCACCGGCCATGTATTTCGGGAGAAACTGTTTTTTAAACGACAAAACAAACTCACTTACACACATTTGAGAATCAGAATAGAAGATAGTTAATGACATGGTAACCAGGTTTGTTAATATTTATAAATAAAAGCGCTAACGTTACATGTCTATTTTGGCTGTGGTGAATCACGTGCCAAGCATGACGCGTCACCATGGAAACATGGGGGGGGGGGATCGCGATGCTGGCTTAAAGCAAAGAGGCACAAGAGGCGAAACTCTGATGCTTTTCTGGTAACAGCCACTAGGTGGCGCTTCGGGAGCGCGGCCGCCATTTTGGGATGAATATTCCAACGGGAGTTACTGGACAACAGCACAGATAACAGTTTTTTGAGGTAGTTTTTTTCTTGCATTATAGAATATTTCCATTTTATGCAACTTTACACATTTACTACTATTATTAGTTACCAACTCCACTTGGCCTGAAATATATTTTGTACGTTTTAATCCCCTGGATCATGCTACAAACATGATGATCTTATGGAACATTATGCATTGCTGTGTCCGTTATCCTATAATTGCCACAATTTTGTACAGTGGCTGTGTGTTTTTGTTTACATAGTCTTGCTTTAACGGTCATTAATATACGATATAAGAAGTTTACTGTAAAGCTGTTTCTATTGCTGTTGTAGGCCTAATAGTTGTACAAATAGAGAGTTTGTAGGCCTAGTACTGTATACGTGTTGTTGTAGCCATTAAATAAGCGCATTTAGTTTCATATTTGTTCAAATATTATAATGTTTTTTTCCCCATATTGATTATGAAAAGTGAACAGCATGAGTATGATATCGGGAGACATGAAGTGGCTCATACATGATTTTGACTCATTAGCCTACGCTGTGTTTTGTAGAAAGCCTTTCTTTAAAATTAATTTCGTTTTGTATAAATTCTATCTTATTTTTATTTTTTTTAAATTTAATCGGCTGGATTTAATAAATGGCAAATATAGCAGACATAATCATGACATCAGGCGCCGGCGCTCGTCTTGAGCGAATCTCATCATAAATTAACCGAAATATGCCTCAGACATGAGAAATATAGAAAGCTTGCAACTAAATATTTAAACGAAACTATTCCAAACGAAAAGAAATAGGCTACTCTCTGATTATGTTGCACACTCACATATGTTGAAATAACGAGATATTATGTTGAAATAACATTATAAATAATACATCTTTAAATATATTTGATTGAATGCTGAATGTTGTTCTTATTCAATTTAGTAAAATTAAAACTTTAGTTGTGATAATTAAAATGATTGAATATTAAATATCGAAGTTTTGCTCATTTAATAATAGTAGCACAATATAGGCTATAAGTGCGCAGCTCCCCCTGTCAATGATCTAGCACCCCCTCGGCACCTGCGTTAAAAAATCTGGCGCTGCCTCCTCTTTTTACATAATTATTTCAACCTAAAAATGACCTCTGCACTGGGCTAAATATATGGCTTTCACCCCAAAATGGCGGAAGCGTAGCGCTGCTGCTGGGCGCTGGTGTTGCAATGGAACGTTCTATTGGCTTTCACTTCTTGTAAATATACGTTCTTTGCTTAAAGTCCCCATGAACCGGAAGTTGCAAACGGCTTTTCTCCAGTGCTGTGACGTATTTCCGAGAGAAACGGAATACTTATGAGGCAAAATAGTGAGCGTGGCTTTTTTTTCCAACTAGCACCTGATTGGATCTAGAAAAATGCACCTCCTCGCCATCTGTCCTTTCACACGCTGTGTGCCTGTCTACTGTCAGTTGGAGGGGCGTGATTACGGATGTTAAGCAGACACCCAAACCATCAAGCCTACGTCATCGGGCAAGGTCCTCCAGTGCAGAGGGGAGGGGCATTTTCAGAATTTGATTAAAGATTACGAAGCCAAAAATTTTTTTTGTGTGGATTGACTTGCACGGATGAATTGTTCACCACAAAACGATCAATTTAGGCAAACAAAGTAAGTATGGTCAATTTTGATTTCATGGGGACTTTAACATCGTGATGTCTGTCAGCCATCACGATGGACGATGATATCGTCAATCTTTGAGTAAACCAATTTGTCCAAAATGCTGAATCATTCAGTAATGAGAAAACATGTTGCTGTGAGATGCGCAATGGTTCTGCTGTGATCTTTGTTTAACTATTTTCGCTGCTGAAACAGAAAAAACCGTCAATATTGCATCTAAAATGTAAGTGACTTGACGTGTGTGTGTGTGTGTGTGTGTGTGTGTGTGTGTGTGTGTGTGTGTGTGTGTGTGTGTGTGTGTGTGTGTGTGTGTGTGTGTGTTACAGTGAAAAGAGTTTAACCCTTTAAGGCAGTGGATCTCAATCCTGGTCCTAGGGAGCCACTGCTCTGCATAGTTTGTATGTCTCCCTCATTTAACACACCTGATTCAGATCATCAGCTGGTTAGGAAAGAGCTTTATTAACTGAAGTGGGTGTGTCAGATAAAGGAGACATATAAAATGTGCAGAGCAGTGGCACCCTAGGACCAAGATTGAGAACCACTGCTTTAAGGCCTTGTCTTTTTTGGATATATCTTTTTTTTTTATGTGCATACAACCCATATATTTTAAATGTATTGTTTGCTTTAAATTAAATTAAGATTGTATGTTTGGTAATTGAACCTAAATAAATTTAAAATTAATGTGCTATATTTCAGATCAATATAATTGTTTTCTTTCATTTTAATCAACACTAACTTTATTCTCTATCTGTATTATAAATAACTTATTTCTGCATAAATTAAAAAATCCCCAATAATCCAGACCAACCAGAGCGCACTAATTCTACAACATCATCAGTGCTGAAGCGGAACTACCAGAGCCGTTCGGCAGATAGCGAGCAGATATTTTGTGTCACGTCGTGCACAATAACCCTAAAGGCACCAGGCTGGCGGTGCCACTGGCTTTATATATATATATATATTATATATATATATATATATATATATATATATATATATATATATATATATATATATATTAGGGATGCACCGATACCACTTTTTCCAGACCGAGTCCGATACCGATACTTTCATTTTTGGTACTCGCCGATACCGATACGGTAACCGATAACTGTATTTTTAATTTTCAGTTAATTTTCAATTCATGCATTTGTAATTTTTAAATGTATTGGTAGAGAAACCAAAATAATATCAATCATATTAGTTGTTTATTAAATTTAAACTTAATTAGTTCAACAAATATATATTTCATGCACTGCATATTTATTACTGCATAAATTAAATATATATGGATCTTTTTGTAAAGTTGATAGAGGTAGCCTATTTAGCCAAGAGCAGAGAGTAATTTATTTGTCCTTTGTTTGATTAACATTAAAACACAGCAGCAGATTTATTAAAGTGCTGCCCCTTTAAGGCCGAACGCACTGACGCCATTTGAATTATTCTGTCTACGTTCACTTGAGATATATAACAGACTTTTACTCGCCAATGTGTTTTTACATAGATTTGTGTGAATTCGTCCGTACAAGCGCAATGCGTGAAAGACTTCCATTCAGTATTCGCGCGCTGTCTGGTGGTTTTCGGGGCGCGCGCCGTGGATGTTTGAAGTTCATGGAAATTCTTGACCTGCAAATGTCCTGTAATAATGTAGGCTACCACTCGTTAAACATAAGTAAGGTAACAGTTCATGTTTTACTTACATATACGATTTAGTTTTAATCCAAATAACACGTGCTGAGTGAATGATCCGCAATCAACAGCATTCAACAGAAGTGCTCTCTCTCTCTCTCTCTCTCTCTCTCTCTCTCTCTCTCTCTCTCTCTCTCTCTCTCTCTATCTCTCGTCAGTTAACGTTATTAATAAGCTACATGCCTCGTTTTACTTGATTTGCCATTGACATCCGACTGAACTACAAACTTTCCACTGACGTCTGTGAAAAAGGGTTGCGCTCGACCAGCTCGCGCGTCTGTGTCGTAGCGCGCTCAATCCTCTCCGTGTTTTTCTCTTATCAGCTTGCGCACCATATAGTTAAATAGACGACGTGTTAATATATTCTGTTTAATATTCCACTGATAAGATACATTTATTTCATATACAGCCTTCTTTTTTTATCCCCATTATAATTTCTGACACTGTACACATGCTGCCTGGTATCGGTTGTTGGTATCGGGGCATTTTTACGAGTACGAGTACAAGTACATGAGCTCAGTATCGGGCCCGATACCGATACTGGTATCGGTATCGGTGCATCCCTAATATATATATATATATATATATATATATAAATATAGCTGCGAGCAGCGATGAAGGGCCAAAGCCGACGGTAGCGCCACCCTGGTGCACCAGGGTTGCGATGCCACCGGCTTGGGCCCGTAATCGCTGCTCGCAGCTATATTTATTATTATTATTATTTTTTTTACTACCTTTTGGACACTTTTGGAGGCCTTAACATGCTCAAAAACTCCTGACACTTTGCACACATGTCAGAACCCGCGGCCATCAGGGCCGGGCTGAAGCTGGTACCCGGGCGTGGCAGGGGGGCTCGACAGCGCCCCCTGGAACGGGGTCCGAAAACATGGTCCATAAATCAAACACGCTTGCATGTAATAATATGAAACTCGGTACACATGTAGATCTCATCGTTTCATATATACTTCACACTCTTACTTTTTACCCCAGCCCAACAGGAAGTGGGCTATTTAGGGTTGTTGGTAAAACACACGCAAAGGAATTTGAAGTACTCCTCCTAGAGAATTCAAACACACGGCACGAAACTCGGTCAGCGTGAAGTCAAGACATTGAGGATGAAAGTTTGCGAGGGGATTTTTGATATCTCGAACGGTTTGGCCGTGGCGAGGAAACAAAATTATGGCGAGAAACGTGAAACAGGAAGTGTGTCATAACTTCAGCATACATTAACTGATCTTGATGAAACTTCAGCAGTGTGTTCGTTCTAAGAGCCCGATCATATGGATGTGACTATTGTGAGTCAAAGTTATAGCGCCACCAACTGGCAGCAGGAAGTGTGTCACTTTCAAAATGCTTTGAAATCACCCTCTTATTTTTACCCGATTTGCTTCAAACTTCATTTGTATAATGTAAATACACGGCAGATGAAGACCTGTGAATGGATTCTTGATATCTTTGAAACTGTTGCTGTGGCAATCCATCAAACTTTAATATTCTTTTTGGATGCTTTTGAGACTCTTAGCATGCCTGAAATTGCTTAAAATTGCATGAAACTCGACAGACAGATCACATTTATTAGCCAGGTGACATGTGCATAGTTTCAGAAACGGGCGTGGTGCAGGGACTCAGTAGCGCCACCTTTTGACAAAAGTGGGGGGGTTAGTTTCATCTAGAGTTACAAAAATCTGTATTTATATAGTTCTCCTCCAGCCAGACAACTTTCTAATTTACAGTCATTAGTAACAACCAAGAGGAAGTCAGATATTTTGGTTTGAATATGGTCATTTCTCTCTGAGCCTACGTCTCTGTGACTGCTGTCTGTGTGTGTGTCTGTGAGTGTGGGAAGGGGGAGGGGGAGTGGGGCTAGATTAACCATTTCACTGCTGTGTGGTTTGGCCTTCATTAAAAAAGAAAATAAATGTCTTAAGCCTTGTATTTTTTAAATACGTTTTTTTTAATAAAGGCATATAACAGACATGCTGCATTTAAATTTTTTTAATAAAACATTGTTTTTTATGTTTTTCAAGCCATTTGATTTATGAGGACTTTTGAAATGTCCTCATAAACCACCCATAAGTTGTAATACCAGTGTAATACACGTCATTATACAAATTTGTGTCCTCATAAATCACATAAACCAACCCACACAAACCAACCCACACACACACACACACACACACACACACACACCAAATTGACGGTGGGTGGCAATGGTATATTTAAAAGTGCATAATTGTAATATCTGCAAGGCACCCCTAGTCCAATCTTATTAAATGTATGCTTCAACTTTCATTTTAATTTGTAAATTTGATCAATAAATTCAATTATTTAGAATAATAAGATACTATATGGCTGTTACCCTAGGTAGGGCTGATCAAATTACATCATTTACATTGAAAAATAACAATGCATTAAATGATGTTATGAGATTGTTTTAAATATGAGTCAATTAAAAATCGTTGGAAAGAATGATACTTTTAAACATAACACTGAACCGTCACTAGGTGTCGCCAGGCTACCGTCTTAATGAGCGAGTCATTGATTCATTCGTTCAAACGATTCGTTCGAACGACTGAGTCATTCATGAATGAGACAGGTATGGATTGGTCATTGAATCTAGGGTTTGCGATGTCTACCAATTTGGCATCAGACGATGTGTACAGTGAAACATCGCGATGGACGATGATATCGGAGGAGGGTCTGGGCTAACGTTTTAATTTTTCACTTAAGCAATAAGCCCCGCAAAGCCGTGTTTTACAGTGGATTTAGAACAGCTAAGGGGCGTAGGCACAACGCGGAGATATTTTCCTCTACATCTCATCAGCAATTTTGATTTCGGCACGCTCTGAGTCTGCAGCAGCTGACCACTAGGAGCGAATGTACATGATGTACAATGTACACGTGACAGAGCAGCCAGATCCAGACTGTGCTTTCGCGCTGTGGCTGGCGCTGAGCCAGAGACAGACGCGTTCAGTGCTTGTCATATTATATCACAACTATTCAGTGTTTTTAACCACATAATGTTTATTTTAGGTTTCAGACATTTAAATGCATATAACTTATAGCAAAACAATACATTTATAGTTTGTAAAATACACAATGGTGTCTATGGAAGCAGCCATAACAACCCATTCAAATATATTTGCCGACGGATTTTATTCATATCAGACACACAGTGTAAGTAACTATAAAGTTAACTCTATTCTTCTACCAGTTCACCGGCCATGTATTTCGGGAGAAACTGTTTTTTAAACGACAAAACAAACTCACTTACACACATTTGAGAATCAGAATAGAAGATAGTTAATGACATGGTAACCAGGTTTGTTAATATTTATAAATAAAAGCGCTAACGTTACATGTCTATTTTGGCTGTGGTGAATCACGTGCCAAGCATGACGCGTCACCATGGAAACATGGGGGGGGGGGGGGGGATCGCGATGCTGGCTTAAAGCAAAGAGGCGAAACTCTGATGCTTTTCTGGTAACAGCCACTAGGTGGCGCTTCGGGAGCGCGGCCGCCATTTTGGGATGAATATTCCAACGGGAGTTAATGGACAACAGCACAGATAACAGTTTTTTGAGGTAGTTTTTTCTTGCATTATAGAATATTTCCATTTTATGCAACTTTACACATTTACTACTATTATTAGTTACCAACTCCACTTGGCCTGAAATATATTTTGTACGTTTTAATCCCCTGGATCATGCTACAAACATGATGATCTTATGGAACATTATGCATTCATTGCTGTGTCCGTTATCCTATAATTGCCACAATTTTGTACAGTGGCTGTGTGTTTTTGTTTACATAGTCTTGCTTTAACGGTCATTAATATACGATATAAGAAGTTTACTGTAAAGCTGTTTCTATTGCTGTTGTATAGGCCTAATAGTTGTACAAATAGAGAGTTTGTAGGCCTAATACTGTATACGTGTTGTTGTAGCCATTAAATAAGCGCATTTAGTTTCATATTTGTTCAAATATTATAATGTTTTTTTCCCCATATTGATTATGAAAAGTGAACAGCATGAGTATGATATCGGGAGACATGAAGTGGCTCATACATGATTTTGACTCATTAGCCTACGCTGTGTTTTGTAGAAAGCCTTTCTTTAAAATTAATTTTGTTTTGTATAAATTCTATCTTATTTTTATTTTTTTTAAATTTAATCGGCTGGATTTAATAAATGGCAAATATAGCAGACATAATCATGACATCCGGCGCCGGCGCTCGTCTTGAGCGAATCTCATCATAAATTAACCGAAATATGCCTCAGACATGAGAAATATAGAAAGCTTGCAACTAAATATTTAAACGAAACTATTCCAAACGAAAAGAAATAGGCTACTCTCTGATTATGTTGCACACTCACATATGTTGAAATAACGAGATATTATGTTGAAATAACATTATAAATAATACATCTTTAAATATATTTGATTGAATGCTGAATGTTGTTCTTATTCAATTTAGTAAAATTAAAACTTTAGTTGTGATAATTAAAATGATTGAATATTAAATATCGAAGTTTTGCTCATTTAATAATAGTAGCACAATATAGGCTATAAGTGCGCAGCTCCCCCTGTCAATGATCTAGCACCCCCTCGGCACCTGCGTTAAAAAATCTGGCGCTGCCTCCTCTTTTTACATAATTATTTCAACCTAAAAATGACCTCTGCACTGGGCTAAATATATGGCTTTCACCCCAAAATGGCGGAAGCGTAGCGCTGCTGCTGGGCGCTGGTGTTGCAATGGAACGTTCTATTGGCTTTCACTTCTTGTAAATATACGTTCTTTGCTTAAAGTCCCCATGAACCGGAAGTTGCAAACGGCTTTTCTCCAGTGCTGTGACGTATTTCCGAGAGAAACGGAATACTTATGAGGCAAAATAGTGAGCGTGGCTTTTTTTTTCCAACTAGCACCTGATTGGATCTAGAAAAATGCACCTCCTCGCCATCTCTCCTTTCACACGCTGTGTGCCTGTCTACTGTCAGTTGGAGGGGCGTGATTACGGATGTTAAGCAGACACCCAAACCATCAAGCCTACGTCATCAGGCAAGGTCCTCCAGTGCAGAGGGGAGGGGCATTTTCAGAATTTGATTAAAGATTACGAAGCCAAAAATTTTTTTTGTGTGGATTGATTTGCACGGATGAATTGTTCACCACAAAACGATCAATTTAGGCAAACAAAGTAAGTATGGTCAATTTTGATTTCATGGGGACTTTAACATCGTGATGTCTGTCAGCCATCACGATGGACGAAGATATCGTCAATCTTTGAGTAAACCAATTTGTCCAAAATGCTGAATCATTCAGTAATGAGAAAACATGTTGCTGTGAGATGCGCAATGGTTCTGCTGTGATCTTTGTTTAACTATTTTCGCTGCTGAAACAGAAAAACCGTCAATATTGCATCTAAAATGTAAGTGACTTGACGTGTGTGTGTGTGTGTGTGTGTGTTACAGTGAAAAGAGTTTAACCCTTTAAGGCAGTGGATCTCAATCCTGGTCCTAGGGAGCCACTGCTCTGCATAGTTTGTATGTCTCCCTCATTTAACACACCTGATTCAGATCATCAGCTGGATGATCTAGGAAAGAGCTTTATTAACTGAAGTGGGTGTGTCAGATAAAGGAGACATATAAAATGTGCAGAGCAGAGGCACCCTAGGACCAAGATTGAGAACCACTGCTTTAAGGCCTTGTCTTTTTTGGATATATCTTCTTTTTTTTTTTATGTGCATACAACCCATATATTTTAAATGTATTGTTTGCTTTAAATTAAATTAAGATTGTATGTTTGGTAATTGAACCTAAATAAATTTAAAATTAATGTGCTATATTTCAGATCAATATAATTGTTTTCTTTCATTTTAATCAACACTAACTTTATTCTCTATCTGTATTATAAATAACTTATTTCTGCATAAATTAAAAAATCCCCAATAATCCAGACCAACCAGAGCGCACTAATTCTACAACATCATCAGTGCTGAAGCGGAACTACCAGAGCCGTTCGGCAGATAGCGAGCAGATATTTTGTGTCACGTCGTGCACAATAACCCTAAAGGCACCAGGCTGGCGGTGCCACTGGCTTTATATATATATATATATATATATATTATATATATATATATATAAATATAGCTGCGAGCAGCGATGAAGGGCCAAAGCCGACGGTAGCGCCACCCTGGTGCACCAGGGTTGCGGTGCCACCGGCTTGGGCCCGTAATCGCTGCTCGCAGCTATATTTAGGGCCCGAGCACCGATGGTGTGAGGACCCTCTTGGAATTGCTCTGTTTATTATTATTAGGGCCCGAGCACCGATGGTGTGAGGACCCTCTTGGAATTGCTCTGTTTATTATTATTATTATTATTATTATTATTCTTCTCCGCAATGAATCGCATTTTTGAGGGCCTAAACATGCACGAAAACTCACGAAAATTTGCACACGCGTCAGAACTGGCGAAAATTTACATCTGATATGCGTTTCAAAATTGGGCGGGCCAAAATGGCTCGATAGCGCCACCTATAAAGGTTCAACGGAGTGCGCCTCGCGTTACGTTTCACGTACGTGTACGAAATTCGGTACATACATGTAATGGCCCAATACCTACAAAAAAGTCTCTTGGAGCGTAGCCCTAAACACAACAGGAAGTCAGCCATTTTGAACTTCCTCTCAGATTTTTGTGCAGTTTTTGCCATTTTCAGGCCTCGTACTTTAACGAACTCCTCCTACAGTTTTAATCTGATCATCTTCAAATTTGGTGAGTGTAATCTTAAGGCCTTTGCGACGTTAAATTGCGAAGATCTTGAGTTTTCGTCGAAGGGCGTGTCCTCGGCGGCCTGACAAATTTTGATGTTTCGCCATGAAACAGGAAGTTGCTGTAACTCAGGCAAACAATGTCCAATCTGCCCCAAACTTCACATGTTTGATAAGAGTTCTGTCCTGAACACATGTGCATGCTGATATTCAGTTACAGTCATAGCGCCACCTGCTGGCAACAGGAAGTGACATGTTTAACACTGTTGTGGACTCCTGATAACATATAAAAAAGTGCCAGCAAGTGTTAAACATGCTAACAACATACTTGAAACATGCTAAAACATGGTAGCAAGCACTTAGCTAAGTGCTAAAGCATGCTATTACTGCAATTCAATAGGAATTTGCTGTAACTCAGGTATGGAATGTCCAATCTGCCCCAAACTTCACACGTTTGATAAGAGTTCTGTCCTGAACACATGTCCATGCTCATATTCAGTTACAGTCATAGCGCCACCTGCTGGCAACAGGAAGTGACATGTTTAACACTTTTGTGGACTCCTAATAACATATAAAAAAGTGCCAGCAAGTGCTAAACATGCTATCAACATACTTGAAACATGCTAAAACATGCTAGCAAACACTTAGCTAAGTGCTAAAGCATGCTATTACTGCAATTAAATAGTAATTTGCTGTAACTTCGAACCCCGAAACCCCGAAACTTCACACATTTGATAAGAGTCCTGCCCTGAACACATCTACATGAGAATATTCAGTTATAGTAATAGCGCCACCTACTGGCAACAGGAAGTGACATGTTTAACACTGTGATGCAGTACTACAACATTATAAATAATGCCATTGAATTTAAACATGTTATAATCATTTAAAAACATGCTAGTAATTCTTAGCTAAGTGCTAAAGCATGCTAATGAAATGAAACGAAGTTGTTGTTACTTAAGAAGACAATGTCCAAACTGCCCCAAACTTCACACATTTGATAAGAGTCCTGCCCTGAACACATCTACATTACAATTTTCAGTATAGTAATAGCGCCACCTACTGGCAACAGGAAGTGACATGTTTAACAGTGTGATGCAGTACTAGGCAACATAGTAAATATGCCATTGAGATTATAAACATGTTATAAACATGTTAAAACATGCTAGAAATTCTTAGCTAAGTGCTAAAGCATGCTAATGAAATGAAACAGAAGTTGTTGTTACTTAAGAAGACAATGTCCAATCTGCCCCAAACTTCACACATTTGATAAGAGTCCTGCCCTGAACACATCTACATTACAATTTTCAGCTATAGTAATAGCGCCACCTACTGGCAACAGGAAGTGACATGTTTAACAGTGTGATGCAGTACTGGCAACATAGTAAATATGCCATTGAGTTATAAACATGTTATAAACATCTTAAAACATGCTAGCAATTCTTAGCTAAGTGCTAAAGCATGCTAATGAAATGAAACAGGAAGTTGTTGTTACTTAAGAAGGCAATGTCCAATCTGCCCCAAACTTCACACATTTGATAAGAGTCCTGCCTGAACACATCTACATTACAATTTTCAGCTATAGTAATAGCGCCACCTACTGGCAACAGGAAGTGACATGTTTAACAGTGTGATGCAGTACTGGCAACATAGTAAATATGCCATTGAGTTATAAACATGTTATAAACATCTTAAAACATGCTAGCAATTCTTAGCTAAGTGCTAAAGCATGCTAATGAAATGAAACAGGAAGTTGTTGTTACTTAAGAAGGCAATGTCCAATCTGCCCCAAACTTCACACATTTGATAAGAGTCCTGCCCTGAACACATCTACATTACAATTTTCAGCTATAGTAATAGCGCCACCTACTGGCAACAGGAAGTGACATGTTTAACAGTGTGATGCAGTACTGGCAACATAGTAAATATGCCATTGAGTTATAAACATGTTATAAACATGTTAAAACATGCTAGCAATTCTTAGCTAAGTGCTAAAGCATGCTAATGAAATGAAACAGGAAGTTGTTGTTACTTAAGGCAATGTCCAATCTGCCCCAAACTTCACACATTTGATAAGAGTCCTGCCCTGAACACATCTACATGACAATATTCAGTTATAGTAATAGCGCCACCTACTGGCAACAGGAAGTGACATGTTTAACAGTGTGATGCAGTACTGGCAACATAGTAAATATGCCATTGAGTAAAAAACATGTTATAAACATGTTAAAACATGCTAGCAATTCTTAGCTAAGTGCTAAAGCATGCTAATGAAATGAAACAGGAAGTTGTTGTTACTTAAGGCAATGTCCAATCTGCCCCAAACTTCACACATTTGATAAGAGTCCTGCCCTGAACACATCTACATGACAATATTCAGTTATAGTAATAGCGCCACCTACTGGCAACAGGAAGTGACATGTTTAACAGTGTGATGCAGTACTGGCAACATAGTAAATATGCCATTGAGTTATAAACATGTTATAAACATGTTAAACATGCTAGCAATTCTTAGCTAAGTGCTAAAGCATGCTAATGCTATGAAACAGGAAGTTGTTTTTACTTAAGAAGGCAAAGTTCAATCTGCCCCAAACTTCACATGTTTGATAAGAGTTCTGTCCTGAACACATGTGCATTCTCATATTCAGTTACAGTCATAGCGCCACCTGCTGGCAACAGGAAGTGACATGTTTAACAGCATGCTATTATACCCATAATAAAGGACATTTTTGTAACTGACTTTGACATACTCCCACTATATTTATCTACTTAAATGCACATTGCCCACCGTGGTCTGTCTTCCTAAAGCCACCGGGTGGCGATGGCACGGGTGCGAGGGCCCTTTCAATGCTGCTTGCAGCTTTAATTTGTAATTAGGGCCCGAGCACCGATGGTGTGAGGACCCTCTTGGAATTGCTCTGTTTATTATTATTATTATTAGGGCCCGAGCACCGATGGTGTGAGGACCCTCTTGGAATTGCTCTGTTTATTATTATTATTATTATTATTATTATTCTTCTTCTTCTCCGCAATGAATCGCATTTTTGAGGGCCTAAACATGCACGAAAACTCACGAAAATTTGCACACGCGTCAGAACTGGCGAAAATTTACATCTGATATGCGTTTCAAAATTGGGCGGGGCAAAATGGCTCGATAGCGCCACCTATAAAGGTTCAACGGAGTGCGCCTCGCGTTACGTTTCACGTACGTGTACGAAATTCGGTACATACATGTAATGGCCCAATACCTACAAAAAAGTCTCTTGGAGCGTAGCCCTTAACACAACAGGAAGTCAGCCATTTTGAACTTCCTCTCAGATTTTTGTGCAGTTTTTGCCATTTTCAGGCCTCGTACTTTAACGAACTCCTCCTACAGTTTTAATCTGATCATCTTCAAATTTGCTGAGTGTAATCTTAAGGCCTTTGCGACGTTAAATTGCGAAGATCTTGAGTTTTCGTCGAAGGGCGTGTCCTCGGCGGCCTGACAAATTTTGATGTTTCGCCATGAAACAGGAAGTTGCTGTAACTCAGGCAAACAATGTCCAATCTGCCCCAAACTTCACACGTTTGATAAGAGTTCTGTCCTGAACACATGTCCATGCTCATATTCAGTTACAGTCACAGCGCCACCTGCTGGCAACAGGAAGTGACATGTTTAACACTGTTGTGGACTCCTGATAACATATAAAAAAGTGCCAGCAAGTGTTAAACATGCTAACAACATACTTGAAACATGCTAAAACATGCTAGCAAGCACTTAGCTAAGTGCTAAAGCATGCTATTACTGCAATTCAATAGGAATTTGCTGTAACTCAGGTATGGAATGTCCAATCTGCCCCAAACTTCACACGTTTGATAAGAGTCCTGCCCTGAACACATGTCCATGCACATAATCAGTTACAGTCACAGCGCCACCTGCTGGCAACCGGAAGTGACATGTTTAACACTGTTGTGGACTCCTAATAACATATAAAAAAGTGCCAGCAAGTGCTAAACATGCTATCAACATACTTGAAAGATGCTAAAACATGCTAGCAAACACTTAGCTAAGTGCTAAAGCATGCTATTACTGCAATTAAATAGTAATTTGCTGTAACTCAGGCATGGAATGTCCAATCTGCCCCAAACTTCACACATGTGATAAGGGTCCTGCCCTGAACACATCTACATGAGAATATTCAGTTATAGTAATAGCGCCACCTACTGGCAACACGAAGTGACATGTTTAACACTGTGATGCAGTACTAGCAACATAGTAAATATGCCATTGAATTATAAACATGTTATAAACATGTTAAACATGCTAGCAATTCTTAGCTAAGTGCTAAAGCATGCTAATGAAATGAAACAGGAAGTTGTTGTTACTTAAGAAGCCAATGTCCAATCTGCCCCAAACTTCACACATTTGATAAGAGTCCTGCCCTGAACACATCTACATGACAATATTCAGTTATAGTAATAGCGCCACCTACTGGCAACAGGAAGTGACATGTTTAACAGTGTGATGCAGTACTGGCAACATAGTAAATATGCCATTGAGTTATAAACATGTTATAAACATGTTAAACATGCTAGCAATTCTTAGCTAAGTGCAAAAGCATGCTAATGCTATGAAACAGGAAGTTGTTTTTACTTAAGAAGGCAAAGTTCAATCTGCCCCAAACTTCACATGTTTGATAAGAGTTCTGTCCTGAACACATGTGCATGCTCATATTCAGTTACAGTCATAGCGCCACCTGCTGGCAACAGGAAGTGACATGTTTAACAGCATGCTATTATACCCATAATAAAGGACATTTTTGTAACTGACTTTGACATACTCCCACTATATTTATCTACTTAAATGCACATTGCCCACCGTGGTCTGTCTTCCTAAAGCCACCGGGTGGCGATGGCACGGGTGCGAGGGCCCTTTCAATGCTGCTTGCAGCTTTAATTATTATTATTTCTCTTCTTCTCCGCAATGAATCGCATTTTTGAGGGCCTAAACATGCACGAAAACTCACGAAAATTTGCACACGCGTCAGAACTGGCGAAAATTTACATCTGATATGCGTTTCAAAATTGGGCGGGCCAAAATGGCTCGATAGCGCCACCTATAAAGGTTCAACGGAGTGCGCCTCGCGTTACGTTTCACGTACGTGTACGAAATTCGGTACATACATGTAATGGCCCAATACCTACAAAAAAGTCTCTTGGAGCGTAGCCCTAAACACAACAGGAAGTCAGCCATTTTGAACTTCCTCTCAGATTTTTGTGCAGTTTTTGCCATTTTCAGGCCTCGTACTTTAACGAACTCCTCCTACAGTTTTAATCTGATCATCTTCAAATTTGGTGAGTGTAATCTTAAGGCCTTTGCGACGTTAAATTGCGAAGATCTTGAGTTTTCGTCGAAGGGCGTGTCCTCGGCGGCCTGACAAATTTTGATGTTTCGCCATGAAACAGGAAGTTGCTGTAACTCAGGCAAACAATGTCCAATCTGCCCCAAACTTCACATGTTTGATAAGAGTTCTGTCCTGAACACATGTGCATGCTGATATTCAGTTACAGTCATAGCGCCACCTGCTGGCAACAGGAAGTGACATGTTTAACACTGTTGTGGACTCCTGATAACATATAAAAAAGTGCCAGCAAGTGTTAAACATGCTAACAACATACTTGAAACATGCTAAAACATGCTAGCAAGCACTTAGCTAAGTGCTAAAGCATGCTATTACTGCAATTCAATAGGAATTTGCTGTAACTCAGGTATGGAATGTCCAATCTGCCCCAAACTTCACACATTTGATAAGAGTTCTGTCCTGAACACATGTCCATGCTCATATTCAGTTACAGTCATAGCGCCACCTGCTGGCAACAGGAAGTGACATGTTTAACACTTTTGTGGACTCCTAATAACATATAAAAAAGTGCCAGCAAGTGCTAAACATGCTATCAACATACTTGAAACATGCTAAAACATGCTAGCAAACACTTAGCTAAGTGCTAAAGCATGCTATTACTGCAATTAAATAGTAATTTGCTGTAACTTCGAACCCCGAAACCCCGAAACTTCACACATTTGATAAGAGTCCTGCCCTGAACACATCTACATGAGAATATTCAGTTATAGTAATAGCGCCACCTACTGGGAACAGGAAGTGACATGTTTAACACTGTGATGCAGTACTAGCAACATATTAAATATGCCATTGAATTATAAACATGTTATAAACATGTTAAAACATGCTAGTAATTCTTAGCTAAGTGCTAAAGCATGCTAATGAAATGAAACAGGAAGTTGTTGTTACTTAAGAAGACAATGTCCAAACTGCCCCAAACTTCACACATTTGATAAGAGTCCTGCCCTGAACACATCTACATTACAATTTTCAGCTATAGTAATAGCGCCACCTACTGGCAACAGGAAGTGACATGTTTAACAGTGTGATGCAGTACTGGCAACATAGTAAATATGCCATTGAGTTATAAACATGTTATAAACATGTTAAAACATGCTAGCAATTCTTAGCTAAGTGCTAAAGCATGTTAATGAAATGAAACAGGAAGTTGTTGTTACTTAAGAAGACAATGTCCAATCTGCCCCAAACTTCACACATTTGATAAGAGTCCTGCCCTGAACACATCTACATTACAATTTTCAGCTATAGTAATAGCGCCACCTACTGGCAACAGGAAGTGACATGTTTAACAGTGTGATGCAGTACTGGCAACATAGTAAATATGCCATTGAGTTATAAACATGTTATAAACATGTTAAAACATGCTAGCAATTCTTAGCTAAGTGCTAAAGCATGCTAATGAAATGAAACAGGAAGTTGTTGTTACTTAAGAAGGCAATGTCCAATCTGCCCCAAACTTCACACATTTGATAAGAGTCCTGCCCTGAACACATCTACATTACAATTTTCAGCTATAGTAATAGCGCCACCTACTGGCAACAGGAAGTGGCATGTTTAACAGTGTGATGCAGTACTGGCAACATAGTAAATATGCCATTGAGTTATAAACATGTTATAAACATGTTAAACATGCTAGCAATTCTTAGCTAAGTGCTAAAGCATGCTAATGAAATGAAACAGGAAGTTGTTGTTACTTAAGAAGGAAGTTGTTGTTACTTAAGAAGGCAATGTCCAATCTGCCCCAAACTTCACACATTTGATAAGAGTCCTGCCCTGAACACATCTACATGACAATATTCAGTTATAGTAATAGCGCCACCTACTGGCAACAGGAAGTGACATGTTTAACAGTGTGATGCAGTACTGTCAACATAGTAAATATGCCACTGAGTTATAAACATGTTAAACATGCTAGCAATTCTTAGCTAAGTGCTAAAGCATGCTAATGCTATGAAACAGGAAGTTGTTTTTACTTAAGAAGGCAAAGTTCAATCTGCCCCAAACTTCACATGTTTGATAAGAGTTCTGTCCTGAACACATGTGCATGCTCATATTCAGTTACAGTCATAGCGTCACCTGCTGGCAACAGGAAGTGACATGTTTAATAGCATGCTATTATACCCATAATAAAGGACATTTTTGTAACTGACTTTGACATACTCCCACTATATTTATCTACTTAAATGCACATTGCCCACCGTGGTCTGTCTTCCTAAAGCCACCAGGTGGCGATGGCACGGGTGCGAGGGCCCTTTCAATGCTGCTTGCAGCTTTAATTATTATTATTATTCTTCTTCTTCTCCGCAATGAATCGCATTTTTGAGGGCCTAAACATGCACGAAAACTCACGAAAATTTGCACCGCGTCAGAACTGGCGAAAATTTACATCTGATATGCGTTTCAAAATTGGGCGGGGCAAAATGGCTCGATAGCGCCACCTATAAAGGTTCAACGGAGTGCGCCTCGCGTTACGTTTCACGTACGTGTACGAAATTCGGTACATACATGTAATGGCCCAATACCTACAAAAAAGTCTCTTGGAGCGTAGCCCTTAACACAACAGGAAGTCAGCCATTTTGAACTTCCTCTCAGATTTTTGTGCAGTTTTTGCCATTTTCAGGCCTCGTACTTTAACGAACTCCTCCTACAGTTTTAATCTGATCATCTTCAAATTTGCTGAGTGTAATCTTAAGGCCTTTGCGACGTTAAATTGCGAAGATCTTGAGTTTTCGTCGAAGGGCGTGTCCTCGGCGGCCTGACAAATTTTGATGTTTCGCCATGAAACAGGAAGTTGCTGTAACTCAGGCAAACAATGTCCAATCTGCCCCAAACTTCACACGTTTGATAAGAGTTCTGTCCTGAACACATGTCCATGCTCATATTCAGTTACAGTCACAGCGCCACCTGCTGGCAACAGGAAGTGACATGTTTAACACTGTTGTGGACTCCTGATAACATATAAAAAAGTGCCAGCAAGTGTTAAACATGCTAACAACATACTTGAAACATGCTAAAACATGCTAGCAAGCACTTAGCTAAGTGCTAAAGCATGCTATTACTGCAATTCAATAGGAATTTGCTGTAACTCAGGTATGGAATGTCCAATCTGCCCCAAACTTCACACGTTTGATAAGAGTTCTGTCCTGAACACATGTCCATGCACATAATCAGTTACAGTCACAGCGCCACCTGCTGGCAACCGGAAGTGACATGTTTAACACTGTTGTGGACTCCTAATAACATATAAAAAAGTGCCAGCAAGTGCTAAACATGCTATCAACATACTTGAAAGATGCTAAAACATGCTAGCAAACACTTAGCTAAGTGCTAAAGCATGCTATTACTGCAATTAAATAGTAATTTGCTGTAACTCAGGCATGGAATGTCCAATCTGCCCCAAACTTCACACATGTGATAAGGGTCCTGCCCTGAACACATCTACATGAGAATATTCAGTTATAGTAATAGCGCCACCTACTGGCAACACGAAGTGACATGTTTAACACTGTGATGCAGTACTAGCAACATAGTAAATATGCCATTGAATTATAAACATGTTATAAACATGTTAAAACATGCTAGCAATTCTTAGCTAAGTGCTAAAGCATGCTAATGAAATGAAACAGGAAGTTGTTGTTACTTAAGAAGCCAATGTCCAATCTGCCCCAAACTTCACACATTTGATAAGAGTCCTGCCCTGAACACATCTACATGACAATATTCAGTTATAGTAATAGCGCCACCTACTGGCAACAGGAAGTGACATGTTTAACAGTGTGATGCAGTACTGGCAACATAGTAAATATGCCATTGAGTTATAAACATGTTATAAACATGTTAAAACATGCTAGCAATTCTTAGCTAAGTGCTAAAGCATGCTAATGAAATGAAACAGGAAGTTGTTGTTACTTAAGAAGGCAATGTCCAATCTGCCCCAAACTTCACACATTTGATAAGAGTCATGCCCTGAACACATCTACATGAGAATATTCAGTTATAGTAATAGCGCCACCTACTGGCAACACGAAGTGACATGTTTAACACTGTGATGCAGTACTAGCAACATAGTAAATATGCCATTGAATTATAAACATGTTATAAACATGTTAAAACATGCTAGCAATTCTTAGCTAAGTGCTAAAGCATGCTAATGAAATGAAACAGGAAGTTGTTGTTACTTAAGAAGACAATGTCCAATCTGCCCCAAACTTCACACATTTGATAAGAGTCCTGCCCTGAACACATCTACATGACAATATTCAGTTATAGTAATAGCGCCACCTACTGGCAACAGGAAGTGACATGTTTAACAGTGTGATGCAGTACTGGCAACATAGTAAATATGCCATTGAGTTATAAACATGTTATAAACATGTTAAACATGCTAGCAATTCTTAGCTAAGTGCTAAAGCATGCTAATGCTATGAAACAGGAAGTTGTTTTTACTTAAGAAGGCAAAGTTCAATCTGCCCCAAACTTCACATGTTTGATAAGAGTTCTGTCCTGAACACATGTGCATGCTCATATTCAGTTACAGTCATAGCGCCACCTGCTGGCAACAGGAAGTGACATGTTTAACAGCATGCTATTATACCCATAATAAAGGACATTTTTGTAACTGACTTTGACATACTCCCACTATTTATCTACTTAAATGCACATTGCCCACCATGGTCTGTCTTCCTAAAGCCACCGGGTGGCGATGGCACGGGTGCGAGGGCCCTTTCAATGCTGCTTGCAGCTTTAATTATTATTATTATTCTTCTTCTCCGCAATGAATCGCATTTTTGAGGGCCTAAACATGCACGAAAACTCACGAAAATTTGCACACGCGTCAGAACTGGCGAAAATTTACATCTGATATGCGTTTCAAAATTGGGCGGGGCAAAATGGCTCGATAGCGCCACCTATAAAGGTTCAACGGAGTGCGCCTCGCGTTACGTTTCTCGTACGTGTACGAAATTCGGTACATACATGTAATGGCCCAATACCTACAAAAAAGTCTCTTGGAGCGTAGCCCTAAACACAACAGGAAGTCAGCCATTTTGAACTTCCTCTCAGATTTTTGTGCAGTTTTTGCCATTTTCAGGCCTCGTACTTTAACGAACTCCTCCTACAGTTTTAATCTGATCATCTTTAAATTTGGTGAGTGTAATCTTAAGGCCTTTGCGACATTAAATTGCGAAGATCTTGAGTTTTCGTCGAAGGGCGTGTCCTCGGCGGCCTGACAAATTTCGATGTTTCGCCATGAAACAGGAAGTTGCTGTAACTCAGGCAAACAATGTCCAATCTGCCCCAAACTTCACACGTTTGATAAGAGTCCTGTCCCGAACACATATCCATCCTCAAATTCAGTTACAGTCATAGCGCCACCTGCTGGCAACAGGAAGTGACATGTTTAACACTGTTGTGGACTACTAATAACATATAAAAAAGTGCCAGCAAGTGCTAAACATGCTAGCAACATACTAGAAACATGCTAAAACATACTAGCAAACACTTAGCTAAGTGCTAAAGCATGCTA
Organism: Chrosomus eos; assembly: GCA_036326025.1. NCBI lineage: Eukaryota > Metazoa > Chordata > Actinopteri > Cypriniformes > Leuciscidae > Chrosomus > Chrosomus eos. Next base: position 24,429,952 of record CM070819.1, read on the forward strand.
ATGCAATGAAACAGGAAGTTGTTGTTACTTAAGAAGGCAATGTCCAATCTGCCCCAAACTTCACACATTTGATAAGAGTCCTGCCCTGAACACATCTACATGACAATTTTCACCTATAGTAATAGCGCCACCTACTGGCAATAGGAAGTGACATGTTTAACATTGTGATGCAGTACTGACAACATAGTAAATATGCCATTGAGTTATAAACATGTTATAAACATGTTAAAACATGCTAGCAATTCTTAGCTAAGTGCTAAAGCATGCTAATGAAATGAAACAGGAAGTTGTTGTTACTTAAGAAGGCAATGTCCAATCTGCCCCAAACTTCACACATTTGATAAGAGTCCTGCCCTGAACACATCTACATGACAATATTCAGTTATAGTAATAGCGCCATCTACTGGCAACAGGAAGTGACATGTTTAACACTGTGATGCAGTACTAGCAACATATTAAATATGCCATTGAATTATAAACGTTACAAACATGTTAAAACATGCTAGCAATTCTTAGCTAAGTGCTAAAGCATGCTAATGAAATGAAACAGGAAGTTGTTGTTACTTAAGAAGGCAATGTCCAATCTGCCCCAAACTTCACACGTTTGATAAGAGTCCTGCCCTGAACACATGTGCATGCTCATATTCAGTTACAGTCATAGCGCCACCTGCTGGCAACAGGAAGTGACATGTTTAACAGCATGCTATTATCCCCATAATAAATGACATTTTTGTAACTGACTTTGACATACTCCCACTATATTTATCTACTTAAATGCACATAGCCCACCGTGCTCTGTCTTTCTAAAGCCACCGGGTGGCGATGGCACGGGTGCGAGGGCCCTTTCAATGCTGCTTGCAGCTTTAATTATTATTATTATTATTATTATTATTATTTTTCTTCTCCGCAATGAATCGCATTTTTGAGGGCCTAAACATGCACGAAAACTCACGAAAATTTGCACACGCGTTAGAACTGGCGAAAATTTACATCTGATATGCGTTTCAAAATTGGGCGGGCCAAAATGGCTCGATAGCGCCACCTATAAAGGTTCAACGGAGTGCGCCTCGCGTTACGTTTCACGTACGTGTACGAAATTCGGTACATACATGTAATGGCCCAATACCTACAAAAAAGTCTCTTGGAGCGTAGCCCTAAACACAACAGGAAGTCAGCCATTTTGAACTTCCTCTCAGATTTTTGTGCAGTTTTTGCCATTTTCAGGCCTCGTACTTTAACGAACTCCTCCTACAGTTTTAATCTGATCATCTTCAAATTTGGTGAGTGTAATCTTAAGGCCTTTGCGACGTTAAATTGCGAAGATCTTGAGTTTTCGTCGAAGGGCGTGTCCTCGGCGGCCTGACAAATTTTGATGTTTCGCCATGAAACAGGAAGTTGCTGTAACTCAGGCAAACAATGTCCAATCTGCCCCAAACTTCACATGTTTGATAAGAGTTCTGTCCTGAACACATGTGCATGCTGATATTCAGTTACAGTCATAGCGCCACCTGCTGGCAACAGGAAGTGACATGTTTAACACTGTTGTGGACTCCTGATAACATATAAAAAAGTGCCAGCAAGTGTTAAACATGCTAACAACATACTTGAAACATGCTAAAACATGCTAGCAAGCACTTAGCTAAGTGCTAAAGCATGCTATTACTGCAATTCAATAGGAATTTGCTGTAACTCAGGTATGGAATGTCCAATCTGCCCCAAACTTCACACATTTGATAAGAGTTCTGTCCTGAACACATGTCCATGCTCATATTCAGTTACAGTCATAGCGCCACCTGCTGGCAACAGGAAGTGACATGTTTAACACTTTTGTGGACTCCTAATAACATATAAAAAAGTGCCAGCAAGTGCTAAACATGCTATCAACATACTTGAAACATGCTAAAACATGCTAGCAAACACTTAGCTAAGTGCTAAAGCATGCTATTACTGCAATTAAATAGTAATTTGCTGTAACTTCGAACCCCGAAACCCCGAAACTTCACACATTTGATAAGAGTCCTGCCCTGAACACATCTACATGAGAATATTCAGTTATAGTAATAGCGCCACCTACTGGGAACAGGAAGTGACATGTTTAACACTGTGATGCAGTACTAGCAACATATTAAATATGCCATTGAATTATAAACATGTTATAAACATGTTAAAACATGCTAGTAATTCTTAGCTAAGTGCTAAAGCATGCTAATGAAATGAAACAGGAAGTTGTTGTTACTTAAGAAGACAATGTCCAAACTGCCCCAAACTTCACACATTTGATAAGAGTCCTGCCCTGAACACATCTACATTACAATTTTCAGCTATAGTAATAGCGCCACCTACTGGCAACAGGAAGTGACATGTTTAACAGTGTGATGCAGTACTGGCAACATAGTAAATATGCCATTGAGTTATAAACATGTTATAAACATGTTAAAACATGCTAGCAATTCTTAGCTAAGTGCTAAAGCATGTTAATGAAATGAAACAGGAAGTTGTTGTTACTTAAGAAGACAATGTCCAATCTGCCCCAAACTTCACACATTTGATAAGAGTCCTGCCCTGAACACATCTACATTACAATTTTCAGCTATAGTAATAGCGCCACCTACTGGCAACAGGAAGTGACATGTTTAACAGTGTGATGCAGTACTGGCAACATAGTAAATATGCCATTGAGTTATAAACATGTTATAAACATGTTAAAACATGCTAGCAATTCTTAGCTAAGTGCTAAAGCATGCTAATGAAATGAAACAGGAAGTTGTTGTTACTTAAGAAGGCAATGTCCAATCTGCCCCAAACTTCACACATTTGATAAGAGTCCTGCCCTGAACACATCTACATTACAATTTTCAGCTATAGTAATAGCGCCACCTACTGGCAACAGGAAGTGGCATGTTTAACAGTGTGATGCAGTACTGGCAACATAGTAAATATGCCATTGAGTTATAAACATGTTATAAACATGTTAAACATGCTAGCAATTCTTAGCTAAGTGCTAAAGCATGCTAATGAAATGAAACAGGAAGTTGTTGTTACTTAAGAAGGCAATGTCCAATCTGCCCCAAACTTCACACATTTGATAAGAGTCCTGCCCTGAACACATCTACATGACAATATTCAGTTATAGTAATAGCGCCACCTACTGGCAACAGGAAGTGACATGTTTAACAGTGTGATGCAGTACTGGCAACATAGTAAATATGCCATTGAGTTATAAACATGTTAAACATGCTAGCAATTCTTAGCTAAGTGCTAAAGCATGCTAATGCTATGAAACAGGAAGTTGTTTTTACTTAAGAAGGCAAAGTTCAATCTGCCCCAAACTTCACATGTTTGATAAGAGTTCTGTCCTGAACACATGTGCATGCTCATATTCAGTTACAGTCATAGCGTCACCTGCTGGCAACAGGAAGTGACATGTTTAATAGCATGCTATTATACCCATAATAAAGGACATTTTTGTAACTGACTTTGACATACTCCCACTATATTTATCTACTTAAATGCACATTGCCCACCGTGGTCTGTCTTCCTAAAGCCACCAGGTGGCGATGGCACGGGTGCGAGGGCCCTTTCAATGCTGCTTGCAGCTTTAATTTTTCTTTATTTTTCTTTATACGATGTAAAAGCACAATGTATGTCTGTATACATGTTGTGCTGTCGTGTTGTTGGCTGTGTTGTTATGTGAACATGTGCGTTGATTGTTGTGTTAATAAAAAAAATGAATTGATGTTCAACAAATAAAAAACAGATTTAATACAAATGAACAAATGATAAAGCTTGGGTTGCTGAATATTCTGCAATCTATACTGTTCATTTGTATTAAATCTGTTTTTTATTTGTTGAACATCAATAAAAATTTTAACCTTGGATGGGTTTGGAAGTTTTTTGTATTTCCTAATTCGGGGAACAGACACAGTCTCTATATGATGATATAGATATGATGATATGATGAAAGAGCCTCTATGTGATGGGATTTATCTGACCTTGGTCAGCTGGCAGACGGTCGGTTTAGCCAGTTTGTCTGCTTCCTGACCTGAGCCCTAGATTGTCATGTTTGAGCTCTAAGACTATGTGCCATATTACTAGAGAAGAACAGCACCATCCCAGGAGGGATGAATACCATCTTTTTTCAACAGGTCAGGTCTGCCCCAAAAACTGTTCCAATTGTATATGAATTCTATATTATTTTGCGGACACCACTTAGACAACTAGCCATTGAGTGATGACAATTTGCAAACTATCTCGTCACTCTTGCGAACAGGAAGGGGGCCAGAGCAAATTACAGTGCCTGACATCGTTCTTGCGAGTTCACACACCTCTTTCACATTAATTTTAGTGATTTCCGACTGGCGAAGTGGAACATCATTAGTGCCGACGTGAATAATAATCTTAAAGAATTTACGATTAGCATTAGCCAGCACTTTTAAATTTGCTTTGATGTCAGGCGCTCTGGCTCCCGACAAACATGTGACTATGGTGGCTGGTGTCTCTATTTTCACGTTCCATGTAATAGAATTGCCATAACTAGGGCACATTCAACAGGATTCTCGGTGGGTGTTTCACTGAGTGGGGAGAATATATTTGATATTGTAATCGGAACGAAAGAGCTGTGTTTTGTCCTGTGACTACAGCGCCTCACCGTCACCCAGTTGCCCTGCTGCACGGGCTCTACTTCAGCCGGAACCGAACAGTGTTCTCTAAGCTAGTCGCATCCAAAGCAGTATCTACCCAGCAGAACGTTGTCACAACGTACCCAACCTTCTAACAACGTTTTAACAACATGGCCAAAAGGTTGCTATAACTACGTTGTGTGGTGAAGGTTAATACAGCGTTGTCACAATGTTGACATTGAACCACTGTTCAGGGCCGTTGCTTAAGGTTGTGCCTATGGTGTCTGGACAACCACTGGACAACATGTACTCGTCACTGCCCTTACACGCGAAAATTAGCCTTTTAACCCTCTGGGGTTGAGAAACGCGTCCCCGCGTTTTGCTGGATTTTTTCCTTATCAGTGCAAAAGAGAATAAAATTACTCTGTTGATTTTGATCTTACATATACGTGTTGTACATCATTAGATCCTGTTAAGTGCCAATTTTTTTTATGGGTACTCACAATAAAAACAAAGTGTTGTGCTTTTCGTCAAATAAAGAAAAATAAACATGATGCGCGTTTTGCCTTCTCTCTGTCAGTGAGGTCCATTCTGAAATGTGTCCGAAAAATTAACTGTAGCTCTGTCAATACTTGTCACAGAGATACGAGAGATTTCTCTTTATGAAGCTGAAATCCTGAAAGTAATTTATTTAAAAAGAAAATATTTCCAGTTTATGTAATCCGTTTGAAACCAAGGAGAGGTACAGTTTTTTCGCTCTCCCTTCATTATCTTTAATTAGCCGAGACCGTCACACCCCCAGAGCTTTTCACATGGTAAATAGGCGATCTATGCATAGCACATGCGGCACGCCCCCGATCAATGCCATAACAACACGGAGTTTCTTCAGATTCACTGATAGTTCATCGCGTTTTAAGGATGGCAGCACGCTACTCCTTCAGAGGATTATGGACAGCGGGGAGGAATTCACCTTTTCCTCAGAGGAATTTGAATCTCGGACGACGAACGGCTGCTTTTTGAAGAACGAATTGACCCCGCCGAGGATACAAGCTCGGGGTAAGTTGTTTAGTGTTTGTAATTCCTTTTCTGATCATAGAGCTCAAATTAATTTACAGACTATATTTTGCCTAGTTTTGGCTAGCTTTTGACATAGGAAATATTACCTCACCAATAACATTTGTGTAGGCATATGCTTGTGTAAACTTTTTGAATAACTGCTTAGGTTATAATGATTTAGTGAAATATATCGATCCGCCAGTTTTGTGTGAGTACTTCAGTGTTCTAGTGGCAGATCTTTCGCCCAGTGTGTCAGAGGTTATGGGTTCGAATACGCCCTCGGTATAGTTTTTTTCTCTCATCAAAACCGAATATGTTCATCAGTGGTTACAGTCTATATCAAGCACACACGTATGTAAGACACACGTTTGTGTGCATTTTATTTTGGAATTTCACCGGAATGAATAGTGTCCGCAACGGTGATAGATTGAAGAGCGCGTCCGAGTGAAGACTGCGTGCGCGCCGCCACAAGAGAACATGACTGATATCAGCGGACACGAGTGCTCAAATGAGTTCAAAAACAAAACCTTTTAGCTCTAGATCTCTTATTTAAGAGTGGACTAAATGAATGCTCTGCTAGTTAACTGGAGATGTTTTATTTGTATTAGGTACATCCGTTCATTGAGTGTATCAGTAAATGCGTGCGGTCTACATGGGCCATAAACAGATACTCGTGGTGACGTGGTCTACCCATCAATAGATGTTTCTCCGTCCATCAACAGATAGATTGTGCATCTTAATTGTCCATCAGTTTACTTTGGATAATGTGCTAACAGTTTTTTTGTGTTTGTTTTTTAGGAATGTGGCTGCAGTGCTCAGTGCGATCGAGAATCATACTGAGTAAGTGCATAGATGTAATATTTTACAGATGTAATTGTAACAGCCTAATTGTGTTTACATCGTCACCATCAGCCTTCAGAAATCATTCTTATAATTTTTTTTAAATCAATGTTGGAAACAGTTGTGCTGCTTAATTTTTTTTAACCTGTGATAGTTTTTTTAGGATTCTTTGAATGCATTTATTTTATTAATAAAAAAAAACAAGTTTGGTCTTTTTATGTTTGTGTTTTTGAAAAGATGTGTTAAGTGATATGAATGACTTTAAGTCTTTATGTTCTTAGGAAAGATTTCTATTTTGAATAAATGCTGTTCTTTTTAACTTTTTATTCATCAGTGAATCATTCTTAGTTCAGGCTGCCTCACAGCACCTTGGGCCATTAGCCAGTGGGGGAGTGTCTTTAGTCTTCCCAGGTGTAAATTACATTAATATTCATGGCCATTCACACATACCCCGCATACAGCACTGCTGACCCAAAAACTGACGTAAGAAATTTAAATCGTTATATTGATGTTTGTAGAAGAGTGGTCAGAATGATTTTCACTTCATTTTGAAGTAAAAATTCTAGCCTACAAGAATAGTAACTCAAAAGTATTGTGGACAACTATTCAGTATGTAAAATGCAAACATGTACATCCATTTTGCTCACATATTATTGTAGCAGAGTTTGTGCTGAATACAGCAAATTTATATGTTGGCAAATGGTATGTTTTAAGTAGCTGAAATATGCACAAATGTCAGGGCATGTCAAAACATCTCAAGAGCCCCGAAAACACCTCAGACCCCAGAGGGTTAAAAAAGACAACCACTGGGCTGTCTCATTCATCATCAAGCAATGATACGTACGAATTGCGTTTAATTTACCTCTGCTAAATATGATACAGAAATTATACAAACATAACATACTACTTCCTTGTCTATTGTGACATTTATTTTAACATATTCTGGTCAGGTATGACAAATATTTAACTTTATGCCTAAATTTATAAGCCATAATGAAGCCAAAATGACTTTAATGATGAGTAATTGATTTCAGCACTCCTTGAACAAGCAGCGACTTAAACGCGTGTTGTTGCTAGCTAACCTTCTATGTCATTTTTACTCTTCAAAGTGTAAACTTGCAGGTGTTGATTATAATTAATTTACTGTTAGGCCCATACATAATAATAAGGACAAACAATATTTTAAAAGTATATAATTATCTTACCTATGACTTATTAAAAATTAACCACAAAACATAACATGCTAAATAGGGGAAATCTATATCTAGCATATTAAAAATTTAGTTGTCAGAACGTTGTCTCTCAGTTGCTGAATGTCGCGCAACATCGTTGCTACAGCCCTGTCATATCTTACAATTCTACGTTGTTACAATGTTGTGAGCACATAGACAGCGACGTTGCCATAGAAGAAATGCAATGTGCCACAGACGTTGCCACAACACTCTTACAATTAACCTGAATTAAAGTTTGGATGCGTGTATCTCGTTCTGAAATCTACTCCGTCAGCCTGACTATCTCCCTGCATTTATCACATGTAAATCCTGTGCTGACAGAAAAGGCTACACTATACATGTTACATGAAGTGCAAGTCACAATAAGAGGAGAAGATGACATGACTCACCGTCTTTGTTGACTAATTCTACTTACCACAGCTTTGATGGATTTGTAAAAAGCGCAAGCTAAATAAATAAATAAAGAGCGCACGGATAGCACGCTAACAGGCTAGCGAATTAGTAGCTTGTTGTGCTAGCAACGATTTAGATTGAAGGTAGTGATGTCAAGTTAATATGTGATGTTAAGTTGTATTTAGCAGTATAAACAACAGGGAATGGTAGTAAATAATGATTCAAAACAGAAAGATATTCGAAGCTACAGACACAAACCAACAGCAAGGCAGACAGGAGCAATTGATCAATTAGACCAGATCGATATACCAGAACCATAATACTTAACCTAACCTAACATGTAACCTTAGGTAAAAAAAAAAATATATATATATATATATACATATATATTAAAAAAAATATTAATAATAAAAACCCATCCTGTCTTGTCAACGTGTCTGAATGAAGAATTTGAACTTGAACAGTATTGCTGAAATGTGTGTGTGAAATCCCAGCATGCATTGCATCATGAATAAATTATGTGGTTAATGCTACATGACTTTCAGTTTAACTTTGTTGTTGTTTTGCCATTATTGTTGTTGTGTTGTGATTTTAAAGTTGGCATGCAACAGAAGTTGCAATAGTTTTTTTCTTCCCTGACGTATATCAAAGTGAAACGGCTTCTCGAAAAAGAAAAATTTAGGGCGGCCTTGATTTTGTTGGATGGTGGTGGTTTGCTATTGCTGCGGTCTCTGTGAGTGACAGGTTGTTCAGCCCTTACGACGGTGAACACGTCATCAATGAAGAGATGTCGCTGAAAAAAAATAATAATGTGCATGGATTTATAATTCATAACAAATATTGCAATATTTCATAAAACAAGAATTGTCACAATTTTGGTTTCATTGTGATCTCACCTTTTTCATTTGTTGATTGTCACCATTCTTGGAATTTGTGTCATGTGTTAAGGTCTGAGAACAAATTTAAACTGACAAAACAAAGCAGTGACAATTTGGCCAATTTTAAGACAATGGTTCAAAGAACCTAAGAATCTGAATGCACCAATTTGCATTTTTGTTTAGTGTTGGTAGGACATCCCGACAGATAGATTACTGTTGCATAGATCAAATGGATGCAGGGCATTGTTTGTGCTTAACTGGTTTGCGAGAGAAACAAATTAATGCAGTCTGCGACTTCTGATCAAAGTGTCCACTTTTCCTAAACAAAGCCTTCTCTTAGCAACACTCTGTAAATTTAAATGACTTTGATTGACTCTTTTCCTATTCATTTTGTCTGTATGTGGGAGGTCTTTTGCAAATATTTCAGAAGCAGGGCCTGGGACAGAGGCAGGGTAAATTGCAGTTCCGGCACAGTGTGTTCTCTACACTGACATGGATTATTGCATAACGCTGTGCCCTTGCCTCTTTCCTCCAGTCACTGTGATCTAACAGAGGTCCTGCTGCCCTTGTGCTTCATTGTGTGAGTGCAAATCTTTTTCACGTCACAAAGACAAGTTATTTCAATAAGATACGCCCACTCATTGCGCGCGCCGCAGACAGCAGAGCAGTGAAACTTGACAACATCATGTCGACCAGACGCACTGTTCTGAAGTGCGAATCAAAAGAGAACTTTTTTTTCACTGCCCAGGGACGAGCATGTGAAGAATCAGTGGCTAGAGTTTATATTTACAACTGTACCCGAACCTTGAGCTGTGTTCGCGTCATTTTAATGAGGATTCTTTTACAAACATAAATGCTTTCAAGTGTGGATTCGCGAGTCGGTTGATAGCCTAAGGAAGGTTCAGTACCAGTTTTATTTGGATCGGCTTCATCCTCCGAATCACAACCTGTAAGTACTATTAATAATTGTTGCTTTTATGGGTTTTGTAGCATGCTCAATATGTATGTGTGTGTGTGTTGTTTAAGTTACGCTCAGCGCAGCATCTAGGTCTAACTTAGGTCTCTAGGCGCAGCTTCTAGGTTCAGATTTCACATCTGTAATAATATTATACAATATGTAAACATATTATGTGAAATGTTTGTCGTTGTTATTGGAGTTGTCATAAAGAATAGAGCGTATTGTAGTACTGCAGTGCTTTATCAATTTGTTTATGCATTGGGCTAACGCAAACAATAACTGACTGGGTCATCTGACCAATCACCGTTATTAGCGTCACGTAAAGGAGGGGTTTGGACAAATGAGTCGTTAAACGAATCATTAGTGAGTCGGTGAGCAAATCAGGTAAAAATAAATAAAAAAAACTCACACAGTCCAGCGAACCTCAGACTTCAGGAACTCCTTTTCCTCCAACCCCCGTCCACACATAACTGCGCAGACTTGTTCTTCAGAAGAACGGCCCACGCCTTAAAGCCCCACACAACCAGAACACATAAAAAATTAAAGAAAATACATGCATCTAGATCGCACCTGACATTGAACATTGCTACACTGCTCCCCCTTCACAAAGTTCCTTGACCTCGAGGGAACAAAAAAAGTCTCTGAACCGTCTCGGCGGCCTTCTGACTCGCTGAGGCCGCAGTTGCCCTTCCTGTGTAACTGAAACCGGACTATATGAATGTGAGGTTTGAAGCTCAAGAACTGGTGTGGCTGCATGTTGGTCTGCCAGAGGACTGGAAGTGCTCGACTGGTGTCCTGGTCCACTTTCCGGGGTAGGCACAACCGTAGAGGAGGCCAGTGCTGGGGCTGTAGCGGCACTTCCTCTATAAGGTGTCAATCTGTCTCGGTGCACGGCCAGCTTCCTACCCCTCGGAGGCAACTGCACTCGGTAAACCACTTTTCCGAATTCTCTCCAGAACACTGTACGGCCCAACCGACTTGGAGTCCAGTTTAGGGCACCTGCCCTTCTTTCTCTGAGGGCTACACCCACACCAGCTCTACCACTGTGAAATGCCCCCCTTTTGCTTTCAGGTCATAATTTCTCCTCTGCCGGGTCCCTGCTTTTAACAAATGCTTCCTTGCAAAATTATGAGCGGCTTCCAATGAGTCCTGAAGCTTCCTAGCATACTCAGGGCCCGGGGGCACAGCAGCCACATCAGGTGGCCTCCTGAAAGCCATTTCCCCAGGTGTTCTGATCTCTCACCCCAACATCAAATGCGACTCAAAATTCTGGCCTTGATCGCTGTGTATGGATTCAACAACCCTGAACCGGATGAACATGCCATCCACCAATGCGTTCACCACTGTCTCGGCTTCTTGGTGAGGCAGTGTGTAAGCTTCTGGGCATTTAGAGAAATAATCTTTAGCCGTCAGCACAAACCTGTTACCCCTCTCTGAACATGGAAAAGGACCCATTACATCCACCACCACTCTCTCCATTGGGCCTCCTATGGGGAACTGTTGCAGGGGAGTGAGGGACTAGCCAGGCGGTCCCTTGCAGGCAGTGCTACCATCACACTGCCAACAAAAATTCTCCACATCTCTCCTCACAAGTCTGACACGTTTGAGTGTTTTTGAAACCCCAAAGTGTCCAGACCCCACCATCCTGTGGGCAGCCCTGATAACCCCCTCATGCAGCGACCTGGGCATCACCACCTGCCACCTCCCCTCCCCTCCCCAGTGGCAGGGTCTTTTTACTCCCTTTCTAACACCCCATGTTGCAGACGCAGGTTTTTGAATTTTGCCCATAAGTTTTTCGTGGACAAAGAGAGAATGGCCACTTCCTCCCACAGAGGTCGCTGCTGTGATTAGACCCACTGGATTACTGGCTGCAGGTCCGCATCTTCCTCTTGCAGCCACAAATAGTCCTCTACTCCAACTGTTCCCACCGTCAAATACGCCAGCGTATCGCCATGCTTACAAACCACAGAAGCCCCACTGGCATCAGGCTCATGAAACTGCATCTTTACAATTGATAAACATTTAACATCTAAAACATTTACAAATATTTGAAAGACTGCAAAATTCACACACACAAAAAAGGTTACCTTCAGGGATACTTCACTCAGTGTTTAGTGTAATTTCATCTGGATTTTAGTATTCTCACTCACATGAGGTAATTTGAGCTCTTGATGTCCTCTTAAATGGAGAAGAAATGTTGATTGAGAGCATATGTCCTTAAAATCACAGTTGTCACAAGAAAATGTGTCATTCTCCTTAATGCCAGTCTTTGGATGTACCCTCCACAGATGTGTTTTTAAAGCCCCAATTGTTTTGAAAATACAAACACTTTCTGGGTGTAAACAGGGAAAGAAAGTTGCATTAACTGACCAATGGCAAGTTCTGTAGTGCTTGAAAGGGATGTCTTGGTGATTTGATGAAAACTTGCAGAAGCGGCACTGCATGGACTTCTTATGCTGAAAACCTGCAAAATAAATAAATGACAAAGACTCCTTGCATCAAATAGCTGACGACAAGTGACATAACAGAAGTTTTTTACAGAACACTGCCAAATTTGATTTTTTTTTTCTTTAAATCGCATGCAGCAATATTTTAACCTAAAAACATCTTAATGAATTTTAAATTCATGAGGATGTCTAGTGGCGGTTCCTGGCAGTAACACTCTGGGCAGCAAATTAATTGGTCTTGCATATTCACGTAGAATAGCTCATTGATAATAAGGTGGATACATTAGTGGATTACAGCAAAGAAATGTGGTCCTCATTCATTAAATTAGTCAATTAATTAATAATGTCAATGTAATATCATCAAATAATACTAAGTTTTGAAGTAACATTAGCATTATTAACCCAAACACCACTTTTATTTTTATTGATTTTGTTATTGTATTTGGCCTGAAATAACAACATTTCCCCTAATTTAGACGCTCCTTATCTAATCTAGACTAGGGCACTAAGGAAGCCATAACCAACTGAGGATGTCGTTATCTAAAATTAAATCATGGCCACGTTGTATCCTCAACAAGCCAGTACTAGGAGTTCCCCCCAGACTAACACAAAATGGCAGACATCAACTTCGTAACTTAGGCCCCATCCACACTACTACGTTTTCGTTTAAAAACGGAGACCTTTTGCTACGTTTGCACCTCCCGTCCACACTAAAACGGTTTTGGGTTAAGCCGGAAAGAACCAGCGCATGCGGGATAATTTTATCAATGAAGTTGTGGTTCCTGAGTAATGGTGTTTACACCGGCACGCGCATGCCCAGTGTAGGTTAATGGTCACGTGATGCGCGTTTTCAGTCGTTTTTATGTGGACGGAGATCGCAGCTAAAACGCTGGTGTGGACGGAGATCGTATTCTTTTTAATTCTCCGTTTCTAAAATAAAACGCAGTAGTGTGGATGGGGCCTTATGCAGCCTGAATTACACTGTCACATGTTTTAGCGGTCTCATGGCGGCTCTCAAAAAGCAACTTAACACAAATTACATATCATAAGAGCTAACAGTATTTGACACAAATTTGGAATAAACCAATATGCTCTTGTTAAATACTCACTGTGAAAGTTGTACTTCTTCAGGAGAACGCCTCTTCAAGTTTGGGTTGGTGTTACAGCACAGACAGCGCTGGGGCGATCGTTTTCACAGCTCATAATGTTGGCAACAAGGCAAACCAAGGCCGCGTCGTTCGGGGTTCTAGATGCACGGTCGAGACTCAAGTGCCTCAAACGAGACCCCTTGCCTATTCCAGAAGAGAATAAGGGCTACTTTGGCCAATAGCACTGGTGATCTAAAGATTACAGTGAGTGTTCCCCGACGAGACCACCGCCTCGGACCCCTCACTCCTCTAGCGCATCACAAACATGCTGAGACTGTGTTCGTGGGTGGTTTATGATCTCTTATGAGAGCATGACCACGTTGGCTGGTTGTTCATCTTGCCTTTTATACGAGGGCTTGAGTGATCAGCGTGCCATGTGTCCACCCCGGGTACGTCCGTGGTCCCATTGGTCACGCTTGCATGGTGTCTGGGAGCCTGGCTAGCACCCTCAGCCTGTCTCACTGGCTCATCTGTACCATCAGACTCGGCTATGCGATTCAGTTCGCCCGGCGCCCTCCCAAATTCAGGGGCATCCACTTCACCTCCGTGTGAAGCAGCGACGCCCCTGTCTTGAGGCCAGAGATCTGTCCTATTGGCGAAGGATGTGATCAAGCCGGTCCCTCCAGCTGATATGAAGACCGGGTTCTACAGCCCCTACTTCCTTGTACCTAAGAACGGCGGAGGGTTACGGCTGATCTTGGACCTGCGAACCTTGAATCGGGCCCTGCACAAGCTCCCGTTCAAGATGCTCATGCAGAAACGCAGCTCCTAATTCTGCCCAACACTGCGATCAGGCCAGAAGGCTCAAGCAGAGCGCTGGAAGGGCCAGCAGTCGTGGCGTTTTGGTAGATATTCCCATTTGTCAGTCTAGACTTACTCATAGTGACTGACGAAGGGGAACGTCTCAGTTACGTATGGTAATCCTCTTTCCCCAAAGAGGGAACGGAGACGTAAGTCCCATCGCCACAGTTGCTGAGCTTCCGCTGTATGGCCGACTCACAGATCTGGCTCCTCAGCAGAAAAACAAGGATGTTAGGCACCTGCTGCTCATTATATGCTGGCGCCTCGATGCACAGCAGCTGGTGCAATTATTGCATGCCAATGTGCATTGGCTCGTTTAGTTACACTCGAAGTAGATAGGCTCTCGCAAGTGATCCCCATTCATCATGATGAGACAGTGAGATGACCCCCATTCATGACCCCCATTTCTCTCAGGCGCATACATATACGTTTTTCTTTTTCTTTTGCAAGGCTTATTCGTCAAACACAGATTTTTCACTTCTACATGATGGATTGGCTGAACACAATTTAATATGTTCAATATATATTTTTAATTTTACCTTCAGACCTTAAAGGTGCCATGTGTAATAATTGAGGTAAAAATATCCAAAAAATGAGCTAGACGCATCAAAAGAATGAGAAGAAATAAGGGCGATGATGTCTTTAAAAAAATGAAAAGTTATAGTGTTGCAGAGATATCAACCTAAATTAGCATTAGCATTACCCCGGCCCGTCAGGTGTTGTAATACCAGTTTCGGCCATGGGAGGCGGTATGTGGGCAACATACATAACCACCAGCCAAACTGCAACACACGAATAACTCGCACTGCTTGTATCTCTTTAATCTCTAAAAATCTCCAAATGCTCCACGTGAAACTGCGGTCTTACTATCGTGTCAATTGATTTGATTAATATGCGCGAGGGAGAGAGAACAGGACCGCTCTCGTGTTGTTTGAAGACGTGAGAGTGCGCGCTCTCTCTCTCTCTCTCTCTCTCTCTCTGCTCGTAAGTAACGCGCCCTGTCAAGCGCAGCGGCAGCAGTCATTCTAGTCTACATCCCTCACCGATCAAAATAGGCTTTGGCGGGACAAAGCGGACTATTTGACGGTTTTAGAAGATTAACAACCTGAAACTAAAAAACAGACTAGAGTAGGCCAACTTTCTGGAGGTATACTGCCCCCATCTGGTATGGAATATGTGGAGTTTGAATTGATTTTTTGACAGATGGCATCTTTAAGCTAAAATTACCACAATGCATCTTTTTGTTTGGGGATAATTAGTTGGAAGCAATCTGAGTCAATATTTAATTGTCAGTTTCCCCAAAAAAATGTATTTATATATTTTTACAGTGTATGTCAATGAATGAATATTTGTTTTCCTCAAGGAGACTACTATGCACTACCTCATGCGATACTGTAGATGGTTGGATATTTAGGGCCCGAGCACCGATGGTGTGAGGACCCTCTTGGAATTGCTCTGTTTATTATTATTATTATTATTATTATTATTATTCTTCTCCGCATTGAATCGCATTTTTGAGTGCCTAAACATGCACGAAAACTCACGAAAATTTGCACACGCGTCAGAACTGGCGAAAATTTACATCTGATATGCGTTTCAAAATTGGCCGGGCCAAAATGGCTCGATAGCGCCACCTATAAAGGTTCAACGGAGTGCGCCTCGCGTTACGTTTCACGTACGTGTACGAAATTCGGTACATAAATGTAATGGCCCAATACCTACAAAAAAGTCTCTTGGAGCGTAGCCCTAAACACAACAGGAAGTCAGCCATTTTGAACTTCCTCTCAGATTTTTGTGCAGTTTTTGCCATTTTCAGGCCTCGTACTTTAACGAACTCCTCCTACAGTTTTAATCTGATCATCTTCAAATTTGGTGAGTGTAATCTTAAGGCCTTTGCGACGTTAAATTGCGAAGATCTTGAGTTTTCGTCGAAGGGCGTGTCCTCGGCGGCCTGACAAATTTTGATGTTTCGCCATGAAACAGGAAGTTGCTGTAACTCAGGCAAACAATGTCCAATCTGCCCCAAACTTCACATGTTTGATAAGAGTTCTGTCCTTAACACATGTGCATGCTGATATTCAGTTACAGTCATAGCGCCACCTGCTGGCAACAGGAAGTGACATGTTTAACACTGTTGTGGACTCCTGATAACATATAAAAAAGTGCCAGCAAGTGTTAAACATGCTAACAACATACTTGAAACATGCTAAAACATGCTAGCAAGCACTTAGCTAAGTGCTAAAGCATGCTATTACTGCAATTCAATAGGTATTTGCTGTAACTCAGGTATGGAATGTCCAATCTGCCCCAAACTTCACACGTTTGATAAGAGTTCTGTCCTGAACACATGTCCATGCTCATATTCAGTTAGTCATAGCGCCACCTCCTGGCAACAGGAAGTGACATGTTTAACACTTTTGTGGACTCCTAATAACATATAAAAAAGTGCCAGCAAGTGCTAAACATGCTATCAACATACTTGAAACATGCTAAAACATGCTAGCAAACACTTAGCTAAGTGCTAAAGCATGCTATTACTGCAATTAAATAGTAATTTGCTGTAACTTCGAACCCCGAAACCCCCAAACTTCACACATTTGATGAGTCCTGCCCTGAACACATCTACATGACAATATTCAATTATAGTAATAGCGCCACCTACTGGCAACAGGAAGTGACATGTTTAACACTGTGATGCAGTACTAGCAACATATTAAATATGCCATTGAATTATAAACATGTTATAATCATGTTAAAACATGCTAGTAATTCTTAGCTAAGTGCTAAAGCATGCTAATGAAATGAAACAGGAAGTTGTTGTTACTTAAGAAGACAATGTCCAAACTGCCCCAAACTTCACACGTTTGATAAGAGTCCTGCCCTGAACACATCTACATTACAATTTTCAGCTATAGTAATAGCGCCACCTACTGGCAACAGGAAGTGACATGTTTAACAGTGTGATGCAGTACTGGCAACATAGTAAATATGCCATTGAGTTATAAACATGTTATAAACATGTTAAAACATGCTAGCAAATTCTTAGCTAAGTGCTAAAGCATGCTAATGAAATGAAACAGGAAGTTGTTGTTACTTAAGACAATGTCCAATCTGCCCCAAACTTCACACATTTGATAAGAGTCCTGCCCTGAACACATCTACATTACAATTTTCAGCTATAGTAATAGCGCCACCTACTGGCAACAGGAAGTGACATGTTTAACAGTGTGATGCAGTACTGGCAACATAGTAAATATGCCATTGAGTTATAAACATGTTATAAACATGTTAAAACATGCTAGCAATTCTTAGCTAAGTGCTAAAGCATGCTAATGAAATGAAACAGGAAGTTGTTGTTACTTAAGAAGGCAATGTCCAATCTGCCCCAAACTTCACACATTTGATAAGAGTCCTGCCCTGAACACATCTACATTACAATTTTCAGCTATAGTAATAGCGCCACCTACTGGCAACAGGAAGTGACATGTTTAACAGTGTGATGCAGTACTCGCAACATAGTAAATATGCCATTGAGTAAAAAACATGTTATAAACATGTTAAAACATGCTTGCAATTCTTAGCTAAGAGCTAAAGCATGCTAATGAAATGAAACAGGAAGTTGTTGTTACTTAAGAAGGCAATGTCCAATCTGCCCCAAACTTCACACATTTGATAAGAGTCCTGCCCTGAACACATCTACATGACAATATTCAGTTATAGTAATAGCGCCACCTTCTGGCAACAGGAAGTGACATGTTTAACAGTGTGATGCAGTACTGGCAACATAGTAAATATGCCATTGAGTTATAAACATGTTATAAACATGTTAAACATGCTAGCAATTCTTAGCTAAGTGCTAAAGCATGCTAATGCTATGAAACAGGAAGTTGTTTTTACTTAAGAAGGCAAAGTTCAATCTGCCCCAAACTTCACATGTTTGATAAGAGTTCTGTCCTGAACACATGTGCATGCTCATATTCAGTTACAGTCATAGCGTCACCTGCTGGCAACAGGAAGTGACATGTTTAACAGCATGCTATTATACCCATAATAAAGGACATTTTTGTAACTGACTTTGACATACTCCCACTATATTTATCTACTTAAATGCACATTGCCCACCGTGGTCTGTCTTCCTAAAGCCACCGGGTGGCGATGGCACGGGTGCGAGGGCCCTTTCAATGCTGCTTGCAGCTTTAATAATTACTACTGTGCTGCATGGAAGTGTCTGGGATTGAAGCTTTATTTTTAGTTAATTTAGCCACTGTTTCAAATAAATACCTAGGTTTTTGTTTATTTTCTTCTAATAGGGTTGCAAAAATAAGCAGATCTAGCAGCTTTTAAGGCCTCTCTGCACGCATTTATGCTCGCTTTTAATGAAATGTGAAAAAACTATAGTTTTGTTTTCTTCCAGTTGTGCTCAATTTTTTTGGCTGGTCTCTTTAGGGCCTGACTGTGCTCGTTGTACCATGGCGTTGGACTATTTTTCTTAATCTTCTTTAAGCGCAAAGGAGCATCTGTGTCTAAAGTGCTGGAAAATAGAGAGTCAAAAGCTTCTGTCGCAATATCGAGTTCTTCTAAGCTATCTGGGATGCTGAGGAGATGAAACTGATCAGGAAGATTATTAATAAAGCGAACTTTAGTGGCAGAAGTGATAGGGTCTAACATATTTGTAACCCGGAGTCGACTTTGCAGTCTTGGCTAAATGAAGTATATACACGTGATTAGATAATGATCTGTTATCACTCTGCTGTAGAATTTCAACGGCATAAACATTGATTCCATGTGATAATATTAGATCTAGAGTATGATTACGACAATGAGTAGGTCCTGACGTGTTGTCTAACTCTAGTAGAGTTTAGAATGTCTTTAAATGCCAATCCCAATGCATCTTTTTTTGTTATCTACGTGTATATTAAAATAACCAACAATTAGGACTTTATCTGCAGCCAGTACTAAATCTGATAGAAAATCAGCAGATTCTTTTAGAAAGTCTGTATGGTGCCCTGGTGGCCTGTATATACAGTAGCCAGCACAAATCTCAAACGTGATTTATCATTTAAACTAGATAGTGTTACATTAAGCACCAAACACTTTTTATAAAATGTATACACTTTGTAAAAGAATTATATTTAAAACAAGACTTCTCAGTAGTTCTGAAGAGGTTACTATAAATTACAGCAACACTTCCCCCTTTGCCTTTCAGACGAGGCTCATGTTTATAACAGTAATCTTGCGGGGTGGACTCATTTAAAGTAATGTAATTGTCTGGTTTTAGCCAGATTTCTGTCAAATACAGCACACGCCAGCAGCCATATCACCCTGTAGCCCAAGACTGGTTGCCCACTGAAGCTAAGCAAGGCTGAGCCCGGTTAGTACCTGGATGGGAGACCTTCTGAGAAAACCAGGTGTTGCTGGAAGAGGTGTTAGAGAGGCCAGCAGGGGGCGCTCACCCTGTGGTCTGTGTGGGTCCTAACGCCCCAGTATAGTGATGGGGACACTATACTGTCAAAGAGCACCATCCTTCGGATGAGACGTTAAACCGAGGCCCTGACTCTCTGTGGTCATTAAAAATCCCATGGCACTTCTCGTAAAGAGTAGGGGTGTAACCTCGGTGTCCTGGCCACATTCCACCCATTGGCCCCTGCCAATCATGGCCTCCTAATAATCCCCATCCACTGAATTGGCTCTATCACTCTCTCTCCTCTCCACCTATAGCTGGTGTGAGGTGAGCGCACTGGCGCCGTTGTATTGTGGCTGCCGTCGCATCATCCAAGTGGATGCTGCACACTGGTGCTGGTTGAGGAGAGAACCCCTGATATGATTGTAAAGCGCTTTGGGTGTACAGTAGTACATATGAAAGCGCTATATAAATGCCTCATTCATTCATCTAGGTTATAATCTGTAATCATGTCATCAACAATAAGTGCTTTTGAAGTAAGGGATAGAATATTCAGCAACCTGAGCTTTGTCATTTGATCATCTCTATTTTATCAGTTTTTTATTTGTTGAACATCAATAAAAATTTTACCCTTAAATGGGTTTAGGAGTTTTTTGTATGTCCTAATTCGGGAAACAGACACAGCCTCTATATAATGATATCTAGGTGAAAAAAATCTCTATGTGCTGGGATTTATCTGACCTCAGTGATATGAGATAACTAGCAGAAGGTCGGTTTAGCCAGTCTGTCTGCTTCCTGACGTGATCCCCAGACTGTCATGTTTGAGCTCTAAGACTATGTGCCATATTACTAGAGAGAAGAGCAGAACTATCCCAGGAGGGATGAATACCATGTATTTTCAACAGGTCAGGTCTGCCCCAAAAACTTTTAAAATTGTCTATGAATTCTATATCATTTTGCGGACACCACTTAGACAGCCAACCATTGAGTGAGGACAATCTACTAAGTATATCATCACTCCTGCGAACAGGAAGGGGGCCAGAGCAAATTACAGTGCCTGACATCGTACTTGCGAGTTCACATACCTCTTTAATTTAAATTTTTGTAATCTCCGACTGGCGAAGTCGAAATTCATTAATGCGAATAAAAACATGTGTTTATGGTGGCTGGTGTCTCCATTTTCACGTTCCGTGTAATTTATTTTAAACAGTTTAATTTAGCAGGGACAATGCACATTAATAAGCATAAATGAAAATGTGCCAGAGTTAGTCAAAGAGACTATTTTTCATCTGTAGTCCCTGGACAGTTGTTACATAGTAAACCTATAAAACTTAAAAAACAATTATAAAACTAATTTAACAATCTTTTTAAATGAAGTCATACATTATGAATACATGCATTAAAATGAGCTAGAAGGAACACAAACCTTATTACTAAAATGCTTTCATGGACATCTCATACTACTACGACAATTAAAAAAAATAAAAAAATATAACGTACAACGTAGCTCATAATAAATACATACATAGACAATGACTGGTGAAGAATATGAAACATAACAGCATGCACAGTATACATTAAACTAACCTAGTAGAAAGAAAAAAAAAACCAAAACAACAAGGTCACAGATAACATAACATACATACAACGATAAAAAGGCAGACTAGCAGTAAGAATGCCACTAGTAACATCAGACATTTTAAGGCCAGCAACATGCAATTTCAGTTTCAGTGTTGACAGAGCTGTGTACTAATTAACCATATCTTTAAACGAATTTTAAATGAGCTGTATGTATCCAATTCTCTGAGAGCAATTGGAATGGAATTCCATTCATATGCAGCTCTAACTGAAAATGCAAACTGTTACGATGTGGTTTTGTGTCCTGTCTTGTTTAGTGGTTCCCTGTATTGTCATTTAGTTATCCCAGGTGTTTCTTGTTATCTCCGCCCCCTTGTTATCCTGTAAGCTCGTTTTTCCCTGATTATTTAAGCCCTGTGTTTCTGCTCTGTCTTGGTGAGTTCTTGTTTAATGTTTGACACTAGTGTCGGTTGTTCATGTTCTTGTATCCTTTTCCTGAGTCCTAAGTGTGTGCTGCATTTGGATCTTCGCCTCCTCTCTACTTCAACCGCACCACGTTACAAAAGAACTCACCGAACCTAGATCCAGCAGCCATGCCTACCTGGAGTCCTGATGTCCAGATTCTCCGTCTCCGTCAAGAGAACAGTACTATCGAGGAGTACGTCGCGGACTTCATTGAACTGGCACATCTCGCGCAAATGAGCACCCAGTGCTTGAAGATCACCCAGGTTCAGATGCCCGAACCTGATCTGCACGGGTCTTTAGAGTGGTATATTGACCTTGCCCTGTTGTGGAGCGGCTCTTCGTTAACTGTGGGCGTGGAGGAGAAGAAGCTGCGAGAGCCTGCGCTTCACGTCTGCCCAGCCGAGTCCGCGCTTCACTTCAGCCTAGCCGAGACCGCGCTCCACAAGCCTGCACTTCACGTCTGCCCAGCCGAGCCCAAGCTTCATGTGAGCCCCGATGAGCCCGAGCTTTACATGAGACCCGACGAGCCCGCACTTCTCGTCTGCTCATACGAGCCCGAGCTTCACGTGAGCCCAGACGAGCCCGCACTTCTCGTCTGCCCAGCCGAGCCCGAGCTTCACGTGAGCCCCGACGAGCCTTCGCCTCACGTGAGCCCTACCGAGTCAAGTTAGTCTACCGAGTCAAGTGAGTCTACCGAGTCAAGTGAGTCTACCGAGTTAAGCCCAGTGATGCGCCGTCGCAGAAAGAGAAGGAGGACTCGTTTGCCTCGCCAGGCTCCGGAGGGCGTTCCCAGACGCCTCGCCCTGCCGTCCCCGCCACTGCGCCTTGCCATGCCGGCCCCGCCTCGGCTCTCCGCCCTGCCTATGTCTCTCAAGCCCCATGAGACTGTCCCTGAGCCCGTTGCCAGCCCGGAGGTTGTCCCCCTAGGTTCTCCCAAGTATTTTTTGGGGGGGTGGCAGTAGTAGGTCCCACGAGAGGGCCATGGAGGCAGCGCTGACATGGACCTTTTCGGTGCTATCTCCACCTGAGCCTCCTATGCCCTGGCCCCCTGCCAAGCGTGCTCCGCCCTGGTCCCCTGCCAAGCGTGCTCCGCCCTGGTCCCCTGCCAAGCGTGCTCCGCCCTGGCCTTCGCCTCATCCTGCTCCGCCCTGGTCACCGGCCTAGCCTGGTCCGCCCACGCTCTGCGGCCCAGGCCCGCCTTGGCTACCTCCTGGTCCCGTTGCATTTGGATCTTCGCCTACACTGGATATTATCTTTCACATAAATCATAACACCGCCTCCC
This sequence comes from Chrosomus eos, assembly GCA_036326025.1. Lineage (NCBI taxonomy): Eukaryota > Metazoa > Chordata > Actinopteri > Cypriniformes > Leuciscidae > Chrosomus > Chrosomus eos. The sequence continues at coordinate 24,453,050 of CM070819.1, forward strand.
TTTGAGCCCACTCTATCCCTCCTGAAACTTTTGAAACCAGGCACATTTGATGCTGCTGAGGGATAGGCTTGCCGCGATAGACGGTGTTGACGGTGTTACCGGTTTTAAGCCCCATCACCGGTGACATCACTTTCCCACCGTGACACCGCGATGTCTTGACTTTTTTAAAGTAGGCTATTCGTTTTTGCTAAAATATTTATTTGAATTAATTATAAATATAAATAATAATGATCAATTATTTAGTTCAGAAGAGAGCATACATTATAATTAAAAACTGTACTGCGCAGTGCGTGCCAAGAGCCATCACGTCACAGATCAGCAAGCATCAGGAGTCAAATTCCATTTAGCACGTGTGGAGATGAGAACGAGTCAAACTACAGTAACTGGGCACTGCAGTGAAACATCGACCGCAGAAGCCAGACACACAGGTACAACAATCAATTAGTAGGCTACTGCCAAAGAACGTATATTGCTATGCGGAGTGTGGAGCGCGCACTGCATGGCAGGGAGGCGCTGGCGTGAACACTTGCATTTTCCTATCAACATGGAAACAACTTAAAATACTCTATCATTTCTGGCCATACAGAAAATAATAATATATTAGTCGCAACTACTTCTATTGGTCTCAAACTCAAAATAACAAGACAACGTTTTGCTTTTGTAAAATAAAATAAAACAATCAGGCGCGGTTTCATGGTCTCCGTGAACTGGAGCGCGAGAACTGAAACAAAATATCCAGCCTAGGCTAAAGCTTGAAATGTCCGCTTTAAAACGAACAAATTCGAATAGAAAGCTAATACCTTCTGATGATGTAGGCTAATCCGAATGAAAGATGCATTTCTCTCTAAAGATGCATCCGTTACAGCGGAGATGGAGATAGTTTAACCGACACTGGTTTAGAAAACACTAGTTTATTAATAAACAATTAAAATGCCTCGTTATTTTTTCAGACACATTTATTATTAGCCTATAAATCACCTTTCTGTAGCTTATGCTGTGGTTCCAGAGACATAGGCCTATATTTTTTTCCCGCAGTGCTGAATGAGAAGAGCCATGGCTCTTCTCATTCAGCAGCACTGCGGGAAAAATATCATTTCCAGGTTCTAATTTGGCCTTAGAAAACCAGTCAAATCTAAAAAAAAATCATATTAATTTGTGAATATTTAAAATGTTTAATAAAGGGGTAAAAGTCATAAACAAAAATCCGAAAATCCGTTAATATAGGCTATATATATATTGCGCAGCATTTGGTGTGTACAGTTCTAATTTAAATTTTGGTGTTCCACTTTGCAAATACAACAACCGTTCATTTTTTGTTTTGCAAAATTACGGGTTAAAAAAGGAAAAACGAATGGACACAAAAGTAGGCCTACAATGACCGTTTGGACAGAATGCGAGACATAGTTATTTATTAAATTCATAAAAAAGAAACAATAATTACAGGAATAGCCTACCTAAACCTCAAAGAAATGCCACAATCAAGACATCGGAGCAGAAATGAGGGAGAAACACCCAGAAACTCCTGGCTATATGCCGTTCGCAAGAGGGAAAAAAAGACGTTTTAGTCGCATAACATCGGTTAATGGAAACGCCGTCATTTCGCAATAGTTTTTACTCAGTCTACATGTTCTTGACTGCAAGACTGTCTTTGTCATGAAGTCTGTCTTTGTCTCAACTGTCATGTTCTTTGACTCTAGACTACAAGCAATGTTAATAAATGCCAATTTATAGTGTGTTTTAGAGTGCTGTCATTTATGTAGGCTAAGGTCCTTTTTGAAGTTTTTATTTTATATTCGTCTCTTATTTATTTGGTTTTATCTTATTTAAACTTTGTGTAATTTATTTAGGCCTATTTTATTTTCTTATTCGTTAAAAAACGTTTTATGGTTCTTATTTGTTTGGGCCCACAGTTTGCCGATTTTCACTTTTTTCAGCCTTTGCATGGGGGTATTTTTATTCATTCGTTATGCTAATAAAAGTTCTGTCTAAAAATAGTTTTATTGTCAGCGAGTTTTTCTTTTTTTTTTGTCCATTCAAGCAATTGACGCTGAATTGCCAATTGACGCTTATTTCGAAAGTGAAAGTAGCCTAAACGCGCACGCATTTAAAAGCTATTTAACTCCCCCGCCCCGCCCCCCACGGTGACACCGGGATTACCGGTGTTGTCACACGTCGATTAACCGGTGGAAAATTTTCCTCACCGCGGCAACCCTAGTTTAAAGCAGGTTGCCGCAGTAAGAAAATAAAAAAAAAGAAACATGTACCTGATAGTGGAATTTGTGGGAGAAGGGACAACTGGACCTATAGCTAAGTCCTGGTACTCAGATGGCCACTCCTGGTGGCCTCCATTCAAAGACTTGGACCGGTTGCTGAAGAGTGTGAGGATTATGGAGGCACCACAGCCAGACAAAGGGTGGAGCAAACATCAAGTCAGAATTCTGCACGAATCAGGTAAGCAGGTTAAACTAGACTGTAAATGAGCATTATCAAAAAGATGGTAAAATCACTAATACATGACATCCCATGGCTTAATAATTGCATGAATACACGTACATCATTTCTTTCAGCATCTTTTGACAACATCACAAAGAAATGGAAAAAGGCATGCTACACTTCTGACATCTCAGAAACGGAAATGCCTGGAAAAAGAATTCACAAGTAAGTTGTCAAAGCATATTTTACTTTAAGAATAGATACACGTAAATGTAATGTAATGGCTAGGAGCAACGTTTGGGAAAGGAAATTACATTGTAATTCTTTTTTGGGGGTACTTTTTTCTTTTTCTTTTAGTTGACAAACAGGGCAGTGTTATCACTAATCTATTCCTGCTTTGTAAATTAATCTACAACCATGATTTTGCTTTTAGAAGGAAAATATATACATCAGATGATGAGCCTCATGATACCCCCCCCCCCCCCCCCAAAAAAAGAAAATTATTAACAGAGAAAAAGCCCCACGTGCACCAAAAGCCCCACCTGCACCAAAAGCCCCACCTACACCAAAAGCCCCACCTACACCAAAAGGAAACATCAAGACAAAAGGTAGAAAAACAATTAAACTAGTTAAATGGTTGCTAGATGTATATGTAACTGCTGAGTGCTTTTATTTTTTTTCAGGTCCTGTTGTAAGACCCCTGCTCACACCAAATAGAAAGTTCAGCAATTGTGAGTTTACATTTTTAAAACTGTTATTTTTGTCATGAAAATATTTTAATTACATACAAAATTTACCAATATCTCCATTCTCAGCTCCAGATGTACCAGTGAGCTTGTCCCAGGCAGACGAGCCTTTGCATGAACACCCACCTGCCATTCAAGGTAAAACAGCATTAATTGGTATATGGAGGAAATCAAAAACACATTCATTGCAATGAGTCACAGTCTAACACAAAGTTATTTGACTTTTTTTCTGCATAATTAGAGAACACATTCCAGAGACCCTATCAACACCCAAGACCCTCTACACATCAGGGAAGAATGCAGAGTAAATATATATATATATATTTTTTTTTTAAAAAAAGCCAATTTCAGTCATTATTGAGGTATTGGAAATCCTTGTGTACCAGCTTCATGCACTGTCATGGTAGCAAATGCAACTTACCAACTTCACCTTTCTCAGCTCCAGTGAGCTTGTCCCAGGCAGACGAGCCCCAAGATGCTTGGGGTGAACACTCACCCAACATTCAAGGTAAAAAAAAAAAAAAAACATTAATAAAACAAAGAATATTTATTACAATTGACCCTTCGAATGGAGTTCTATTGACAGGCGATCTGACCAATCAAAATACGCCTAAACCATTTTTGTCAGACAAAGCAGTCAGAAGAGTTAGTAGATTTACATTGGAGGATTTGAACTTGAAAAACAGAGTGTACTGACATCTTTCCACAGTTAAAACAACACTCCTCCTTATATTCGTTCATGTTTTTTTGATGTTATAAATTAACTAGAAAGAAGATATAAGTTATTGCGCTGCATGTGAGCTGTGAATGGGACTAAAACAGAAATACTTCAGAGGCTTTATCATTATTATTGCTGGAAGACTAATTCATATCTTGAGAATACTTTTACCGTTATATCTTAAAAATATAATATATTGTCCATCCCTACAATCACTGCACATAAAAGACAACCTCACACTAATTCAACATTTTCTGTATAATCCATTAGAGAATGCATTTTCTGTCCTGAGACCTTCAAATTCCAAGCAAGGAAGAACACCACGTAAGTTATGAGTCTTGTCTCACACATAGCAGCAGTAGAACGAGTACCTAATGTCATGATCTAAGAGTGAGCTTCTCTCACGCAGAGCACCAACAGGATGCTTGGCATGAACACCCACCTGCCATTCAAGGTAAAACAGCATTAACCCATTTAATCCCAAATTTCTTCTTGCAACTTGAGTACATGCATTTTACTCCTTAGACCTCCCTAACACTCAAACAATATGCCTTTTTTGATTTTATGTTGGTTAAGTTAGTGAAATATTAGGTTTTATACTCGTCACAATAGTGACCGGTGGGAAACAACATAGTCAGAATTCATTCAAATTCTTCAATTAGACCTATTGAGACAATTCATTACAAATCATCCAATATCTCGTTTTGTCATTTCGTGAAGGCTTAGTGGGTGAAAAGGTTGTCATGTACAAAGTTACACCCTGGAGGAACTTCTGCTTGTTCGGCTAGACCCCTATGGGCTAGACCATGTCTATGTCAAATGGGCCGTTTCACCCTGGTACTCCCTATCTGAGCCATCACTATCACAGTCACTTTCAATTGGGGGTGGGGGGAAGGGGGTCATGCACGTCTAGAAGGTCCAACACATTGAACGTTTCTGGGATACTCATAACTACACTGAACAAAATTATAAATGCAACACTTTTGTTTTTGCCCCCATTTTTCATGAGCTGAACTCAAAGATCTAAGACCATTTCTATGTACACAAAAGGCCTATTTCTCTCAAATATTGTTCACAAATCTGTCTAAATCTGTGTTAGTGAGCACTTCTCCTGTGCCAAGATCATCCATCCTCCTCACAGATGTGGTATATTCAGTGTAGGATTGCTAATACCTGCCAATGCCAGCCAATACCTGCGTTTTCAATTGAAGCACTGTTATCCTGTTGTACTACCGGTCACAATTTGGGACCGTAAACAAATTTGCAAGTCTTATGAGCAAAATATTTATGCAGGAGTATAATTCTCAAAATATATCAGTAGTAGACCCTTTAAAGAATATATGTACAAAATATAATAGTTCTATCTGTAAATTAACATGTTTTATATACTACTTTTTTGTAGTAGTCTGAGGAAGAAATCTTCTTCTAGATGTGCAAGCAGGAAGTGAACTGATCTGGTCATGTGACCTTTCACACTAGTCACATGACATTAATTGATTTTAATCAAGACAATCTATGTTGTCATTTAAAAGTTGAATTTCTTGCCCAAAGTCAATAACATTTTTAGAGCTTCCAGAAATGAGAAAAAAGTTGCGGGCACAATTGGTCACAAAACCGGTGGGATTAAACGGGTTAATTGGTATATGGAGGAAATCAAAAACGCATTCATTGCAACGAGTCACAGTCTAACACAAAGCAATTTGACTTTTTTTCTGCATAATTAGAGAACACATTCCAGAGACCCTATCAACACCCAAGACCATCTACACATCAGGGAAGAAAGCAGAGTAAATATATATATATATATATATATATATATATATATTTTAAAAAAAGCCAATTTCAGTCATTACTGAGGTATTGGAAATCCTAGTGTACCAGCTTCATGCACTGTCATGGTAGCAAATGCAACTTACCAACTTCACCTTTCTCAGCTCCAGTGAGCTTGTCCCAGGCAGACGAGCCCCAAGATGATTGGCATGAACACCCACCTGCCATTCAAGGTAAAACAGCATTAATTGGTATATGGAAGAAATCAAAAACACATTCATTGCAACGTGTCACAGTCTAACACAAAGCAATTTGACTTTTTTTTCTGCATAATTAGAGAACACATTCCAGAGACCCTATCAACACCCAAGACCCTCTACACATCAGGGAAGAATGCAGAGTAAATATATATATATATATATATATATATATATTTTAAAAAAAGCCAATTTCAGTCATTATTGAGGTATTGGAAATCCTTGTGTACCAGCTTCATGCACTGTCATGGTAGCAAATGCAACTTACCAACTTCACCTTTCTCAGCTCCAGTGAGCTTGTCCCAGGCAGACGAGCCCCAAGATGCTTGGGGTGAACACTCACCCAACATTCAAGGTAACAAACCATTCGCTAGCTAGTACATGCAGGAAACACATACACTGCCCATGAATAACAGTCTAACACAAGGAAATGTAAAATGTTCTATATAATCCATCAGAGGACACAATCTCTGAACTGAGACCCGCAAGTACCCACCAAGCAAGAACACAGAGTAAGTTATTTGTTTTTTAAAGAAAAAAAAAAAGACTCATCTCATTTACATACATTACAAAGACTCATGTAATGTAACTTTTTGAGATTACATTTTAATTATCTGTGGCTGGCTACATTAACTGTTTAGATTAGTCTTAAAAGTTTGTCATCTAGTTATTTTCTTCAAGCAGGTCCTAATTTGTTTAAGTCAGTTAAATAAAGAGGTAGACTGGTATGATTGGAATTGGAAAAGTAAAACTATACTTACCCCTTGGTTAACTGCAAATAAACTTGTTATAAAATAACATTTTAGTTAATTGAGGGTGGATGAGAGACGAATAAAGTAAATATGTTAGCCGAATGACTCATGTAACATTAACGTGAGTTAGCCGGTTAGCCAGAGAACTACACAATATAAAACTACATATTTTGAACACCCAGTAAAAAATATATACATCATTAAATAATCATACTAAGCGATAAACTGGATACTGTCATCTTTATAACTTTGCAAAAAGCTGCATTACACATGTCAAAGGGAATATTCGGAAATGCATAGAACATTTAAAATATGATCTCAAAATCTACAGAGGGGTTCGGAAATCTGGTCTGGAAAAGTATGGAATTTTGAAAATGTGTAGGAACGCTGTTAAAGGGATACTCTACTTTTTTGGAAAAAGGCTTTTACATCTCCCCCAGAGTTAAACTGTTGAGTTTTACCGGTTTTGAATCCATTCAGCCGATCTCCGGTTCTGGCAGTACCAGTTTTAGCATAGCTTAGCATACATCATTGGCATCATTGGCTAGGAACTATACTCTCATTCCTGCGTAATAATCAAGACACTTTACTGCCGTACCATGAGTGCAGCAGGCGTAATGATATGCCGCAGCGCCTGAAAATAGTGCCCAGCTTCCAACGTGACCGGGACAAGTTTGTGTAGTCATTACGCCTGCTGCACTCATGGTACGGCAGTAAAGTGTCTTGATTATTACTCAGGAATGAGAGTATAGTTCCTATCCATATCAGCCTAGAAAATTGCAACTTTACATTTTCCGTCTGTCTTAGTGTACGATGTAACTACAGAAGACTCAAGTTTTAAATAGGAAAAATATTGAAACACTTTGGTAATTTTTTTGGGAGAAATGCTAATGGTCTTGTGCACTTCAATGATGTATGTTAAGCTATGCTAAAAGTGGTACTGCCAGAACCGGAGATCGGCTGAATGGATTCAAAAACTCTGGGGGAGTTGTAAAATAAGTCTATTTCCAAAAAAAAGTGGAGTATCCCTTTAAGAACTTTTTGTTCTTGCAGGTGCTTCTGGTGTGAGTCGATGGAGTTGCATCTCTGATCAATGTACACGTACGTTAAATTGAAGTTTTAAATTTGTAAAATGTAAATTTTTAAGTTTAATAAAGATACTCGCCCAGATAAACCTACTGTATTGCAGCTGTTGAGAGGGTGATTCTGGAGACACTGCATGAATTGGACATGAAGATGAATCACCTGACTTCAGTAGTCCAGTCCCTTGCAGGCCGTTCCAATGTTCCAGTGCTGGTGCAGGACAGTGAGGATGATGTCTTTCCTCTCACATCCATGGAAGATCTAGATAATCTGGAAAGACGATTATCTGAAAGAGGGATGATGAAAAAGATGGTAAAAATCGTTGACATTTGTAGGTTTAACAATTGTAATGAAGAAAATTATGTCCAGTACATTATTTGTGTTTTGTTTGTTTCCAATATTATCTTTATTTTTTTAAGGTGAACAGATTATCCATCAGTGGAGGACATACACTGAAAAAAACAGTATGGAGAATCTGTTCCAAGGTCTTTGGTCCTGTAGCCAAACAACTGAACTGGTGCGGAAGGGGACAAAAGCGGGGGATAATGAAAACAAATATAGGATCACTCTTAATAGGTATGTTCGCGTCGTGCCTAACGCCCTTCAACCGTTAACTTACTTATTCACAATACTGCACAGCCTCTCTTACCAAATTGTTTACAATATATATATATATATATATATATATAATATAATATATATATATATATATATATATATATATATATATATATTATATATATATAAATGCCATGTGCTGATTAAACGGTGTAAAATGTTGTATTACATGAGCGTTAGATATGGAAACATTTGATTCGACATGATTCGGGCATTCATTAGGTAAAACGCAGCAAGTGGTGAGAACCGTTGAATTCTAGATAATGCACGTTTACAGTAATTTATTCTTAATATTTTACAGCAAGTGTGTCGTCAGTTATTACTCTTTTCAATTTAAAGACCAGTTTGTTAGAACTTAAGACAACAAACCACAAAATCAAACGTTAATGCAAACGCCATGATTAAACAAAAGAAATAGCCTAGCCTATTCGTTGCAACCTTAATCAGGTTAGAACTTTATTCATTAACTTTACTTGATATAAAATTTATATTTGACTGACCATATTAATAACAATTAATCAGATTAGCCACGTACCTAATTTTCCCACTGGGACAGACGTCTTCCACGCGTGTGCTGAGGATCTTTGACAGCACATGCGCACTGCGCAGTAGCCTAGTTCAAAAGAGTCGATTTCCTGAATTTGAACCATATATGGAGTTGACGAGTAGGCTACGAAATTTTTGTTGTTCAATGTATTATTATTATTGGACATCGAACGTCTCAACCAAATTGGTCGTGATCTTTCGCACCTCTCTCTCATTTCTTTTTTCTTTATTCTTTTAGAATAATATAATTAATTTTGGACCCTCTGGCACGGCGCCAGGATTCCAGGTTTGGATGGGCCAGACCAATTGTAGGTGGGCCTTAAACTAAAAACGTTATCCAATCACTGTTTAACCTAATAAAAATTACTGACTAATATACGTAGGCTATACATAATATAAATTTTAATAGCTTAATGCTCTTTAAATATTTTGTTGCAATGTTAAAAAGTTTCGGTGCATATATATGGAGTCAGGACGGACCTATCCGCGATCGCTCTCCTTGGTTCTGACCAAAAGAAGAGTGCTTTGTAATCTCCATTACGCATCATACCTGCATTGCTGCGTTTCCCGATAAAAGAAAAAGCGGTGTTCTTTATAAAAGAAGCACTTCAGAAATAGTTGAAATTGCATTTATTAGGACTCATGGAATAGGCACAGGCGCTGGCGCCCTCCTAGCAACGGCGCTGGTCGCGCTATCTGCGCTAGTCGCACTATAGAGGGTGGCAGAGATGTGCTAGGTGATGTGGATCTCAGCTCTCCTCTCCTTCATCTCCTGCTTGCAGCGATGACTCAGAGACTGTACGTGCGCGTTTTTAAGGTACCTAAACAATGACTGTTGCAACATTGTCCTTTACTGGAAATTATTTTCACACTTTCACAAGCTCATGATAAGCGCTGAAGCTGCAATATTTCTGGAGACATTGAGTGGGTAAAACATTATTTTGACCACTTGAGTTTTGTTTTGTAGAAAGACTTTTTATTTTATTTTTATTTTTTAAAGATTTTCGTTTTGTAGCCTATAAATTGTATCTAAATTGCAAATATATAGCAGACAATGTAATAAGGCGCCGGCACGATCACTTGCATTGCACGACAACTGGAGCATGTTTCCGCCACAGAGTGAAAAATAAAAAATGTAATTGCGATTTTTTTAATCTCACAATTCTGACTTTTTATCTCAGAATTACGTGATATAAAGTGGCAATTGCAGGTTAACTATAAAGTCAGAATTGCGTGATATAGGCCTAAAGTCGCAACTGTGTGTTATTAAGTCAAAATTGCATAAAGTGCGAGAAATATACTTTTTTTTTCACAGAATTCCATGTTTATATCTCGCAATTCTGACTTTATAATACGCAATTGGGATATATAAAGGCAGAATTGAATGATATAAAGTCGCAATTGCGTGTTACAAAGTCAGAATTGAATTGTGAGATAAACTATTCTGGGGTAAAATAAATAAATAAATAAATAAATAAATAAATAAAAGAAGCAATTGCGACTTTATTTCACTCAATTCTGACTTTATAACACGCAATCGCGGCTTTATTTCACGCAATTCTGATTTTATATCTCGCAATTCTGAGGAATAAAGTCAGAATTGTGAGATGTAAACTCGCAATTGTGAGATAAAAAGACGCAATTATCTTTTAAAATGTTTATTCTATGGCGGAAACAAGCTTCCATATAGGCTATAGCCTTTAAGCAGCCTATAATTAAATTAATATAAAGGGGCGATTTGCCCACTAATGGCTTAAATGAACAACTTCGACTAGGGGGGGGGAAATAGTCGGAGGCCTTATTCCACATATCTTCGAAGTTCGAACCAGCAGGCCATTCTACACATGCTCTGATCGGAACAACCCCGAACACTCTGCTGAACTTGCGCAGAAACATCAAAATAGACATAACCAGCTTTTTAATTTTTTTTAACCTAAACATTTAGACTAGCCTATTTTAGCACAAATTATGAGCTTATTGGCGATTTTTGAATAATTCTTGACAAAACATTTTTGAAGAAATGTTTTGGGTGGGCCTGTTGAAAAGTGGGTGGGCCTAGGCCCGTCAGGCCCACCCATAACGCCGTGCCCAAGAGTCTGAAACGTGACAATAAAGCGAAGTTTAAAGTTCCTAATGCAGAATTTCAGCACCACTGGAAATGAAATCAATCAAAGAAAAAGCATAATTATTATTTTTTTCGTCTAGGATGAGGGTCTATTTGTTTTTCACCTATGTTGATTATGAAAAAAATGAACAGATGGCCAATATATATCGGGAGACATGGTCAGAGATGATTTTGGCCAATTAATTAAGTTTGATTTGTAGAAAGCCTTTATTTAAGGTGAATTTCGTTTTGAATAAATTGTGATACATTAAATACATAAATTTTAATACATTTTTCATCAAACATGGATTTAATAAATAAGAAGCTAATAGCAGATTTCGGGGCGCGGTCACTTGCATATGCACTGGAGCATTTTAAATATAGATTTTAAAAATATAAATATATAAAATATATAAATTATATTATTATTATTTATATAAATTATATAATTTGTATAGGCTAATAATATATATATATATATATATATATATATATATATATATATATATATATATATATATATATATATATATATATATATATATATATATTTAAACAGAAAACATTAATTTTAAAGTGTCATAATATTTCACAATATTACTAGGTTATTTTATTTTTAATTTTTGGGCTGCATTTATTTGGCTGAGCAGAAGAGACTTTAAAAACATTTAAAAATGTTCCTTTGAACGGCAGTGTGTTGCAAACATATTGCTTAAGTCCTTGCCCAAACTCATAAGAACCCAGTAAAATCTTAGCTATTTATATTTATATATTTTATTTCTATTTATATTTTGAAAAAAAAAATCTATATATATAGCCTATATATATATATTTAGATTTTTGTTAAATTGATTTGATTTTACCTTTAACACACAGGAGCCGCAATGAAGAATCCTATTCTTCCATCGCCAACAGAAGCAGAGGCTGAAAAGCACGTAAAGGATTATCTCCGCTTGGCTCCAGGGAGAACGCCCTCTTAAAAGCCACGTTGTGTTCTTTTGTATTGTTTGTTAGAGATTTTGAATAAAATTTAATAAATCAATGGTTATTTTCAAACACTAATAAAAAACATTCAAATCATAGACAACTGTTGTGTGCTTTCATTCTGAGTGAAAAATGCGTGTACTCATGTGTAGACACAATTAATTGGTGTAGCTGTAGCCTAGTTTTTATCAATGGACGTGAGAGAACGTCGTCTAATTAAAAACGACATCTATGCAGCATCTATCAGATGTCTAACAGACATAAGATTCTAATTGTTAACGTCTCCAATACATCCAATGGATGTCATTTGAATGTCTGATAATGACGTCTATGCGACGTCTTCCAGATGAGCAAACGCCCTTAGAATTACGTCTCCCAGATGATAACGACGACGTCGCACAGATGTCTGTGCGACGTGCGTGTGCTATCTGGGTATATATATTGCGCAGCATTTGGTGTGTACAGTTCTAATTTAAATTTTGGTGTTCCACTTTGCAAATACAACAACCGTTCATTTTTTGTTTTGCAAAATTACGGGATAAAAAAGGAAAAACGAATGGACACAAAAGTAGGCCTACAATGACCGTTTGGACAGAATGCGATAGTTATTTATTAAATTCATAAAAAAGAAACAATAATTACAGGAATAGCCTACCTAAACCTCAAAGAAATGCCACAATCAAGACATCGGAGCAGAAATGAGGGAGAAACACCCAGAAACTCCTGGCTATATGCCGTTCGCAAGAGGGAAAAAAAGACGTTTTAGTCGCATAACATCGGTTAATCATTTAACCATCACGCCGTCATTTCGCAATAGTTTTTACTCAGTCTACATGTTCTTGACTGCAAGACTGTCTTTGTCATGAAGTCTGTCTTTGTCTCAACTGTCATGTTCTTTGACTCTAGACTACAAGCAATGTTAATAAATGCCAATTTATAGTGTGTTTTAGAGTGCTGTCATTTATGTAGGCTAAGGTCCTTTTTGAAGTTTTTATTTTATATTCGTCTCTTATTTATTTGGTTTTATCTTATTTAAACTTTGTGTAATTTATTTAGGCCTATTTTATTTTCTTATTCGTTAAAAAACGTTTTATGGTTCTTATTTGTTTGGGCCCACAGTTTGCCGATTTTCACTTTTTTCAGCCTATGCATGGGGGTATTTTTATTCATTCGTTATGCTAATAAAAGTTCTGTCTAAAAATACAGTTTTATTGTCAGCGAGTTTTTCTTTTTTTTTTTTTTGTCCATTCAAGCAATTGACGCTGAATTGCCAATTGACGCTTATTTCGAAAGTGAAAGTAGCCTAAACGCGCACGCATTTAAAAGCTATTTAACTCCCCCGCCCCGCCCCCCACGGTGACACCGGGATTACCGGTGTTGTCACACGTCGATTAACCGGTGGAAAATTTTCCTCACCGCGGCAACCCTACTTACAACGTTAAAAAATAATCCATATACTAAGAGAGTTGTAATTGCGCCTGTTCTGCCTGCCGCCATCTTGGTAATGATTTCGATCTCCTCGTGAGACTTTGCCGCTAGAATCATCAATAACTAGGGCACATGCAACCGGATTCTCAGTGGGTGTTACACTGAGTGAGAAAAACCTGTTTAGTGTTGTAATCGGAAAAGAAAAGTAGTGTTTTGTCCCACTGTAATACTTAAAGTGTTGGACTGCAAACAGAACCACAACAAGATCCCGTCTAGTCCCGTCCCGTTCGGCCTTGTTGAACACTTTACTGTAATAGGCCACAACTCGCTCTCCCCCAACCCCCGCCTGAGAGGAAACCACCCCCATACCCCCGTCCCATTTCCCTGGTTACTGGCTAGCTTAGGACACTGACGAACTAAATATCCAGTCTACCCACAACCCCAACAAATCCTTGATCGTGTGCGGGGACGTTGATCAGGTTGCAGTGCCACTGCGCAAATTAATTCAGTAATCTCAGAAACCCAGGTGGCCTTTCGCTTAGCCTCTCCCCCACGTCCGTAGACCTCACCGACACAGATTTGCACTGTCTCTTGTCCGGCATGCAAGTTCCCCAAACAATCTCCCTCTCCAAAGCCATCTCCAAGGCATCCTGCTGGGTTTAAGGGTGGGCTAGTTGTGTCTGTCTACGGAGCTCCACAGGGGTAAGGGCCTGTATAAATTGGTCTCTCGCAAGCTCCCCTTGACCTGACATGACATGTGGGCATATGCTCGTTGAGTTAAATTTTCAATATCATTTGCCAGGACTCTCAGTTGCTCTCCTGGCTACTTGCGTCTATTACTCAATTCAGAAAGCAGGAGCCATGGCTGCTCAAATTGCCCAAAACACCATCTCAGTTTCCCAACAAGTGCATTATAATTGTGTCTATCTTCACAGGGTTAAGCAGTAACAACCAGTTCAGAGCATCACCTGTGAGACACATAGCCAATTAAAGAGCTTTAGCGGCGGGCCAGTTTGCAGCATGAGCCAACAGTTCAAACTGTGAATGAAAAGCTTCCCAGTCAGCTTTACCTGAGAAATTTGGGGAGTTTTACTGCCACCGTAGTCGTGGCAGCGAGGACACCACCATGTTCATTCACGTCGGAAAGCAGCGTCATGTCTGTTTATATCTCGTTCTTCAGATGAACAGCCCACACAACCAGAACACATAGCACATGAAAGAAAATACATGCATCTAGATCGCACCTGATATTGAACATAAACAGTCTTTAGACTTGCTACACTATTATTTATTTTGCTTTAATCTCAAAATCACGTGGGGTGAATTTGTTACTGCTTTGATTTGAGCCGATGTTTTTTTTCCATGACCACAGATGCCTTGAACTTTTAAATAAAACAATTCAGATGTTTCTTGTTTTCATTTGTTTGGTTTTTAAGAAAACTTTGGAATATCTTCTTAACTGGTAATCATTTCATAATTATTTTTCTGTATTCCCAATATTTTTGTACCCTTTTAATTTTTTTTTTTTTCAAAATCTCTTTAACAAAAGCCAGACCCTCAATGACATGATATTTTTCCATGAAGTTCAATGGTGGGAAATCAAACAGAATAATAATTGCTGCATTAGTATGCTTTGTATTTTTGGTTGGTTTGACTAAAATAGTTTGTTTGAAGAATTTACAGAACACACCAAGTTGTAATAAATGTACACAAATTACATAAATTATTCTTAAACTGAAACTCTCATGCAAGCAGACTGCCAATCCCACATTTATTTCCAACCTTTTAGAGTCCATCCTGTTAACTTTTCTACCATAAATAATCAAGCTATGATTAATAAAGTGCTGCATATTCCTGAAAGTCGAGTACTCCAGAAATACAACACTTAACTGTTTATTTGACTTAATAAACTCAAAATGTAGTCTACTCTGTTAGGAATGATCCAAATACTGTATAACGTTATGTGAAAAGGAAGGATGTATTGCTCTATTGGCTGCATGTGGATCTGAACTGTACCTCACAGTCCAGCACATGTAATATATTGATTCATTAGCATACTGTTATATCAATTCGAGCCTGGAATAACACTTGCTTTTGTCCTGCTCATTCAACAGGAAGTAATCTGTCGACTTGTTTATGAATGAACTGTGTGTTCCTTCCTCTATTGCCCTCAAGCTTAGGGACACAGTGTCAGTAATAAAAAATATATTGCAAAATATGAAGAGCTATTTTCCAAAATGCCAAATCGCTAATCGCCGAACCTATTTTTAGCCTAAACGCGATAAATCCTCTCGACAGAATATCAGAATTCGCTGAGCTTTCTACGCAATCCAACATAGCGGCGCTCTGAACAGAGGTTTGTTCATTAATTCCTCAAAATTAGTCCTTTAAACTGTGATAACACGTTTGATGGCCTTGATGAGTCAGTGAGACCTACACCTGATGACCTACACGATCTGATGATAAATTGTAACTATTTTTATAAAAAAAAAAAAAAAAAACAAGGATAATGTTTTCGTTTGTGATGCGGTAACACGTTCATGTAACCAGAGGGTGGCGAACTGGCGATGCCAATATTGCATCTCAACTCTCAGACAACAGAAGAAGATCACACCTGTCTCACACCAGAGCATGTGAGCGTAGTGGTAATATTTCCTCCAGAGCTGAGAGCGCATTTCTGAAGATTATGCAAAACGCCCGTGACATATGCCTATGTGAAATAAGTAGGGCTGCCCTTGCACGACTCAATTTTCTTTTCTAGTCGACTAATAGTAGTTCATTTAAGCCATTAGTCTAATCACATATTTATATTGATTTAATTACTTAAATATATATGGGAGAGAAACCATAATGAGCGTTTTCGTAATTGCCTATTCCGCATC
The DNA here is from genome assembly GCA_036326025.1 of Chrosomus eos. Classification (NCBI taxonomy): domain Eukaryota; kingdom Metazoa; phylum Chordata; class Actinopteri; order Cypriniformes; family Leuciscidae; genus Chrosomus; species Chrosomus eos. Next base: position 24,469,371 of record CM070819.1, read on the forward strand.
TCAACGCACACGTAAAGCTTGCCACAAAGAACCGCAAAAGTAATGATTATGCTTGAAATATTTTAATTGTTTATTAATAAACTAGTGTTTTCTGTCAGTGGCTGCAAAGATAAGCGTCTAGAGAGAAATGCACACTTCATACGAATTCGCCTACATAAGCAGAGAGCAGCCCATTTCTTGTTATTTTTAATTGTTTTGTTTAAAAGTAGACATTTCAAGCTTTATAGATATACTTCTCAGGTCTGTGAGGCAAGTAGCTTATGGAACCAAAGTTTCGGTTCATTTATGAGACGCTCCAGTTCACGCGCAGGCGCCTCCGTGTCCTGATTATATTATGTGTGCTTCTTATTTATTAATCCAGTCAATTTGTTGATGAAACATTGATTAAAATGAATACAATTTATACACAACGAAATTCACTTTAAAGAAAGGCTTTCTACAAAACAAAACTTAATAAGTGGTCAAAATCATGTCTGATCCATTTCAAATGTTTTCAGATATATTGGGCATCTTATGATCATATCTTACTCATCTCATGCGGTTCCCTTTTCAAATAATCTATATAGATGAAATTAAAAAAATAACATTATATTATTAAACAAATATGAAAAGTATGTTATTTTTTTTTATTTTTTTACTTATATTTAAGCGTCACACCGCTCACATGCTCTGGTGTGTGTCCTATACATGCATGTGTGCGTTCATTGAATATCGTTATCATTATTTAATATTTTTAATAATTCGTTTTTAGATGCATATGTAGTGGACAAATTGGTCCTACTTGTTACAGGTTTGACACTTTACTAAAAATGACTCATATTCTCATGATTCATTTTCAGACTCATGATTTATATTAATTTATAGTATGAGCCCCTGATTATATGTTACATGTTCTCTTGTTTGTTTGTTTGTTTTTAAAAAAGAAAGACAAACCATACATTTTTGGAAGAAAAAAAAATGGATTTATAGCGTTTTGAAATAAAATGGATGGATTAATAGCGTTTTGAGGGGAGGGGGGGGGGGTGTTAACTTTGAATTTATCATAAACAATATTGTTGTTTGATTTAATCTTTGATCATTGTTTAGCATGTTCACACTGAGCCAAAAAAAAAGTAACTGGATAAATTGAATATTCACAAAATGTGTGGGTCTAGGTAAAAAATAAAATTTTCCTGAAAACTATTGAAATGGATTTATAGTTTTGGAAAAGAGCTCCTCATATGTATGTTTATATAACACGTTTGCATTAGTAGGTGTAAAAAACACAATAAAACATTTTATTTTCCTTAAATAATATTTATTATTTGTATTATTGCATGTGACTCTTTTGCAACACAAACAAAAGCAATATATATCTAGAATATTTTCAATGATCTCTTAACAGCATAACAATAAACAGTATGTGATATTTGTACAATGGAAGACAGCTTGTTCAATCAAACCTGGCAAATATTGAAAATATATTAAACCTTTGATACATAAAAACAATAGATATATATTTTTATACTTAGATTCAAGATATTCAAGAACACTGTTGAATATATATATATATATATATATAGAGAGGAGAGAGAGAGAGAGAGAGAGAGAGAGAGAGAGAGAGAGAGAGAGAGAGAGAGAGAGAGAGAGAGAGAGAGAGAGAGAGAGAGAGATTTGTTTCATAAAGAAAAATAAAATAAGTTTTAAAAGTTGGCAGAATGAAATGTACAGACAGCATGAATTCAATATATCTGTAAAATGTTTTAACAAATATATTAACATAATATGTATACATTTGGTTCCACTTTGTAAACTAATCTGATTAGTAAGAATATACAAAGGGTGAATGAATGTTACCCAAGAAGCAATACCTTCCAGAAGAATGAGTACCATTACCTCAAGTAATTACATAATAAAGTAGCATTGTGTCATGTGTCACACTTATTTAGGACTTTAAACATAAAATTACAAAAAAGCATTAACATGTCTATATCAGTGCTATACATGTGGTTTTAGATAAGGGTTTTATTAAGTTTTGAACAAATCACGTTCCACAAATGCAATGCGTAGTATCTTGCATTTTTTTATTTGTTTAGCAGTTTGCGTAGGAGGAGACGTATCTTAAATGACATGAAAATGTTAAGCTGATCACATTTTTGTATTTAGCCTAGATCACAACATTCAGGGAAAAGCAGAGAACAGCTAAAATTACTCCTGTTGTGATCATTTTTCTGCCCCACTAATCTGTTCACTCATACTGTCTAAGTGGGTTTTGTGCTCTACATTCAGATGTGTCATGTGTTACAATCTAGTTGAATGAGACATCACTGCGATATTATCAACACAGAGCCTTTGTGAACATATTAATTGTCACCAACTATTAAACTGTGGTCAAGTAGTGATGCACAGAAAGGAATAGAAATTCAAGTCCAAATTCTGGACCCACACATCTAAAAAACTGAAAGTGCTCATTTGAAATAAGCCTTTGTCTGGAAAAACTATAAATTCTGTTAATAATATTTTTTAAGTGATTAACTTCCATTTACTCTTTCTGCTTCAGCCGAAGGTGGTGTCTTATGGCATTTTCTGTGGTCAAAATTCCTGTGGCTTTCCATGGCTACGCAAATGGAAAATAGTCACTGTTACCATGTATTACTGTAAAATGCAATTCTTGAGGCAGAGGAACAGGAAATGGCCATGTTTTACGCAACAACGTGAGAAAGTGACAATGAATCTGAGGAAACATAGGATTTAAAGGTTGACCATATTTGGTCATAAATATAATATATACTATTATAAAGTTTAGTTATTAAATATTATCTGCAATAACCACCTCTGATTACATGGTGAGACACTCTGAATATCAAAAGTGGACTCTTATATAGCAACTTACTATGTTTTTATTTAATAAACTAAATATCTAGAAAAATAGAGTGTATACAATAAATATCACATATTTTGATATTTTCTCATTGTTTAGGTCCAGATAAGTAGTCGCAATTTTGCGCACAGAGAGAGTAAGGCTTTGGATTGGTCATGTGACAACAATCAATTTGAGGAAAACATAATTAGGAATTCTTTATCTCTTCAAAATTACATACAAAGTTAAGTACAAGTCTTTTTCTGAGAAAGGACTTGTAAAAATATTTGAGTCATTTAAAATGACTAAAATACCACAGTTGTAGCTATTCATGGGATAGGGGAATAAGAACAGTTGTCTATGTCAGGTAAATGAAGATTACATATTTCAGGGTAAAATATATTCCAATCATTGTTCTGAATTTAAAGAAAAAACTAAAAGTGTTCACATCAACAACAATAATAATTAGAAGTTCAAACATACAAGTGGCATGTATGTTTCGTGACTCTTGTTACCAACAGAGCAGCAGCTTTGTAGATCCTGAAAAATGGTGCAGGAGTAGTAAATTAAAGTGGCCTCACTAGGATAATCATAACCCAGCCGTCGGACGTTCAGCTTTAGGATGAGTTGCAAAGGTCACAGTTCATTTACAGCAGCATAGTCAAGACCAGACCAGTCCAGTTACTGGTTGAGCTTCCACTTTCCCTCAGTACCAGGAGGAATAACCTCTGCTTCTTGCTCAATCTGAAAGTAAGGGGGTGAAAAAAAGAGAAGATATCTTTAAAGCTCCATTTGAAACAAAAAATTATAACCACAAGCAACAATGAGAATGAAAAACTGTTGAGAAAAACTGTAGCTGCACTGTAGTACAACCCCTGACATCAAATCATCTTAAACATTATCCAGCAGCCTTTTACAACTGAACCCGTTAAAAAAATGGGTTAGAGCAATCAGAGCCAAAACACTATTAACACCCGTATGTACTCACAACAAAGATATTTTTCTTTCCTGGCTCAGTACGAAATACCTTTTGACACTTGTGTTTTCTAAAATAAAACATGCGCATACACAGAAAAAAACACATATTTTATTTGGATGGCATTATTAAATCATTATTAAAATGTACCTCCCTTTTTATGAAATTTTTTAGTGACAGCTCCAGACCAGCATGAGTGATTAACCCATGATGCATATTCATATTTAAACCTCTCTCAGATAAGCGAGGGAAAGGGTATCATGTCAGGAGGAATGGAGCTAGCAGCAGTCTTAACCGTCTACTGTCCACAGATGGGCTAATCCTGATATAATTCCCTGATAATCTCATTGGAATTATAGTCACAGACCAAAGAAATGGAGGAAATCTCAGGGTATTTCTTTGCTAGGTCTTGGGTGATCCTGAAGAGTATGAATTACATAATCTGACAACTGACTGTAAAATGATGGCAAAGCACTTCATACTTAATTTACATGAAAGGAGGCGAATGGGAGATAAAATGCAGACAGTGATAATGGCTGGAGCAAAGATGATGATTACAAATAACATGTGTAAGATTTAAAGCTGCAGTAGGGAGTTTTGAGAAAATGTTGACTTCGCCTGAAAATTTAAACAAGCACAACTTACAGGGCCCACCCCCTTGCTCTCTGCTGCGCTACCCTCCCTCCACAGCTCGTCATCGGAGCCTGTCGTGAACGCGCAGGCTAGTAAACACACCGATGACGGCGGATTGAAAGTTATATGGCACATTCACTAATAGGGACTAAACATCAACAATATGCTTTACATTGACTATGGCCTGCCCATACTTTGACTACAAACTTAAGTTTGGTACCAATTGGTCCTAAATCATTATGTATTTTGCAATACATGTAACTTTATAACGTTGCACTCTTTATACTTCACTCTATACGTTATAAATAGCTAGTAAGATATTTTTAATATAACGGTAACTAACGTTACAGTATGTAAGTAATTCTAGCGATATTTAATGCTAGATAAGGTGTGCTAGTACATTATTTTAGCAACATGACAAGCCAGTGAATTTAGCAGGTTTCAATTGTTGCTTAGCAGAGAGAGTGCGTGACATTTTATCATGTTATGTGGCTAGAGTTTTGAAACCGAGTCAATGGGCTCTGTCTAATTCTTTCTTTTTCGCTTGTTTATCGTCATCGGTCTTTTTCCTTTTACCTCTTTGTTTTATGAGCAGGTGTCACTCGAGAACTGGCAGTTTAGGTTGTTTCTCCGTCATAAGCACAGCTGCAGCTCGCCGGCAATCTTGAGTTTGAACGACGGTACGCACTCGCGCTGTGCAAGAGAGGGTGTGATCAGCGCGTACACGAGCGTGATTGACACTGCTAAGACATTCCTCCTGGCTCTGATTGGTTGTTTCTGACGGGAGCGTTGTATTTCTGCAAATGGCAACAGGACCACTGGGAAGAGCCAGATGAGCTTGATTTTTACACAGATTATCTGTCTTATATTCTACTGTCAGGACATAATGACAGTTTTAACAAATATGTAAAAAATATTTTTACCTACAGCAGCTTTAATATTTGTTTCTTGAAGCAAAATAGAACATTAGCCCGTAATCCTTCAAGAATAATGTGGACTTCTCAAGAGGACGACTTCTTCAGGAATGTTTAATACACGTGCTTCAAGATAATGTGGAGTGAGATTATATAGTCAAGGATAGAGACGTGGAATCTGTTTAAAAGACTATAAGACTAAGGCCTTGTCCACACGGACACGGGTATTTTTATAACTGGAGTTTTTCCTCCAGCGTTTTAAAAAAAATCCCGTCCACACATGCTCGGTCTCGGTCTACATGAAAACGCAAAAACACGCTATAAACCGCGGTCAAAAGCATGCCACACCAGCAGGCGGCGGTATAACCCTAACCGTAAAGCCACGTTGGCCAATCAGAAGCCTAACAAAAAGTTATTACTGGTTCCTGTAGGCGCAAATCTGACGTCAAACACAGCGGATAACGGCGCACACTCTGACGTCGCAAGGCAAAAACCCCGGTTTCACTGTCTAGTGTCTACACGACAACACTGTAACCGGCGTTTCTGAAAATCATCACCCCGGCAGGGGTTTTCAAAAATGTTCGGTTTCAGTGACCTGATACTGCGTTTCCGTGTGGAGGAACGGCTGAACCGCGAAAAAAAAAAAAACACTATTATAAAAATGGTCCCAGGGTGGATAAATCTGAAAACGACACCCTTGCGTTTTCGTGTGTACACCCAATCCGTATATTTTGTGAAACGATGATGTCATCACCCCATGTTGTGGTCACGTAACCACAACAACAACTGCCGACTACATGCTTGTATAATATTACATGGCTTGGTAGAATTCCAATGTAGAATGCGGTGTGTTATTTCTTGATAACAGACCGCTGCTTAGTATAACAGACCGTTGCCATAAAAAACAGAGCGTTGCCATGGACGCAGTTCAGAGACGGCACGGACTATTTTCTTTAGCGGAAGCAATACAATCGTTTTTAAATCAATAAACTCCTTTTTAAATCAATATTTTGAGTCAACTTATTGATTTATTTGGTAGGTAGCCATGTAATAAGCGGGATAATGTATAGTGAGGCGGTCGTTATAGCGAATACCACCCCTTCAGGCTGATTAAGACCCCTCCGCTTCGCGTCGGGCTCCTAGTCAGCCTGTAGGGGTGGTATTCGCTATAATGACCGCCTTGCTATACATTATCCATTACATAATATACTATTATGCTGCAGAAACTACTGAGCTTCTTCTACCTATTCCTTTATTTATTAGCTATTTACTTTAATGTATTTTTATTTATTTTTATTTTCTTTCTTATGCTATGATTCTGGTCTGTTGTCTGATTAAGACATTTCATATTTTGTTGGGATGGGCATTTCAAGTAAAAATAATATTCGACGATCGCTGGGAATTATTTAATTATTATTCAAAAAACCCACCCCTGCCCCACATTCTCACCGGTAAAACGGCGTTCGCTCAAATTCCACTCCGAAATTAAATTTCTCTGTAGGCTAGTGTAGGCCTATGTGTTGTAGCCATTAAAGAAAATGTATTTAGTTGCATATTTATGTTTAAATAATATGTTCTTTTATTATTTCATCTATGATGATTATGAAAAGTGAACACCATGAGTAATCATAAGATGCGCAACGCAATATATCGGGAGACCTAATTTTGACCACATTAAGTTTTGTTTTGTATAAAGCTATTTATTTAATAAATAATTTTAAAGCCTTTCTTTTAAAGTGAATTTCGTTTTGTATAAATTGTATCTTAATTTTAATCAATGTTTCATCCACAGATTGCCTGGATTTAATAAATAAGAAGCAAATATAGCAGACAATTAAAATTATATTATAATATAATCAGGACATAGACGCGCCAGCGCGATATATAACTTGCATTGCTCATGAACTGGAAAACGACCGAAACTCGAGAATATATCTATAGAAAGATTGAAATGTCTACTTTTAAACGACATCGAATAACAACAATTCAAACAGAAAAGAAACAGATAACTCTCTTATGCCTAATTCGTATGAAATGTGCATTTCTCCATAGGCATGTTCACAATAGCCTACTGCGAAGGTGGCGAGTCAGCATCTTCATCTTTGCAGCTGAGACTGACACAGAAAACACTTTATTAATAAACAATTAAAATGTCTCCTTGCTATATTTGGCACATTCATTAGGCTACTTTTGCCAGTTCTTTGTGGAAAGCTTTATGAGTCCGCTAACTAATTGAATATCGTGACTCACCCCTATTTTGTACCAGGCCATTTATGGTTGTTCAATAAAGTTCTTGGGAAAAAAAAAAAAAAAAGAAGAAGCTACTGTGCCTAATATTATTGTATACAGCACGCAAGGTTTATACGTCTTCTAAGGCTTCTTCTTCGTTTTTAGTGTATATCTTTGGCAGAATTACAGCGCCACATACTGGTCTGGGATGTATACTACATCGTTTGAGTCGGTTTCAGTGGTTTCGCGTGTACGCAGATATTTCTTGAGAAAAATTTTTTTAGAACGAGGAAATAAAACATTGGATAGGGAAAGCTCTGGCTTCGTGCGGATGTGGCCTAAATTTCCAGATTGCCAGACTTGTTAAAAAGTGATTTAAATAAAGTCATAAACCACACTTGTATTTGAAAGTAACTGTGAGGTCATGATAAAAATTTGTCAATGCAGCAGGGTTGTGCACCATTCAACATTGAATTGAGATTCCTGAATTTGAACTTAATTTGAATTAAAATTGTAGTAAACAGTATAAATAATTGCAATTTGAAGTTGAATGTAATTGACAAAGCATTGCCTGTGGGTATACTCATGTGATTGCCTGAAATAACACTAGTTAAAGCTTAAAACCTCGGTTCATTTAATCCTGGATAATTTGCACAAATTCCAATATGTTTCAGGGTCAATGAGCAGCAAGGATGCAAAGCTACAACTGCCAAAAGGCTCAGGCTTGCATGCAAGTATGAATTGGATGGTGACCCTCCCTTTTTTATTCAGTTGATGAGATTTAGGGTTTGCGAGATGACGGTACCAACAACCATGTCTGCAGCCTATAATGCAGTGTGTAATGCTGAATGCTCTAGGCAGCAGTGAGTGATGCTTGGAACCGGGAAATAGTCACGCAATGCTGATTTAATGCACGCATGACATAGCATCTCTGCTATCTGCGCATCACTGGATATAGATGTCACAGCACCTTCAACTGTGGAATAAGTGAGCAGCTGAGTCCTCTAAGAAAGAGTCTGAGCTGTGGATTTAATAACGGGTTAAAAAAAATTCCACTGCGATGTGTTAAAATCTAGGCCTATAATCGTCAGAGACCCAAAAACAAATGAGGCTGTGCAAAATCATCCTGGAAATGCTGTGACGTCTACATGAGGACATGGTTGTTGTGAACCTGCATGAATGACTGTCTATGTCTGAGTCAATGCTCCTTTCATCCGCCTCAAAACAAGCCGCTGAACAATGTCTAATCCCCCACTCTCCCCTAAGAGTAATCTCCTCTTGCTCCTGGCTAAATGTGGGTAACACTGACAGTGTTGACATGGCTATCTCAGGCGGGAACATCCCGGCCTAGTTTAGCCAGCTCTGCAGAGGTGGAGAATCTGAGAGAACTGCTTGGGTTACCAATTTTTGTTGCTTAAATCTCAGTGTGGTTAAAGTTAGAGCTTAGAGTTGCAAATTCTAGGGAGCTGACATTAAGCAACCCCTTATAAAAAACAAAGAAATGACTGGCCAAATATTTAGTTTAGACTCTCACAACAAGTCCATAGACTGAAAACCCCCTCTTCACTGACAGACAGCATTTAAAGAAAGAAAGAAATCACAAAAGAAGTGAACAGAACGAGTAGGCATTCTAACCTTCTGTGTAATATATGCTTTGTCATTCATGATTTAAAAAAGAAATACTTTCTGGTAATTGACCGGTGTTTACGTTGTTGTGGTATCAAGATGTAAAGTTGTAATTAAGTTCAAATAGCTAAATGTGATAGGAGAAAGTAACAACAACACACAGTGAAATAGTACAAAATTATTCTATGAACTGACACCAGGAATGTGAGGGAGAGAAAGACAGAGCTTCTAGCTTCAAAAGAGTAGTGGAATAGTAACTAAATTCTCTGAAAATGCACACTCACTGTCCTTTAGTGTGCAAGTGTGATCTATTCTGCTGTTCATACATTCACAGTCAGCCAGAAATTGTACCATTTCACACCTTAAAATTAGTGATGCATCGAAATGTCAGAAACCAAAAATATTATAATATTTTATATATTAATATTTTATATATATTTTAAAATTAGGCAGAAATTGTGTTTGAGGGACAAAATCATTGACCGAAACAGTGGTATTCAATTAGCACTTCTCGGAATGAACATTTTGACTGTGGCAGTGTTTCGTTTACACAATGTGGATAAAGTACAAGAGGTAAACATGTCAGCAGGGTGGACGCACTTCACATTGACAAAAAATTATGCCAGAGTAACAATATAATTTATCAGTATCAGTATATCAGTAGTAATATAATTTAAAGTATAATTTATCACCTGAGAAAAAGAAACCCGTAGCATAAAGTGCTATTTTGGTTTTAGTGTTCTTGTAAAACTTAAAATGTGCAGGTTTGTCTGAATAGATCTGTAAATTAAAAAACATTAAAAAATGTAGATCTGTATCTCTCTTTCACCGTTTCTCTAGCTCTCCATTCCCCCACCCCCCGCCCCACTCTGGCTGAAGGGACAAGCACTAGCCACTGTCCTGCGGCAGAAGCAGATGGCCTGCTGTCATTAGTGTATTGTCTGTGCTGCTGCCATGCCTGATAACAGACCTGCAGTGAGTGGAGTGGCAGGTGTGCACACACACACACACACACACACACACACACACACACACACACACACACACACACACCCTTCCCTGCTCAGCCATCTGCCACACACGCAAGTGCAGACAAACTCCTAAAGGAGTATGATTCCAGAGAAAAAGAGAGAGAGAGTGAGTGGGCAAAAGAGAGAAAAAAAGTTTCAGTTACACTTTACTTTTGTATATGCAAGTAAAAAAAAAAAAAATATATTATATATATATATATATATATATATATATATATATATATATATATATATATATATATATATATATATATATAATATATATATATATAGCTATTGTATAGCATGGTGTTAATTGAGGGGTACAACATCATCCAACTCATTATATTCATAAAACCACAAGAGCAGTAAAAGACATACAGATGTATTAAGCAACAAATTCCTCACAGAGACTTCTACATTTAATCGTCAAACAGATAACTACAAAACAATCCACTTTTGGCAAGAATCCCTGAGAAGAATGTAAAGCACTGAAAAGAATCCCTGTTGACAGATGAATTTGTAAATTCTTAAACAATGTTTATTTTTTTATTATTCACAAGTGTTATATTAAAAATGTCAACATCAAATTAACTGATAGTACCATAAAAGGTCAACTGTGAATGCCATGCCATACTAGGATGTCTAAATATACTGTACTTGTGTGTTTTTGTGTAAAGGGAGCAACAGGTAATGATATTGACCTTGTTTAGCCTACATGCATGTACATTTTCAATTAAGGTCCATATTCGGGTTAAGTATTTATTCTGAAAAATATGTTTACATGCTATTGGAATATGGCAACAAGCAATTGGAATATGGAATATGGAGTAAACAGAATATTTTGTATAAACAAGCAATGTGCATGTTTTTTCCTGCTATTCTTTTGTGGAACTTTTCTTTTGTATTATTTCCATTCGCATTAAGTAATTCTGCACAGCAATGTGCTTGTAAATAAGGCAACATAAGAAACCAATTTCTTGAATTGGGGGTGCCTATTTACCAAGCCAATTTCACTGCAATTCCTAGTAAAAATATCCTGTGCTCAAGTAAATTTTGATTGATAAATCCAACAGAGAATCAAAACACTATCAGTAAACAAATGTGATACCATAACTATGCATGGTACTGTCACAGCAGGCTGCTTTTTTGACAGGTAATTCTGAGAAATGAGGCCCCTGCACTGCTTCATTATGGGGTTTCTCTTTCTTCAACTAGGACACCAATTTTTAACTAATACACTATGTTTTCACCAGAGCTTGTTTTGTACATAAAAAAACAAACAAATAACTGCATCAGAGTTAGAGGACAAACAAAAATGAAATCATAATTTTGACAGCCTCTGGCATTCTATGATTTAAAACACATCAAAACAAGTTCTTGTCAACACACTGCATGCTGTAATGTGGCCTGACAGTGAGTAGAGACCCAAACAAGTGAGTATTCGACTCTCCTAGCAACCTTTACCCAGTCATGCATTCCAAGCGTGAAACATCATCATACCTGACAACGACCCCACAAACAATCACCTGCACCCATGGCTTTTTTTTCCTCTTGACTGAAGCACATGACTTAAGCCTCCACTCCTCTTCTGCTCAGCCGACCCGTGGACATGGCTGCACATGTTCATTTCAGAGACACCTTGCTAACTAGCTCATACCTCCTGCCCACTCTTATCTCAAGGCTCAATACTCAAGACAAGAAAGAGTTAAACACACTGTGCTCTCCACTATCCATCCTCTGCCTGATGTTTACACTGCAGGCTGCCTGCAATGAAAACTACCCGCCATGAACAGCCTTTTAACCACTGGGGATAATTTTGGCCCACAACACTGCCTCCAATTGAGGCGTTATGGAAATATGGGAGTAGGCTACCAGACGATGTACAGTACGTGTCTCAGAACATGGCAGGTTCAATCTTCTGTGTGCTATGCAAAAACAGTGCTCATGAAAAAGCCTTAGGCACTGTACTTTATTAAGAGCAGCATATTGTTACGACTTGTGACCTAAGTTTAATCTCACAAACACTTGCATGATATGATTCAAGTAGGCAAATTAACACATGCACTTTTGCAGGAAATATGTCATGTGTGAGGAATATTTGACATGGGAATCCTTCTTAACCTTATGTAAGTGCTATGAGGAATTTTATATAAAAAAAATAATTATTATTTGGCTTCATGTTTGACCGAATAGAGTAAACCGCATAACAGAATTAAAGGAAAGGTCGACCAGGCGATACGTTTTATTTGACGAAAACACTGCTGGGCACGTGAGCCAAATCATCCTCAAAACAACATTTCGCATATCCTCAGTGCGTCATGCTCCATCCTCTGAGAACATATCTATTTAATAGCTCCGCTATAGCCTACAAACCTTAAAACAATGTTGAAGCA